>JAAGEH010000125.1:7632697-7851785 GCA_011751065.1 Lasiurus cinereus
TATGCCGCCATCTTGGATTCTCCTAAAATGTCGATGGCTCATTTTTTAATCCTAGCTGTTACTTGTGCTCCCACAGGGGCAGAGAAGGGATGAGGATGGAGAAGAGGAGGCATTGTCTGCTGGGACAAAGGGGGAAGAAGTGGGACCAAGGAGAGGCTTTTCTCCTGAACCAGGTGGTCAGCTTCTAATTCACGCAGACACCAGCCTTATTCTGGTTATAGGCTAGTGTGAGTCTGGGTTTGGCCTGGATACTTTACTTTTTTATTTTATTTTTTAAATTTTTTTATTAATGTATTACATGTATACATATCTTCCCATTGCCCGCCTCCCCCCCACCCCAATTTCCAGGCATACCCTAACCCCTCAGAGTCTTGTGTCCATTGGTTTTGCTTATATGCATGCATGCAAGTCCTTCGGTTGATCTCTTATCTACCCCATCTCTCCCTAACCTTCCCACTATAATTTGACAGTCTGTTTGATGCTTTACTGCCTCTGTATCTATCTTTTTGTTCATCAGTTTACAATGTTCTTTATTATCCATAAATGAGTGAGATCATGTGGTATTTTTTTTTCATTGACTGGCTTATTTCACTTAACATAATGCTCTCCAGTTTGGCCTGGATACTTTAAAAAACTTTTAATTTTGGAAAGAACCTTTTATTCTGTCTGCGGTGTGTAATACATTTGTGGAAGCATCAAGTTGTCTTGGCACGCCCTGAATGAGGCAACAGGAAACCTGATTTCTACTCCTGACTGCCTCTGACCTGCCAAATAACCCTGAGCAAGTGATGGCCTCTCTATGAGCTTTACTTTTCCTTCCTGTAAGTCAAAGCAATCTCCGGCATAACTGAGACTTCTTACCCATTGACTAGCAACCCCCAATTTCCCTCTCCCCTAGTCCCTGGCAAACACCATTCTGCTTTCTGCTCCTATAAATTTGACTGTTTTAGGTTCTTCATACTGGTGGAATCATGCAGCATTTGTCCTTCCATGACTGCCTTACTTCATTTAGCATAATGTCCTCTATGCTCATCCATGTGACAAGATTCTCTTCCTTTCTAAGGCTAAATAATACTCCACTATATGTATATACCACATTTTATTTATACATTTATCCACCTACGGATAAATTAAGAAGGTAGCTCTCATGTTAAGTGTTCTTACCACAACAAAACAACAACAACATAAAACAAAGCTTATTAGAACAGCAGTTTGGTTAGCATTGTCCAACCGGGCCAACGTATTAGCTCTCTCACCTTCCAGAATCCCCAAGTGACCATGATTATGACTGGCAAGCTCGGACTGTTTGACAACAGGGAAAGGCCAGTGTGGGACTCACATGGCGAAGTTTCAGCAGCAGGGTATATATTAGGTATACACAGTGACTGTGACGAAGTCAGGAAGGAGAAAGCGAGGGTGAGTATGACCCTGGGGCCCAAATCCTAAACAGGTAGGGGGAGGGTCATTGTGGCAGAGAGGAAAATCAGCCACAGAACAAGCTCCCTTAGTGCCAGGACATTCTCACTGTCCCCATATCCAGCCCTTTGGCTCCTGACAGCCCTCAAGCCCTCCAGGACCTGGAACAAGGTCGTGTAAGACATGTGGGTACATGAACACCTCCTGAACCTTTGAGCCCCTATTCTTTCCTATCCTTTTGTGCTCTGAGAGTTTGCCTCCCTCATTCTCCTCCACTCATGCTGCCTTGAGATATCTCTTTGTGTGACTACTGAACACTGCACTCTGCATAGTTACTGAGCAGCCGGTGAGAAGCAGGGCTGGAGTGAAGTTTGGCCCCTCGCTGTGCCAAGTAAACCACACGGAACCAAGTAAGTGTTTTCATTTCATTAAACCGTCTTGCATTTAAGTTTGTTTTCCTTACTTAAATGCAGAAGCTGAGTCTAATGTATTCATTTCTTTATTGGTTTATTCTAAGCTATTCACCGAATACTACTTTATGTCCCAGGCAGTAAGGACAAAACTATGAATAGGACAGGCAAACTCCCTGGCATCCAGGGAGCTATTCTGACAGGGAAAGGCATATAATATGCAGAAAAATAAAGAACACAATCAAAGTTTGAGGTAAGTATGAAGAAAGAAATAAACAGAAATTCCATTGCCAAACACAGCAGGTGAGCAGGGTCAGCACTCTTAAGAAGGTGAGGTTAACTTAAGACCTATATCTAGCTGTGTAAGAGGCAGGAATAGTGTCTCAGGATAGATAAAACTGCAAGTGCAAAGGCCCTGGGGTGAGTTTAAAGAAAAGGAAGGAAGGAAGGAAGGGAGGTATGAGGGGAGGAAGGGAAGCAGTAACTCGTTTTTATATCCTTCATGATATCTGCAAAAGATGTACACATTTGTTGAATTTTATTTGATCCATGATTAATACAGGGAAACAGAAGGTTAAATGGTTAGTGCCAACAACCACAAGAGGAAATACATAGGAGAAGCAGTTCGGAGGTAGGGTGGGAAGATGACAGGTTCAGCTTGGGATGTGTGAAGTTCGAAGTGTCTGCAGGGCTTCTGAGAAGAGCCTAAAAGGGCAACTGGAAGCTAGAGTGTGGGGCTGCACAGTGGGGTCAAGCCAGAGAGTCAGCTCTGGGAATGCCATCTATGTAGGGCTGGTCACTGCCCTGGGATGGGCTGACTGAGCAATGGACACAAAATGAGAGGCAGGGTCAAAGCTCAGGCCTTAGAAAATAAATGTCTCATGTGGCAGCGTAGGCAGGGTAGGATGTCAAAGAAGTAGGAAGAGAACCAGGAGAAGATAGAGTCTGAGAAGCCAAAGGGAGAGGGAAGGCCACTGATCTGAGTGAGATGGGATCTGAGATGGACAGTATGGAGAGGGCCTGATTTGTGGAGGTCAGGGGAGGTCATCCAGAGCAAATGACAACAGTGAGGAAGGAGAAGCATGGGGAAGGTTTGAATATGTTTGTGGGCTGAGAGAAGTCCTACAGAATTTCTTCTAACCGCCTCCTTCTTCTTTGCTCCAGCCATACTGACCAACTCTTCTAGCTCAAGAAGGTCATTCCCACCAGCCCACCTTTGCATTGCTATTCTTTGTCAGGAACATTCTGTTCCTAGATCTTCTCATTGCTTTCTCCCTCACACTCTTCAGCTCACTGCTCAAAGATTTCCTCTTCATCAAGAAGGCGGAATTCCCTTAGAAATTAGAGTTCTCATGCATTGCTGGTGGGAGTGCAGCTACTGTGGAAATCGGTCTGGTGGCCCCTCAAAAAATTAAACAGAATTACCATATGATCTAGCAATTACACTTCTGGATCTATACCCAAAAGAGCCGAAAGCTGGGACTCAAAGAGGTATCTGTACACACATGTTCATAGAAGCATTATTTACAATAGCCAAGATGGGGAAGCAATTCGAGTGTCCACCAACCTATGAATGAATAAGCAAAATGTGGTCTATACATATAGTGGAATATTATTCAGCCTTAAAAAGGAAAAAAAACACACAAAAAACCTCTGCCCAGCCGGTGTATATCTGTGGTCAAAGTTTGATTCCTGGTCTGGGTACATGCCTGGATTGTAGGCTTGATCCCCAGTGTGGGGCATCCAGGAAATGGCCAATCAATTATTCTCTCTCATCATTGATGTTTCTATCTCTCTCCCACTCTAAAATCAATAAAAATATATTTTAAAAAAATTTTAAAAAGGAAAAAAATTCTGACTTATGCTATATTATAGATGAACCTTGAGAACACTATGGGAAGTGAAATAAGTCAATCACAAGGGATAAATACTGTATTATTCCACTTATAAGAGGTCCCAGAGCAGTGAGACAGAAAGTAGAATGGTGATTGGCAGGAACCGGAGTGAGGGGTTGGGGAAGAATGAGGAGTTAATGTTTATTGGGCACAGAGTTTCAGTTTGAGAAGATGAAAAAGTTCTGGAGATGGATGGTGCTGACAGTTGACAGTTGCACAAGTGTGAATGTACTTAAGGCTCCTGAACTGTACAGTTAAAAATGGTTATGACGGTGGATTTAATATTATATATATTTTAACGAATTTTTTAAAAATGAGGGAAAAGACCTATTCTAACCTCCCTAATTTTTCCTCCGTCCTCAACCCTGGTGCTCTGTCCTCCACCATCACAATGTGTTTTGTTTGTCTGCTGGTCACAGCACTTTCACCACCTGTGCCACCTCAGCAGTTTCTGGGTGACCATTCCTCTTGTTTAGAATGTAAATGCCACCAGGACAGGGAGTTGCCTACCCTGACTTGTGGCTGCTGTATGTTGAGCCCATAGAAGGGTATCTGGCACATATTAGGTGCTCAGTGAATATTTAATAAATAAATAAATTTCTGTTGAAGAGGAGGAGGGACAGGGAGAAACTGAGTGAAGATAGAGAAGAGCTGCAGATGGGAGGGAATTCATGTTGGAAAGGGGACGAGGTTGTTTTCTGGGAAGGAGAGCAGGCTGCAGCCTGAAGAAGCTGATGCAAGTCTAGAAGGGCCTCCCCGGCACCAGGGGAAGTAGTATTTGCAGTGGGGCAACGTGCAGGACTGCACAGGTAGGTTCCGAGGTCTGTGGCATGGAGAAAGCATATGGGGACACTTCACCCAGGCTGGAGACTGGCCCATGGAAATAACCAGAGCTCACGAGGACCCTTTAACTTAGGCAGAAGTTCACGGTGAGACAGAAAGGTGCAAGGACTAGGGGCGTGAGGTCTGCAAGGAGGCCTAGGCTAGGCTGACTAACCTCAGGTGCAGCCAGGGAGGAGACAATTTGCATAAATGGGGAGCCACTGAGGGCGTGATGGCAAGGAAGTCTGTTCCAGAGGCAGGGCATTAACTTCTGCCCAGGGTCAGGGGTGGACCTGTCAGGAAAACTCAGTGACGATGCGTCTCAGGCTAGGGAGGGGCCGCCAACCCCTGGGCTGGTCTCTAGGGAGCTGGTATTTAGCTTGAAAAGTACCCATTAGTCTGAGACCTGGGCTCATTGTCAGCGAGGAGCAACAGGCCAGCCAACCTTTGAATGTCTCCTTTCACAGCTAGATCTATTTTTAAGTCCTTCTCATTTTTCCTTTTTTGCCCCCTCCTTCCTTCAACCCACACCCTTTGTATGTCTAGGGGTGGGAGAGAGAAAGAGGTCCCATGTGGGTGGACTAGCTGGCTTCAGCTTTCTATCCTGCTCCAACAACCTCTCCCCTTCTGACTTGGTCATTCCAAAACATCCATGAAGAGTGGGGCTCACCACTCTGTATTTTTACATAAACCATATCAAACTGTAAGAAGGGTGCGAGTCACCTTTCCTCTCCCCCAACCTGACTCCTGAAGCAGGGTGGGCGGGGATGGAGAGCAATTCTATTGATCACTCACACTTTCTCTAGGTCTGTTCCTGCAAGGTGGTTGGAGATGGAAATCTGGGTCTCATTTTCCCAATGATGTGACGGAGGCACAGAGAGGAGAGGTCTTTGTCTTTTGGACAAACAGAATTTTCAGACACCATGGAAGACAAAGAACCAGGAATACATGCTCCTTCTCCCCACCTCCCACCCCACCAGGTGCCTATGGCAAAAAGGAGCCAGGAAAGATTGCTCACTCTGGAAATCTCCCTACACGCTTGCCCCGAGGCCTGGCAACTCAGGAACTCTTCCACACTGAGTGTTCTGGAACAGCCTCTTGGGGGCCAGTTTAGCAGCAGGTACAGAAGACTTCTCGCCAATCCACTGAGTCCCTTCTGGGATCTGCCCTAGAGTAAATCTTGCATGTGTATCTAAGGAGGTGTATGAGCAGTGCACTGCAATGCTGTTGGTGTTGCAAGAACATGAAAAACATGGCAAAGGTCCCTCAGCAGGGGGATGGTGAAATAAATCACCGCATATCCATAAAGTGGAATACTACACAGCACAAAAAAATAATTTAGAGTTCTAGATACCAATATGGAAAATACTATGAATTCTGTGTACAAACCCAACCAACCACGTTACTCCAGGTTTCTTATAATTTTATATAACTTATGGAAAAATAACTCCACAAACAATACCACCCAGTTTCCACTCATTATAAAATATGTAAATGAGTACAGGAGGAAATTCTGGAAGGGTTCTTGCCAAACTGGGTACTACAATTACTTCTATAAGGGCACCGGGATTGGGAAGGAGTATTCCAGGGGACTTGAACCTTCACCTGTGATGATTTCATATGCTGCAGGGAGAATCTAGTAGAGCACATCTCACGTGATGAGAGTGTAATTTTTAAAGGTAATTTTGACTTTGGCACATGACGAAAACCTCACGAAGGAGGAGGAGGGGGTGTCGGGACAGAGACTCTCAGCCTCGTTTGATAGGTAAGAAGGCTGGGCTCCGGAGAGTGAACGGACCTGCCAGCAGGCATCTTAGACCCACATTTCTCCCTCTGCTCAGAACGACAGGAAGCTCCTGTCTCTGGCCCCAGGCTCCCTGGCTGGCCCCCAGCAGGATGTATCAGAGGCCCCCTGATTGAGGCAGGAGCTGCCTTAGTTCCATGACTTGGCGCTGTTGCTGAGTCCCACTTGACCTGAGGCAGGTTGTTTCCCACCCGAAAGCTCTGACCTTCGTGTGTTCCTTTCCTGTGTGTCGGGCATTGTTCTCAGTTTCCATAGACGTATTTACTCTCGTAACTACATATTCTGAAGCAGTACTGTGATTGTTTTCCCGATTTTATAGATGGGAAACTGAGGAACAGAGTGGTTAAGAAGTTGTTCAAATCACTCACCTAGCAAGTGGCAAAGCTCTTGTTCTCTATGCTTCCCTGCCTCTCACAAGCTTCTTATTCCTGGGGGTGTCCAAAGAGCAGCAGCCTGGAGACCAGAAGGCTGGGGGGGGGACCTTATCACCAATGTCCAGGGCCCTTGTACCTCATGTCCTCTCAGGGATCCTGGGAGGCCAGACCCTCCCTTCTCCCACTTTCCCTTTGACTCTGACTCAGAAACAACAGGTCATTATTATGCCCTACTATGTGGCCGGCACTTTCCCATCTGTGTTCTTATTCAACCCATAGCCCAGCAGTTACTATTAATGCTCCCATTTTAGAGACAGGAGGCTGAGCTGCATGATAGAAAGCAACTGGTCAGCGGTAACACAGCTGGAGGAGGAGATGGGGATGATTCCAGAAGAAGGTCTAACAGAGAACTCTGTGACTGTGGTAGGAAGCCAGTACGAGGTAGGGGGCCTTGGAGCTCAGAAAGTCACACATGGGAGGCCCCACTGCTCCATCAGTTCTTCAGCTCTTCCAGGCATGGTACCCACATCCGATTCAGATCTCAGATTCAGACCACATTCCCAATAACTACTATAATTTCCCTGCTCCCAGGTTCCATGACCTCAAGGATGTCCAGAAAAGGCAAACCCATCTCTAAACAGGCACAGACATGCTAACTCAATCTTCCCCTTCCTTCTCCCCCAAAAGTCAGTAGTTCCTTTCTAGGAAACAGGGAGGAATGGAGAGGTAAGAGAAGGCCCCCAGGACCGCAGCAAAAAACAAACACTGGGCTCGGAGCCAGCCAGACCTTTTTTGAATCCCGACCTCCTCAATCACCAGCACTGTAACCACTTAAACTCTCTGAACCTCTGTGTCCTCAACTGTAAAACAGGGATGATGGTACTGACTTTGAAATTGTTATAGGGGATAAAAGAGATAACAAATGTGTAAGCGTTTGGTGCCAGGAAAGCACTCGCTCTATCTAGAGGGGGAGAAGCAGAGGGGACAAGAGGGAAAGGGGAAAACGTGAGGGGCCCGGTGGGAAAGTCCCCTTCAGGATTCCCCATGGCAGTGGCCAGGTCACTTTATGAGAACACTGTATGGAGAGATAAATGATTTTTTAAAAGAAATCAAGGGTATGAAAACAAAATGAAAGACTTAACCATTCATAAAATGCTTGGTAAGGGCCAGGAACTCCTGCTGAGTGCTTCCACATGAATAATCTTTCATCAGTGTGACACTCCTACCCTAGGATCAGAAGGAGATGATAAAGTGTGGAAGACAGACACAGGACAAGGGGCCTAAAAAAGGTCTGTCAGATAGGAGGCAGTGTTCCTCTGCCTTCCCAGTACTTCTGTGAGCAGGGCCCAGAAGATGGAGTGGAGAGAATTTCAAGCATCTAACTCTTCCTTCACCTGTCCCCTGTGGTCTCAATTCCTGGCTCTCATCACCCTGGGATACTTCCCTGGTAACACCAAATAGCAGCTGGTGACACTGGGCAAGTTTTTTATCTCTCTCTCTCTTCAAATGTAAAATATGGACAAACAATTCTTGGTTTTCAGAAAGGGAGTGTGGAAGGAATGAGATGATGTCAGTGGATGGAAGTGAAGCAGGGCTCACCATAAGCACCCAATAGTGAGCACATATATATTGTGGATTCAAACAACTGAGGATCAAAATATTCTTAAAAAAAAGAAATCATATAAAGTTTCAAAAAGCAGAACTTGAAAGCACACGAATAAAATGATACATAGGCATACCCTGCTGTAGCTTCTATGCAAAGATAGGTATAGAAGGAACTTGAGTAGCCGTGGATTTTGGTATCGGTGGAGATTCTGGAACCAATCCCCAAGGATACTGGAGGACAAACTGTGATTACCACCATGTACCAGTGCTCCACAGGAAGGTCTGGGTCTCCACTGAGACTTGGATCCAAGTGACTATCTGCTTCCAAATTAAGGACTAGGCAGCCCTTCTCTCAGCCCCACCTCCTAGTGCACCACTGCAGGGTATGGAGAAACCATCTTCCTTTCCATATTTCTGGATACAGTTAAGGAAACTCATTCAGATCCTTTAACTCATCTCACCCTCATGTTCCCCACTTTGCAGATGAGAAAACTGAAGTCCAGGGGCCCATGTCATTAGACTCCATGTCTGTCTTGATTCATTCAGGAAGTTTTATTCTAGTTCATCCACAGAGGTTCTGGGAAGCCCAACTTCCTCACACCCAAGAGGATATCAGCAGGAGTAGTCGCCCTTGCATCACTAACACAGGACTCTGTGTCTGCCATGTGTCTTCATGCTGCAGCTGCAGCTGCTCTGTGATTCAGCCTCTGTATCCAGCGTGGGCCTGGCTGTTTGCCAACAGCTCCCTCCACATCAAAAGGGGATGGAGTGGGTCTTTTGCCATCCTCTCCCCACCTTCACAGCTCTGTTCCCCCATATCCCACTGGCCCCTTACCCTACCTTGTTGGTGAGGCTGGGGTCTCTTGGAGCACTGTCCTCCTCCTCTGAGCTTCCCTGCTCTTCATCCGATGTGAGGTCCTCCTTGGGGGCTGCAGCTGAGATGGGACAGACCTTGTAGGGTTCTGTGTAGGCACTGGAGTCAGAGCAGAGAAGAAAGAAGGTTAGAACTCTGTGTCCAGCAAAGGCAAAGTGAATAGGCCAGGGGACCAATTAATGCTATAAGCCAATACAAGTGCTCTGTGTGCAGAGAACTCTGTGCCCTCCATGGAGATCTAGAAGTAAGACCCAGACACAAACCTTCCTAGCTGCCCCCACTCTGGTCAGGCTGGCCTCCTTTTAGTTACCTGAACATGCCAAACTCTGCCTCAGTGCTTTACACATGCTAAGACAGACCCTTCTCCTGTTAGATACAAGGCAGGCTGTGATGCTAAAGGAAGGTAGAAATAATTACTATGAGGACAAGAGATATTCAATATGATTGATCTGGTGGTCTAGACTGGCTGACCAGACAACAGGGTCAGTCCACAGGTGGCTATGTTCTCTGAGCCTAAGAAGAAATGCAAGGATGTGGTAGACAAAGTGTGGGATACACATACCGGCCCCTAATCCCAGCTTTGCCATCAGCGAGGTCATAGTAAGACACATCTCAGGATATTAGTTTCTACCTAGTCTTCTTGAGAATAATTCCTATCTCACGTTCTTGGCAGATGCTATGAGGATCAATACTTAGAAAGCACATACAGTTGACCTTTGAAAACACTGGGGTCAGGGATACCAATCGCCTATGCAGTCGAAAGTTTGAATGTAACTTAAGTTGGCCCTCTGTACACCTGGGTTTCTAACTGGATAGAAAGTACAGTTGACCCTTGAACAAACGTGTTTAAGTGTAGTACAAACCCACATTGCTCAAGGGTCAACTCTACAGATATGATAACAATCTCATATCTATACTGCTATGGCTACGATGTAGACATTCCATTAATTAATTTATATATGCATTCAAGAAATATTTATTGCTTTATGTCCAGCACAGAGCTAGGCAACCAGTAAAACACAAGTGACTAAAGCAGATATGGTGCCTGTTCTCAAAAAGGAACAACTAATGTATGATCACAAATTGTGGTAAGTAAAGGATGAGAAGGAGGTGCTTTCATGGAGAATAACAAAGTGGAACTGTTTAGATAGTTCAGGGAGGGCCTCTCTGAGTGTGAGACCCGGAGGAGAAGGAGCCAACGTGGTGACAGCACGAGGACGTGTTCCAGGCAGGGAGAGCAGCTATGGAAAGGCACTGAGGCAGCAAAGACCTTGGCATGTGACACAGACCAACCTGGAGAAGAATTCTCCCTTTTGGAATTCCAAGCCATCCCCACAAATGCAGCTCTGGCCCAATAATATCCCCCTTGCCCTGATCCCTGTTCCTGGCCTCCCTCTCCACACAGCAGAATAATTGTTCTACAGTATAGATCGGGCCTTACTCCTCTCCTGCTCAAAAATCTTCAATGACTCCCTCCTGCCTTTGGCAATGTGGTCCCAGACTTCTCACGAAACTTCTCTTCATACTCAAAATCCAGGCATCTAGTCTTACTTTTTATCACACACTTATTCCTGTCCTCTGGGAATGCCAGCATGAGATGCTGGAATGATGGAGGGAGGGAAGAAGGCAGAGATGGATGGATTAATAGGAGGAGAGAAGGGAGCATCCACTTGCTGGATTGGATAGGCCCGACTCCAGCCCAGGAGCACTGCATCTACCTCTGGTCCTGGAGGCATGGCTAGGGAGGGGACATCAGAAGAAGAGAAACTGAGCCTCAGAGCTCCTCCTCAATTATTGTAGGAGTCAGGATGCCTATCTCCGCAACAATTTGAAGCCCAAGAAACAAGAGCAGGATGAGCATCCCCTAGTCCACATGGGATCCATGAGGCCAGAGAGATCAAGGAAAAGGTGGCCTGTGATGGCAGGGCCTGTTCCTGCCTAGGCGTCTGTTGACATAATGTATGTGTGGAGGGCACCTGTAACTGTGCCCTTGTGTGCAGAGGCCAAAACTGAGTCCTGACCCCGGCTTACCCTTGATCCTGAACCCTAGGCTGAGCCAAGATCTACTTTACTATCCGCCTGGCTACTCTGCTGGTTAGACTTTTTTTTCTTTCTTTTCAAAAAATACTTTGTTTGCCTTTTTCTTTCATACTATGAGAGCAAACAACATTATTTTGCAACAAGCTATATATCACCAAGGTGTATAAAGGCATGAGAGAGACCTCCAAGAACCTCCCTAACCTCCTTCACCATCAGGGACCACCAGTTCCCTCTAAGGAGCTGTCCCTAGCCTCAAGGTCAGGCACACTGTACTTGCTTAGCAAACTCAGAACCACATTCAGGAAAGTGACTGCATGGCTCACTGAGCCCTGGCTCCCCTCCCTCGAGAGTCACCTGCATCAATTTGCAACCAGAGGTCCAGCAGACAAGGAGTGGACCCTGCTCTCCCCTTGAGAGGAATGACTACATTAGGCTCCATGACTTCCTGTGGAGGGTTACCAGTCATGGTAAGAGATGGAGCAGTTAACTGTGTCCCTGAACCATTCCTCTTCATGAGGAGAAGAAGGTATATGCTAGGCCTTTCCCAGAATGTGTTGTAAAGGAGGAAAGGACTCCCAGTCAAGCTTCCCATAGGCTGGTGGTGTCACCATCCTCCCAAGCCAGAAATCTGAGCATCTCCTTGCATAGCCAGCCCCTACTTAAGCATTAACACCCCTTCCAGTTTTACTGTTAAATATCTCTCACCTCTGCTTGCATCTCTATCCTAGCTTCTGTGGTCCAAACCATCTGTTGCCTGGACAGACATCTGTAGCAGCTGCTTTCCTATTCTTCCCCATCCCACCCTGGCTGCCCTCCAATCTGTTCTCCACCCGGTGGCCAGAGGGACCTTGTCAAACCCCATCTGATTATGTCACCCTCTTGCTTAAATTGTTCAGGGATATTCCAGTGCTGTCAGAATTCAAATCCAACAGCTCAGGCTGTCAGGCAAGGCTCTGCTCAACTTGGGACACGGGAAGGTGGGCGTCCTTGGGCCCTGACGCTTGCTGTGAAGTCTGCCCAACATCAGATGCTGCTGGGCATTATAGAACCTGGGGGCTCTGTCTCAAACCAAGCACAGGTCCATGGAGTCCAGCTGAGCCCTGGGTGACACTGGGGAGAGAGCTCATCAAACCCATCCCCTCTCCGTCCCAGTCCCTGGGAAAGGGGAGGCACTGGATCAAGGTCACATGGCAAATCCAGGCCAACACATATTACCTCTAAAGAGGCCTCTCCCAATGCTCAATCCCATTTTATAGGCATAAAAACAGAAGGCCACTTGGGTTCCTTCAGAGTGCTGTGGAGTGTTGATGTCAGGTTGCAAGGGCAAAGCAGGATTTGTTTTTTGTTATTTGTGCTATTTTTTTAATTTTATTTCAAGAGGCAGTGGATCACAGAGATGAAAGCTCACACTCCCATGCTAGACTGCGTTCAAATTCTGGCATGCCACTTATTGGCCATGTTTAACCTTTCCACGCCTCAGTGGTGCCTAATTAATTGAACTGTTGGGGGATTAATGAGTAAAATCATGTAAAACAGCTCTCTTCATTACCAGCTCAGCCAAAGCAGCTATTTCATTATTTATTTACTGTTGTCTTAAAGTCAACTAATTTTTAACATGTGCTATTACTCTGGTCCCAATCTAAGTGATAATACCCATGAAGTCACACTGTGTATTCTTTTAACACTTTAAAGTAAAACATATAGCCCTAGCTGGTTTGGCTCAGTGGATAGAGCATCAGCACACAGCCTGAAGGTTCCTGAGTTTGAATGCGGTCAAGGGCACATACCTCAGTGTGCAGGAGGCAACCATTCAATGTGTCTCTCTCACAAAGATGTTTCTTTCTGTCTCTCCCTTTCCTTTCCACTCTCTCTAAAACTCAATGGAAAAATATATTCAGATGAGGATTAACAATAAAATGAAATAAAATCTATGTATATAAAATCCTAAGTGATTGGTCAACCGTTCGACCAGTCCACCATTGACTGGTCGCTATGATGTGCACTGACCACCAGGGGGCAGACAATGCAGGAGACGCCCCCTGGTGGACAGTGCACTCCCATAGCAGGAGTGCCACTCAGCTGACCCAAGAGGCACCAAACATTGGACTCAGGGCTGGTGAGCACAGCTGCAGCAGTGTGAGCCTCTCCCACCTCCTTGGCAGCGCGACAGAGCGGCTGCAGGTGCAGTGGACAGGGATGAGTGGGCGCTGGCTGCACCAGCAGGGCTTGGGCTCCTCCCAAGCAACCTGCCATTTTACACACTACTACATCCCCCGAGGGGTCCCAAATTGTGAGAGGCTGCAGGCCAGGCTGAGGAACCCTACCAGTGCATGAATCTGTGCACTGGGCCTCTACTAAACCATATAATTATTAATCTATAACATTTGACTCAAATGATCTTGCACAGCATTGAAAATTTCCAGATCTCACAGAAACAAGCCTGGTGACCGCTGACCCACCAACCATCTGTCCTCAATCCAACCTCAGCTTTGGCTAGAAATGTGGCCCATGCTCTTTTAATTCTGCTTCCTTTTGTGACTTCTGTTTTCTCAAAAGATCCCTAAAACAGAAGTCAGAAGGCAAAGGTTCAGGTGCTCTGATGATATTTCTGATTTTTTTATTTCACTATGAACACAACAAATGAGGATAAACTGCCATTTAAAAATGTGCTTTCACAACAGAAAAGAGCAAGTATCATCCAATGTCTTTGAAGACTGAATGAAAGTTATAGCGACAAGCCTTATCTTGGAGAGAAATAAGTTAAATAAGCAAACCAAAACATTCTGATTCTAAGACCACAAATGTCTACAGATCTGCTCCTTCAGACCCTTGATAGTTGCTACCGCCTGAGCTTCGAACCCACAGAAAGAAAACAGCTCTAAGAAATGTTTCCTTGATACCTTCTGTCCAAATGCTCTGGCAAGCAGGCCCTGGCAGAACTTGTGTCTTGGGTGAGTAACCACTTCTTTCCATACCACATCCATCTCCCCAGTCTGTCAACATACAACTCTGAGATGGGTCCTTTACACAGTATGGTCTAAGGAAGACTGCAAAGCTTTATATTTTTGGCTACCTGGTGCATATCTGTTTGGTTTTTCAATCATTAAAAAAAATATATCTATTAAGAGTCCTCCATGTTCCAGACTCTGTCTTATATGTACTAACAGAAAACAAATAGACAGTGTTTTTGTTCTACAACCTCTCTAATTAAAATAACTATTATAATCATAACTGAGGTATTGTTTCTAGACATCTTCTGTGCATCTACCAATATATTACATCTAAGAAAGCCCTCTAACTCAACCACTGACCATCTATATCCTCTTTCATCCACTCATCCACCCATCTGTCCATCCATCCAACTACCAATCCACTTAGCTATCTATCCAGCCACTCTTCTATCTACCCCCTTAGCTATCCAGCCATCCAATCATCTACCCTGCTACCCACCCATTCCTTCACTCACTTATTCAACAAATATAGATTAGCACCTACTTCAAGGAGCTAACACATGGAGGAATCAAAGATGACTTAAGTACTCTCTCTGGCCTCAAAGAAAGTATAGGGCAAAGTAGGGTGGACTTAGAAGTCAGACTGCTTGGTTTGAATTCCAGCTCTACATTAAGCAAGTTACTTAACCGCCCCATGCCTTAGTTTTCATTTTTTTTAAATCTCTACGTCATGAAAGATGCCAGGGATACAGTCAAAAAAGCCACATGGTCAGGGCTGTAAGAGTAGAGATCAAGGGGCCTAAACTTTGGCATCAGATAGAAGAGAGTCACTGTGTAACCTTAGGCCAGTCACACAACCTCTCAGTTTCTTATCTGTAAAGTGGGGATGACTACATAGGTTCATTGTGGGATTAAATGAGAACATGATAGAGACACTTCCTGGCATGTAGTAAGTCCTTTCTAGCCAACCCAGAAGAGCCTGCATCAGGCCCAAGTTCTAAACTCCCAGACTGATCTCCAGGGAGCTGTGTCCTCCCTCTGGGTCAACTTGTGCTTTAAAGAGAACATAAATTAAAGCTGCACAGAGCTCATTACCTTAAATGACCCTTCAAATGAGCACAGTCCTTTCCAGCAGGCTAGAGTCATAAAAGGACATGTGCATCCATGTGGGGAGACCAGCACTTTGTAACCCGGCCCAGGGCTATCCAACTCTGCCCATTATATCCTGTCCTATGATACTTGCTGGGAGTCATAACCCCCAGCATAGCCAAAAGGGCCTAATAACTCATAAAAAAAGGAACACTTCCCCCACTGGGGATCTCTCAGCAGGCGCTTTGGCCCCAAAGTCTGTTCTTGCTGGTGCTATAACATGTGTGGAGGAGGCCAGATTGCAGATGCAACATCCTTTAGCTCTTCCAAGATAGACTAGGACCTTTCTAAACCTTGCCAGCTCAGTGGGGAGGGGCGGGAGCTTCAGGGATGGGAGCTGGAAAATTTGAGATGGAGAAGACAGGATGATGGATTTGGCGAACAAGACTACCCTCATTAGCAGAGTGGCTAGAAGAGTTTGGAAGTGGACAAAGGGGAGGGCTAAGTGCACAATCAGGGATTTCCAAATCTTCAGACATTCAGTCCTGTCTCTTGCCTACTTCCCATACCACTTTCAGAGTTCACTCAAATGATCCCTCTAGGCCTTCCCCAGCTGGCACCTTCTGCTCTGATGCTTCCTTGTCACTCAAAACTGACTCCTCCCATGCTTCCCTTTCTTCAAGGGACATTGGGATTTTCACAGCTAGAGTTATCTGCACTGTAACTGGGAACCTTCCATTCGACACAGTGGAAAGAGCTGAAGAGGAGAGGGATCCAAAACTGGGAGTCCTGGATTCACCTCTAACCTACTGCATGTTCTGGGCTATAGGACCATCCTGTTGGGTCTCAGTTTGCACATTTGTACAATAGAGGTAGAGAAACAGAACACTCAGAAACAAAAGGCCTCAGTTTTCATTTTTTAAAATCTGTAAATCAGGAGTCATGAAAGATGTCAGGGAAATAGGCAAAAGAGCCGTGTGGTCAGCGCTGTACGTTTAGAGACCAAAGGGCCTAACCTTACACATGTGAAACTGTGTGCTGAGGCCAGACTGCATGCCTCCCACAGAATAGAGGCCAGGCTCTGAGAGCAGATGCCTGTCTGGAGCCTCCTCACTTCTAGAGTGAGGCTCTGCTCCATTCCCTGTTAGAGGGAATGCAATCTGCACCCAGGGTCAGCCAAGGGATAGTGCTTGTAATGTTCCCAGAAACAGGGCTGAAGGAGAGGCTTTTTTAAAAATTTAGTTTCCATTTTTCACTAAGTAAAAACAGAAGTATATCCTTGCTCTCTGACCTGTGACATCTCCACCCTTCCTCTTAAAACACAATTGTCAATGGTTTTATAGGGATTTGTTTTCTGGTATAACATTTTCATTGAGTTATAATTCACATAATATAAATTTTACCCTGTTAAAATGTACAATTCAGTGCTTTTCAGTATATTCACAGAGTTGTGCAACCATCCTCAATCACCATCTAATTCTAGAACATTTTCATCAACCTAGAAAGAGGCGCCATACCCTTTAGCAGTCAATCACACTCTTCCCTCCCCTAAAGCCTGGCAAACCACTAATCTACTTTCTGTCTCTATGGATTTGCCTGTTCTGCACATTTCATATCAATGAAATCAGACAGCATATGACATTTTGTATCTAGCTTTTTTCACTTAGCATAATTAATTCAAGACTCACCCATTTCCTACAACTTCATTACGTTTTATGGCTGAATAATATTCCACTGCAACCACAGAAGAGGCTAAGGATAAAGGGCACAAGTGATGGAATTCCATCTTCTGAGGGTAGGAGCCAGGTCTGCCACTTGTCAGCCCAATGACCCTAGGACAGTTGCTTAACCTCCCTGCCTCGGTTTCCTTATCTGTAAAATGGAGCTGGTAACAATAATTACCTTTTCAGGGTTTATGAAATGATGTGCATGAACGAGGTAGCTGGTCTACTCAGCACAGTGCCTAGCAGTTTTATTTGCTACAATCCGTTTGAGCTAATGGCAAGGGCTGAATTAATCAGGCATAGCTCCTCAAGGTGCTACAGACTGCTCTAGGCCCACCTTTGACACCAATGGGTGGACCCCATCCTCTCTCAGGGCCTCAGTTTCCTCATCTGTAAGATGGGCTCCATGGTTGTTGATCCTGAGCACCCAGCCCCAAAACACGAAGAAACTGGAGCACATCTTCCTCCTATTGTCTCTGCTCTGGGATTCAGGCCACAGGGGAGGTAGGAGGGGCGGGGCAGCCACTGCTGCCACCTGGAGTAGCCAGAGAGGATGCAATGGCTGAAGATTCATGAAGGGCACTATAATTCCATAACCACACACCACACCTGAAGCTGCCAGGAGAGGGGTAAGTTTGTGGTTTCTGTGTGGTATCTGAAAAACAGTCACCCTGTCCCACCTCTCCCTTCCACATGGACACAGTCAGCCAATAGTCACAGCAATAGCAGCAGCAGCAGCAGCAGCAAGAATAGAAGCAGAAGCCAGAAATTTTAGGGGGTTTACTATGTGCCAGATGCCTTATGAATTCTTTCCAACCACTGTATTCTGTAGGTAGCAACATGTCCATTTTATAGATGGAGAAACAGGTGCCAGCAGGGTATGTGTAGAGCCGGGGTCTGAACACTGGGAATCTGGTTTCAGAGCCTGTCCTACAGAACCTACTCTATACTGCTTCTAGCAGCAACAGCAGCTAACGTTTATCGAATACTGTGTTGAGTGCATCTTATGGATTATCCCATTGGATCCTCTCCACCATGTAATAAGGCAAGCACCGTTATCACCCTCATTTTTCATCTAGGTAAACTGAGGCTCTGTGAAGTTAAACAGCTTGCCCAAGGTCCACTCTGCTATTCCCCTTCCATCAGCTTCTCCCAGACAGAACTATAAGCAGATGACTTATAGCTGGACCTACTCCTTAGACACATTTATCCCCTTGGTTCACTGCTGTCTTTCTTCCCTGTGCTGGGAGACAGACATACACATGAGGACACAAAAGTGTCCACAGTGCAACTGGCACAGGAGGGCAGGAAGGTGGAGGCCTTTCTGACATGCATAACCACATGAGTCACATGTGGCCAGAGTGGAATGCTTAGATCAGAACATAAGAAATAAATCACAGAGAGCCAGACAGAGACAAACACACTAGGGCTCAGATCCAGAAGGAATGGTGATGAAGCAAGGGCAACACACTTGAACCCAGACACACAATAACACACATGCACTCTCGTTATATGGTTGATCTTATGGTCTTATTGAACTTCATCCACTTCCTCTGCCTCAAATGGAAAACAAGCATTTTCAGAAAAATGTTTCCCTTTGGCAAAGGCCTTTAAGGTCCTATAAATCCACCTTGCTTCTCCAGGGCAGGGGCTGCAGCTGAGAACAGATGCCTAGGACATTTGCTGACCTGACACCCTCACACCAGCCAGGACCCCAATGCCCTTGTTGACACATTTTCTTCTCCGGACCCAGTGCCAACCTCACCTCCTACTCCAGAAAGCCTTCTCTGACTACTAAGGCAGGTCTACCAGGAAGATAGTAAGGTGTAAGCTTCATACCTGTATGGGTCTCTTTTAAGACTCTATAAATTATTTTATATTCTTAATTGCATAATCTTTTTCTTAAAGAGACCCCTCACCATCCCCCAAGTTGGGTAAACTTCAGAATCTGCCCCCGCCCAGCCACACCTACTTGTACAGGCATCGTACATGTCCCAATACTCAAAAACACCCCTCATCTTAGCTTTTGACAAGATTTGTCTTCCTCACCAAACTTGAGCTCCTTCCTGCTAGTCCACCAGGTTAAACTCTGCTCTTTGCAGGTGCTCACTTAATATCTCCTAGTTTTAACTGACTCTGGGGAAGCACCTCTAGCTAGGTTCCTGTGTCCCTCCGTGAACAGACACAGATTGAGATCTACCAAAATCAGCTCTGCCCTACGTGATGCTGGAGGGACAGGGGTGAAAGAGATACCCCTTATCTGCCCCTAGGGCACACATGGCCTAGTGGGGATGCACACAGGCAGACAGATAGGAGAAGAGTGCTTTGAGAAAGCAGCATAGAAAAGGGATCCTCAGTCTGTGTGTTGTAGGGGAGGGAACACAGGAGGGTTCTAGCTCAGGGTGAGATCTAAGCTGAGTGTGAAGGTTGAGTGAGAAACAAAGAAAAGAGTGGTAGGGGAGAACATTCCAGGGAAGTTTACACAGGCACAGAGAGGTCAGATGCCAGGCGGGAGTATGGGGAGCCACAGTCATCCACTGTGAGGTAGGGAGGTTTGGGAGAAGAGGCTAATGAGACAGTCAGGGCCCCAAATGCAGGGCCACGGCACCTTGACTGTGTATCCCAGGAGTACTGGGGAGCATCGAAGGGTTCTAGCCAGGAGAAGGACCTGACCAGTTGCGCTCCCTGGCAAATTCATCCTGGCCACCTGTGAACAGCAAAGGGAGGGAGACACCCTGGAGGCTGGAGACCACAGGAGGCTGCCTACAGTCTGGGGAGCTGGTGGCAAGCCTGTGGGATGAAGATGAAGGTGCAGGACATAACAAACTAGTGTCCTCAGTTCACACATGAGAAAACTGAGAAGCTCAGGGATTTGCTCAGGGTAACCCCGCTAGCAAGTGGCAGTCCTAAGACTTCAATTCAGGTCCTCTGTTCCCAAATGGAACCCTTGCTTCTTCAAGGGTGATTTCGAGCATGTAAAAGCAATGACGACAATGCCTGACACTTGGCATGGACTCAATGAAGTTAGTTTCCTTTCCAGTTTTTATTCAGGCTTAAAAAAAAAACACCAACTAAAATCCTTACTTCCAGAATAATCAACATAGGACCCATTTTTTCCCCAAAAAATTTCAATTTACACACTCTTCTTAAAGGACATTTCTGAGAGGCCAACCTATACCGCCGGGTTACAGGGCTGAATGGGACTGGCCTGCTCCTTTCCCATCCTGTCCTCACAGCTGGGCTGTGGGTTCCACAAAGGCAGTGAGCTTTGCTGTGCGTCTATTAGGACTGAGACAAGTCACCCATTTAACAGATTGGGAAACTGAGGTCCAGTGCCAGAAGAAATAGAAGTAGATCTATTTATCACTCAGCTCAACACTCTTTCCACTGCTCCCAGGAGCCCCTCATGGGAGGAAAGGGTTTTAGAGGCCTATAGGGCTTGGCAGTCTAGGGGGAGGGTGGGAAGGGAGGGATTGGGGTGCCTGGGAAGTGAGACCTTTCCCTTCAACAACAACAAAAAGCCTCATTCTTGAGGTGAGAAGAGGGGCACCTGCCCTCAGCCCTACCAATGCCCAGACACATCTTCAGGGCTCCTGGAGGCAGGCTGCCCCTCCTCCACCCACCTCCTAGGCCTTGTCTTGCATTTCCTGTAAACATGGACACTTCCTCCATGGGGGTGGTGTGCTGGGGCCACACCCAGCCGCCCTGTGAGTCTAACACACAATGGCTGGCTGGGGCTCCGGCTGGCCACTCCACGCCCCAGACATTCCCTGGGACGCAGAGAAATGCCACCCTTGCTAGAGCTGGACAGTTTACTGCTCCCCTGACAAAAGTAGGCAAAGTAAGGCTGGGGGAGGCGGTTCAGGAAAGAGATTTGCCCCAGACTACACGGCAAGTCAGCAGCAAAATTTGGGGTCATGTCCCCTCACCTCTGTACCCCAGCACCTTCTACATGAACTGCCACGAGTCCTTGAGTGAGAATGCTGGTTAGGAGCACAGAATCTGGAGCCTGCCCACCTGTCTCCAAACCTGGTTCTCTGCCACTTCCCAGCTAGTCAACCTGGGTTGAGTTTTCTCTGCCTCAGGTTGCTCATCTGTGAAGTGAGGGGAATAATAGTACTTATTCTCATTGTTGTTGTTTTTGTGAGGGTTTAGTGAGTTGACATATAAAAAGCATCTAGAACAGTGACTCTAACATAGTAGCTATGTTGTTGCTGATTTAAATGTTTACTGAAAGCTCCATCTAGGGCAGACCCAAGTCTCCAGACTACAGCCCACTAAGGATACCTTTTGGGGCTGGAGTTTCAACCTCAAAAGAGTTGAGAGTTCGAAGGGCTGTTCTGAGAATAAGGAAATTCCTGTTCTTTTAATCACCCTGTGGCTTGGGCAAAACCCTTCCTTCCAGTATCTCAGTTTCCTCACCTATAAAATGGGGATGAAAATCTCTGCTCTGCCTACCCACCTCACAGGTTGTTGGGAGGTCGAGGGGGACAGTGGGCAGGAAAGCAAACGGACATGTTAGATGTTTAAAACAGAGAACAGCATTCCCAAACAAATCATCACAGAAATCTCATGCTTAAATTTTTTCATGGCATAGTGTTAAGAGTATGGCTACCCCAAGGGCGTCCTGTGTACCAAGTCCTACCTGCACGGTCTCATTTACTCCTCACACAGGACAAATGGGGTGTTATCAGCCCATGTCACAGATGACAGAACTGAAGTGGTGGAGTCAGGACCAGAATTGATCTCCGACTCCAAAGAAATTACATACGCTGCCTCTAGGGCAGTGTTCGGCACACTCATTAGTCAACAGAACCAAGTATCAACAGTACAACGATTGAAATTTCTTTTGAGAGCCAAACTTTTTAAACTTAAACTTCTTCTAATGCCAATTCTTCAAAACAGATTCGCCCAGGCTGTGGTATTTTGTGTAAGAGCCACATTCAAGAGCCACATGTGGCTTGCAAGCTGCAATTTGCTGACCACAGCTCTAGGGAAGTGATTCCCTAAGTTGAGTCTCCTTTGATTTTTCCCAAAACCTTCGGCTCTAAGAACTGCACCGCACTTGACAGTCTATAAACACTTCCACATATTTCATCTCAGTTGATTCTCCCCACAAACCTGTAAGGTAGGCATCATTACGTCCAACTAAGAAGAGAAACTGAGGCCCAGAAAGGCTGAGCCACCTGACCCTGAATGGTGGTTCCCCACTGACTTCCCAGACCCAGTGCAAGGGGCATGTCAGGTGACTTCCTGCCATGAGCCTGGGTGCCGTGTGAGTAGTTTTTGGGGCCTGTGGCCCAGTATCTGGAAGTATTTATGAGCTAAGCAACTAAGCTTGCCCTTTTTTTTTTGTAATTGCTTTGAAATATGGGTTCTGAGAGTTTGGCTGCAACACCATCTGGCACAGCCTGATCCCCACACACCCAGGACAGAGACTACAACAATGGAAGGCTGGGAAAACCACCCATTGCATAGGCCATCCCTGGCTTGGGACGAAAGAAAAGTGCTGGAAATGAGGCAATGAGCTGGAAAACAGAACCAAGAGGTCAGCACGGCACCCTCTTCCCTCAGCCCCATTTTCACGAATCCCACCTTTCAGCTCCCCTGTGGAGGACCCTTGGAGCCCCCAAACTGGCTGAAACATTTTCTTCTACGTGAAGATCAGACTGTGTACCCAGGTTCAATGAAAACAGGGTCTGGGGTGTGGCTTCAGAATCTGTTTTGTTTTGTTTTTATAAAAAAAAAAACCCCAAGTTTCAAGGAGAAAAGTCTTAGGTGAAGCAAGTGGGAAGTCTCATCAACTAGGGAAGAGTTTTCATAGGAGCAAGTTGCCTTTACCTAAATAAACAGGGTTTGGTGGGCATGGGTTCTCACCTCTGCACCAACACCCAGCTCCAAATCCAGCCTATAAGCACCCAGACTCCTCATCTCTTCGCCCTTTCTCTCTACCTATAAGGCCCCCCAACTCTTCCAGATTTGGGGGTTCATTTTCTCACTAGTCAGAGAGGAACTGGGGACCTTCATTGAGTGCCGCAGGATCCTATGATAAAGTGTATTAAGGTGGTGTACAAATAGGAAAGCCTGTGAAACAGCATACTGGGGTGATCTCCACTCCATAGCTCACTTCAGCTATGCTGCTTCTGATGCAAAGGCCACTTTGTAACGCTGCTCAAGCTTCTGGGACCCTGTCTGGATAAACTCTCTCACATCCCAGCCTCAGTAAGTGGAGTCCTGCTGTCTTCATCCTGCCTGCACCACTGCTCCCAAACTCCCTTATTTGAGAAACTTCTGAAACCTCTCAGAGCAGGAAGAGGATCTAATAGATACAAATGCAAGAATGCCACAGCCTTGCATGAAGAGATGAGAACTCCATCCCTGAAGTCACTCAAGCACTGGTTTGTTGGGAACTGAAGCATTCAGTGAGAGATGGGATAGCCCCTTCTCAAAAGTCCCTTCCACTTCCAAAGTGACTAACATCATACTTTTCATTCAAACTTCTCAGAGTAGGATAAATTATGGGTGGATGAGGCCAGCATGTTGAAGCCTTTCTTGCAGGTGAATCCCCATCTGCCTTCAGAACCCTTACATGGGGACGGGGCATCAGGAATACTTTGTTGACATGTACTAGTGACAGAAAAGGAAAAATAAAATAAAACAAACAAATGAAAACCTAGAAGCTCTTTATATATTTTCTGAGTGAGCTTAGGCAAATTTTCTGTTTACTTTTAAACATCTGTTCTTACCAGCTACTCTAAAACCCAGGGGTTGGGACCACCTTGCACATCTTAGAGGGTAACCAGACACCCATCATGAACTTTTACAACTGACCAGACTGCAGTATTGGGTTACTAGGGGAGATGAGAGAAAGAATTTCTAGCAAGGAAAAACAGCATAAACCATGGCATGGCGAGACAACAGGGTTTTATGTATTCTACTTTGAAGAAAGTGGGGTTTCATTTTTATTCAAGCACAACACTCATTTAGTTTTCCCATCGAGGGATTATTAGCTCCATTTCACAGATTTAAAAACTGAGGCACAGAGACATAAAACAACTAGACCCAAATCATAGAGCTGTTCAACTAGGTTGCCAGGGTTTTAAACCAAGTCTGACTGAAAAGCAAGCTGCTCAGGCACTGCCAACTACACTTACCTGTGCAGGCTGGCTGTCTTTGACGAAACCCTTTCTCCTATCCCTTACTTTACATAAACACAGAAATGTCAGCCAGGTCCCAAAGCTGCCTTCCCTCTGGAATAGACCTGAGGGAGGGGTGACTTCTTCACAAAGCTGGTTAAGGAGAAGCCACATGGTTAGGGAAGTGTTTCTTGAAGGGTGAATTGGGGTTGTCTGCAGGATGTGTTACAAATGCAGATTCCTAGGCCACATCCGGAGACCTTGTGGATCAGAAATTCTGGGTGCGGAACTTAGAAATCTGCATTTTAATAGGTGTTGGGGTTTTTCTTGTTGTTGGTTTTAGGCTTATTAAGATGTAAGAAATGCTGTACCTGAAAGGATCAGGAGATTCAGATTCAAATCCAAGCTCCCCTAGTGTGCAGTACTAGGTAAGCCACTTCTCTTTTCTGAGCCTCGGTTCCTCTGCTTGTCAGGAGTTGCTGTGAGGATCAAAAGAAGTTGGAAAAGCTCTCTAGATACCAAGACTCCTATATTCTCTTCAGCCTAGTTCTTTGTCCATGAAAAATGCTCTCTGATGGGGAGGGCTTGGAGAGGACCTTCTCAATAGCAGAAGAGAAGGGTGGGGGAGAAGGGAAGGGTAAACCTGGCATAGTCCCCCCTCAGGACTGGTGAGTCTCCTGGCATCCAGATGGTGCTCTGCATGCAATGCCTGCTGTGGAACCCTGGGGCAGAGGACTGTCTGCAGTGGGGTCTGACGCAGTGTCAGTCCCCAAGAGAGCATCTCAGGGAGGGAAGAGGCAACCCAGGCCAAGATTTTAAGGCTAAAAGGAAAAGACCACAGCAGAGGACATCTGGCACCACACATCAGCCTCATTCTCCTCTCCAGCTCAAACCTCACTTTTAACACATGTGCAGGACAATCTCCAAGCTGCACAGACCCAAGGGCTCCTAGGCTGTTAAGCACACTGTGATGTTGTTCAGTATTTACAGAGACCCTGCTGCGTGCCAGGTATTGTGCTAAGTTCAGGATGGGGACCCTTCCTTTCATGGAGAGCCAGAAACTAAAAAGGAAAAAAAATAAATCAAGCAAAATGTCAAACATGAGAAAAAGGCAACTCAATTTAGATTCCCTTTTCCTTGAAGGAATATCAAGTATTCAACTCCCAAGATTTTAAAATTAACAACAAGAAACATAAGACTTCATCTGATAAATATAACAACTCTTAAAAATATAGTAATTGTTTTCTATTTTAATAGTGGGGAGGACGTACGGCACAAAGGTCTCCCTGGGCCAATCCATCTTGGACAAGATACCATGGACAATGGACCCACCCCCCCTGTCCAACTATCTATCTATCTCTCTGTCCACTCACCACTTACCCATCTTCATATCCAAACACAAAACTAAACACGCAAAACTCCTGCCAGACATTGGAGAGACGGGAGTTTGGGATCTACAGGGAGTTAACTCGGTAACATACACATAGCCACAAAATGGAAAGGCAACAGAAAGGCCCCAGAGTCACAAAAGAAGGAGAGAAAACGAATGGGAAAATTCAAATGATACTGGAGATGCCACTAATTACAGAAGGTTACAACAAAGGCTTCATGGAGAAGGTGGTACTTAAAACAGACCAAACTGTACCCTTGGGAAGAATGCGAAGCTGCAGAAGGCGTGACAGAGCAGCTGGGCACAAAGCAGAGTTTGGGCAAAGGCTCAGGAGGTGTAAGAGGACAAGATGGAATTCGGACTGAGGAATGGAGAGGGGAGCACAGAGATTTGGGAAGAAATGGGTGTCAACAAGCATGCCAGGCCTTGAGGTAGGGCCCTGCTGGGGAGA
Organism: Lasiurus cinereus; assembly: GCA_011751065.1. Lineage (NCBI taxonomy): Eukaryota > Metazoa > Chordata > Mammalia > Chiroptera > Vespertilionidae > Lasiurus > Lasiurus cinereus. The sequence goes on from JAAGEH010000125.1 coordinate 7,658,679, forward strand.
GGGGAGCTGAGGAGAGGGAGTGGGCCTCACCAACTTCACAGCCAGATGACCTGCTATATGCGGCTCTGGTGATGGGGAGAGGGCCGCTCTTAGAAGTGCCTGGTTCCCCAGGAAAGCTGTTTCCAGCCCCCAGGTAGAGCGGCTGGTCTCACGGTGCAGCAGGAAGGCTGTCTGAAATCTCAGGGTCAGGTTGCTGGAGAAACCCCCCACCCCTGCATTCTTCGTGGGGGAAAAGGTGGAGGGACCTGATTTGAGGACAACTTGGCATTTCTTCAGGGGAAAGTGCAGTTATATTTTCCTGGGCTCCAGAAAACTGCAGTGGCCCAAAATGTAATGCCTTTCCAAGAACAAAAACAACACTGACTTACCTGCCAGGCCAAGGGCTGCGCCAAGCAGAGATGAAGCCAAACACCCTGATTTTAGCAACTGCTTGAGTTTTCTTTGGGGGAAAAGAATGGTGAGAAGCCAGGGTCTGAGACCCTGGACACTGTAGGAAGCAGGGGGGAGAGGGCTGGTCCCCTCAAGCATACTGGTAAGGTCAGACCTGCCTGGTGCCTGGTGTGGGCACTGATCAATGGGAGACTGATCACTCCCTACTTGTGTCCTTTCCGGATAAGCGAGAAAGGACAATTGTCAGTTATACCCATGCCCTTTGGTGTCAGACTTTTCCTATGTCTTTCCTGAAATCTTATCCTACAAAATCTGTCTTCTCCTTAACTAAGCCTATTCATCTTCTTTCTCCCTCCAGTAATCCTTTTTGTGTCTCAAAATCTTGAATTATTCACACCGACCCCTATCTGCTCGTCAGCCCTCCATAATTTGATACCAACCAGTTGCAGAGCCGCTTTTAAACCCAGCGGGCCCCAGCAGCAGCGTTCTGCAAATGCATGCACGCCGGCCTCGCCCCCACGTGGAGGCAACCATTCATCCTGCACTTTACCATTATAACCCCCACTGCCTCCACTTTCATGGTCTCCACAATCATTCCTCACTGCCCCTGGATGGTGCCACTGTTCCTGTCTCAGATGGGACTAACTGAGGAGGCCCAGGGGGTCAGTGCAGAGCACTTGGCAGCGGGGAACCCTCCATTCCCCTTGCCACCTCTTCTACAGAAACAAACCCAAACACGGAAAAAGCTTTAATTATAAATATGTTCACATAAGCATTTTTTACAATGTAGCAGGGTATTACAGACACTGAATTTACAGTGAAAGGGAAAGAGTACATTAATTTGGAGCACAATTTCTCCAATGGAATATGTGTGCCGTCATTTGGTACTATCTCACAGTCATTTTTATTAATTTAGTATGGTATTTAATAATATTGTGTAGGCAACTATAATATACAATTAAATAAAATAAGATAGAAGATCTTATGCATAACGTAATTACATCCACATTAAACAGACCCTAGACACATTCACACCAAACAAGGACAAAACACATCCCAATCCTAATAGTGGTTATGTTAGCAAGATAGGACTGTCTTTTAAAAAAACCTTCAGATATATTCTGAAATGTGTTCAAATGTGTTTATAAAATTACCAATAGTGACATTTTTGGAGAAACATAAGACTGGAAACAACCTAGATATCTATCAATAGGTATTGGAATTCCTTGTGGTCATTAAAAAGATTGGAGGCAGATCTATATACTGTGATAGGGAGCAATGACTGAAGTGACAAAAGCAAGGTCTGGGGAAAACGAATTTAACAGATATCTATCTATGTTCAGAAAAAGTAAAGAGCCAGGGAGAGCTATGTATATCTAAGTATCCATGCATATTTGCATGCACATAAAATATCTGGGAGGGAGCTGAAGGACAGGAACTCAGTGGTGCAGGATTTGATTTTCCCCTGCAGACCTGAATTTTTTAGAGTGCATGTTGCCTTTTATGAAAACATTTTAAAAACAGATTCTGAACCAAAATGGACTGGCCATATTTCTCTCCCACTGGACTATCTCAACAGCATGACTTTCTCCTCTGTGATCAGAAGTCTATGCTAATGCCACACAAGGCAGGATTCTGCACCTCCTGTCAGATTAGCTTGGGGCTGGCGGTCATTCCAAAGAAGGAAGAGGAGATGCCATGACAGCCAAGCTTCCTAGGACCCTCCACACCCACCCTGGGGTGGGCACAGCAGGGCTCAGACCACAAACAGCTACCATTTGCAACAAGTTCCGAGTCTACAAAGTACTTTTCACATACTATACCCACTGGATCTTCCCAATAAGTCTATGATGTATACAGTAATAGCCCCATTTTATAGCACAGGAGACTAAGGCTCAATGGGGGTGAAATGACTTCCCCTAATTACACACAGCTGGGAAGTGGCACATCTAATGTGAAAATCTGTGCATTTCCCACTTCCTGGTGTCGAGGAAAGGGCAAGGTAGGTGCCGAAGCACATGCTTTTCCTTTCCTGGAGCTAGCAAATCCTTTTCATATCCAATTCCCTTTTAAGTCCTACCTAAATCCTCTTTGCTACATTTCAAATGCATTCCCTACTGCTTCTAATCAACTGACACAAGGATGTGCAAACGTATTCTAAAGACAAGACCTCCACTGTATGCAGAGTGAGGAGGGAGGTGAGGGGCTGATTCTATGTATCCTCCCCACACACATAGTTTGGGGAGAGGGGTGTAAGGACCTATGGAAATGTCATCTGACTCTGTTTTCCATTTCTCCCTGTTGGAACTGGAATGCCTATAACCGGTTCCATTTTGTATTTTGGGAACAGGTAACTTACTTCTTTGGTTCCCCAGGTTCAGAGATGAAGAGGAATTATGCCCAGGATGGATGATACCCAGAGCCTTACCTACATCCTATCCTATTAGACAATTTAGATGAAGAGATATGGGACTTCTGAGCTAATGGCAGTCAGATGAGATTTGCTGAGTTGATGCCTTCATGGGATAAGATCTCTGGGGACCTTGGGACGAAGTGAATTTTTCGTTGGGGATGGACGTGAATCTTTGAGGATCAGAGGGCAAAGACTGTCATAGGCAGAATCAAGGACCTCAAAATGCCCATATCCTAATCCTGGAACCTATGGCTATTTTGTATTACTTGGCTAAAGAGATTTTGTAGATGTATTTAAGATTACAAACTTTATAATAGGAAGATTATCCTGGATTATCTGGCTGGGCCAATCTAATCACACAGGTCAGAGATTCAAACTGAGAAAGACTCAACCACTGCTGCAGAAGAAGGCCACAGGGACAGGATGAGAAAGAATGCAGGCAGCCTCTAGGAGCAAAACCCAGTCCCTGTCCAAAAGCCAGCAAAAAAAAAACCAAACAAACCAAAAAAGAGGGACCTAATTCCTATATAGAATTGAAGTTGGCCAACAACCAGAATGCGCTTGGAAATGGATTCTCCCCAACGGCCTTCAGAGAAAAGCCCAGACCAGCTGACACCTTCGTTTTGGCCTTGTGAGACCCACATGAAGCCAATAAATGTGTGGTCAAGTGCTATGGCACAACAGAAAACTAATATGTCATATTGAAAAGTATGACAGCCCACACAAATTACCTCCCTGAACCCTTTGTTTTGCAAATGGAGAAAATGAGGCCCAGAAAGCAGAGCCACGGCAAAAAGGTTTACGGCAAGAGGCAGAGTGACAAAGAGCCCAGATATTCTGGGCCAGTTCTTGCTCTCAGAGGGAGACTAAGCCAGTCCAAAACCGAACTGTGGGACGCCACAAACACCTTTATGAATGATAATAATCACTTTAAATATGGTGAGTCACATAGTGCCCAGCCTGAGGAAGGAGGAGAGTCCATGCAGGGCTGGCCATCATTTTCACAAACATGAAACCTAGCTGCTTTTCAGACCAGGGAGACGCGGATAGAACAGGGCAGATGCCAACTCAGGTCTCTGAAAAGCTACAAACTAGAGAAGGCCCTTGGACCAAAGCCACCTATGCACATTTCCCCCAGTTATTAACTCTAAGTGGCCTATTCAAAGGGAACTAATTTATGCCTGTCACCAAGGCATCCTTGATTAGAGCAACTTGAGAATGAAGCCCTGTGAGTTGAGTAGTCACCACCCCAGGGATAATGAGGAGGTAGACCGGACTCCAGCCTCAGAAGACATTGTTATATCCTCACCTTCCCCTTTTCCAACTGTGGGGGAGGGGAGTCTTGCATAATCCCAGATCATTTCAGTGAAGGCTGAAAAGGGCAGGGGGCTGTCTTTTGAAGGCTACAAGGGCAGGAGAATTCCACGATCCCCCACCCCCGCCACCCACCCATTAGGAATCTCAAGGCCCCTCTGCTGACTGGCATTCTCAGCCTCCGAGTCTACCCTCAGCACATTAGAACCTGAAGCCAGTGGCTTTAAACTCCCACCTTTGGTCACTCCCTACCACATGCAAGTCTGGCCATGCGCACTTGTCCTCAGTCCTTGTACACCCAGGACTGTGTGTCTTTGCAACATGCTGTTTCTTCCTTTTGCAACGCCCTTCCCACACTTCTTCACCATACAAATTCTTACTCGCCCTTCGAGTCCAGTTCAAATGTCCAATTTGAAGCCTGAAAACTCTTCAGGGAAGCCTTTTCTTCACTGCACTTGGCTGCTTCTTCTGTGCGGCCAGACTTTTAACAGCATTCAGTCAGCTGTTTATGGATCTGCATCCCCCACAAACCTTAAGTCTGAGCCTCATCTGTGAGCCCCAGCTCCCAATCCTGCAGGAGCTGCCACATAGTAGATGTTCAGTGAATTTCTCTAAAGTGGTTTAAGTATTTCTTTCTAGGCTTGAGGCTCACAGAAGTTTTCCAAGGTCAGACTTATATGTGGTGAAAATCCCAAACTGTCAGGCACTTGAGAAAGTCTGTTGCATGATCCCCCATAGTACAGCTGAGGAAACAGAGTCACACGGGTAGGTGAGACTAAGATAAATGAAATGCAGAGCAAATGAGAAAAGGAAGGATTTGCGTGTGGAAGAGCCCTAGGTGTGAAGAGAAAGTAGAGCTATGGGTGTGTGGAGTCCACCTTCCCAGTGGTAAGAGAGAGAGGGCTTTGGCCCAACATACTATGTCACATAGGCTACTCAGGCTTACAGCCTGTCCAGGGCATAGCTGGCAGAAGAATGTGCCTGGATTCTGAAGTCAGAGAGATCTGCGTGCAAACCATAGCATCTTCTCATGTTACCGATGTGACCTTAGGTCAGATATGTCTCTGCTCCGAGCCTCTGTTTCCTCATCTGTAAAATGGGAACAATAACGACCTTTCTCACAGGATCTTTGTGCACACTTTGTTCCTTGAGCCCGGAATGTTCTTCCTGAACCTCCCCCTCTATCGAGTTAATTCCTCATCATATTTCAGGCTCAAGTCTCATTTTCTCAGAGGTCTTCTCCAGCCACAAATAAGTCAAGGCACCTATAAGAAACTCTTAGAACATCCTGCATGTCTTTGGAGCACTCTGCACAGTTGAATTTAAATAATTGATTGTGCAATCGAGCATTTTGTGTCCATCTCCCCAGGTCGATTGTCAACCTGCCTTATTTCTCTTGTCCCAATACCCAAGGTAACACTAGGGTTTAGGAAGAATCTATGGAAAATCTTAGCCTGGTGGGAGTGCCCCTCTAAGATAACACAGTTACCCTCCCAGAATACATCCATTTACTTAACTAACTTTTATTGAGCACCATCTGGGTACTAAGCTGTATGCAAGTGCTGGGAACACAGAGATCAGTTGTAGGTGTTGATACCCTGGAGGGGCACACAGTGCAGTAAGGGAGAGCGAAGATTACATAAACAACACAACAGACAGATTCTACACAGAAGTGCACAGGAGAAAGTGATCCATCCTAGGTGGGGAAGGTCAGCAAGCATGGCATCATCTGCTGGGGATTGAGGAACACAAAGAGCTTTCTATTCCAAAATACTTTCCTAAGCATTTTACACAGTGTCTGAAATTCCCCCATCAGGATGCCATGTCCTTCCTTTGTCCTCACTGTCCTCTCCAGCATTACCTCATGCATTTAAGAGGGAGGCAGCTTATCCAGTGGAAGGAGGAATTGAGGAACAAAAGCCCCTCTCTGTGCCTCAGCTTTCTCTTCTGTAAAGTGAAGGAGTTTCAGACAGACTCTGTGGTATCTTGAACCACCCTCCCCAACCCTGGGGTATAAGAGAGGGTCAAAGACAGACCAAAGTTGGAGCAAAAGTCTCTTCACCATAAGTGTTGCTGGCCAGCCTTGGATGGAAACCTGGGGACCTGAGGAGCCTCCTAAACTCTAATCCCCACTAGGCCACTGACTCACTCTGCAGCTCGGAACCCAGCCTTGACCTCTGGCCTTAGGCCAGCAAGGAAACTTGGGTTTGGACCAGGGACCTCCCTAGAAACCAGATGTAGCATCTACAAGGAGCTTCCCAAGAGGGAAGTGTGAGCCCAGAACAATCCCTAGCTGCATGACATCACCCTCCTTTTTTCTGTTATCACCCAGAGCAGCTCCAGGTGTGGCCCAGGACCTGCCACACCCTGTCCTGGGTCAGTCCCAGGGACCCATTTTTGTTCACCTCAATTGCCATGGATTGGTAGCTTCACAGCAGACACTTCTGTGTTTTAAGTCCAGCGCTGCCACTTGCTGGCTATGTGATCTTGGACAATACTCTTTAAGCCTCCACTTCCTTTTATGCTCTTCATTACTCCTATCCCAAACCCTCAGGCTTTGTAGGGACCATCTTCCCATCAGTTCCATGTGGCGTGACTCGGGAAGGAGGACTCTGCCCTTTCCCCGGGCAGGCCAGAGCCCAGAGCTATACCACCCCTCCAAGTGCTGCCTTTTCAGCAGGTGAGCCTATTGGCACTTTGGATTCGGCTATTAGGCTACTAGTGGGTACTAAGCATGAAAAACATCTTCACTGAACAGGAGCCACCTTCTGGAACTGACCTAAGAGCTGATATTGAGTCTTCTCATAGTCTTCTGGGGTGGGTCTCTCTAGCCTTGAGGCCTAGATCCATTTCAGGAGCTGCTGAGGCAATACCTGTACCAGCCCACTGCTTCCTTAGGACTCTAGATGTTCAGGCAAAATGACCCAAGAGCTCAGATTTCCTGGCCTGTGCAAGTCACAGCAACTTCATGATAGATTCTAGTATCTTTTCCACTCACCAGGTAAACAGCTCAATTATTGTTAACTACCGACCATAATGAAGAGCTCACTACCTCACAGGACATCACTTGGAATAAGAAAGTCTTATCATAGTAGAATATAGCAGAACTTAAGGTCTCTGAGAAGATTCTGTAAGGCAGGGGTTTTTGTTTTTGTTTTTCCTCTGTGTCTTGTTTTCTTAATTATAATCATGCAAGCAAGTCTACAGTTTCAAGTTCTTGGGTCATGCCTTGACCTGGACAAATTTCCCTTGGGCCCTAACCAGGACTCCAAACCAACCCCATGCATGTAGAGAAGGGGTCTGTTTACATAGAGACCAGCCACATCATCCTGAAAAACAATCTCAACCCTGAGACATTCGTCTTGCAGGAAAACAGCCAAGACACATGTGTCTCCAAGACGGAACCACTGCAATTCTCAGCTGCAAGCTCAGAATTCCCTGACACATAGCTCAGCGGCTGCTTTCATCTCTTGGAGGCTGAACAGTCTTGGGGCATTCTCAAAGAGTCAGATAAAACACATTAAATCATCACTCAGAAATTATTATGAGCTTTTTGTCCTGTTGACCTAGAGTATCGTAAGCACAGATGATAAATTCCCCAAGGTCCCTTCCCGAGCCAAGCCAGGCAATCTAAGGAGGCCTTAACCTTCTGTATAATATCAAACCATTGATTGCTGCTGCAATTATGTGTGCTGTTCTCTCTATATATAGTTTTTACATCATACCCTGGCCATGAGGACCTATGCAAGTGGCAGTCATAAGCTGTTCATTCTGATTGCCTGTCATAAGGCAATTTCAGTGCTGAAGATTCATACCCCATTGTGTGTTCTCACCTTTGACATCTGAGGGTCAATTTCAAGTGGGAAGTTCTCAAAAAGGGTAAACCAGAATGAGGGAAGAATCCATCCCTAGAAATACTTTTCTTCTGGTCCTGGCTCCATCACTTATTGACTTACAAGTCACGTCACCACTCTGAACCTCAGTTTCCTCTTCTACCAAAATAGTAAGACTGAATAGTTACGTCCAAAGGGAAATTCAGCAAATCAAATGAAATTATGCACATAAAGCGAGGAAGGACCTCACAGCATAGCTGAGAGCACAGGTGTTGAAAGCTGCCTAGGTTAAAATTCTGGATCTGCTGACCAGCTGTGTAACCTTGGGCCCTTTACTTAACTTCTTTGTACCTTATTTTCCTCATCTGCCAAGTGTACATATTTTTAAAAAGTATCTATGTTGTAGGGTTGTTTTTCAGATTAACTGAATGAATATATATATATACAGGGCCTAAGACAGTGCCTGGCATATAGTGAACACTCAAGAAAGCCTCCTGTGCTGTGAGGCACAGCAGCAAGTATTCTCCCAACAGCAAAGTTCAAGACTGATGGTATGCCTGGCCACCATGGTTGAGCATCGACCATGGTTCGATTCCTGATCAGGACGTATGCCTCGGTTATGGAACTGTTCCCCAGTGTGAGGCATGCAGAGGCAGCTGATCAATGATTCTCTCTCATCATTAATGTTTCTATCTCTCTTTCCCACTTCCTTCCTCTCTGAAATCAATAAAAAAAAAACACATATTTTTTAAAAAGACTGATGGTATTTAATACCTGACAAAGCCCTTGTTCATGCACTACCTCTGATTCCTCATGTATTATCTCTGATTCCTCAGGATAGCTCACCGTACCAGTTGAACAGGTGAGAAAACTGAAGTTCAGATCAGATGATAAGGTAAGGGCAGAGCTGGACTCAAGTTCATCATCTCTTCCTGCTGTGCCATGTCGACTCTCTGGTCCTGTCACCTGTACTGCCTAAATGCCATCAGCTACCCTGAGAACTCTACACTAGGGAGTTCCACATTAGCCAGACATTGTGCAGTAGCCGTGCTGGAAGGCATCACACTACAGAGGCTGAAGAAACTAGATCCTGTTACCATGCCTCCATCCATTAATGTTTAGACACCTTACAGTGGCAGCTTCTTTTCCTCCATTCCACCCTATGCAGCTGACAATAACTGTGCTAGAGAACTAGCTGATTATGTCACTCCCTTGCTTGAAAACCTTCACTAGCTCCCTATGGTTCACAGATCAAATTAGTTCCCATAGGCAGTACAAGTCCAAATGCAGCACATTCCTTTCCAAGAAACTCCCCAACCTTATCACCTCCCATCCTTTCTCTGGCATGGCTGCGCTAGTCTCCTCCCAGTTTCCTAGAACACCACCATCTCCTGTAAATAGCATTCAGATGGGAAACTCAGAACCACTAATTCCAAGACATTTCAGAGCAGTCACAGGTGGAAGAGAGACCTAAGACCCAAAACTCACAGAGCCAAGAGGCAGGGCAGGGACCGCTTTGCACTCCAAGAGCCATTTTGAGTGGTAAATACTCTTTGCTACATTTTCAAAGTATTTGCTGATCTGGCCTTAAATGTACAAGTTCTGTGAAATGCTGTGAAGGGTTCAGATAATTAAAACATTTTTGGATCCTAACACTTCACTCCAATGACATCTCATGAAAGTAAAATCCAAATCTTTTACATAGGCCCTTGCCTACCCCATCCCCCAGCACTCTCCAGTCGTATTCTGTACTCATTCATACTGGCCTCCTGGCCTCTTCACAGACCCTATAAGGGCCTTTAGTCTCAGGGCCTTTGTCCCTGCTGTTGCCACTGCCTGGAATGCCCTCCCTTCTGATGAAGTGTGATCATCACCCAGGTTTTACTCAAACGTAATCTTCTCAGAGAAGCCTTCCCTGACCACCCCCATCTAAAGTGTCCCTTCTACCAGTCACTATTTTTTTTGACAACTGTTTAGTTTTTATTTCATAATCATAAACTTAACACTGCAATCCAGCTAGACTGGGAAGGGGTAAGGAAACTATCGAACCCAATAAACTGGTAAGAGCACAAAGATTATGGAATATTCCAAGCAATTTGGGTTGAAGGAGTGCTTTCCTGAGCTACAGAAGGAATGGTCTAGTAAAGATAAAACACAAGTCAAATTTATTAGAGTTGTCCACAGTCAGCAATGGTGATCTTCTTGCTGGTCTTGCCATTCCTGGACCCATAGCACTCCATGGCTGTCACAATATTCATGCCCTCTTTCACCTGGCTTGCCATCCAACCACTAAGTCTTGGCAGTGCAGAAGAAAAACTGGGAGCCGTTTGTGTTAGGCCCAGCATTGGCCATGGACAGGATGCCAGGGCCTGTATGTTTCAGGATGAAGTTCTCATCCTCAAATTTCTCCCCATACATGGACTTGCCGCCTGTGCCATTATGGCGTGTGAAGTCACCACCCTGGCACATAAATCCCAGAATAATTCTGTGAAAGCAGGAACCATTGTAACCAAATCCTCTCTCCCCAGTGCTCAGAGCATGGAATTTTTCTGCTGTCTTTGGAACTTTGTCTGCGAACAACTCGAAGGAGACATGGCCCAAGGGCTTGCCATCGACGGCGATGTCAAAAAACACGGTGGGGTTCACCATGGCTGGTCACAGGCGGCTTCTGGGTGGCGGCATCTGCAAAACGGATCTACCACTTTTTACCAATTGCTTTTTTCTTTTTTTCATAAAAGAATCATCTCATCTCTAAAGGATGACTTCATAGTCTATAATTACCTCATTTACTCATTAAATTTGTGTACTATCTGACTCTTTCCAGAATATCAGCTGGGCCAGAGCAGGGATTTTGTCAGCTTGCTACAAAGCTCATGGAGCAGTGCTTGGCACCTAGTAGGCACTTGACATAGATTTACTGAAGGAATGTATGAAATACAGATATAACTTTTCTCTTTGGCTGCACCTTGTGCAAGGTTTTGCTCGTCCCCAATTAAGAGGCAGGGAATAGGGAGGCCCAACTACATCCAGCACCCTCCAAACTAGGCTGGAACAAAGACCTCACTCCTCCTCTGGGGCTCAGGTGGTCCAGGAGACCTGCTGCTGACATTTCACCAAAGAACTCATGCGACGAGACTGTCTTCTATTAGTGAGAATTATTTCCACACCTCCCACAGGGGGAAACCATGATTTTATGAAGGTAAAACCACATTGTGATTAACACTTAATCAGGATTCCGTCTATATTATAGCTCTGTAAGGAAAAAAAATAGTTGGGGGCCTTAATATCACTCCAGTAAATGTTACAATAAGTGTGTTCCTGACACGATTTTCTTATTAGGGTCCTTCTCTGTAAGTTTTATTGCATTTAATTAAAAATTATTGCTAAAAGAAACAGCTGCAGATGGTCTTATTTTAAGTCAGAAAATTAAAAACTGAATATTCTCATCAGTCAATTTCAACAAGAAGCCCAGCCGCATGCATTAGGAATGTGATGGTTTTGAGATTATAATAATTTTTATGGCATTTCCAGGTCCTTTCAATGAAACTTAATGAAAGCTCTGCATGAGTTCATTTGTCAAAAACACAGTAATCATAGGAAGGCTCCCAGTTTACAGGCAGATACAAAGATACCAATGAAAATTATGGTTGGGGATTTACCGAAAATCCAGCCACACAGCTCTCAGTGCCAATGGTCAGCAGGAGGCTTAGATGCAACTCTACCATATCTCCCCCACCTGCCCAAACAATTTCGTGCTGAGGCTGTAAATCACCTTTGTTTTACAATGATATGAACATTTGTTGCTGCAGTACAAAATAATTTTATTTTGTAAAAAATGAAAGTCAGGTTTCACTCTCTCAAGGAATCTCTTCTGCAAAATATTTACTGTATTCTGAAGATTCTGAGGGCTAGGGAGGAGGGAAGAAAGCACCCTTTGCTAGATTTTGTGATAGACTTCAGAATTGTAATGGCGGTCACCATCCTTGGTCTGGTTTGCTCAACTTTATGACTTGGCTTGTATCCTTTAACTTCTTTTTTTAAGTACTGGATTATTATTAATTTTTTTTCACCATGTAACAAAACTTTTATTAACATTTTGAACAGATTTGGTTATTACTGAACTGGTAATTTCTAAACTTAAATTGGGGCAAATGGCTAGAATGCAGAGTAGTGCCATCATTGAATGCAAAACTGAAGAATTAACAGCCACCCCTCAAACAAAGGACCAGGTGCAAGGTGGACTCTTTCTGGATGTTGAGTGCAGCCATCTTCCATCTGGTTGCCTGCAAAGATGAGACTCTGCTGGTCGGGAGGGATGTCTTCCTTATCCTGGATCTTGGCCTTCACATTCTCAATGGTATCACTGGGCTCAGCCTCCAGAGTGATGGTCTTGCTGGTCAGGGTCTTCATGAAGATTTGCATTTTGATCTGTTAGAGATTGGGAAAACACCGCAAGTCCAATCCCGCTGAGTCTCTTCAACAATGACACAGCCCCTACAATGCCTGTCACTTCTCAGGATTGGATTCTTATTTTTTTCCTGGTTTGTCTCTGATTGAAAACCAATGCAAATCTTTTATTTATTTGGGACCAGACAGACTGCATCAGATAAATAAAAGAATGAGAAGAGAAAAGCAAAAGCAGACATAAGCTAGCCCTGGAGCTGACACTGGAGAACTGGGTTGCTGTGGGCATTCTGGAGATAGAACTCCACTCCACTCCTTCCCACTGCTGTAGCCCTGCTTGGTCTTCATATTCTCGGGAGGGGATCATTGCAGCCCCTTGATTAACCTACCTGCTTCTCATCTCTCCATCCCCTCTCCTCTCCACCTTGTCAACCAAGTGTCCGTGACAATGCACCATCCCCATTGCAGCAGTCTCTACTGAGAACCCGCTTGGGTTCCCACTGGCCAGGGATATGTATTAAGTCTCCAAGCCAATATATGAGGCCCTTCTCAGGTGGGTCTCAACCTGCCTTCCCAACTTCATCTCACAGATATTCCTACTGAGCTCCGTCTGCACACTTCACAGTTCTTTCTTATCTCCAAATTCATGCACAGGCTTGCGCTCTTCCTGGACTGTTTGTCTCCATCACGAACTCTTGTTTCTCTAGCAATACCCACCTCAAGTGTCTCTCAGACACACTCCTCCAGGACTGTTTGGAGGGACCTCTAACAAAGCCTTTATCACACCAGGTTCTACCAGTAATGACCTCTGTCAGTCTCTTTCCCCAGCCAGACTGAAAGGCCTTGAGGGCAAGGACCTTCATCCCTCTAGTACCTGGAACAGTAGCTGACAATTAGTAGATGCTGAACAAATGTTAGAGGAAGGAATGAGTGAATTAGCTGATGCAAGATTTGGTGGTAAGAACTGGAAATTAGAAAAAGATGGTGTTTGTGTTTAGTCCTTAAGTCTTTCAACCCAATCTCCTTTATATGTTCTCCATGCCTTCAGATGTTCTGCACCGTTTTTTCAGACTAAAGATATCAAGGTACCTTCTGAAGCAAGCTAAAATAATTTTCAGTACAACTTTACCTGCTAAAAACTACAGCCCGAAGTTTCTCTGTATATTCTCACACCTTTCTCCTCTCCTACTCCAGATGTCAAAATCCTACTTTTCCTTTAGTGTCTATTCAAATGCCACCCTGTCCTTGAAGCCATCCCACTCTCCTCTGGACTCCTATTCTTTTGGCCCTAAGCATTTTCTACTCACATTTCATGGACTCTCTTTCTCTTACCCAGTGCTGGTGTGACTATCTCCTCCCATACTTCACTCGGCACAGTATGGCAATATGTCAGTGGTATATCCCAGGAGTTGAGCATATGAGCATTCACTGTAAAAACAACTTTCCTATAAGTCTGAATGTTTTCATTATGAAATGTTAGAGAAAAGTGACATCAGAGATCTGTGCTGATACACAGTGCTGTGATTAACGTCATGCAAACTCTCCCCTCCCCGATAAAAAACAACAACAAAAAAAAACATCCACAAACACAGTTTTGAGGCTTTCAATGAGATACTTAGAACAAATCAGTTTTTGTAGTGTTTTGCAGCAATGGGTGTTTGAAGTATATACAAAGCACCTGGCACTGTGTTGCCAAAAATATGTACGTAATAAATTATATTTCTTTCCAGAATGCTTGTGAAGCTCAAAATCACTTACTCCCATCTACACTAATAAAAGAGAAATATGCAAAATACCATCACTTCACAATGCCCACCAGCCAATCAGAAGTGAGAATGCAAATTAACCCCTCCCCAAAAGATGGAGTTGGCCCTGACCCCCATCCACTCTGGGCCTCTGGGCAGCATTCATGCAGGCACAGAGTGGCTGGGCAGGGTGAGATGCCTGCTATGAAGGGGAGGGAGGAGGGTGGTGAGCTACAGGAGCGAAAACTGAAGGTGGTGGCCAAAGCAAAGGCCTGGGTTCTGGGTGCTGGAGGAAAACTGGTACTAGCAGCCAGAGGAAGGAAGGCCTATTACACGAATCTTCATGCAACAGGCCTCTAGTAGAATCACAAACCCCTGGCCATCAGCATACATTTATTAAGCTCCTAGTGCATAACCAACATACAGAGGTGCCATGGATACTCAGAAGTCAAGTCTAGGTTCTCCCAAACAAGACTACTGACTAAAGACATAAAACAACCTATTTGAAAAGTAGGAATATTAGACTGTATCTCTAGTCCTTTTTTTCCCCCAAGAGGGTCAATTCAGGGAAAAAGAATACAATTTAGAGGATGGCAAAACTTTGCAATGTGTGTATATACAATTTGTTTTGTAAGATAGAAAATTGTTAATAAGAATATTATTATAGCTCCTAAAATGTTATTATCTGTGTATACAAGTCTCAGAGGAAGTAACTGCCCAGAAGAAACTTTATCACCATCCATTAGTGCTCTGATGAGCTGCTGCTCTGATGTAGGGGTCCCTACGGGCTCTCTATTACATACTCTACCCTTTCTCGAAGAAAAGTACTTTTAGTGGAAAAAGAACTTGGACTTAAATAACATTGAATCACACCACTCTTCAGTCCTTATGAATCCTTTGGATTATGCCAAGTAGAAAGTCTCTGTGTGGTGCCAGGATGTCTTTAACACCTCTCCCTGTTTAACAAAGGGACGGAGCCTCCAGCTCACAGCCTTGGCAAGTAATAACCTCAAGTGTGATTTTACCTGTTATTTTCTTTTCCTTTGTATCTTATTTGTACAACTGCCTTCTATTTATGGCAACTGATACTGTTTTTCCATATCCTAACAGAACATAAAAATTCCCTTTCTGAACATTTTTTGCAAAATAAAAAAAGGTGGACTGCTTGAAAGACAAAAAAGTAAGTGAGAATATAGGCAGTGTAACAGAAATATAAAGGTGGTACAGGAAAGGTGAATGGTTGAGAAATACAAATCTACTCCCATCTTACCATTTCACAGAGGAGCAAACTGTGGCCTAGTCCTTTCCAAGATCTCACAGGAAGTCAGTGACTGACTGAGCTTTGAACTCATGTCCTAAGCTCTGTCCTATGCTCTTTCAGGACATTAACATTTATTTGGCTTCTATCTCTGATCCTCACACTCAAGGAAGGTATGGGGCAGGACAAGCAGGAGGAGGAAGGAACTGTCTCTCACCCCTCTTCCAACCTGAAGCACCCCTATCTGAGACCAGCAGCCCCCCTTCACTCAATTCTCAAAGCTCTCATTCAGGCAAAGCAGCAGTGGGGCCCCCACTCCCTTGGCAGTCCCTTGTGCCTCTCAACTTGATGTGTTTGAAACCTCCCTTGCCCAGACCTGTTCCAGCCTAAAGCAGGGATTTTTCTCCCCCTCTGCTTCCATCTGTTTCATGCAGGACAACAGAAGAAAGCTTTGCTCACTGATTGATGTCCAACAAAATGTGGTTCCTGCATAGGAGATTTATCCCAGCCAGTCTGGCCTTTGGTGAAATAGTATCAGAGTAAAGGATAGTGCTTTGGTAATTCAGAGTCTGACAGTTAGGATACTCAACAAAAGCCCCAGGCTGTAGCATCAAATGTGAGACATGCAGAGAAAGCACCTAGCACAGTGCCTACCACAGAGTGAACAATCAAGATAAGGTAACATTAACATTTGCTTGGGTATTTTATTCCCTTATTGTCATTTTACTTTGGGTGATGAAACCTTTTTGCTTGTTTTTTAGACCAGTGGTTGGCAAACTGCGGCTCGGGAGCCACATGCGACTCACGAGCCACCATTTCCCGCTCTGTTGACTAATGAGTTTGCCAATCACTGGATAGGGGCTTACTCACAAGGAACAACAACAGCCCGTAATTATTGGAATCGAGAGTCTAGGTCAGTGGCTGGCAAATTCATTAGTTAACAGAGCGGCAAACAGCGGCTTTCGAGCTGCAGTTTGCCGACCACTGGTTTAGACAAATTACAGATCAAGACATCAGGGCCTTTTCATATGGCCAATGCCTGTGCAACACACAACCCCAGAGGGCACCACCATATACCGACTAAAAGGTGAATGTGACCCAGGGTTGCACAGCCAGACTTGGCAACCTGCAACAAAATTCACTACAAATTCTGAAGGAGTCAAGAAATCTGAGTCTTAGCACTGATTTCTCCACCAAGTGGCTGAGAGGCCCTTGGCAAGTCCCTTTCCTTCTCTGTGCCTCTGTTTTCACCCCCATAACAGGACCAAATGTCGCCTAAAGTCCCCTACAGCTATAAAATTCTGTGATTCTACAGCAGATTTCAATTTCTGAAGAGCTGTCACACAAAAGAGGAAACGGGCTCACCCACCTGGCTCGAAAGGGAAGAGCCAGCATGCGTGAGGTAGGGATATTAGAGGGAGATAGTTTTTGCCTCAGTCAGAAAGAAAAATGTAATCAGAATACCTGGCAGCAGAAAAGGCAGCTCTGGAAGGTAGTGAGCTCCCTATAGATTGTGGAATTTAGAGACTGGGTTAAGAGACAAACCTGTTAGAAGTGGGAGGCTTGACCATATACCCTTCGAGATGCTTTCCAGCATGGAGATTTTATGATTTCAAAGCTTGGTTCTATTTCCATTAATGCTAAGAGGCACTCAACTAGGGTTGGGTGTCATCAAACTCTGCTGATAACCATTAATGAAATGATCTTGACGGTTCAGTGTCTCTTGCCTTCTAAGAGTTCCCGTACATCCACATCTCCAAACTGAATTTGGTCCCTCCAGCAGTAATGGCATTTACCTCTGTTCCAGCAAACAAACCTTTTCATCCTAGAAAGAACTAATTAATAATAGTCTTGCCCAGGCCTGGGGTAGGGAGAAGATAGAGCCAGCGTGGGGAACCATTGTGAAAAACTCAAGAGAATAGAACATAGAAACACTTCTAGCTTCGACAGCGAATGCTAATTGCAAATCATTCTTATCTATTCATTACTGCAAATCCCCTGGGACAGTGGTCGGGAAACTCATTAGTCAACAGAGCCAAGTATCAACAGTACGACGATTGAAATTTCTTTTGAGAGCCAAATTTTTTAGACTTTAACTTCTTCTAACGCCACATCTGCAAAATAGACTCACCCAGGCCATGGTATTTTATGAAAGAGCCACACTCAAGGGGCCAAAGAGCCAACCACAGCCCTAGGAAGTTCTAGTAGCAACAGCTGTGTGGGATGGGCTAAGTTAGTGCACACAAGAGGAAAGAATCAGGATTTCTTTAAAATCACAACCATTTTGGCTTTTCATTAATTCAGATCAGGTAGCCCCCAAAGACTGTAACTAGTTGAGAATGAATTACATCGTCATTAAGTTATATCCATGATGTACAAGGAACAGCAAGATTTGGCAATTATTTACTTGGGATGATCAAGAAGGGTATTCAGTCAGTCTTGGGAAGGTGGGATCAGAAAATCCCCATTTCAGTATTTCACTCTCACTTCCAAGGTGAACAAGTCCAAAATAAAAAATTCCGCTTAGATGTACCTCTTAAAGACTTCTATTCAGAAATTTAGCTCAGGGCACCCTTGGCTTTTTAAACAATTTAAATAATCTTTTCTAGTTCCCTTCATTAGAGTGTATATTTACACAATAAAAAGGTATCAATCTCAATTTAGGGTATTTTCCTGATGGTGAAAGATATTTAGTTTGGCAAGATTCCAGAACCTTCTCTCTGGTGACTTTCCCAGAGAGGAGTAGCAAAGTTATCTACCTAGATCAGAAATCTCCCACAAATATTGCAAATACACATGCTCACATTTGTACTGAACTTAGCATTTTAGATCATACTTTCATATAGATTACCTATTCTGATCTTCTCAAACACTGTTCCATGAGGTAGCCATGAATCCCATTTCACAGATGACATAACTGAGGCTCAAGAGAGGTAAAACCACTCATCTCAAGTCACTCAGACAGTTTCACCTGCTAAACAACATAGAAAACAAATTCACAGTACCTTTCTGCTTCCTGGTCTGCACTCTGCTGCTTGCTCTCAAAGGTGTTGAAGCTGCTCATGTCCACATAGCCATCATTTTCGTTTGCTGTGGACAGGGCTCTGCTCTGATCTTCAAACAGCTTTGTAAATGTCCCAGCCCTTGCAGGCCTCCGGGGTGGAATCTGTATATTCTCATAGTCCGAGTTCATAGCTGGAATGTTCTCATAGTCCGAAGTGTCAGCATTGGGAAATGAGATAGACCGGGGCTTGGTCAGGGGCAAGGGCAGAAAGGGGGGCCGGGAACGGTCTTCGAAGGACTCCACTCGGGATACCGTCCTGCTGAAGGGGATGCCTTTCCTCTTGCCATCCCTGTAGAAGATGAGGGAGGAGGGTGATTCGGAAGCTCTGAGCTTGCCAGTCCGGGTCTTAAGCTGAGGGGAGTTACTGAGGCTCCTGCGGTCAATTTCCAGGAGCCGGGAAGGCCCGTGGTAACTGGATTCCGAAGAAGACCTGGAAGAAGACACGTTGACCTCCACGTGCACTTTGTTCTCGGTCTTCTTCTTAAACGTCAGCGCCAGAAACCGCTTAAAGGATGACTTCTTCTTCTTGCTGTGCTTGTCTGGGGGCTCATTCTCAATCAGGAGTGAGGGAGAGCTCTTTGTGATAGGCTTCTTGGTGATGCAGGCCAGGTCAAAAGGTGGTGGGATATCAACCATGGAAGATGGTGTTGAAGTGCCACTGGACGGAAGGTGGTTCCTCTGGGAGAAACTCCCAGAGGAGCCAATCACACAGGGCAGAGAGAGATTGTCATCTTTCCTCTTGATTCGATGGTCATCTAAGCCAGATGCCTCTGGCTCCCGGTACACGGAGACTGGGAGCTCTCTACCTTCCACGGAGAATGAACGAGGGTACAGAGTGAAGGCTCTGGGCTTCGCTGGTAAGGCCCTGCTGGCTTCTAGTGGCTTCCCCTCCAATGACAAAACCATCTTTCTTGCCTCCTCGGTGGCACCTCCCATGCCAATGGCTGACGGTGAGACAGCTTCTGGTCCAGCTTCTTCTGGGACAGTTTCTGGGACATAGCCAGGCACTTTCCCAGAGTGGGACCTGGCCCTTGAGATGATATTCTTTCTGTCAATGGGGATCAGGCTGCCCTCACCATCACAGTTCTCTTCTTCTTTTGAGCCATAACCACCTAGGTCATCTGATGCAGCCTGTGTCTCAGATTTTTCTCCCTCTCCAGGGTCAGTTCCGTACACCAAGTCGACTCCCAGCTCATAGGGGTTGGTGAGCGCATCATCTGTGGCATCATCATCAACTGGCAAGACCAGTACGTTAGGGACAGAGAGGCCCTCCCCAGTGACATCTTGCACGGAGCCATGCTGGCCACACAAAGTTCCAGCCACAGTGTCCTGGTCTACACATTCCTCTGACTTTGATTCCTGCTTTGACTCTAAGCCTTTCGCTGACTCAGAAAAAGAAGAGTAGCTTTCACTACAGAAAGAGGTGCTCTCTGTAGGGAAGAACTCATAGGGACTTCCTGAGAGTGAAGTCACAAAGTCGTCCATACAGTCATTCTCAAAAGGAATGATCTGGCAGCTCTCCTCAGCAGGTTCATCCTGCATGGGGTCCTCACTTTCTGGAATGTCTTCTCTCGCCTCTTGGGTGACTGCTGCCATTTCTTCTTGGTCAGTTTTCTCATCTTGGTCAGGTGGTTCATCCTGGTCATCCCGGTTGCCCCCGCTTGTGGCATCTTCACACTCCTCCTCAGAGATGGCAGGGTTGTCTGTGACTATCTCTGCCTCCTGGATGCCCGTGACCAATCCCTCATTCTCCAGGGGTTCCTCACTGGTATCTTCAGCACCCTCCTCAGTGGGCCTGTCAGATTCCCCACACTCATCTGCCACCCCTGGTTCTGCCTTGGCACAGCCTTCTTCACCATCCTCCTCTACCTCTCCAGGTGTCCCAGGCTCCTTGCTAGCTGATTCTGGATCCTCTAAATCAACTTGAGATAGAATGATATCGCTTGAAAAGACTGCCTCTCCATCCCAAGGGCCCCTATCCTCCAGGTTGTACATGTTGTGCTCCTCCACGAGTTTCTCTTCCTCCTCACTTGTGAGCTTCTGCTCCTCTTCCCCTGGGTCTTGGGCACAGTCATCAGCGCCCACCTTCTCAGGAATGGGATCTACTCCTTCATCAGTCTCTCCACTCAGTGCCACTTCAGCTGGGGCTGCCACTTCTTCAGCAACTCCTGTCCCCTCCTCCTCACCTTCCTCCTGGGGTTCCTCTTTCCCAGTGGCATCCGGAGGCACCATGACTGCATTCTCCTCGGAGTTCCCATCCCTGGGTTCATCCTCTCTCGGTGGAGCCCTGGGGACTACGATGTAATCTTCATTGGCCTCAGCCTCAGAGCACTCCGGGTTGGACTGCTGCTCTTCATAAAGTCCCCTATCTACGCAGAGCAGCTTCCCATTGCTGCATTTGTTCAAGCTGTTGATCATGTACACACTAGCCCTCCACTCATTGGGGGTATCCAGCCTTGGTTTAGGGGCAATGGGGGGTTTTGGCCCCCTTGACATGGAGTTGGGACTGTGAAGACTGTCAGGCCTGGGTGACGAAGGGAATTTGGGTGCAGTCACTGGTGTGAGGGGACTGGCATTCTTTGGCTTGGGAGCAACTGGTGGTTTTGGTGAATCTAAAGGATGAAAATAAAGGAAAGAGACAAAAAGTACAGTTACCTTTCTTTCCACTCCCACTTATTATTTTTGCGAAAACACTGAAGATGGCTTCCCAACAGCCCATGTGAACCTAACCTACTATGTTTTGTCTTAGGTTTATTCCTCTATATTATCTTTAAAATCCCTTGAATTTCCACTAAAAATTCACTCTGAAAACAAGGTGACTAGACCTTTCTTCTATATACAGTCCAGCTAACAAAACCCAACTGAATGGCATCTTGTACTCCTCAAATAAAGGTGTGCAGATCATTGAGTTCATTCTTTCAACAACTATTTATTAAACACTTTTTTGGGTGCCAGGTACTCAGGAGATAATATTGATCTTGACAGTCAGCATCTCTGCTGCCCTAACAGAGCTTACATTCATTCTATAATTAATTCATTGGATACTTGTATCTATTCCCATAGCACTATAGATAGTAGGGTTTTCTAGGGTCAAGAAGAGAAGGACAGAGGAGAAATCAAGATGGTGACATAGGTGAACACCTAATCTGCTGCCTCACACAATAATTTCAAAACTATAGCTAAAAGACAGAATGGACATCATCCAGAACCATAGGAAAGCTGGCTGAGTAGAAATTCTACAACTAGAAGAAAAGAGAGGGGCTCACGGAGACTCAGAAGAGTTGCAAAAAGCTGAGGTATGGAGTGGAGAGGATGGGTGGCAGAGTGCCTAGCTGTCTTCCTCTAGTGAGAGGGAGAAACTCCTGACTGCACTGATCCCCATTCTGACTGCACTGAACCCCAGTTTCGGGCGAGACCCTGGAGACCCAGACTCTTACAGGTCCCCAGATCACATGGAAACTCAGGGGAGCTACGAAAGGCAGAGGCCTGGAGGCTCATGCATGAGTGTTTGCAGAGAGGACTGACTTCTGAGTGTACTGCTGGCTTTCTCTAGCGGGAGGAAGAGGGAACCTCCCTACTGCACTGAATTCCAGTTCCAACTGCACTGAACCCTAGTTTTGGGTGAGACCCTGGGGACTCATACTCATATGGGTCCCTGGAGCACACGGAAACTCAGGGGGGCATGAAAGGCAGAGGTCTGAAGTCGCACGTGCGCAAGAGTGCACACAGAAAGGACTGCAGTGATTACCAAGGGTCAATGAGACCAAGGGCCTCATAGGGCAGGGCTGACAGAAGTCAAGGCTGTCTGCTCAGCTCTGAGATTCTGCCCTATTCAAGCCAAGCACAGAGGCTTTGGCAGTTTTGCAAGTCTTGTATCATAAGGCTGACTCCAGCACAGAAGTTCTCCCTGTGCAGACACAGCTAATCCTCACAGCCAATTAGCCTGGAAGTCAATTCCCCCGAGTAATTCCAACAACAATCAAGACTTAACTACAAGAAGGCTGCACAAACAGTCCACAAAGGTGTGCATCAAGAGTGTCCTCCTCAGGTAACTGGGGAGGCGGAGCTACTGGGCCATATAGGACACCTAGCACACAAAGCTACTCTACCAACTCAGGGAAGCAGTGAAAATGTGGAGACAAAGGAACAGATCACAAATGAAAGAAATGGAGGAAAACAAATGACTGGATACAGAGTTCAAAACCACAGTTATAAGGTTTTTTAAGAATTTTCTAGAAAAGATCGATAAATTTAGCAAGATCCTCAAGGACCAACTAGAAATTAAACATACACTGATTGAAATAAAAAATATTCTAGTCTACCTAACAGTAGACTAGAAGAGCGTAAGACTCAAGTCAAAGATTTAAAATACAAAGAAGCAGAAAACACTCAACTGGAAAAGCAAAAAGAAAAAAGAATCCAAATATTTGAAGATAGTTTAAGGAGACTCTGGGACAACTTCAAGCGTACCAACATCAGAATTATGGGGTGCCAGAAGAAAAAGACAGCAAGATACTGAAAACCTATTTGAAGAAATAATGACTGAAAACTTCCCACACCTGGTGAAAGAAATACTTACAAGTCCAGGAAGCGCACAGAACCCCAAACAAAAGGAATCCAAAGAGGAACACACCAAGACACATTAAAACTAAAATGCCAAGATAAAAAGACAAAGAGAGAATATTAAAAGCAGCAAGAAAAATACCATTAATTATCTATATAAGGAAGCACCCATACGATTGTCAGCTGATTTCTCAACAGAAACTATGCAGGCTAGACGGGAGTTCAAGAAATATTCAAAGTGATGAATAGCAAGAACCTACAACCAAGATTACTCTACCCAGCAAAGCTCTCATTCTTTGAATACCATCACATATTCAGTGAATCATGTTTGGATCAACATGTAATCAATATACAAAATGTATTCAGAATTGAAGGGCAGATAAAGAGCTTCACAGATAAGAAAAAGCTAAAGGAGTTCAACAACACCAAACCAGTATTAAATGAAATGCTGAAAGGTACTCTTTAAGAAGAGAAAGAAGAAGAAAAAAAGTAAAGATAAAAATTATGAACAATAAATACTTTTCCATCAACAAGTGAATCTAAAAATCAAGAGAATTAAAAATCTGATGAACAGAATAAACTGGTGAATATAATAGAATCAGGGGCATAGAAAGGGAATGGACTGCCAATTCTCAGTGGGAAAGGGGTAAAGGGGTTGCGAGAAGAGATTGGACAAAAATTGTACACCTATGGATGAGTACAATGGGGAGGAGATAAGAACAGAGGGTGGGGTGGGAACCGAGTGGAGGGGAGCTATGGGGGGAAACAAGAGGAACAATTGTAATAATCTGAACAATAAAGATTTATTAAATTTAAAAAAAAAGAAGAGGAGAAGGACATTGCCCAGCCAGCGTGGCTCAGTGGTTGAGCATTGACCTATGAATCTGGAGGTCACAGTTCAATTCCTAGTCAGGTCACATGCCTGGGTTGTGGGGTTCATCCCCAGTTGGGGGCATGCAGGAGGCAGCCAATCAATGATTCTATCTCCTCATTGATGTTTCTATCTCTCTTTCCCTCTCCCTTCCTCTCTAAAATCAATAAAAATATACTTTTTTAAAAAGAAGAAGAGAAGGACACCTCTGCTGACTACTCAGAGTTAAGTCCAGGAGAGAAGACTAACAGAACAATTGGAGGACAGAGCTGTACACTCTTGGAATATTATAACTGAAGAGCCATTATATCATTCCCTCAAGAATGTCACACCAAAGGCTTGTGACAGTGATATATGATTCTCTTGAGGGTCATCTCTGAATTCTACATGATGTAGACTGGTGTCCAGCTAGGTGGCCTGCATCCAAATTTCAGAAATGATTTGACAACATGGATGTTTGCAAAAGGCCTCTTCCCTTGTGCATGGTGAGGATCTATTAACCATGGCAGAATAAAAGATGTGGTACATACTGTACATGCAGGAAGAGTTTGAGAAGCAAGAGTTACTATGGTTAGGGAAGGCCTCTTGGAGAATGAGAAAGTTCAGCTTAATTTTGTAGGCTGGAAGGGACCTGGACAAGTATAACGTCAAGGGAGTAGTCACCCACTTCCAAGCCTACATCTCCATGCCTCTTGCTGAACCTCTGAGCCCCTGGACACACTTCAGTCAAAGTGAGAAAGGCAGATTTCCAAGAATACAAGTCCATCTAATCAAAAGCACTGCCTAGCTTCCCACTGCCCGTGGATTAGGATGTGTAAGTCTCACTTCAGCTCAGTCTCACCTCCCACTCCATCCCCACTAAGACATGGGTTTGACACAGAGCAGTTTCAGAATACCAGCCTAGCTGGGACAGAAAGAAGGTGGAGCAGAGAGCCTGGAGGTCTATACCCATTCTGCAGATGAGGGGATTCTCCTCTCCTCCCAACATGTGACTCCCAGGTAATCCTTGAAGTATCTAACCCTAATCGAATCTAATCCAGGGCTGTCTGACAGAAATGTCAAGTAAGCCACATTTATATTCACATATATAATTTTTCATTCTCCTAAGAAATAAAAAAGCCACATTAAAAAATAAAAAGAAACAGGTAAAATTAATTTTTGCATTACAGTTTTTTGAACTCAATATATCAAAAATATTATTTTGAATACCATCATGTATTCAGTGAATCATGTTTGGATCAACATGTAATCAATATACAAAATGTATTAATGAGATATCTGACATTCTTTCTTGAACTAAGTATATTTTACACATACATCATGTCACAATTCAGACTAGCCACAATTCAAGTGATCAGTAGCCACATAGGTCCAGTGGCTCTAGTCTTGGTCAGCACAGCTCTGACTTGAGACATCTCCATGGGACTGTCCTATTGTCACCTTAATTTCCAGGTATCAGACTGGCAGGACTATGTTAAATTCAGCTGAGGCCCCAAAGAAAAGAAAAAAGGCCTGGAGTCATAATAATACAGGATTACAAAGCCCATGCATTCTGTTCCTAAAAGGGTTTCATTTCATAGTCTCGTTACTTGTAGTACTTGCACATACATCTAATGAACTTGGTTGTCTGGCTTTCCAATGCACAGATATTTAGAAGGAGTATGGGAGAAAGTTAGAGCAGGAACACTGCAGACTATAAGATGTAAGCAGAAAAGAGAGAAAAATGGTATAGTTGTCAAAGTACCCAGTGCTAATGTACCCATAACATCAACCTCTTAACCCATTCCTATATTCGTTTGCATCAATGCCTAGGCTTTCCACTGTCATCCAGATAATAACCCAGAGTTTTCAAGATGTAATATGTAACTTTGCAACTCCTTGTTTACAAAAGCAATCAAGTATATCCTCATTTAGAAAAATATATGTCCACATTAGGAAAAAATAGTAACCACCACTCAAATTTGGAGCTTAAACAGCTAAGCTCAATGTAGAGTTACAGAGTAAGCCTTTGGAGCCTGGCTGATCTCATTTCAAAATTTGGCTTTGCCACTTATAAGCTATGAAATTGAGCCTCTGTTCCCTCATCTTCAGAATGGGCACAACAGTAGCACCTACACTCAAAGGGTTGTTGTGAAGATTAAAAGATACATATTAAAAGTGCCTATAGCAGGCATTCACATAGGGGTATTCAATAAACAGTAGCTATTATTGTTCTAATGAAGTCAGTCTTTGCCTACCCCCATAACTTCCCCTGGTATAAGTCTTGCTCTATACTGCTGTAGAGTGTTATGTAATATTAGCTCCACACTCTCAACATCAAGTGTCAGGCATTGGCATGAAATTATTCTTTAGGGGCAGGGACTCTCATTTCTCATCCTTAACAGGTGGTATTTCACATGAGCGCCATGAGACCTGACAGAGGAACAGAAAGGCCTTGAAAAATGACCAAAACCTTGGCTGCATCACCCCCACCCCCATCCCATCCTTCATCCAATCAAGCTATTGATCTGTGGGTGCCGTCTCCTCAGAAAAGGTTACAGTGGGCGTCTGATGCGTGATCCTGCAAGAAAATGCCTCCCCTATTTAGCCCCTTAGGAATGACAAGAATGTAGTGTCCATGCCCTGCTTCCAGCTCTGAGATCAAAGAATGCCAGAACCAGAAAGGCCTTGTTTGATCCCTCATTGAAAGATGAGGAAACTGGGGCACAGAGAGGGCAGGTGACTGGCATGGAGCTACTCAGCAAATCTGGAGCAGGGCTCAGATAGAATGTGGGTTTCCTGCTGCCGTCACTTGAACTTCTGCCTTGACCCTTTTGCCACAGAGCATTTCTTCTACAGGACTCCCAGCTTCTAGTGAGGTAGAGAAAAGAAAAAAAGCAGGAAAATTGAGGCTAAAGAGATCAGGAACAACTAGCCAGGTAAGAAATTTACATAAGCCTGAGAAATTTACAGAGCTCATAAATACTAACTGGCCACAGGGTGAATGACTTTTAGTTGCTCCCATCCAATTTCCTTTAATCCAATTCCATTAAATATTTATTGAGCACCTACTATGTGCTGGGCATCCATCTAGAATCTTTGAACATTTCAATAAACAAAACAAAAACCCTGTCTTTCATGGACCTGATCTCCTAATGGTGGGATATAAGCAAATAAGATAAGTATCTTAAATATTTTATGTTAGATGATCATAAAGTCTGTGGAAAAAGATTAGGAGTTGAGGGTTTTTGCAATTTTAAATAGAGTGACCAGGATAGATCTCACTGAGAAGACATTACAGAAAAGACTTGAAAGAGGTAAGGGAAGTCAGGACTTACCAGAAATGTTCAAAGAGGCCAGAGTCACTGGAGGGGAGTGAGCAAGAGAAAAAGAGAAGCAGGAGATGAGGTCAGAGAGGCCCAGGAAGGAGGGTGTAGATTAAGTAGGGCCTTGAGAGGAAGGACACGCTCACTCTTGCTAATATACTGAACTACACAGAAGTGGTGAGGATGGACGCAGGGAAACCCATGAAGAGGCTCTTGCAATAATCCAGGCAAGAGAGGATGGAGCAGGTTAGTAGCAGTGAAAGTGGTCAAAAAGAGTCAGATTCCAAGTAAGAATGTATCGCTTGCAGGATATGCTGACAATCTGGATATTGTGTGTAAGAGAAACAGAGAAGTCAAGGACAACACCAAGGTTTTGAGTCAGAGCGACTGGGAAAATGAAATTACTTCCAACTGAGCTGGATAAGCCTGCATGTGCTAGGGAGGGAAAGCAGAATTTTAGTTTGCACATGTTAGATCCGAGTTACCTTTCACACACCATAGTGGGGTCATCAAGTGGGGCCTTGGGTATTCCAATCTGGGTTCTGGGAGAAGTCTGGCTGGAGGATTCCATCAGAGATGGAAGTCAAGGCATGAACCCGATGAGATCACCAAGTGAAGGAGTATGGACTGAGAAAAGAGCGAGACCAAGGAAGGAGAGCGAAGGAGTCAGCAAAGAAGACAGAGGAGGGAGCAAAGAAAATGAAGGGGATGTGAGGGCTTCCAGCTTTGCTCCTTCTCTGCCTCCCTCACAAAAGGGAACCAGAGTCTCTGCCCTTCGTACAAAGTTATCTGGGTCTCAGACCCCCTCTGCATGAGGAAGGCTCAGGGAAGAGGTTGCACCAGGGTGCACATTGAAGAACAGTGAGGATTTCACAACTGAAAAGGGGATTAAGTATCCCAGGTATAGGGAACAGAGTGTGAAGAGGCTGTAAGATGCAAAGACCTTTGGGAGTAACGTAAAAAGCCCCGTTTGGCTGAGGTTGGACATGGTGGAGGTAAGAGAATGATAGGATAAATCAGAGCAGGGGCGTCCCTCCTCTGGTTACATCTCACTTTCTGACTGCTCAGAACACAGCATGAATGGAGCTGGTGGTCCTCTGCTGTCTCCTGAATCCTTTTGGCTGCTGTCTGAATTCTCTTTTCTTGTATCACAGAGTCTGGCAGTTACAACCTTCCCAGCCTGAGTTATGACTCGAATTTGCTAAGCCTGAGGATGACTGGAATATCCTTCAAGTCAAGATGCCAAGAGTTAACTGGGAGTAGGAGAACCTCAGTGACAGGAGGAAGAGATTTTTAACAGCTTCTGGTGATAGAAATCATCCCCAGCCAGCCCTCGGTACCAGTTTATATTTTCTTTCTTTATTTTAATTAAATATCTGTCACTCACACATTCATGCTTACTGCTCCCTTGTCAGCAACATAGAGGTTCAATTAGAAGGTGTGTTGGAAGGAGCATTAGACTGGTAGTTGAGAGCTCTGATCTCTGCTCCTGGCTCTGCCCTGAATTGGGGGTGTGACCTTGGGCAAGTCCTTCTCCTCCCTGAGCCTCAGTTTCCCCAGCTGTAAAGTGAGGGGGCTGTACCAGTCAGTAAGTGCCTTCTGCTCTGGCTGACTACAGACTATTAAACTCATGGCTCTTCTTATGATGTCCCCTGACATCCGTGTCTTCAGTCCCTGAGCCTGTTTCAAATGCATTTCACTATACTCCCCCTGGAACTCTCATAACCATATGTTCCAAGAGTAATTATCTTCCAATTTCACCTTCCAATTGCATCTTAATTTAACTTTCATTCCTGGGTGCCTGCCGGAATGTCCACGCCAAGCCTGATGATTTCTAATTAAGCTGCTATTACACTAGTCCAGTGATCCACAACAGGGCTTATATGGGAAAACAGCATGGGATGGGGGTGGATGAGCATGGGCCCCAGGCTCAGATAGACCAGGACTTCAGTCCCAGCTCTGCCACATATCAGCTGTGTGATCTTGGGCACATCACTTTGCTTCTCTGAGCCTCAGTTTCTTTCTTGGTAACATGGAAGAAATACTCCCTTTTTTCTTAAGGCTTTTGAGAAGTTCAAGGGAAATAACAGACATAAGATGACTAATAAAGTCAACTGGCAAACATTTCCTGTGTACCTACTATGTTAGGCACTAGATAAAAAAGCAGACTCAAAACACAAGCTGGACAGACTATGTTTCAATCCTATCTTGGTCTCCCATTAAGTCAGTCACCATTTAATCCCTGCAGCTCAGTTTTCCTACCTATAAAATGAAGATAGCAATAGCACTCAGCTCATCAGGTCAATATGGAAACCACATTGATACAAGTAAAACACTTAAAGCTGTACCTGATTCATATTAAGTACCCAATAAATATTAGGTAGTGTTTATTAGTCACTTATAATGTGACAGATACCACAGGCACCTTCCAGGCTTGACTCTTTGAAACATGAGGACTCAATGACAAAGATCTTTTTATCCCAATTTTTTTAGATGAAGAAACTGAGGCACAGATAAAGAAACTGCTCAGGGTCACATAACTAAGTATAGGATGGTCCTGAGATTCAGTCCCACGGAGTCTGTGAACTACTATGGTGCATGGCACACAGAAATCATTATGTGAGGTTTCTATTGTTGCCATCACACAGTGGCAACTGCTAAGAATTACTGGGACTAAACGGGCCTCTCAGTTTATGTGGGCTCACTCCATCCCCCAGATTCTCAGAGAAGGGAGAGCTCGTCCAAGCCTCATGCAGGGAAACGTGGGAAAACTGGAACCGCTCTCACCATTGTTTTAAAGCAAGTTTATTAGGAGTGGAGGAAAAAGCTAGCCTGGCTCTGTCCAGGCTGTGCCAGACCAGGCAGGAGGCGACCTTCTTCCTCCAAAGAGTGGCTGGCTGGGACCCTTCTCCAACCTTTTCTAGTCCCACAAAGTAGTACACCTGCTCCTACCTCCCACCTCACCATCCTATGGCCCACACTCTGCTCAGGTGTTCATCTGCTCAGCCACAACAGGACCTGGACACCGGGAGGTGGCTGCCATACTCCCCAAGTCCACAACTGGCTCCTTTTTCAGGTCAGTCCAGCCAGTGTCTCCTGTCTGCATCTCACTGCTAAGACAATGACTTTTTTCATTTTAAAGATTTTAAAAAGAACACACACACACACACACACACAGAGACACCAGCAGCAGCAGCAGCAGCAGCAGGATATATGGTTCTAAGACAGCCAAAATGGTGGCTTCCTGTTTCTTTAGGGATGTCTGTTTGGGAGTATGGCTTCAGACACGGATGTTGGCTGAGGAGAGGGCTGCCTTTTGCTTAATTCGGAGCGAGAAAGTGACAATCTCTCTCCTTGGCAGGAGGATGAAACAAGATAGCTGGGACTGTTCCCTCGCCAACTCTCCTCTTTGGGGCAACTTTTTGCCTTCCGTGTGAACGGAATCAAAGAATCCCGGGAACTGGATTCCAGGCACCGCCCATCTCTGAGTCTCAGTCGCTAAATCTGTTAAATGGCATTTCTCTGGAGAGATCCCTAATATTTACTGTCACATGCATTCAAGGATTGCACGGAATCCCCGAACTGGAGAGTCAGATTCGCAGGGCAGAGGCTCCAGGGAAGGGAGGGAACGCACGGAGTGCGGCTCAGCCCCGATCGGGAGTGTTCCCTGGGCTTTCGGTCCCCTGGGGGAGGCACAAAGGCCAGCCCGGGCGCTGCCCAGCAAGGGGGTGCTAGGGAGAAAAAGGGGGGGATGGATTTAGGGCTTTTCGGTCCTATCCGGAGAGTAAGCTTTCAGGTCTGGGTCTGGAGAGAAGGGAGCAGGGATTCTCCTAACGGTGAGCCGCCAAGTGCTGAAGGACCCGGTGTGGGGGCGAGCGTGGACGGATCTCCTGTGCCAGGAGCCCCTGCGGAGCCAGCAAGGGTCTGGCGGGGACCCCGAGGAACGGGGTAAGGGTGTAGGGGTGCGACCAAGTTGCGTCTGCGAAGGGGGCGTCTTTCTCCATTGCCAAGGGTGCCCTCCTTCGGGGGGCGCCGTGGAAGTGGGAGGAGGGCGTACGCGGCCAGAGCGAGGTCTCGCCCAGACGGAGGGGGCGTCCCTGAGGCAGGGCGACTCGGACCCAGTGGATCCTCGGCCTCCCGGGTGAGGGACGCCGGACCCGCCCGTATCTCCACCGAAGCCCCGTTAGAGGAGGGCGGTCGCGGGATTCTGGGCCGTCGCTCCGGGCGCCCCACGGGCTTCAACTTGGGACGCCTCGCCAGGGAGCCCTCGCGCGCGGCCCCCGGGCCCCGAGCGGTCGCTCCCAGCCTCCTACCTGCTCTGTTCATCTTCCAGCGCGAGGAGCGCGGGGCCGCCCGTCGGTCCGTCCGTCCGTCCGTCAGGCGAGTGCGAGTCCGCGCGCCGCTTCACTCCATGGCCTCACGGCGGGTCCCGCACCCCGCGGCGCCCGCCCCGCCCCCCGGCGCACGCCGAACTCCCTGAGGGGCGCAGGGCCAGCGGGGGCCCGGGCGCGGGCCTCCAGGGCTGGGCGGGGCCGGGGAGGGGGCGCGAGAGCGGGGCGCGCGGGGCGGCAGCCCGGACAGCACGGGCGTCGCGTTAAATCGCACTCGGCCCGGGCGCGGGGCTCGTGGGGGCGCGGGGCTGAAGCCGCAGGGGCTGGGGGGGGCGGGGCCGCGCGGGCTGGGCGGGGCGGGGGCGCTCGGGCGCCGCGTGGGGGGCGGTGGCCGGAGCAGCGCGCGCCGTGGCGTCCGCCCCGGACTCCCCGCTCCGCGCCGAGCGCGCTGCGCTCTGGCCCCCGCGCCGCCGCCGCGCCGCCGCCGCCCTCTCCTAGACGTTTCCTCCCGCTCCCGAGGAGGAAGACTTTTTTCTCCCCTTTCTGCTCAGTCAGGGATCGAGAGAGTGGAGGGCGAGGCGGCCCCGCGCACATTTAAAGGGACCGTGGCCGGGGGCGGCGCGCGAGGGTCAGGGGATTAGTTAGCATCGGGGTGGGGGGAAGCCAGCGAGCTGCTCTTCTGAGGGCTTCCCCGTCCTTTTGTCAGGCGGACTGTCCTTTTTTTTTTTCTTTTTTTAATTTATGTTTATGGACATTGATTCAGTCTTGCGCCAGACGCTGTGCTGAGTGCCCAACAAGACAGCCCCCCAATTTTTTTTTATCTCATGGAGCTTAGATGGGAGACAAGAAAAATAAGGATGAATATCATTTCAGAGAGTGATAAGTGCCTTGAGGGAAATAAAACAGGGGTGATGGGGCAGACCAATGGCTCTCAAAAGTGTGCTGCGAACCAGCACAGGAATTGTTGTGTTTTTGTGTTTTTTTTCTCATTTTTTAATTGATTAAGGTGTTACATGTGTCCGTATCTCCCATTGCCCCCCTCCTTCCCCCAGTGTCTTGCGTCCATTGGTTATGCTTATATAAATGCAAATTCCCGGCACCCACCCGAGACTCACTGAATCAGAAATCCCGTATTTAACAAACCCCTAAGGTTTTTCTGATGCAAGCTGAAATTGGAGAATCATTGGAGTACAGATGGGTAATCAAGGAAGGCCTCCCTGAGGAGGTGACGTTTGAAAGGGAGACCTGGTTGATGAGGATCCTGTTTGTGTTCACTCACCGCACTGTGTGACCAGCACCTCCCAGGAACAACACGGATTTACCCCCACCAATCCTCCACCTCGAACTAGGGTCTGATTGTCCATGCAAACATAGGTAGATAGTTCTGCTTCCTCCAACAAGCGCTGGAATGAGGAGAGGAATGCACAGGAGCTTGTGAGAACTCTGAAATGGCTCCAAAGTGGAGGGGCTTCGGCAGAGGAAAGGCCTTTTGGATAGAGGGAATCATTTGAGCAAAGATGTAGAGTGTGAAAAGGCTTGGCCTGTTCCAGGAGCCAGAGGTGGTTGACATGGGGAACAGAGGGTGGTAGTGTCCCAATATGAAGTCCAGGAGGGCCAGGGTGAGAGGTCCTGTGACTACCATTGTTTCTGTCAGGTGGCCCCTGATAACCAGATGTTTTCACTGCATACGAAACACCTCTTGGCTCTAAACATGGGTGTCACTCAGGAGCTTGTTAGAAATGCAGAATCTCAACCCCCAACCCAGACTGACTGAACCAGAATCTGCATTTTAACTAGATCTTCAGATGATCTGTATACTCATCAGGATTGGAGACGCACTGCTCTAGATAACCCACCCCATTTCTTTTTTGTCCAAATGTGCTGCCTAAGCACACAGAAATAGAGAAAACCCCAGATTCCCCACCTCTCACTGAGGTGAGAATGCGATCCTTGACCTCTGTTTCATTAATACATTATTGGAAAGCTGGTAGAATTCTGGATACCTGAGGACCAGCAGAACTTCTAGTATATATATTAGGTGCTCACTAAAATATATGACATGCATGAAGATCGGGTTTGAATTGTTACATGAACCAATTGATGCCTAGCACACAGAAGGTATTTAATGCACACAATGAAGATAGGAATACATGAATTTCAATTAGGTGATGCAGAAAGGCTCCTCCCCCTTCTCTTCAAACCCCCCCATTCCCACCCCACCCCCACCATCAATCAAGCTCAAATGTAAGAACCTCCCCTTATGCCATCTTGGCCAATAGGAGAGGCTCCACTTTCACTCCAACTCTATGATAACAATGGTAGAGATGGTGGTGATAGTGGATGTGGGAGACATGATGTTACAGTCAAAAGAGGTAGAGGTGGTGAAATGATAGAAGCTGTGAAAATATGGTGAAACACACAGATGATGTATTGTAGAACTGTATACCTGAAGCCTAGGTAATTTTATTAACCAATGTCCCCAATAAATTCAGTTTTTTAGAAAAGAAAGATATTGTGAAGATGGAAGACGTGATATAGTTAGTGGTGAAAGACGTAGTAGAATTGACAGATGTGATGGAGATGGACATGAGGAGATAATGGAGATGATAGAGTTGAGTGAGGTCCTGGAGGTGGGAGGTGGTAGAACTGACGGAGGAGAAGGTAGAGGTATATTTAATGCAAAAAGAAAATATGCCTTAAAATTTGAACTTGTTTCTGGAATTAGCAATAAAACTCAAATAACCAGGATCCCAGGGCAGGAGCAGAAAAAGGAGGCTCAGCTCAGACATTTGATCAATGATCAACATCACCCTCGCTGTCGGGCCTGCGCACAGGAGGAGGGAGGGAGGGCAGGAAGAGACCTCCACCCCTTGTTAAGCCCTTTCCACAACTGTTGAATTTGGGATTTGAGACTAAGCAAATCTACCTGAAAAGATCACAGCACCAATGACAGCTGGGGAAAAACACAGGTCTGAACTTATTGAGCTGAAACCACATGTTGGGGTGGAGTGATGGGCTATGAAGCTGAACCACTCATTCCATTGTTCGCTTTCCCTAACAAGAGGAAATGGATGTGGAAGACCCTAAGGCTCTACAAACGGCCCGTGCTAATGCTGGTGCTTGGACTTGCTCAGTCCTTATGGAACTGAGCCGTAAACTTTCACCTAGCTCAGAGATGACTGTAAATACCCAAAAAGGACATGACCATGGAGCTGGGGGAAGAGGGAATGGCCATCGTTTCTCTTGTTTTGAGTCTTTCACACATGTGTATTCTTCTCAAGAATCCTATAAAGGAATTAGTACCAGCATATCCCCATTTCACACAAGGGAAGACTGAGGTTCAGACAAGGGAAATGACGTACCCCTACAGCCCAACCAGGACACACACCCCATCATCTGAGAACATAGACTGGGCTCCTAACTACCAAAAAAGTCCGCCTAGGTTTTCACATTTTCCAAATTACACTGTTCCTCTCAGCAGACTGTGAGCCACCCAGAGTAGGTGTTATGCCTACTTGACAGACTTGGAATCAGAGGCCCAGAGGTGAAAATAAGTGGCCTGGGACCTTACAGCAAGTTAGAAGAACAGGGCGTGGTGGAAGCCACACCTGCTGACACCAGGCCCCAGTCGGAATCACAGGGAGCCTGAAACCATGCTCCTTCTCCAACGGCACAGTCTGGAGGGCAGGATTCCCTCCTTGCTTTTCTAACGGAGCTTGGCAGGGTTGGGGCAGGACGTCTTTAAGACTGACCCATAGTAGGAATCAGGCCTTCCTTCTCCCTCCCTCTTTTTTTTTCCCTCCCCCTTTTCTTTCTATCTCCTTGGACAGTCAGAATAGCCAAGCTCCCAGCTTTCAGGGTGATCCAGCCCACATCTGCAGGAGCCTTTGAAGGGGGTGTTGAAAGGAACTGACACTGAGGTTCTGATATGTTCAAGGAGCAGCCAGGTGGGAGCCTCCGAGGCTAAGGAACTTGTAGGAAAAGGCCTGGCCAGATGAGAAGGCTGTGGGATAGCGGCAGGCAATAAACATGCTGATCGTCATGACCAATGCTGATGCTGCATCTACTGAGCACTCTCTTCACAGGCTTCCTGTGAGAATGTGAGGTGGTTTTATCACTATCTCCACTTAACAGATGGGAAAACGGAGGGTCAGACAGGTGAGACCTACTCAAGACTCAGAGCTAGTGATGAAGTTGGGACTAAACCGAGGTCCGTCTGTCCCCAAGGCCTGTGCTATTCTTGTATACCACATTTGTCCAAGATCACAGTGGCAGAATCAAGACCAGAGTCCTAGGCAGTGAACCTTCTTTCCTCTCTCTCTCGGTCCCTCTCTCCCTCCTTCCTTCCTTCCTTCCACAAAAGTACACTGAGTGTCTGCTCTGTGCCAATCACTGGGTCAGGTCCTCGGTAAACAGGCCGCCTTCACTCTGGCCTCCTCAAGCTCCTGGGCCAGCTGAGAAAGCAGGACACCCAATGGCAAATTACCCATAAGTTTGATGAGAGCGCGAGTGGGGGAAACACAGACTCCTCTTAGATGCCTTGAGACCCCTAGTGTGAGGCTGACCAGTTTTCAGGGCCCTCTGAAATCAGTTACCCCTCATTGGACCCTTTCAGACACCCAGGCTTCTCCCTACTGAAACCCCTACCTCATACCTCTCACTCATACTACACACATAACTCAGCATAAAAAAATCAGGATCCTCCACGTAAGCAAACATCTCCTGTCTTCTTATTATCCTTAGACCATTGGGGCTAATTACCTCCCTGCACACAGCTTAGGGAACCTTAGATCAAAACTGGTGAAATCCAGCTCCCCCTGCCCACCTGCCTGAAGCCTCTGCAAAGTGCAGCGCCAGCAGCGCAGCTGGATGTGGCCGTGTGCGCCAGAAACAAAGAGCACCCAGGCTCTGTAAGCTCATGTGGATGAACGCCAAAGCTCCCGGACAGGCTGTAGAATGTGATGGTCTGAAGCCACACTGACCTAGGAACAAGTTCCAGCCTCGGTTTCCCCATCGGTAAATCAAATAGTATTTGCCGGGTGCTTATCCTGTGCACTCAGTGTTTTATATAAATTATTCGCTTATTTAATCCTCTCAACAAACCTATGAAGTAGGCAGGGTTATTATTAAAGAGGAGGCTACCATGGCATGGGGAGGCTGAAGCAGCTGACCAGGGATACACAGCTAATAAATGGTGGGAATCCTAGCCTGGCTCTGGAGAGGCTTTCTTGCCCACGTCAGCACACTGTCCCATCAATTGGACACGAAAATAGCGTTTGTTCATTAAATGAAATAACTCATACAGTAGGGGAGAATGAGAATAATCATTACTTAAATGTCAACCTCATAGTTGATGTTCAGTAAATGTTTACAAAATGCTCCAGGAACTAGGGCACACAACCCCGCAATCAGAGCAGGAGAGGGACAAGGACGAGCATGAATGGGCACCTGCTGTATACTGGAATGGATGAGAGAAGGCAACATTGGAGGCTTGTGAGAGCATGGGGAGGCAAACTGCTTGCTGGCCCGACCCAGAGGAGGTGACACTGAGGTTTTGTTTCCCTGCTGAGATGAGGGCTCTTCTGAAAAGCTAGGCCCAATTGCATCCCACTCCATAGCTGAATCCCCCTGGGTTTCCTGTTTCCCACAAGAAGTAGGTATATCTTTTGTCTCCAGGGATTAAGTGCATGCTATTAAAAAGGAAATGACCCTGGTTCTGCAGCCTCTTCAGCCATTGACCCCTCGGTCCCCACAGCCTTGGACGGCTCACGCAGCAATGCCACATGCTGCTACAGCATCAGCTTCTAGGACTTCTCTTCCCTTGGAAAGTCACTGAACCGCCTTCCTGGCTCCAGAGGTGGGCAAGTCTGAGCCAGACACCTGCTGGGTGGACATGTCTTCAAAAGGCCACCCTTCCCTTCCTGTGCCCCGAAGGTTGGTGGAGGGAACCTCGGATAAGTTCTGCCCAGGCATTTCCCACCCCCATCCCCACTCCCATTGCACACATTGGGGCCAGGCATGAGGAGCCAGGGCTTGGAGACCCCTAGCTCCAACAGTGGCTGGCTTTGTGGCCTTGGGCAAGACCCTTCGTCTCTCCACGCCTCCATTTTCTCCTCTGTAAATGGGAATAATGAGACCTTTCTCTAGGGTTGTGGTAAGGATTAAAGGGATGTTCCCCTCTCTCTTCACTTTCCTGACCTTGAAGAGTTTACAATCTGAGAGAAGGGCTTGGGGTCAGCTCACAGTGATACAGTGGAGCTGGGGGTGAGAGCAGGGGATTGACTTGAACGGAAGGGCTATAGGAGAGGAGGTGGCATTGGCTAGGTTTTAAAGGTGGAGGAGGAGGGTTGTCCTTCCAGGTAGGGAAACAGCCTGAGCACGTGCCTGTGGGGATGGAAGAGGAAGGCAGGCATGGAGCAAGGGGAGAAGGGCACTGTGGCCAATGCATGGGACAGGCGTGAGGAAAAGCTCTCCAGAGGCAGGCCAAAGAGTTGGACTTTACCCTGCAGGGGCTGAGGAGCCACAGAGTGTCTCTAGGGGAGGGAGTGACATGGTGAGACCTGTGCGGTAGAGGAGTTGGAGGAACAAGCCTGGAGGTCATGACTCAAGGAGGCTGGGGTAGGGACCCCAAAGAGAGGGTTAGGCCCGAGTTCAGGAATGTTCTTACCCCTAGTTTTGGGGGCTCAAATACATGCTGGGAAGGCTTCCGGGAGGAGGAAGGCTTTGCTCTGCACCCTGAAGGAATTACACAAGCAAAGGGGAATAGGAAAGGGCATGCAAGACAGAAGGTGAGGGGTGGAAAGTGGGGGCAGGGTAGGGGTGCATATAGGTCACAGGGGCAGGTAGGGGCCTCATGGGCCTTTGTCCAGCAGGCTTTCGGCTCCTGAGGAAGGGCTGAGTTCTGGGGGAGGGGAGTCTGGGGTTAGGCAGGACCAGCTTGGCGTTTTTATCACCACTGGGTGGGATCCAAGGTCTGTGGAGGAAGTGACCACCCTCTTCCGGCCAGCCATTTTTTTTTCCTTCTGCTGGCCCGTTTGGCTTTTTCCCGAGGCTGCATTTCCACAACGGCCCCTCCCGGCTGGCTGGGTGTGGGCATGGCTCCACCACACACCCAGCAACAGGGGCGGCCGGCCCAGGGCTTCCTGCCCCTCTGTGGGCAGGCTGATTGGAGGAAAACAGCCCTCAAGCCTTCTTCAAAACAGGAAACTGCTCTCCCTGCTTCCTGAAGGACAGGAACTGTCCCCATGACAACCATGGGACAAAGAGGCCACATTAACCCTTCTGAGGGCAGCCCTGGCTAAGAACCCTTCTTTACCAACCTCTTGTGGGTGTGGTGCAGTATAGGTGACAAGGGGGGTACTCTTCAATGATATCCTCCAAGTCTCACCATCTTTTGAAGAAAAGGCAGGGCTAAGGTTTTGTACCCATTTCATGGATGACAAAATTGATGTCAACTCAGAGGGTGAAGGCCTAGCCAGCCACACAGCAAGTCAAGTGCAGCACGGCACAAGTGTGGGGTCAGAAATCAGGCTGTGTCCATTGACGTCTTGACTCACTACAAGCTGTGTCCCTCAGGCAAGTGGCTTAACCTTCCAGCCTTAGTGTCTCTACCTGTGAAACCGGGACAATTAGAGCATCGACTGCATAGGGCTGTGGCGAGCATCTACTGGAGCCACGCACTCATCCAACACATATTCATTTATGTAAGCTGCTCACACATGCAGCTGTGAGAACAACACTAACAAACACCTCCTGCCCCGTGGGAAAAGGCTGTAGTTGGGGGAGAGACAGGCAGTAAACCAGTCCACAAGTCAGTGTAAGTGGGCAGAGCTCTGAGTGACAGATGTGCAGCAGAGTGTGGAGAGGTCTCTTCAGCCTGGTGGCCAAGGAGAGGCAAGGACACTGGGGGAATGAGAAGGAGCCTGTCGTGGGAGGACCTGGAAGACAGCGGTCAGGCAGAGGGGCCATCAGGGGGAGGGGAGGGAGGGCTGTGCCCATGCTGGGCACAGGTGAGTGGAAACAGAAAAGGAAGAAGAGGCTGGTCATCAGAGCCTGGGAAGCACATGCTCAGAGCAAGCCTTGCAGAGGGACACGTTCTGATTTGCATTTTTAGGTTTGTCCCCATGGGATGCAGCTCCGAGTGACAGGGACTTGGAACTCCAAAAGGCATCTTCTCTGGGGGACCTTTGGCTGTGACCCTGGAGAAACCTGAGTCATAGGGAGAGGCAGTCATTTGTGTTGTTTTGGGGGGTGGGGCAGGGCAGGGACCCTTTGGCCTGCACTATTCAGGCACCCAACCTTTTCCTTGACAGCCTACCAGGGCACGCCCCTCCATCTCTCCGTGCCCAAGGGCTGCTGGGAGGAAGCCATGGACACAGCTCCCAGCATTGTGGTACATGTAGCAGCTGCTCAACAGCTGCTTTGGGAATAACATCTCCTCTCCTTACTATGGGCTCCAAGACTCCCCACTCCGCCATCTCACCAGGCCCCCTCTCCACCTCATCTCCCATCACCACCCTTTTCCCTTCGTTCCAGCCACACTGGCTTTCCTCGCCCTCCCTGGCCCCTTGTCAGCTCCCTCCAGCCACAGGGGCTCTGTGTCTGCTATTTCTGCACTCTGGAAAACGCCTTCTCCAACTTTCTCATGCCTGGGCCAGCTTCCCTTATCAGTCAGGTCTCACATGTCACCTTTTCACAGAGATGTGGATCTCCCCTCGACCTGGGCTGAGTACCAAACTCCCACGCTCCCCACAGTCTGAAGGGACTGGTAGTCTCCCTGGCAGGATGCAGCTCTCCTGAGGAGTTGGTTGGAGATGAGGGGAGCGGGATTAACTGTTGGTCCTATGGGGGAACGGACATTTATTCACCATGAACAAGCTAATGTCTCCTTATGTTACAATCGCCAAAAACTGCACTGGGGGGCTAGTGTGCCCAGAGGAATGTATCATCATCCCTTTTTTTCAGATGAGGAATAGAGGCTCAGAGGAGCAAAGTCTTGCGCCCAAGACCACTTAGCTGGGAAGTGGCAGAGGTGAGGGGGATTCAAGACTGACTTCTAGGAGCCTGTGCCTTTCTCCTGCCCTCCCACCAGCCGAAAGGGACCTTGGGCAAGACAATGACAAATGACTTTCTGAAAAATCTCCTCCCAGGGTTTGTCAAGGCCACGCTAACAGCCACATGTCTGGGTTAACTACGGAACCTGAACATCCTCCTCATCGGGAGAATCTTCTGGGCTGGTTACCACACTAAGTCCAAAGCCTCATCCCAGACCCAGGGAGTTAAGGTTGCCTTGTGTTGGGACTGAGAGTCTTCATTTGAGAAAACATGGAGTTAAGACTTTGTTGGCCCCATGAAAAGGCCAGTGGAAGTTGGCGTGGGAGAAGGGACTCTTTTTAGCCAAAGAGCCAGAAGTTCTAGCTGGGTCATCCGACCAGAAAGAACCTGACCACTCATAATCCAAGAAATGTCCGAAGGGAGGAGGCTTGTCCAAACCCTCCTATGCTCGTTGGGGAGCCGGGCAGTCCCAGGAAGGCCCTGCCAAGCAATCCATTCTGATGTTCTACCTCTGATGCCACTTGCACTGGAGTTCCCCCCAGGGAGCGAGGGCTCACCCCCTCAACGGCCATCGCCCTCATGGGATTGCCTTGCCGAACAGGGATGTCAATGTCACCTTCCCCATGCACAAGGCTGGAGTCCTGTTTTATTCTCCGCAGGGAGCTCCAGAGTGGAGACTGTGTTTCTTGGCTGGCCCCGAGACAGAGGGTCAGGGAGACAGCAGCTCTGGAAAGATGGTATTAATTAGCTTAATAAGCGCGTGTGCACCCCTGTGGCTGGGGGACCCAGGAGCTGATGTGACCCTGTCACAGACACCATAAATTGCTGGGGTGAACCTCCTCCCGCCTGAAACCCAGGCACTTAGAGAAATGAATCCGGCCCAGTCTGGAAGCACCATGAAAACGCGCTGTGCTCTGGCTGCCGCCACGCCCCAGGGCTGCTGTCCTCCCTGCATTCAGTAGAGACCAGAGTCAATTGCCTGGTTTCCTGCGGGAGCTGCCTGCGAGCTGCCTGGTGGCAGGGGGGCTGCAGGCTGGAGCCAGATCCTCTCCAGCTCAGGGGGGTTCCCTGGTGAGGGGATGGTGTGGTGTTGGGGAGGGCAAGAGGGCCTTTCACGCGTGGCCTCGTTGGACCTATGAGAGAATCATTCTGAAGATCTCACCTTGTGAAGTGGGACAGGACTTTTGACAGCTCGGAGTTTGGACGAGGGTATGAACGACACACTAAGATTTGAGCCCGAGTTCCACCACTTCTCAGCTCTGAGCCCCCCACAAATGGGGGCTCCTAGCACCTACTGCACCTGTCTGTTAGGAAGATGAGATATAACAATGACCCTCAAGCACTTAGCCTGGCGGTGCCTGGCACATAGTGACTGCTCGGTAAACATTAGATACTATTACTGAGTCTTCCTAATGAAGTGCCGGGCACATAGTAGGCAATCACTTAGGACTGGATGATTTTAACAGGAAGATATTTGCTTGTGCTTGTGAAGGCCTAATCCACACACCACTTCTCACTGACTTGACAGTTCAGTTAACTACTTTTTAACTATTTTTAAATAGAATCTTTTCGCATTTCACTTATGACCAGGCAGCAGCATCCAGCTTTTGCTCGGCAGGGACAGTGTCCCAGGGTCTAGTCAAACTCTTTTAAAGCCTGGAGATGATTTGACTCTAGCTATTAACACCTCACTTAGGATCCTGCCTTTGGAGAGAGGGGCTTGGTGCCTCCTCCCTGTGGTAGAGCTGGGGCACTTTAAACATTATCTATTTAATCTCCACAAGCACTTTCCATGCCAGGTATGAGTATGCCCATTTAGCAGATGAGGACACTGAGACTCACAGACTTGCCCAGGGATACACAGCCCATGAGCAGCAGCAAGTTGTGATCCCAGGTCTATTGTAATCATACAGTTGGTGCTTTTTCCACTGCACTTCACTCAGACCTTCCCAAGCAAAATGGAGATAATGTTCCCCGAAATAGTGGCATCCACAGCACCTCTGAGAGCCTAAGGGTGTCTGTGGTAGAGGGACCACCGGGGACAAGTAGTAGGGTAATATTCACCACCCCTGGCTTCTCCCTTCACATTCATTCCACCCTCATTTATCAGCACATTTTTTGGTGCCAAGTCCTAGAGGGAACCAAGAGGGGTCAGACACACTCTGTGAGCAATTGAAAAGCATCATTGGTGCTTGCCTCTCATCCAGGACCAGCCACATAAGTTGCAGGGCCCAGTGCAAATGAGTATGCATTGCTTCTTGTTCAAAAGTTAAGAATTTCATCTTACCTGGTTTGGCTCAGTGGATTGAGCATCAACCTGCAGACTGAAGGGTCCTAAGTTTGATTCCAGTCAAGAGCACATGCCCAGGTTGTGGGCTTGATCCCCAG
The DNA here is from genome assembly GCA_011751065.1 of Lasiurus cinereus. NCBI lineage: Eukaryota > Metazoa > Chordata > Mammalia > Chiroptera > Vespertilionidae > Lasiurus > Lasiurus cinereus. The sequence goes on from JAAGEH010000125.1 coordinate 7,701,612, forward strand.
TAGGGGACATGCAGGAGGCAGTCAATCAATGATTCCCATCATTGATGTTTCTATCTCTCTCTCTCCTTCTCCCCTCCTCTCTGAAATCAATAAAAATATATTTTTTTAATTAAGAATTTCAAATGGTGACAGCAGAACATGGGAGTTTAAGCCAGACCTGGGGCCCTCCTGAGTGTGGACACACCCCACCTCACCCCCTAAGACTTCCCTGGGCATCCACCATGAGGCTGGGCCTCAGCACATCAGCACTAGGAAAGCGGCATCTTGGAGTGTCCACCCCCAGCTTATAGCAAGGCACAAGGTAGGAACTAAACAGGTTTATTGAGTGAGTTCTGTGAGATGGACACGGGATCGTGGATTTACCCATGGGTAAACTGAGGCTCAGCAAGGCTCCCGTCTCACCTATCCTCACTCAAAACCCAGGTCCTTGACTTCTGCCTGGCGTGCCTGCCTGCTGTTCCATGCTGACCCCCCATTCTGGCCTTTGTTTTCCTGATCCCAGAGAGAAGGGCTAGTGTTTACCACAGGCTGAAGTTTATTTTATGTTTGTGTTTTCCAATAATTGATTCCAACAGTTCCTACAGACGTCCTGCCGAAGGAAAACATGTTTTGCTCACTCAACCTTCAACTTCCTCACGGCGCCACAGTGGTGGGGGCCTACCACCGTGAGGAAAGCGTGGGGTGACTTTTCCCTTGGTTATGTTATTTTTTTCCATCTCCCTGTCGGGGGACAACAAAACATGTTTTCCTCTTTTTCCAAAGGAAATTTTGAACTTTCTTATTGATTATTCATTGCCTAAAATTCATCTTCCTTCTGCGATTTCATGTTGGATCGGGCGAGTCGTGTGAGTGAACTTCAAAATAAAGGACTGTCCTTCGTTTTCCTGAAAGGGTAACCATCACAACCAAAATTTTCATTCATGTGAAGCCGTCTGGCACCACTGAAATTCACCATGGCTTTCTCATCCAGTCTGTACACACGTTAAAAGTGGCTTCATCATTCCGAGTTCACCTTTTTCAGAGTGCAGGGTTGGGTTACCGCACACATGGCCACTATTCTGGAAAGGTGGAGGGCTGCCTAGAGTTCGCTGAGACAGATATTGGGTGGGTGGTGTGAAATAGGGGTCAAGAATCTTTCCTCCCCCCCATGCATATCCAACCAATTGAGCACCATTTTCCTACTGTTCAGCATCTTGGTTGTCATAAATCTGGTGATTCTACACATGTTGGTCCAGTCCTGGACTTTCTGGTCTGTTTTCTTAGTCTACTTGTCTAGTTTTGCTCCAAGACCACCTGAGTTAATCACTAGTCTAGCCACTGAAATCAATACATCACGGCTGGCCAATAACTTCTCTATTGCTGAGCATTTGGTTTGTTTCCAGTGTTGTATTATTATGACTTGCATCATACTAAGTATTAGTAGTAATAATAATAATAAAAAAAAAGCATGTATAACTGAAGTGATGTGCCAGGTGCTGTTTTAACTGGGATTAATTCATTTAATCTTCACAAAAAAACCCTGGAAGGGAGGTACAACTGTGATTGCCAATCTGAGAGATGAGGACCTCAGGGCACAGAAAAGGTAAATCATTTGCCTTTGATCCGACAGCTTCTGTGCCCAGTGGAGCTGGCTTTGGAACCTGCTCTTTTTACCCATTCCCCTCTGAAAACAATGAATGGATGAAAGGGGTGTGTGTGAAGGAATGAATCAAATGTGGGCAGTAATACCTTTCTTGTCTTCTTTTTTTTGGTTGTTGTTGTTAATCTTCACCTGAGGATAGTTTTTCCATTGATTTTATTTTTTATTTTTTTATTTTTTTAGAGTGAGTGGAAGGGAGGTGGAGAGACAGAGAAAGAGAAACATCGACAGGAGAGAGACTCATCAGTTGGTTGCCTCCCTTAGGAGGCCCCGCTGGGCCAGGGATCAAACCTGCAACCCAGGTACGTGCCCTTGACCAGAATTGAAACTGGGACACTTCAGTCTGCAGGCTGACGCCCTATCACTGAGAAAAACCTGGTAGGGCTCTTACCGTCTTTAATAAATTAACTGGCTCAGTGACTGTGGTGCCTGAGAGCCCTGAGACTGCCCAGCTCCGCTACTCACGGGCTACGTGACTTTGGGCAGGTTACTACTCTTCAAGCCTCTGTTTCCCTGTCTATCAAATGTAGATAATAGGCCTACTTGTCTGGGCTGTCATGGGACTTCAGAGACCAGTGTAGTGCCTGCTGAATCAAAAAAGGTTCCTTGTCCTATCTTAACTGCCTTGACTGAGGGCCCAGGGGTTCAGAGGGCTCCTCCCAAAGAGGGCTCTGCTTTGCAGAAATTCTGGGCTTCCTGGTGGATTTGGAGGGGCCTTCCTAGATGAACTGAGCGGGGGAGCAGCTGAGGACATGACCAATGGAACCCCCAAAACCTGCTTCTCATAGCCTCTCTCTGGTGCTCTGCCCCTTCAAGGGCAGCCCCACCTCATCACTACAGGTCACTCTCCTGACCTCCTCACAGGCCTGAGGAAGCACCTGATGATGCTTCGGGCCTCCTGCAACTGCTCTGTGAGCTCCTGGGGATGGATGGGACCCTGTTGTGGCTCTATTGATAGAGCCTGGCACAGGGAGACCAGGAGGTATTTGCTAAGTGAACAAATGCATTTTATCAAGCCATTACCTCTCGTGACCAACTGCCTTGGTTTGTCCAGAGCTGAGGGGTTTCCAGGGATGCAGGACTTTCAGTGCTAAAACCATCCACATCTTGGGCAAACCAGAACAAGTGGGTCACCTGAAGTACCCCTGTGCAGCAGGTTCTGGGTTCAGCCTTTAAAGTCACCATCTGATCTAATCCTCAGGTCCCCTGGAAGCAGAGCCTGAGTCAGGGACCCAGGTGCACGTGAATTATTGAAGAAGTGCTGTCAGCAGGAGTGAGGATTGCAGGAGCAAAACAAGACTGTGATCCCGGCTAGAGAATGGCCTCAGCCTGGTCCCCAGGGATGGGGGTAGCGGGGAACGGGGAGGAGGAGAGAGAGCTCTGGAGTGCAAAGAGCACCACAGATTGGCTCCCACCTGGGCAAGGGGCCCACCCTGGAGAAGGCCATTCTCAGGAGAAAGGGCAGTTGTCAGAATCAGCAGCCATCACTGCTGCTAGGGAACAGGAGCACTTAGGAATCTCGTCAGGACCTCCAGTGTCCACTATATTTCACAGTAGCCATGGAGGTCAAGTATGATTAAACCCTTAATGACTTTTTTAACCTAAAATTACCCAGTGGCTCCCACTACACTGACAATAAAATCTGAAGTCCTTACAATGGCTGCTGGTCTCCATTTCTCTCCTCTGCATCTCATTTAAATCCCAGCCTCCCTGGCCTCCTCTCCAGTCGCCAGGCACACTAAGCTTTGCCTGATCCAAGGCCATCGTCCTTGGTGTTTATTCCTTCTGTCTAGACTCCCCTGGGCCCAGGACTCTCCCTGGTTGGCTCCTTCCTGTCATTCAGGTCTCAGCTCAAATGTAGGTGTCCCCAGCTCTCCCACTAACATCCTCCCATGCCCCTAGTCACTCATCATCATGTGACTTCAGATTATTTTCATCATACTCATTGCTATCTGAAATTAATGTTTATTTTCTTCAACAGCTTCATGCCCATCTCCATCTCCAGAACATAAATTCTATGAGAATGGCAAGCTTTCCTGTTCTCTACTGAATTTTAGGGCAGTAAATATTTATGGATGACAAAATGGAGTCTCTGGAAAGTCACGGTTCACCTGCTATCAGGCGGCAGAGCAGGAAATCAAACCAAGCAGATCCTAAGATTGGCCTCCTGACCACCAGCTGCCCCACCTCTTTCGCCTCAGGGCCAGTCCAGGACAGTGGAGATGGTGTCTGATTGGGCACCAGCTCCTGGCTCAGGAGCTGGCAGATAAACAGGGAGCATATGAGTGACAGGGCCACTGATGAGAAACACTCCTTGGCCTCTAGGAAGGGGGATTGACACTGTGCCCTGGCTGCATTTCCCGGGGACTCAACATGTAGGCCTCGCCAACCTGCCATTAGAATGCGCTGGCCGGCTCCTGGGAGCGGGGTGGCGGGTGCTGTCTGCTGCGGTGATCAATGTGAATAATAAACGTTTAGAGTTAATAAGCTCGAGTTAACTCCTCTCGCTTCAGTGACTAATGGGCTTCCCGGAGCCCATAACTCATGCTGTCGGCAAACCTCCCTTTCCACTGTGGTTGCCCTAGACCCAGCCTGCTGTGAGAGGTTGCCAGGGAGGAAGGACCTGGCTTGGCGAGACATTGATGGCAGTGAATGCAGTGTTTTCGGGGAGCAGCGGGGTCTTTCTGGCTCATCTCTGGCTCCAGAGAGGAGATTGTTAGGGATGAGGGAGGTTGGTGATTGATCTGCCAGCCATCCAGGCCCACCTCTGCCACCAGCGGCTGGGAGACCATGGGAGAGTCCTGTTTCCTTTTGCTCCTCCAGTGTCTCATTTGTCAAGGAAGATAACAATAACTGGGGCTGTTCCAAGAATCAAGTGGCGTGATGGGTATACAAAGTGCTGGAGTGGTCCTGGGGTCAGCAGCATCAGAATCTCCTAAGGGCTTGGTAGAAATGCAAAATCTGGGGCCATGTCCCAGAACTTCTGGACCTGGATCTGCATGTTAATAAGACAATGTGTGCTTTTTGTGCATGATGTCAGTCTGAGAATCACTGGCCTGGACCAACCAGGTCCAATCAGAAACTTTGGTGCTCTGGTTCACCAGTCCCCTGTTGAGAGCAGACATCACTAATCAGCCACAGTGCTCTTGCCAGTGGAGTCTAGAAATGGCCTCAGGATTCCTTTCTGCATAGCAGCCTCTGCCACTGTTCAGAGGTGGCATGCAAGGTGGAAGCTGGTGGTGGTCCTGAGCCTAGACCCTGTGGCCCCAAATCCCTGACCAAGATGGGAAAACCTGGCCTCGTCCCTTCTGCACAGTGTCTGGACCTGTATTGCGCACAGGTCAGGGAAGGCAGGATGAGGCACGAGAAAGGCAGATGTGGGGCAAGGATCGCCCATGAGGCTCAGAGAGCAACGGGATTCCTATCTCTTGGAAGATCCAGGAATAGAATCATGATGGGCTGAACCCTTACCCCCCGAAACCCAGCAGGGAGAAGATGACCTTTCACACTAGTGTCCTTTGTTCATTATGATGGTGTGATGAGCAGATATCTATAAGAACAGCTAAAAATTACTTTTAAGAAAAAGTGTCTGCTTCTTAAATTATTAGAGGTACAAAAAATTATTGTGAAAGTAAAAATATAGAGAAGTGACATAAAAAAAATATCTTGCTCCTTGCAATCCTCTTGTCTTAGGGTAACTGATGTTAGCAGTTTGGTGAATATTTCTTTCTAGTTTACTCTTTCAAACATATTTTCAAAAATAAGATCACATCATATACCTGACTTTGCATCTTGTTTTTTGTCTAATAATATACCATAAACATGGTTCCAAGTTCATTCATATATTTATACATACCTACATTAATATCTAATTATTTTTATTAGTTGCCTCATATTATAGAATAAATATCCCAGGATTCATTAAATTATTGCTATTAATCAATATTTAGTTTTCTCTCTCCCTTCCTTCTCTCTTTTTTTGCCACGAACACCCTTGTAGGTATTACCTTATGTGTTTATGTGGTTTTGCAGAATAAATTCTACAAAGTGGAGCTACTAGATCAAAGGGTATACACATTTTAAAGTTTAATAGAAACTGCAGATGACTGTCCCAAAAGATTATAGCAGCTCACACTCCCACCAGCAGAGTCGAAACTGCTTGACTGTCCCCCTCCTTGATGGCACTGGATGTCATCAATATTTAATATTTTTTTCAAATCTGATGGGAGAAAAATGGCATCCATTGTTCTTTTAATTTGCATTTCCACAACTGCCTGAGAGGTTGAGCATCTTTTCATTTGTTTGTTGGTCATTTGCATTTCTGCAGTGAATTGCCTGATCATATGCTTTACCCACCTTTCTTTCTTTTTTGTTGTTTCTTTTTATATTTTTGTTGCCTATTTAGGCACTTTTTGTATGTTAGTATTAACTCTTTGTCTCACATATGGTTCACCTCTATGCCAAAAAGGTTTCAGCAAGCTACCAGGACAGAATTGCACAAGATGAAGCCACAGGAATAAATGCAAATTCTTCTTCGTGAGTCTCTTCGTGGATGGAGGAGATGGGGTTTGTTGTCCACACAGGGCATCAGAGGACCGTGAGCTCAGTGGGAGGTAACAGTGGGATCAGCTGCTAAAACAGCTAAATTAGAGCCGCAGGGTGCATTCATTGAGATAAAGGGTTTCAAATGCTCTGCCCGCTCCTGGGAAAGGCATTAATCTCTGAGCTGCTGGAGAAGGGTGAGGAGGGGCTGGGACCCCTTCCCATGAGGAGTTGGTTCTGCTCAGCGTGGAACAGAGCAAGGCTGTCTAGGACGAGGGAGTGGAGGGCTCTGGGTCCAGGGGGCAGAGTGGGGGTCTGGGAGACATCCCAGGGAGCTGGGTCTCAGCTGAGAGTGAGGAGAAATTTTCTCCTTAAACCGCTATTTTCAGAATTGCATCCCAAGCACCTCCTACTCCTTTCCCTGCTTTATCTTCTCATCGTGCTTGCAATATCCAACACACTGTAAATGTTATTGTGTGTGCTGCCTGCATCACCTCACTAGAATGTCAACTCCATGAACACAGTTTTTTGTTTTTTTTTCCTGTTTTGTTCATTACTTTGTCCCTTCCTGAGGTGTTGTTATTGTGTCTCCAGCCCGATCTGTGAAGATATGGGATGGACGGAGCAATCAGTAGTGAGTTCCCCATTGGGAGATAGGAACAAACAGAACTTCCTGGCCACCCAGCAGGCTTTCTGTGCAGGGGGACCCCAGGATTCCTCTGCGGTCCTCTCATCGAGGTAAGGTCTAGAAGGGCCTTTGGATCAACAGGAGACCCCCTGGGCCTCCCCTGGCTGCCAGGGGCCTGCAGCCAGCCAGCTAGGACACGAGAGCGCTCCAACTGGGTCAATTTCTGTTTATGCCCTCGTGCTGGCCCATCCTACGCCCCGGCCCCACCCCCGGTCAGCCCCAGTCCAACCTCAACTCTCCCCTCAGCATGAGGCCCTCATGTTTTGGAAAATCAACCGGCATCATACCAGACTGAAAATATCTCAAAATATCGCTTGTGACTTCCTCCCGCTCCCCGAGGTCCCCCGCCTGGGCGGGCAGCAACCTTTCCCTTGCTGTTGATTTTCAAGAAAGGCTCTTCCATAGCTGGGACATAGGGAATTTCCAGTATTTTTCTTCCTCTGTTTTTTTTTTTTTTTTTTGCCTTCAGACGCCCACATTGTGTTGTCCTGACGCAGCTCCAGGCAATGTTTGGCCCCAAAGGCCTGGGCTGGGTCAGTGAGGCCTGGACCAGCAGCCCTGGCTCCTTGGGCGCAGGAACAATGCATCCATAACTCATTGAAAACTCCCCTCGGATGACTTTTTCCTGTTGCTGATTGTCTCTGCGTTCCAGGCCTGCACAAACTGCTTTTTCCTCCGGCTAAATTTAAAAGGGCCAGACCCTGGAAACAGTACACTGGGCTGGCCTCACGGTGAGGGCAAAGGTAGGGAGGCTGAGTGGAAGCAGAGCCTGAAGCCAGTGCTTCCCTACCAGCCCTGACACACACAGATTCAGGTAGCCGCAGTCTGAGCCCCCAAACTAAACTTAGAGCCCCTTGGGCCACAAACTTTAGAGTTCAGAAAACCCTATGAGGTCTGTACCTGTAGAGGTCCAAGAGGCCCTTACTGAGCAGGGGGAGCAGGCAGATCTGGGGTCGACAGTGCCAGACCCCAGTGGGCACTGGATTCACAGGGTGAAGAAGAGGAGTTTTCTCTCAGGCAGAGCAGAGCAGGGAGAAAATGGGTGGGCGAGAGGGAGCCCTCGTCACAGGGGTGTCTAAACAGAGGTGGCATGCCCACTGACCAGGAAAGCTGTCAAAGGCTGACAGTGCCAGGTGGGAGGCAGGCGGACTTCTAGGGCCTTGTCCTCCACCCAGGTCAACGAGAGGACAGCAAGGACCAAGACCACAGCCTTGCCCCCTCTGCCCACAGATCCAAGGCTTTTCTTAAGAGGAGGCCAAATTCTCTGGGCTTGCCTTCCAGCTCTGCTACTGACCTGCTGGGTGACCTTATGCAACTCTTTTCACACATCTATGCCTCAATGGCCCCATCTTCAAAATGGGATAGCCTGTGCTGTTCAGCGTTGTCATGTCTGGAGTCAGATTTAAGGGGGAAAAGTAAATCCCCAATGCCTCGGGGACCGGGCTTTGTGACTAAAGGCGGGCCACATGGTTGAGCACACATTTGGGAGGAGGCGGCGTCCTGTGACCCATCCCTGTTTATCCCCTGCTGGCTCTTTCGTGGAGGAGGGGAGGGGCAGCCCAGCATCCATCGTCACTGGGTCACCTGGAGGAATCAGCCACCAGTTTCCTAGGCGACCTCACCAGCCTCAACACCATCAGTGTTGGTCCCCACATCACAGGGCTGCTGAGGGAGAGGGGCTGTGGAGACGGTGCAGAAAGCAGGGAGCCCTGGGAGACAGAAAGCGAAACTCGGCGCTGCTCTGAAGCCTCAAGCACCGAGGGTGGGAGTGAGAAATCAGTGCATCCAAACAGCGCCAAGGGCGGGCAAATCAGGCTAGTGTGAAGACGCCCCCTAGTGGACGGGGACCTGCCTCTGTGGAAAGAGGTTCCTCCCTGTTTCAGAGCCTGGTGGAGGCTGGAGGGACAAAGGATGAACCCCACTCACCCTATCCTACTTTCTAGAGGACAAGGAAGAAGAAGGGAGCAAGATATTACAGCAGACACAGAAGATACCCCAAACAAAAGGACTGACACAAGCCAAACCTCACAGCAAGGAATATCTTTCTCACCTTGAGCTCCCCCTGCTTCTCCCTAAAATAAATTGCTTATAGCTATTTAAGCAACCTTGAAAGTCTAATGAAGTGAGAATTCCACCCTTCTCAGGGGAGACCTGCCTCCCCACAGGACCCCAGACCAGCCTGGGAAAGAGTCCTGGATCTTGGGCTCCGGGGCCCCAGGATCTGGGCCACTCCCCACTCTCTTTGGAATGTGTGATCCTTTCTGGTACCTCCTTTACCGCTTGCAGCCCCTCCAGTCTCCCTCCCCGAAGAGCGTTCCTCCCTGACCTAAGAGGTCCCCTCCCTTCCTCTTTCTCGTGCAGAGGAGCGCTCTGAGGAGATGATGGGAAGGTGGCACCAGCCTTCTCCACCTGGGTGCCTGGAGGGCCTCCCTAATTAACACAACAAAACCTGGTTTCTGATGCCCCTCCCCAAGCCCGCTCCTCTTGCAGCCTCCCAACTCAGGAACAGCATCTCCATCCTCCTGGAACACAGGTCATTCCGGAGGCTTCTCTTCTCTCCCACCCCAAATCTGATCTGTTTGGAAACCCCATTAACTTGATCTTCAGAACACAGCCATATTCTGCCTGCCTCTACTTTACCCGCAGACCGACTGTCTTCTCCAACAGCCAGAGGGATCCTGTTAAAACCAAGTCAGGTCCTGTCCCTCCTCTATGGCTCCCACCTCACTAGAGTGACGGGGGCACCCCAACCTGTTAGCATTCCCCCCAATTTCAGGTCCCCCTCCCAACTCATCCCCCATCCTACCCCATTTCCTGTTTCTCCAGCCCCTCAGGGCCAGGAGATGGAAAGACCCAATCTCTCCCCCACCTGTGAGCTCAGGGCCCCCTGCATCCCAGAGACCTGGGAAGTGAGAGCCAGCAGCCTCAGAGGAGGGCCCATCCCTCTCTCTTTGTCCGAGAGAATCATTATGATGCAGCCAGCACTGCAGCTTCAGCCTAGGAGAGGGGCTTTCATTTCCGAAGGCCCGAGCTGGGGGTGGAGGAGATCGCTCACAGATAGGGAGACACGGACTGCTGCCAGGGCTGCTACCTCACTCCTGCTCCGAGGCAGGCAGCCAGCTCCTTAACCCTTGATGGAGCTGGAGACTGGGAGGCAGCCAGCAGGTGGGCCTTGCTGGATGGAGGTTGGTGTTGGGTGAGGGGTTCTTTAGTCACTTTACTGATAAATACTTCTTTTTATCCATGATTACTGAGCGTGAGCTTGGTCCTGCCTCTGCAGTACCATAGTCAATCTACCCCTATCCCTGGGGAGTTGTAACTGTCATCATCCCCACTTTACAGATGAGAACGTGGAGGCCCAGAGACCAAAGTCACTTGCCCACAGTCTCAAGGCTTGGAGGGAGGAAGAACTCAGGGAGAAGCAGGTTTCGATTTGTGAAGGGAGAGCTACTTGCCAGTTCTGGGTGAGGGCTGGAAGTGGCCTTGGTAACTGGGGCCTCGGATTTATTTTGCATTTTTCTGAGACCCCCCGGGGCTCTCAGCAGTGAGGCCCCATCCTCTCTTGGGCAAGTACGCTGCTATCTTCTGCCTCAGTTTGCTCCTAGCACTAAAACAACTGGCTGTGTTAGGGATCTCCTGTTTCTCATCCACTTGTGCTGTGTGCCGTGTACTGTGTGCACACAGCTTGGCTCACTGCTTCTCACAGTGAAAGGGACGTCATGCGTTGTTCTTGTCTCTTTAAATCCTTATTAGTTCTAATACTGTGTCTATGGACTCTTGGTTGATTTTTCTAGAGAAATGATGAATCACCTGCAAACTGACAATTTTATCACTTTCTTCCACATCCTTTTATCTCTCTGCTATGGACTGAACATGTGTTTGTTCCCATCCCCAGGTTCCTTGCCTGAAGCCCTAACCTCGCCCCACCCCAATGGGATAGCATTTGGAGGTGAAGTCTTGCAGGGGGAGGGGGTGCGGTGATCAGATTTAGATTCTATCACAAGGGTGGAGCCCTCATGATGAGATTGGTACCCTTAGAAGAGGAAGAAGAAACAGAGCTCTGTGAGCATACACCAAGGAAAGCCGCATCAGGAGGAAGGCCATGCCCAGGAAGAGGGTCCTCACCAAGCCCGACCATGCTGGCACTCTGACCTTAATCTTCCAGGCTCCAGACAGCGAGAAATAAGTTTCTGTTGTTGAACTACCCAGTCTATGGTAGTTTGGGATAGCAGACTGAATTCACCAAGATGCTCTTATTTTTCTTTCCATGTAGTGTTCAGGATTACCAATATATTATATCTTGGATAGTGGTGTTGACAATAGTACCCTTGTCTTGTTCCTAACTTTAGGGGAATGCATTTAAAGTGTTTCCAGAAGAACTCATTATACCACCAACCAGACAGACCTTGGAACTGCCCTGCGACCCAACAGCCACTCCAGCCAAAATCCTGCTGCCACAGCTGCAGACCCATGGATCCTAGGACCTCCACCTCCAAAGCAGTAAGCGCAACCTCCCCTCCCCAGCGGCAGAACTCTGGTCCACATTAGCCGTTTCCAGTGTGCAGATAGCCAGGGCACTCCACTCCCTGGGCAGCACCTGGGAGCCACTGGGAGCTCCTGCAGGTGTGATTTTGTACAGATAAGGGCACATGGCTCTGCAGTAGAAATTCTGAATTCCCTCTTCCTGAATAACTGCCCCCACCTTTACTCCAGCGGCTCAACCTCATTGCCAGGACTCCTCAGGGTGCGTCATCAGAGGGCTGCGCAGGCAAAGGATCCTCCATAAAGGAAAGGATAACTGAGCTCATCTATCCACAGCACACTCTGGAAGCAGCTGTCTCTGCTGGGTGGGATTTGGCACAAACAAGGGCACCCTGCCCGGCAATAGAATTTCTGAATTCCCTCTTCCTGAATAACTACCCACATCTACCCCAGTGGCTCAACCTCAGCCAGGACCCCACAGAATTCGTCAGAGCACTGTGCCAGGCAAAGGCTCCTTCACAAAGGAACAGGACACCTAAACCCATCTATCTACAGCGTGCTCTGGGAGCAGCTGTGAGTCTCTGATGGGGGTGATTCGGCACAGATAAGGGTGCCCTGTCCCGCAGTAAAGTTTCTGAATTCCCTCTTCCTGAATAACTACCCCCAATTACCCTGGAGACTAGACCTCAGTGCAGGACCCCTCAGAGTGCCTTGGATGCTGCACCCGGCAACGGTACCTCCACAGATGTGAAGTTCCAAGAGGCAGGCACCCTGAGCCCATATAACTACAGGGGGCTCTTAGGAGCCACTGTGAGCTCTCCCTGGGTGTGACCTTGAACAAACATGGGTGCACTACCCCCAGCAGTAGAAATTTTAAATTCACTTATCCTGGATACCTGCCCATAGGCACCTCAATTACATGGCTACCCTTCCAGGGCCCTTCAAAGTGCTTCAAGGTGCCTCACTGGCAAACTTACCATGGGTGCTCCTGTGAGCCACCACTGGGAGTAAGTGCTTATCTACCACAAGTGCAGAATCAAAAGCTGAGTCTGCCTACCCCACAACTATAGAACTCTGGGCACCACAGTCACGCCTCTCCAGAGTGTAGGCCCCCTGAGCCACATCACCCCAACAGACGGTTCCTTGGTGCCACAGTGAGTCCCCACTGGGCATGCATGATCTTAATTAAGGGTGCAAAACAATAAAAATAGGGACACTTCCCTCCACAGCTGCTGACTTCTAAACACCACAGTTGTGTCCCTCAAGCTCACAGATCTACATCAAGAGAACCCAAATAGCTCAAGTAGGGAGCTACAATAGATTAACAAGCACAGGAGAACTGAGAGAATATACCAGTAGCACCATTCCCAAAAGAACCTGGGTGGAAAATAAATTGGATCTATAATTAAAACATTATAGGAAAACATGGGAAGACAAAAAAGCAATCCCCAAAGGAAAGAAAAAGAGTAATCACCAGAAAGGGAATTAAATGAAATTGAGGCCAGCAGTTTATCAGAGAAATAATTCAGAGTAATGGTTTTAAGAATGTTTAAATGGCTGGATGACAAATACACACAACTCAATGAGAATTATAAGGAGCTGAATGAGAATGTCACCAACATTAAAAGAAATCAACAGGAGATAAAGAACGACATAGCTGCAATAATGAACACAATGGTTGACCTAAACAGTAGACTAGAAGAGGCCGAGGACCGCATGAGCGAATTAAAAGACAAGCAAGGCACCCATAAAAAACACACATGGTGTCAAAATAAGTCAAAGGAAAATTGTTTGGGCAAAAATAAAAAGGACCCCAAGTCAATTTTATAGAAAAGATTCCTTTATTAACTTTTGGTCGAGAATATGTTTATATACTTTCAGAAAACAACTCCAAGACCAAGTGAACTCCTGCAACAGAGAGGAATTGACAGGTCTGCTCCAACCATGAAGACAAGAGGAGAAACAGTCCAGAGATGGAAGACAGTGATGACGCCTTGCCAATGTTAGCAGTCAGCAGCTGTGCATCACTACAGGATGCCTAGAACCAAACCAGAGAGGGTTGTACCTGCATTGCCACCATTTATCCACCATCCAGATACCACTGCTGACATGTACACATAAGTAACTGTTTGACATTGAAACTGGACTCAGAACTATTGGACATTGAAATTGGGACTCAAACATTTTTTGTTCTTATAGGTTTATTTCTAGTCTGCAGAGGTAAGATCTTTTTAAAGAAAAGAATTGGGGGGGGGAAACAGATATAGAAACAAAGAAGCATTGAACAGACTGTCATACTAAAATGGGAAGGCAGGGGAGGTTGTGGAGGGTGGGCTGTAAGAGATCAACTGAAGGATTTGTATGCATGTATATAAGCATAGCCAATGGATACAAGACATTGTGGGGGGGGGGCAGATCAATAGGGGAAAAAATGAGATATATGTACTACTATTTGTAATACTTTAAACAATAAAAATAAAGTATTTCCATTAAGAAAAAATGTTTGTTTCAGAGTTTTTTCTTGTTGTTGTTAATCCCCATCTGAAGATATATTTTCCATTGAATTTTAGACAGAGTGGAAGGAAAGATGGGAGAGAGACAAAGAGAGGGAGAGGGAAAGGGAAGAGGAGGAGGAGAAGAAGAGGAGGGGAAGGGAAAGGGGAGGAAGAAAAAAACATAGATGTAAGAAAGACACATTGATTGGTTGCCTCCTGCACATACTTGACCAGGGCTGTGGATGGAACCTATAACCCAGATAGGTGCGCTTGACTGGATTTGAACCCATGACCTCTCCATATATGGGCCAACACCCTAACCATTGAGCAACATAGATCAAGTTTTGGGTTTTTTTTAGGTAAAATATAAATGAATGTAAATTTTGCCATCTTAAGGATTTTAAGTACAGTTAACTGGTTAAATTAAATACATTCACATTGTTCTGCAACCACTACCAACATCTGTCCACATAAATATTTTAATTTTGTAAAATTAAAACTCTATGCCCATTAAACAATTTCTCTTTCCACCAGTCCCTGACAACTACCATTCTAGTTCCAGTCTCTGATTTTGATTTCTCTAGGGAACCTCATATGAATGGAATCATACAGTATTTATCTTTTTGTCAGTGACTCATTTTACTCAGCTTAATGTCTTCAAAGTTAATCCATGTTATAGTACATTGCAGGATTTTTACTACTTTTTAAGGCTGAATATATTCCATTGAATATACATACCATATTTTGCTTATCTATTCATCTGCCAATGGACACAGGTTGCTGCCATGTTTTAGCTATCCTATATAATAATAGCCAAATATACTTTATAAAGTGTCCGGTCAACTGGTTGGCTGTTCAACCAATCAAAGTGTAATATGCTAATGATAAGCTAAGACTGCTATACCGCTTGCTATGATGTGCACTGACCACCAGGGGGGCAGTCAATCAACTAGTAGGTTACCTTGCTACTGGGGTCTGGCCAATTGAGACTGAGCAAGACTGGCTGGACACGCCCTGGAGCCCACCCACGGTCCCTCCCCTGCTGGCCAACCTCCCATGTCCCTCCTCAGCCTGGATTGTGCATCAGTGGGGTCCCTTGGCCTGGCCTGTGCCCTCTTGCAATCTGGGACCCCTCAGGGGATGTCAGAGAACTGGTTTTGACCTGATCCCGCAGGCCAGGCCGAAGGACCCCACTGGTACATGTATTTGTGCACCAGGCCTCTAGTCCTATAATAATAAAAGTGTAATATGCTAATTAAACTGGATGTCCTTCCAGACGTCCTTCCTTCTGGACAAAGCCGAAGTGGGTGGGGGCTTTGTCCGGAAGGAAGCAGAGGTGGCAGAGGCCCTTTGCCATGGCGGCAGGTGGGAACCGGGACCAAGGCCATTGCGTGAATTTCGTTCATCGGGCCTCTAATTGTAAATAATGTTGTTATGAACATGGATGTACAAATATCTCTTTGAGACCCTCTGCCTTCAATTCTTTTGGGTGCCTAGAAGTGAGATTGCTGGGTCATAGAGTAATTCTATTTTTAATTATTTGAGGAACCCCATACTGGTTTCCACAGCAGCTTACTATTTTACATTTCCACCAACAGTGCACAAGGGTTCCATTGTCTCCACATCCTCATCAACACTTGCTGTTTTCTGTTTTATAGTAGCTATCCTAATCAGTGTGAGATGGTAACTCATTGTAATTTATATTTACATTTCTCTGCTGACTATTGACATTGAGCATTTTTTTCATGTGTTTATTGGCCATTTGTATATCTTCTTTGGAAAAAGGACTATTCAAATCCTTCGTCCAGTTTTGCATTGTTTTAGAAGTTCTCTATATATTCTGGCTATTAATCCCTTATCAGCATATGATTTTCAAATATGATTGCCCATTCTGTGGACTGCCTTTTTATTCCTTGGATAGTGTCTTCTGATGCACACATTTCTAAAATTTTTCTGAAGTCCAATTTATCTCTTTTTTCTTTTGTTGCCTGTGCCTTAGTGTCATATCCATTAAAATCATGGCCAAATCCAATGTCACAATACTTTTATCCGGTTTTCTTCTAAGAGTTTCATTGTTTTAGGTCTTACATTTGGTTCTTGATCCATTTGAAGTTAATTTTTATATGTAGTGTTAGGAAAGGGTCCAACTTCATTCTTTTACCTGTGGAAATCTAGTACTTTACCAGATCTCACCAAGCCACAACCTAAACGTGCAGTTAAGTATGCAACCAAAGACTCAAGGAGATCTCTATGCAAATTTCGAGTTCTCTCTGCATAGCTCCCTTTTCTCTGATGCTCCGCTCCACAAATTCTATTCACTGCTCTCTCTCCAAACTCTGATCTGCCTCCCCAGTTCAGCAATACTCCATACTGTGCTTAAACTCTCTTTCTTCACATCATGATCCAGAAAGTATATCTGGCAGAAAGCCGGAAGGATTATAGAACATCCTGTTTCTCTTTCCTGGTTGGTTGTGTCAGGAGGACACTCCAGTCCCAGTTACCCCAATATTTCTGGAAGCAAAATTCAGTCCATATCTTTCTTGCTTGATAACATTTTGTTCCTTGCTTATGTTTTCAGATCCTTCTGTTTATTTAAACACTGAAAACATTTTTACATTGTGCCTGACAATTCCAATATCCGAAGTCTTGTATGTTTAATATTTGATATCTGTTTTCATTCACTTTGATGTGTCTTTTTAAAGTTTGGATTGTGAGCTAATATTCAACTGGTTTCTCTCTATGGGAATCCTATTAGGTCTGGGTTGAGAGGAAACATCTTCAGAGAAGATTTGTGTCTGCTCCTGCTGGGCCACTCACTGGGTTCCCCAGACCTCACAGGCAGCATTTACATGTAAATGAAGTATGTGAAGGCTGACTAGACAGAGGTGGACCTTGCTTCCCCTTCCTTCCAATTCCATGTGTCCTTGTGCTCAGAAGGGAGGACGGAGAGTGGTTAGACGCCCAGGACCCCGAAGTATCAAAGGACACAGGCTTAAGAACACAGTACATCATTTCAAATCCATTATCAGGGGACAAATATATAATAATAATTTAAAAAAGCCTTTTAATGATACAAATGATGGGGGCAGGTGTGGGGTGGAGGGGGTTAATGGGGTAAGGGGAAGACATATATAACACTTTCAACAACAAAGATAAATTTTAAACAATTAAACCTCAACAATTCAGATTTAAAACATCTATTACAAAGGGAGCATAAGCAGTCAAGTATAGAGCATGTCACGGAACGCCACCCACAGCTCAGGGCCTGAAGTCTCTCTTCCGGGCCTGGAGAATAAGGCAGACCTGCCGGGGTCCTCACCCTGCTCCTGGGAAGAGCCACAGACAAGCAGAGCCCAGAGCAGGTGTGCTGTCTGTGCCTCTCAGGTGCCACCAGGGAGGCGTCAGCACACCCACGGGCGGCCATCTCTGCACCCTTGATGCTGGTAAGGATTCTTCAGACCTGTTATCTTGGGTAATGAGCGTGGGCTACAGGGGCCACAGGGGCTCTGGCTTTCCAGGTGCCACCAAAAGTTCCTGGCTGTGGCCTGTCACTGCCTCTTCTGTCCTACTCCAGGGCCCTCTCCTCCTCTTTCCACCTGCCCTTTATTCTCCTTCCCCCTCATTTCTTCTTCCCTCCCACCTCTCATTCACTTCCCTCTCCCCCAACCCTCCTTTCCTGTTCTCCCTTCTCATCATCTCTTTCCTCTCTCTCCCTTAGTTTTGTCTCCCTCTGCTCTGCTTTTTTCTTCCTGTCTCCCCTCTCCCTCTTCTCTCTCACACCCTGCTTGAGAGACAGGGCCAGAACCTGAGCCCATTCCCAACCAGTGAAGGGGAGGAGAGCATAGTTTAGTCCCATCCCAGACCTCCCATGGTGATGTCTCATTGGGCTCGGCCCCCTGATCAGGTTTGTTTCCTTGGGAGCGGGAGAATCCAGACTGATTCACCAGCCACAGAAACAGCTCTGGGTCAGAGCACCCCAGTTTCCAAGGACCGGACCTGGAACTGGGTTGCGGGGGGCCTCTGGCCTTGTAGAGCCAGCCTCGCCCGTGGCCTCACCCAGATGCTGGAGGCATGCTTGTTTATTACATAGAGGCTCAGAGAAAGGGGGTGGGGACAGGGGAGGCAGGGCAGGGTGGGCGAGGGAGGAGCCTTATGCAGGCCTGGCACTCTGGTGGTCAAGGGGCCTGCATCACTTCTTGGAGGCCAGTTTCTTCCAAGCGCTGATCTTCTTACTGTCCCTCCTGTCTTGGATGAGAGGATGCAGATCCACGTCTGGATGTTTCATCCTACAGATCAAAATAGAGAGAAGCAAATGCTGGGAAATGGGTGGAGAGGGCTGGTCTGGCCTGCGCTGGCCTGGGCCGAGGTCAGCATGGCCTCCGCCTTGAACAGCTGGGGTCCTCTGGGCATTGCTCCAACCTGGGGATCCCAGCGCACCTGCGACTTTTCTAGGTGCTCACAGTTCTGCTTTTCTATCTTGATGAGAAGGGTGTGATTTTTTACCCTCTTGCGAAACACGTGATTCGCTTCACAGTGAACACGGCCAAGTCAGTGGACTTGACAAGCCTAGGAAGTTTATGCAGGAAGACAGCCTGCGGTCTCCACCCTTCTCAGACAGACAAATGGGTCTGGGATGTGGGGTTTCACCACAAGCTTAAAGGCTGCCATCTCCGCCAACCAGGCCAGAGCAGCTGGGCAGCAAGTTGATAAAAGAGGTCAGAGGTCGGAGATTGTTGGAGATGTGACTCTCCAGGGTCACTTAGCCCCCTGTGGCTTCTGGGAGCCGTGCCTATTCTGCCAACCACAAGAGGGCCCCTCTGTCCCCGGCTGGGAGGACACCTACTTCTTCTCAGGTTCAGGGAAATAGTCCTCCATCTTGTCCCCTACGGTCAACGAGGAGGCGCTTCCTTGGATGTCTGTCAACGTTGTTCTCTTGTCTGAGTCAGTGTCCTCCAGGCCCAGGAAGGAGGGTAAAACTCTGCGGGGAAGGTAGGGAGGGGAGGGCAGTGCTCAGTAGAGGCCCAGACAGAGGTGTTCGGAGCTGGGGGTGTCCAGAGGAAGACCTGAACCCTGGGGACCCAGAGATTCCCTGGGTTTGGCTTCCCTGGCTTCTAGTTCAGATTGGAATTGCCCTAACGCCATGCCCGTGACACCTGGACACCCGGCCTGACCATCAAACGAGCAAAGGAGAGAACACGAAGCCAATAAGTCATCATGTGTAATGTTATGGATTGTATCCCCCAAAATTCATATACAGGAGCCCTAACCCCTTGTACCCCAAGATGTAGGACATAGGGTCACTGCAGATGTAGTGAATTGAGAAGTTGCACCAGAGTAGAGTGGGCCTCAAACTAATATACCTGGTATCTTTATAAAACAGAGGACATGTGGACAGACATGCACATAGGGGCACACCATGTGAAGATGAGTGGTGCTGTTCTGGCTGGTTTGGCTCAGTGGTTGGAGTGTTTGCCTACGGACTGAGGGGTCGTGGATTTAATTCCCGGTCAAGGGTACGTACTTCCGTTGCAGGTGTGATCTCCAACCCCAGTTGGGGCACACAGGGGAGGAAACCAGTTGTTCTCTCTTTCTCTCCCTCCCTCCCTTCCTGTCTTTTTCTTTCCTTCCCTCCCTCCTTCCCTTCTCCCTTCCCCTTTCTAAGGATCAATGAAAAAAGTATCTTTGAGTGAGGATTTTAAAAAAAGAAAAAAAGATGAGTGGTGCAGCCACAGCCTAGGAATGCCCAGAGCTTGGAAAGCTGAACTAGATACTTCCTTAGCCCCTCAAAGGGAGCCTGCCCTGCCCATACCTGCATCTCAGACTTCTGGCCTCCTGAACCACAAGACAATACATCTCTGTCTGTGGAAGTGTCCCACTGCTCTAGGAGACTAATGAACATGTGTGGTCACTCCTCACCTTTGCACCACAGCCCAAGGCTTTCCAGCCATTCACTGTATGCAAACACTGTTCCGGTGACAACATGGTTTTGAGTATCAAAGTGGCCCTAGGGGACGGGAAGTGCAGGGTTCCCATTTTACGACAAGAGCAGAGAGGGGAGCTGGAGGGCACATAGTAGGTTCATGGCGGGGGACAGGACCACCCCTTTCATTCATTGTCTCTTCGTATTAATTGAGCCCTCACTATGAGACTAGATTAAGGGAAAAGCATTTCAGAGATAAGAGACAAAGGGAGAAGAGGGGGTTCTCCATTATCACTGCAAGACCCCTCCCCCCCCAAAAATGGAATGCTACCAAAATGGGGTCACAGAGTCTGGGTATATTCACAATGTTTGCATTTAGCAAACTAACGTCTCCCTTCACAGCTTACCCTGCTGCCCTGCCCGATGGGGAGCACACACACAAAGTCCAAGTGACTTTACAACACCACAATGGGCACAAGAAGAGATTAACCAAAAAACTTATATACATATATGTATAACCCATGGACACAGACAATAGTGCGATGAAGGTCTGGGAAGGGGGCACAGGAATGGGATGGAAGGTGTCGGGGGCTGGGGGGAAGTATTGTAATACTTTCAACAATAAAGATAAATAAATAAAAAAGAAACTGAAAAATAAAATAACAGCCAATTCTGGTCTTTTCCTCAGCTCAAGAACCATCAATGGCTCCCCACTGCCTGTATGATCAAGTCACCAAAGCTTCCTACAACATGCCCTTCTCCTGCTTATCCAGTGCCTGCTTCTCCTTCAGCAGAGGACCCTACTCCAACAGGACTTCCTAGGACTTATAAATGGGTCCACAGTGGCATCCTAACACATGAAGAGCCGGGCACTGCCTCGTTCCGGCAGGTTTCTACTTTCTCCTCTCCATAAGCCGGCAAGTCTTATCCCACCATGTGAGGTCTGGCCTACAACTCACATGTCTCTGGGTCTCCTAACAGAGGTCAGCAGCAGACTCTCACAATGCCACAAAACCCTGGAGCTGAACCAAGCCTTGTTGAGAACTGCCATGCTAGTAGGGACAGCTACCTGGGTGTGGAGGTGGGGGAGGCAGCTTAGGACAGGGAGGTTCGAAGGTCAGCTCTGCCACTCTGTCCCTGTGCACACACAGCACTCACACTCTCTTCCCAGGGCCTGGCTCGATGCCTCTTTTGCAGGAGCTGTAGCGATCCCCAAGGATAGAGTGAGCAAAGCCTTGAGGCTCTCAGTGGCTTTTCTCTCTGTACCTTCCTAACATCCAAACCTCCTCTGGACCCTGCCTCCTCCACTGAAGCATTCCAGGGGATGTTTGGGTCATGGTGTAACCTCACAGTTTCTCTGGAGCGAATTCCCCTAAGCCTCTTTCAGATCAGGCAGACATTCTGACAAGCCCCAAACTCTGCAAATGAGGGAAAGGCTGGAGTCAGGACTCCTAGAAATCTGAGGAGCCCTGTGGGCGCGGGGGATGCCCAACTCAGTGCAGGTTTGTAAAGCACTTCAGCAAACATACTAGTACTTTCGGAAGATCTCCACAACAACCCGCTGAGGTGGGCATCATCACCTTATTTAAAGGGGAGGAAAGTAGGCTTAGGGAGACAAATGGATTAGCCAGGGTCATCTAGATGATGAAGAACAGAGCAGGGGCTCCAGCCTCATCTCAGGACCCCTGACCAGTCATTTTTCTGCTCACCACATGGCCCAGGCATTCTAGAATCTGCTCCTTTTTCCTCATACCACCTTTAGCAATGCCAAGAGCCCCAGGCTCCTTCCCTGGTCCAAGCTGTATGCTTTGAGTCCAGAGACTTTATCTTTGTACATCTCAGCCAAGCTGGGCCCCAGTTATGCACTGTAATGAGCATCACGTCGTTGAAAAGCCAGAGAGGCAGACTTAAGTGAGGCCACCGCAATTCCTTTTACAAGGACCTGAGATCACTCCATGAATGGCCCTTGCCTGGGGCCCTGCCAGTAAACAAAGTAGAGGCAAGACTTGGATCACACACAGGGTGGAGTGGGGTGCAATGGGATAAAAGGTGGGGGTGTCACTAAGGACCCTACCCAAATGCCCATCTGCATTATTTCTCCACAGAAACCAGCTCTGGGCAAATGACTCTGTGTCCCTCCTTCTCTAAGAGGGCCCTTTTCCAAGGCTTGTGTCCCGAAGAAACCACAGCACGGCCTGGCGCAACCCCTCACAGTCTACTCTCATTCCCACCCACCCTGCCTGCAAAGTCCTTCCACGCCAGCCAGCGTCTGCTGAGACCCCTCCTCAACTCACTCCTCTGGCTCACCAGTGCCCCTTCCCCAGACTCCTCCTTCCCCTCCACTCCACCTTTGCCTGCTGCCATCCTTCCTGAGTTGGAGTTTTTCACGTTGTACCTAAATTTGTAGTTCTCTGGCATGAAGTAGCCCATCTTGCAGTCTTGCTGAGCCTGGAAGATCTGTTTCAGCAGATTCTGTTTGCTGAAGCCGTATCCATTCAAAACGCAGCCCCCAAAAAGGAGCTTCCCCCCAGCGAACATCTGCTGACAGACAGGAAGGAAACAAAGGAGAGGTCCTCAGCACATCAGCACTGAATCTCGGGAGACTGCCCCAGCTCTCAGAGCCTGGGCAAGAATCCAGGCCTCTCTTTGGTGCCCGGGAAGAGGTGTTTGCCCTTCCCAACTCACCCTCTGAGGTGTGGCTAAGCCTTCCTCTGTCTAGGTCCCCCAGGTCAGAAGCCCATCATCCCAGCCTCTTCCCTCTGCCAGATGGACCAGCTCAAATGTCACTTCATATACAAGACCTCCCAGAACTCTGAGGCCAGAGGGTGTCTTCCTGCTCCCAGGCAGCTGGCCTCAAACCCACTCTGATACACTGATCAGGTGGTCCCATGGGATAGGGACCCTTGAGGGCAAGATAGCTCTCCATGCCCCATACTCTACTTGTCAGTCTCCAACAAAGATTTCTGTGCATGGATATTCATTAGTTATTTGTCATGAACAAAAAACAGACACACACAAAAAGGGGGAGGGGGGTGTGGGAAAGAACCTAAAAAGGCCCCCCAAAAGCAGCACAGATAGAAAAACTAAAATGATAGATTCTTACACATCAGTTAAAAATCAGGTGTCACAAACTATTTTAAGACATGGGGATATTTTCATATCATTTTTCTGGGAAATATTTATATCATTTTAAATTAAAAAACAGAACCCTCAAATCAGAGAAAGAATGAAAAGGCCAGATACCAAAATATTAGCATTAGCATGAATGTGGTCCAGGGCCTCCCATAGATGCCAGCACACACTTGTGTAACAAATGAGGCAATCTGGGTGATATGATGAAGTAATTATATTCTAAATTGTATTTTCCAAGTTTTCCCCATGAATTTAAAGGGTGGGGCAAAAGTAGGTTTACAGTTGTGAGTACATAAAACAGAGCTTATTCTTGTATAATTTTTTAATTATCAATTATTTCTTAATTATTGTATTTTTTGTTTGTTAATTCTCATCTGAGGATAGTTTTTCCATTGATTTTTAGAGAGAATGGAAGGGAGGGAGGGAGAGGAAAAAGAGAGAGAGACATCGATGTGAGAGACATACATTGATTGGTTGCCTCCCACCCGGCCTGCAACCAAGGTAAGTGCTCTTGACCTGGAATTGAACCCGAAATCCTTCGGATCTGGGCTGACACTCTAACCACCAAACCACACCAGCCAGGGCCTATCATATTCTTTTTTTATAAACAACTGTAAACCTACTTTTCTCCTACCCTGTATATGTTTTTGGCAAAAAGTTATTTAAAATAAACAAACAGATGAAGAGAATTTGACTTTCCAGTTAAGTGTCCCTTCAGTCTCCTGGGATTGGAGACATGGGGTCAATGTGGACACAGGAGGGAGGAAACCCCCTCCCACATCTGGGCCTCTACAAGGGTAGGGCTATGGAGACCAGGGCAGCTGGTAGTTGGTGGTGAGTCCCCTGCTGGGCTCCAGCTCACCAGAACCATCCCCTGCATCACAGCATACTTCTTCACCAGCAGGGGCGGGTCCTTCTGCAGTGGGCTGTTGAGGTCATACCGCAGCAGGCGGTAGGGGTCATGCCGGCACTGCCAAGAGAATGAATGCCCATCACTTCCATGCCAAGAGGATGCACTCAGATTCCTGCGTTCTCAGCCAGGCTGGGTTACCACTGAGTGCTGGAGCCTCATACAATACCCCCTTCTCAACCCCTACTCCTTCTTCTGCCCCCTATCTCCCTGCTGGATGCCCTACTGGACACCTCCCAGTCATTAAACCCACCGAACTGAACCCAAATCTTGAGGTATGGTCTGGTCCAGTAGTCAGCAAACTGTAGCTCCCGAGCCACGGTTTGCCGCTCTGTTGACTAATGAGTTTGCCAACTACTGGGATAGGGGCTTAATCACAAGGAACAACAACAGCCTGTAATTATTGGGATCCAGAGTCTAGGTCAGTGGTCGGCAAACTCATTAGTCAACAGAGCGGCAAAGGGTGGCTCGCAAGCCGCATGAGGCTCGCAAGCAGCAGTTCGCCAAAGAGTAAAGCTGGTCTCTTTCTCCTCTTTCTTTCTGGATGCTATGGATCCATTAATAAAGCTAATGTGATACTTTCTGGTTTTATCTGCCTTTTATTCCAGGTGCCACCAAAATTTTTCTGCCTGACCTTTCAGTTTATAATGTGAAACTGGCCCACACCTGGTGTTCTAGCTATCAGAGCAAGAGAACATCAGGAAAGGTTTCTGTCTTAAGACCCTGAGTAGGGGGGCCAGAGGCAATGCAATCTGCAGATGCCTCCAGGCCTGCTCTCTGCACTCCTCCACCTGCTACCCATCTGCCATGGCTTTCAATCAGCTCAGGCCAGGTCCTGACCCCTTTTATGCTGCGTGTGGCTGGGCGGCACCACCGTGCATTTCTGTGCTTATGGATATTTATTAGTGAACAGTGAATAGCCCTGAAATAAACTGAAGTCAATTCTAAGCTTAAAACATATGTGGCTTTGATGTATAAGACTAGAAATAAAGCCTTCTGGAGTCTAATCTGAAGGGTTCCAATGCCAACCTCCTGGCACTGGCTGGAGTGCAGGTCTGAGGGTGGGTATGTCAGGGCCAGGAAGGTGGCACTCCGGGGAGGGAGGGCTTGAGAGGGTGTCCTCAGGGTATACCCGAAAATCAGAATTAAGGGCTGCAGCCAAAGGAAGAGGGGTGAGGACAACAGATTTGAGAGGCACCAAGACAAAGAGAGTTTGAAGGAAGGCACCAAGTGGACACATAGCTCTGTGCTCACGTGGCATCCTCTGCTCCAGGTGGTCTGGGACAGGGCCCCCTCGAACTTTGCTAACACTGCTGGAATGGCTGATGACTCAGAATGATGATGAGATTTAGAAATGACTCTGCAGCAAGGAGTCGGGGTGGTTCCATATGCCCCTGACTGACCCACCCTCGATGAACTGGGACCTCGAGCAGTCTTTCTTCTGTTCACCTTGGTACAGGCCACTGCCTCTGCTAGAAACACTCACCCACTTTCATCCTGGGGGGCTCTCCCAGACCCTTGAGAGGGGTTCTCTTGCTCCCCAGTTTCCACCCGTCTAGAGCTGTCCTTTCACGGTCCTCATCAGGGCTTGCTGTAGTTACATCCCCACCATGTTGGGAGCCCCTCCAGGGCTGTGTCAAAATCAACAGGGAGCAGAGCCCAGCACAGGTCCAGCACACAGTAGGTACTACAAACATTCCTTAGCCCTAAGAATCTAGAGGTGAGTGTGGCTCTGCTTTAAATACACCAGCACATAACCACAAACTGTGGTGTGTGCTCTGGAAGAAAGCAACAGGGCCTGACTTTGTCTCAAGGTCAGAAAAGGCAACCACTTGATGTGGTAACATTCATCCTGGAACAGGGGTATGAACGGGAGAGAACCACAGCAAAGAATAGAAAGAGTGTGTGCAGCCGAGACCGGTTCGGCTCAGTGGATAGAGCATCGGCTTGCGGACTGAAAGGTCCCAGGTTCGATTCCGGTTGGGAGCATGTACCTTGCTTGTGGGCACATCTCCACAGTGGGGCATGCAGGAGGCGGCTGATCATTGTCTCTCTCTCATTGATGTTTCTGACTTTCTATCTCTCTCTCTTTCTCTCTGCAAAAAATCAATAAAATATATTTTTAAAAAAAAAGAAAAGAAAAGAAAGAGTGTGTGCAAAGGCCCCAAAGAGCAAAGGAAGTGAAAGAAGACCCTGTGCCGAGGTGGGGAGGCAATTTCTCAGCCAGGTACTCAGCCAGCCCTAGCCTTCCCCCACCACCTCCTAACCTCCAGACACCGGGGACTCCTCTGCTGGGCCCAGGACCCACCTGGATGCAGGGTGAGGCACGGCCCTGCTGCCGGTGACAGTAGAGTGTGTTGAGCAGCCACTGGAGCTGTCCTGAGCTGGTAGGAATGTGGCTTGACATTATTCCAAACACCAGCACCTGGCTGGGGTCACGGGGCGCCGACAGGAAGCGTTCCAGCTCCACATCAGATACCAGGGGTGGCTTCACTATGCACTTGCAGCCAGCTCGGATGTCTTCCTTACAAATGAGTTTCCGCAGCACCAGTGGGCAGTCAGAGGGTGAGGCTGCCCACCTGGTGCGGCTGCGCATCCTCGCGGCCTTCCCCCTGCAAGGAGCAAGTGGGCAGGCACTCAGCGGCCCTGACTCCACATGGACAAAGGCCCCACTGCTATGGAGTCTAGGCTGTAGGCAGTTCAACCCTGGCCTCCACCACCAACATGCCTCCTGTCTCCCTGCAGCACCACCTTGAATGGGTCCCCTAATCTCTCTGGGCCTCTGTTTCCTCAAGTAACAAGTAATTCAATTGTTCATCCATCCAACAAAAGCTTTATAGTCATCCTGAACTCCTTTCTTTCTCTCACACCCCACACCCTATCCAACCTATCAGCAAGCCTGTCTGCTCTCCACTCAAGAAAGAGGCAACCTTGACTAGTTGGGCTCAGTGGATGGAGCGTTGGCCTGCAGACTGAAGGGTCCTGGGTTTGATTTCAGTCAAGGGCTCATGCTCAGGCTGTGGGTTCAATCCCCAGTCAGGGGTGTGCAGGAGGCAGCTGATCAATGATTCTCTCTCATCATTGGTGTTTCTGTCTCTCGTCCTTTCTCTTCCTCTCTGAAATAAATAAAAATATATATTTTAAAAAATCTGATTTGGGAGAAACCAAGATGGTGGCATAGGTGAATACCTAAGCTGCTGCCTCGCACAACAATTTCAAAATTACAATTAAAAGACAGAACGGACACCATCCAGAACCACAGGAAAGCTAGCTGAGTGAAAATTCTACAACTAGAGGGAAAGAGAGGGACTCTCGAAGACTCAGAGAAGCTGTAAAAAGCTGAGATATGGAGACACTCTCATGGAGAGGACGGGCAGAGGAGGGTCTGGCTGGCTTCCTCCAGCAACGAAAATAATTTTATGGTTGGGGGTCACCACAACATGAGGAACTGCATTAAAGGGACGTGGCATTAGGAAGATTGAGAACCACTGCTCTAGGGGGAGGAGACGGAAAATCCCGACTGCACTGAACCCCAGTTCCAGGTGAGACTCATACGAGGGAGTCTGGACTGTTATGAAAAGGAAGGAGTGCAGGGAAACTTAGGGGAGCTACAAAAGACAGGTCTGGGGGCATGCGAAAGTACGCGGCGAAAGTGCGCACACAGACACTGACTGTTGATTCTGCCGCTGACTTTCTCTAGTGGGAGGAAAACAGAACCTCCCAACAGCACTAAAATCCAGGTCCAATTGCACTGAACCCCAGTTTCAGGGAGACCCTGGGGACACAGACTCATACAGGTGCCTAGAGTGCAAGGAAACTCAGGGGAACCGGAAAGGCAGAGGTCTGGAGGCAAGCACGCATATGCAGACATAGCTGAACTCAATTGGTTAATTGGCTTGGAGGTCAATTCCCCCCAGTGATACCAAAAACAATCAAGAATTAACTACAACAAGGTGTACACACAGTTCACAAAGGGGTGCACCAAGAGTGTCCACCTCAGGTAACTGGGGAGGCAGAGCTATGCGCCACATAGGACACCTGGCACACAAAGCTACTCTACCAACTCAGGGAAGAAGCGAAATATGCAGAGACAAAAGAACAGATCACAAACGAAAGAAATGGAGAAAAACAAATGACTAGATATAGAGTTCAAAACCACGGTTATAAGGTTTTTTCAGAATTTCCTAGAAAAAATGGATAAATTTAGTGAGACTCAAGAGGAGATGAAAAAGGACCAATTAGAAATTAAACATACACTGACTGAAATAAAAAATATTATACAGAAACCTAACAGCAGACTTCAAGTCAAAGACTTGAAATACAAAGAAGCAAAAAACACTACATTGGAAAAGAAAAAAGAATTAAAAAATGTGAAGACAGTATAAGGAGCCTCTGGGACAACTTCAAGCATACCAACATCAGAATTATGGGGTTGCCAGAAGAAAAGAGAGAGCAAGATATTGAAAACCTATTTGAAGAAATAATGACTGAAAACTTCCCACACCTGGTGAAAGAAATAGACTTACAAGTCCAGGAAGCACACAGAACCCCAAACAAAAGGAATCCAAAAAGGACCACACCAAGACACATCATAATTAAAATACCAAGAGCAAAAGACAAAGAGAGAATATTAAAAGCAGCAAGAGAAAAATAGTTAATTACCTACAAGGGAGCACCCATAGGATTGTCAGCTGATTTCTCAACAGAAGCTATGCAGACCAGATGGGAATGGCAAGAAATATTCAAAGTGATGAATAGCAATAACCTGCAACCAAGATGACTCTACCCAGCAGAGCTATCATTCAGAATTGAAGGTCAGATAAAGAGCTTCACAGATAAGAAAAAACTAAATGAGTTTATCAACACCAAACCAGTATTATATGAAATACTGAAAGGTGTTCTTTAAGAAGAGGAAGGAGAAAAAGGTAAAGATAAAAATTATGAACAACAAGTACATATCTATCAACAAGTAAATCTAAAAAATCAAGTGAATTAAAAATCTGATTAACAGAATAAACTGGTGAATATAACAGAATTAAGGGCATAGAAAGGGAGTGGACTAATAATTTTCAGGGGGAATGAGGTGAGGGGGGTGCAGGGAGAGACTAGACAAAAATCATACACCTATGGATGAGGACAATGGGAGGGAGGTAAGGGCAGAAGGTAGGGTAGGAGCCAGGTGGAGGGGAGATATGGAGGGGGAAAAAAGAGGAACAATTGTAATAATCTGAACAATAAAGATTTATTAAAAAATAAATAAACATTTTTTATAAATTTGATTTGTATTTCTTGGATGATTTAGTGACTTTGAGCATGTTTTCATATGTCTCTTGGCCTTCCTATGTCCTCTTTCAAAAATTATCTATTTAGGTCTGTTGCCAATTTTTTTATTGGGTTGTTTATCTTCCTTTTGTAAAGTTGTATGAGTTCCCTGTAAATGTTGGAGATTAAACCCTTATCAGTGATAACATCAAAACAATAATGTGGTACCATCTCACACTTGTTAGAAAGGCTATCATCAACAAATCAACAAACGACACGTGCTGACAAGGATGCGGAAAAAAAGGAACCCTGATGCACTGCTGGTGCTAATGTAAACTGGTGCAGTCACTGGTGAGAACAGTATGGAGTTTCCTCAAAAAACTAAAAATGGAAAT
Source organism: Lasiurus cinereus (assembly GCA_011751065.1). NCBI lineage: Eukaryota > Metazoa > Chordata > Mammalia > Chiroptera > Vespertilionidae > Lasiurus > Lasiurus cinereus. The sequence continues at coordinate 7,731,077 of JAAGEH010000125.1, forward strand.
GCCATTTGACCCAGTTATCCCACTTCTAGAAATAGATCCCAAACTAGAAACACCAATCAGAAAGAATATGTGCACCCCTATATTCATATTAGCACAATTTACCATAGTTAAGATTTGGAAACAGCCTAAGTGGCCATAAGCAGATGAGTGGATTAAAAAACTGTAGTACATCTACAATGGAATACCATGCTGCTGTAAAAAAGAAGGAATTCTTACTATTTGCAACAGCATGGATGGAATTAGATGGCATTATGCTAAGCAAAATAAGCCAGTCAGAGAAAGATAAATATCACATGATCTCATTTATTTGTGGAATATAATGAACAACATAAACTGATGAACAACTGATATAATGATCAACAAAAACAGATCCAGAGACAGAGAAGCATCGATCAAACTGTCAAACCTCAGAGAGAAGGTAAGGGAGGGTGGGGGTAAGAGGCAGAGATCAACCAAAGGACTTGTATGTATGCATATAAGCCTAACCAATGGACACAGACACCAGGAGGGTGAGGGCATGAGGGGGAGGTCAATAGGGGGAAAAAGACACATATGTAATACCTTAATCACTAAAGGAAAAAAAAGAATCAACCAATGAATGTATAAATAAAAAAATGAAATAAAGTAATTGCACATAAAAAAACCTGAGTCACATCATGTCACTACTCTCTTTGAAACCCTCCAGTAGCTTTCCACCTCTCATAGAATAAAAATCAAAGTCCCTACAATGTCCTTTAATAAATCTTTATTGTTCAGATTATTATAATTGTTCCTCTTTTATCCCCCTATAGTTCCCCTCCATCCAGCTCCCACCCCTCCCTCTGCCCTTACCTCCCACACCATTGCCCTCATCCATAGGTGTATGACTTTTGTCCAGTCTCTCCCTGCACCCCCTCACCTCTTTCCCCCTGAGAATTGTCAATCCACTCCCTTTCTATGCCCCTGATTACATTATATTCACCAGTTTATTCTGTTCATCAGATTTTTTATTCACTTGATTTTTAGATTCACTTGTTGATAGATATGTATTTGTTGTTCATAATTTTTATCTTTACCTTTTTTTCTTCCTCCTCTTCTTAAAGAGCACCTTTCAGCATTTAATATAATACTGATTTGGAGTTGATGAACTCCTTTAGTTTTTTCTTATCTGTGAAGCTCTTTATCTGACCTTCAATTCTGAATGATAGCTTTGCTGTGTAATCTTAGTTATAGGTTCTTGCTATTCATCACTTTGAATATTTCTTGCCACTCCCATCTGGCCTGCATAGTTCCAGTTGAGAAATCAGCTGACAATCCTATGGATGCTCCCTTGTAGGTAATTAACTATTTTTCTTTTGCTGCTTTTAATATTCTCTCTTTGTCTTTTGCCCTTGGCATTTTAATCATGATGTGTCTTGGTGTGGTCCTCTTTGGATTCCTTTTATTTGGGGTTCTGTGTGCTTCCTGGACTTGTAAGTCTATTTCTTTCACCAGGTGTGGGAAGTTTTCAGTCATTTCTTCAAATAGGTTTTCAGTATCTTATTCTCTCTCTTCTGGCACCCCCATAATTCTGATGTTGGTATGCTTGAAGTTGTCCCAGAGGCTCCTTACCCTACCTTCACATTTTTTAATTCTTTTTTTCTTTTTTCTTTTCCAGTTGAATGTTTTCTGCTACTTTGTATTTCAAATCTTTGACTTGATTCTTGTGTTCCCTTAGTTTGCTGTTAGGTCTCTGTATAATATTTTTTATTTTAGTCAGTGTATGTTTAATTTTAGTCAGTGTATGTTTAATTTCTAGTTGATCCTTTTTCATCTCCCCTTGAGTCTTGCTAAATTTATCCATTTTTTTTTAGGAAATTCTTTACAAACCTGGTAACTGTGTGCAAACCTTGAACTCTATATCCAGTCGTTTGTTTTTCTCCATTTCTTTTGTTTGTGATTTGTTCTTTTGTCTCTGCATTTTTGCTGCTTTCCTGAGTTGGTAGAGTAGCTTTGTGTGCTAGGTGTCCTATATGGCCCAGTAGCTCTGCCTCCCCAGTTACATGAGATGGACTCTCTTGGTACACCTCTATGTGGACTGTGTGTAAAGCCTTGTTGTAGTTAAGTCTTGATTGTTGTTGGTATCACTGGGAGGAATTGACCTTCAAGCCAATTGGTTGTGAGGATCAGCTGTGTCTATGCAGGGAGAACTTCTGTGCTGGAGTCATCCTTATGATTCAAGACTTGCAAAACTGCAAAAGCTTCTGTGTTCAGCTTGGATGGGATGGAGTCTCAGGGCTGAGCAGACAGCCTTGGCTTCCCGTCAGTCTTGCCCTACTTGGCCTCTGGGTCTCAGTGTCCCTTGGTAATCGCTGCAGCCCTCTCTGTGCACACTCATGCACATGAGCCTCCAGACCTCTGCCTTTTGCGGCTCCCTGAGTTTTTGTGCACTCCAGGGACCCACATGAGTCTGGGTGCCCAGGGTCTCGCCTGAAACTGGGGTTCAGAGCAGTCAGAAGTGGATTTCAGTGCAGTTGGGACGTTCTGTCTTCCTCCCGCTAGAGGAAGCCAGTGGCACAATTAGCAGGCAGTCCTCTCTGCATGCCCTTGTATGCGTCTCCAGACCTTTGCCTTTTGCGGCTCCCCTAAGTTTCCATGTACTCCTCCCTTTTCACAACAGTCCAGACTCCTTCTGTATGAATCTCGCCCAGAACTGGGGTTCAGTGCAGTTGGAACTAGGATTTAGTGCAGTCAGAACTGGGGCTCAGTGCAGTCAGGAGTTTCTGTCTCTCTCCCGCTAGAGGAAGCCAGTCAGGCCCTCTGCCGCCTGACCTCACCACGAGCTTGTCTCCGTACCTCAGCTTTTTGCAGCTCTTCTGAGTCTCCGTGAGCCCCTCTTTCCTTCTAGTTGTAGAATTTCCACTCAGCCAGCTTTCCTGTGGTTCTGGATGATGTCCTTTCTGTGTTTTTGCTGTAGTTTTGAAATTGTTGTGCAAGGCAGCAGTTTAGGTGTTCACCTATGCTGCCATCTTGGTTTCTCTTTATTCTTTTTTAAAAAAATATATATTTTATTGATTTTTTTACAGAGAGGAAGGAAGAGGGATAGAGAGTTAGAAACGTCGATGAGGGAGAAACATTGATCAGCTGCCTTCTGCACATCTCCTGCTGGGGATGTGCCCACAGCCAAAGTACATGCTCTTGACCAGAATGGAACCTGGGACCTTTCAGTCTGCAGGCCAATGCACTATTCACTGAGCCAGAATGGTTAGGGCTACATCTCTTATTCTTCTCCAATATCCCCACGTTTCCTTATTGAGTTCTGGCCACTTTGGCCTGTGCTTATCCTCCAATCTCAGGGTCTTTGCTCTTGCTGTGCCTTCTGCTTGCGTGGCTCTTTCCCCAGATAGCCACACAACTCACTTTCTCACCTTCTTTACATTTTTATTAAAATGTCACCTTTTTTAAAAATTTATATTTTTATTGATTTCAGAGAGGAAAGGAGATAGAGAGACAGAAACATCTATGAGAGAGAAACCCTTGATTGGCTGCCTACTGCATGCCCCCTTCTGGGGATTGAGCCCACAACCTGGGCATGTGCCCTGAGCAGGAATCAAACTGTGATCTCTTGATTTCTGGGTTGATGCTTACCACTGAGCAACACTGGCTGGGGTTTAAAACTGTATTTTTTTTTTAATCCATAAGTCAGATGATGTCACATCTTATCTTAAAGTAATGGAATGACTTCCTATAACAGTAACAAGTGTACTTATCTGGCTTCTGCCTATCTCTCTGTCCTCAATTCATATAACTCTCACTTCTTCACCATGAGGCTCCATACCGGTCTTTTTACTTTCATTCACACATAGCAAACTTATTCTTGTCTCAGGGCTTTTGTACTTGCTCTGAGGTTCTTTTGCCTGAGGTTCCTTTCTCATCCCTTTTTGGGGCTGCCCATTTCTTATCCTTCAGGTCTCCAATTAAATATTTCCTCCGGACTGCCTTTCCTGACCTGCCTACCTAACGTAGCACATCCCACCCCTTTTCCTGGTCATTCTCTATTGCAGGGGTTAGTCAACATTTTCTATAAAGGGCAAATGTTCTCATCTTTGCAGACCAGATGGACTACTAGTGTGTCACATCCTAGCAGGATAAGCAGCCATAGATATGTGTATGCATGGGTATGGCCGTATTCCAAGAAAACCTTACTTATTGATCTGGTATTCAGATTTCATATCATTTCACATGTCATGAGAAATTCTTCTTTTGATTCCCTACCCCCAGCATTTAAATACATAAAAAAACATTCTAAGCTCACCCATTAAAAAGGCAGGCAGCAGAGCCAGATTTACACACATGACCCTAAATTGCCAAACTCTGCTTCATGTGAATTCTTTTCTTCCTAGCCTTCTCCCCTCGAAATGACCTCAGTGATTCATGTGTTTACCTTCTATCATTGCCCACCTTGAGAATTCCAGCTCCAAGAGGGTGGGGCCTCATCTATTTTCTCATCCAGTGAGTCCACTAGGCATGCGAGCATCTGGCACACAGAAGCTAGAGGAGATGAAGGCTCAAACCCACCTGAGTGTGGCCAGGGCTTTGGCATGCATTTTTATGATCTTCTTCTGAGTGGGGCTTATCGGAACAGACACAGGCTCTTCCTTCAGAGATTCTGCACCCAAGGATTCGGGTGGGGCTGACTGGTAACGTGATGCAAGGCCTCCTGAATATAGATTTAGCTTGGTGCTCCGGTCGGAAAAGGCCCAGGATTTCATTTTGGTTCGACTTACTTCTCCCAAGCTCCTTGCTGGGTATTCTATGGTGAGTAGTCCTGTGAACAGAAGACACTGCTGTCACTCTCAGTGGCCTTACCTCCCTGCTGTAAGGCTCTGCATGTGGGCACCCTTCAGCTCCTCTCCCTCTCCACTCCTTCACTCTTATAGATTCTTCTGCTGAGCTGCCTGTCCTCTGTTGTCTGGCACAGTGCTCCAAGCCTAGCACAGTTAGCATATCAGTAAATGCTGGCAGAATGTAAGAACAAATCAATCCCATTCCCATTCATTCATCCATACCCAGCTTAGATCCCTCTTCTCTGAATTGAGCCTGTGTTTTATCAGCGTGGTGACTGTCACAGCACTCAATGCAGAGGCTGGGTATAAATACATCCATTTTGTTCCCTTCCCTGAGGATGCCATTCCTGTGTCTCCAGATTTAAGTCATTTCCATCTACTTTTCTTGTTACATTTGCATTCATCGGTATTCTTATTTTACTTTCCCTAATAGACTGGAACACTTTTGAGGCCAAGGATCTCTCATGCATTTACCATTTACTGAATGCTGAGTACTGGGCATAGAGAGATCACCCAAAACTGCTTCCTGCCTCTGGAAACTCCCAGTGGTAGTATAGGAGGGACGGGCAAACAGAAATATTCACAATGCGAGGTTGTAAGATTTACTAGAGCACATATAATGTGCTGTGGAGCCCAGAGGTGTGTGTGTGCCCCCTTCTCCTGGGGGAATCAGGGGCTTTCCCGAGAAGAGGCACAGTGGAACTGAGTCTTCAGGGGTGAAGAGAAATACCCCAGGGAGGCCATGGGGAGAGCACAGCTCCTCCATGCCCAGCCTGGGGGTGTCATGGAGTGGTATGGGGTGGGTGTGTGTCAATGTTCTTTTGTTTCCAGGCTCATCAGCAGGGCAAAGAGTCCATATATGGAAGGGTTTCTTAAGGCTCTCCATGCTGGCCCTGGGGAGCTCTGTGGGCTTAAACAGGACTGGTGAGGTGGCTGCTTTTCCTCCTCTGCTGAGATCTACAACAAGGAGAGAGGAATGGGCTGCAAACGGATTGATAGTAGATGGAGCTAAAAGGTGAAACAGGTGTGGGAGTAGAGACAGAGACACATACAGAAAGACGATGAGACCCAGGAAAATAAGATAAGCAGATGGAGACATTAAAGACACATGGGAAAGCACTAAAAAATGGAGGGTGACCAAGGTCACCATTAGAAGCTGTGTGGTGTTGAGCAAGTCCCTTCAGCGTTCTGAGTCCAGTAATTCCATCTACCAATGGGGAAATCTCCCTGTCATGCTCACCTCCCTGGGGTGGTAAAGAGCTATCCTTGGAGACAATCTGCAGGTAAGTCAGGATTTGAAAAGCCATCGGATAGGCTGTCACCTACCTCTCTGCCCCTTACCTGCTGCCAATAAGACAGAATTCATGAACTGAGACACTGTCTTCTGAAACCGCTTTTTGATCTCTGCCAGGGCTCGGCTCATTTTAGACAACTTGTCGTCCATGTTGATGATTTTGTGTGTCATCTGGGGAGAGGCCAAGGGGAGGGCATTGCCACCTGTCCTGCCAGGGGCCATCTGCCCAGACCAGTGACAACCAGGCCTTGCTCTGACTTGGAGGATGTTCTGTCCCCTCTGCCTAAGACACACCTCTCTCCCACTCAGCCCAGTGAATTCCTGCATACCAACCCAACCTGACTTGGAGGTCCCCTCCTGGAACATTTTCCCTGATTCTATTGGGCAGAACTGTTCCTTGCCTTGGACCTCCAGCAGCAGCAGCCTGAGGACAGAGGTTAGCCCTTTATGAAGTAAGGGAATACATCTGAACCTGTCTCCCTTGCTGAATTGTAAGTTCCTAGAGGACAGGGACTGAGTCTTGGTCTCCTTTGTGGCAGAGGCCCATCATGACAAAGGTGCTCAGCTAATACTTGCATGGTGGAAAATGATGGATAAAGGCCTCTCTGGAGCCAGTCCGCCTCTGTGCGCACTCCCTAGGATCCTCTTGCTCCCTCCAGCTGCCAGAGCGTCTCAGCTGAAAAACTGCCCTTAGCCAGGGTTACATAGATTGACTGGTACTTATGAGCACAAAGGCCCAGGTCTCCTGCCCCAATTCTGGGTTACCCTGAAAGGCCATCTGGCTCTGGGCCCTGCTGTGGGTGGCAAGGTAGTTGCTGGGCCAGCCCTGCAGTTCAACCACTCCCTTTGCCAGAGCATCAAAATGGTACGGCAGAACCAGGCTCAGGTTCCAGTTCCTGGCAGCCAGGCTTTGACTTGTTCTCTACAATTGCTGCTTTCCTCAGTCAGCTGCAATTGCTCTCCATGCTAAACTTGCACATTTGCTCATTACTGCGTTTTCTGCCCTGGGTCCCCGTCATTTTTTACCTTCTTTATCCTTAACTTGGTCAGCCCCCTTAAAGGCAGGAACCATGCTTTCTACATCTCTCACTTAACATAGAGGAGGTGTGAGAGAGATTTCCTTCTGTGGAATTGAAGCCTCCGGTGGAGAGAGTGGGGTGGGCACTGGGCAGATTTTCTGAAGAACAATGAAGTCAGCCCACATGTCCTCCTTTCCCCTGCAGGCAGGACTTCTGTAAAGGATGCCCCAATTAATGGCAAAACCTCAACCATCCTTCCAACAGCTGGCCCCAGCTGCTGCTTCTGGGCTAATTTTATTTATTTATTTGTAATTTATACCCAGTTTGCTTCCAAAAAGGATTTGAGGTGGCACTCTGGGCTAATAAAGCATTTAAATTGAAGCATTGCCCCGCTTTCAAAGTGCTGCCTGAATAGAAATATTTAGTGAGGAGCCGGGCGCAGGGCTGTAAAAGAGGAAACCGTCGCTCTTCTTCCAGGGAGATGGGTGCCTGGGGAAGCCATCTGACAAGCGTCCCAGCGACAGGGACTTGGAAGAAGGCTGCCACCCTACCCCCCAGCCTCAGCTTTCCTAGACTGCCACAGATTTTGTTGATGAGTGATAACTAGTCCCAAACCACACACACACACACACACACACTGGAGTTGAGTGGGTAATAAAGGTTCCAGGATAGCAGTGTGGGAAAGCTGGGTGGACCCTTACACATCATGAGACAGATGGGAACACTGAGACCTTGCATTCCCAAGGCCATATGACTTCTTCCTAGCCCAGGCTCTTTGCCAGCCCCCACACTCAGTACATTTTCTCAAGGGCTTCCTGCAGCTGTCATGGTCCAATAATCTAAAAGGGGGCAATTCTCTGAGTCCCAAGGATTTCATGTAAAAATATTTTGAGATGCTTAACCTGGCAGTTGAGGTAATGTTTGTAAATCCTGTTATCCACAATAAATCTGATCTTTTTTCATTTGCTGTTGTCTGGTTAGGAAGTTGTAATATATACTGCACCTCCCTGTGCTCTAAAACAGAAGGGATTATGACCAGGATGCTTTTTGGCAAGTCAATCTTCTTTGTTGACACCAATGACTGTTGTCTAGAATGCAGTACTGTTTTCACAAGCTGCTTTAATGTCTATTTATCTCTATGCTAAATGTCCCCAAGATGGTTAGATGCCTTTTCAATAACTCTCCAGTCTCTACTGCACTGTCAATGCCTCTGGGAGCTTCCTTTACAAACACATGGTCCAGTAGAAATAAAATGCAAGCTACATGAGCAGCTTGAAACGTCCTGAAGCCACGTTAAAAACTTTCTTAAGCCCTGGCCAGTGTTTTCCAGTGGTTAGAGCATTGGTCTGTACACTGAAGGGTCTTGGGTTCAATTCCCAGTCAAGAACAGGTATCTGAGATACAGGTTCTATTCCTGGTCCCAGTCAGGGTTTGTGCAGGAGACAACCAATTGATGTTTTTCTCTCACACCAATGTTTCTCTATTTCTCTTTCCCCTCTCTCCCTTTCTTCCACTCTCTCTAAAAAACAATCAATGGAAAAAACATCCTCTGGTGAGGATTAAAAGAAAAATATTCTTAAAAGGTAGAACTAATTTTAGTAACATTTATCTACTCCACTACATAAAAATTATGATTACTGAAACATGGAACCAAAATAAATAATTAATGAAAAATTTTACATTGTCTTTTCATACTGTCTTGATAATGCAGCATGTATTTTCACTTACGGTCCATCACTACTGACTTGTCAAATTGCAAGCACTCAATAGCCATTTGCAACTTGTGGTTAGCATAATGGACATCTCAGCTTTGGATTTCCAGTTCTAGCATGCTAAGATTGCATTTAGGTAAGAAAAAATCAGTGTTGAATTACTAAGGATCTTTCGTAGGCCTGATGGGTGGACTATGTTTAGTTCATAGACTTAGAGTGATTTCTCTTGGCTGTTTATGGGGGTCTTTAGCTCCTTATGTCCTGGTTTTTAGCTGTGTTCCAAACTTCAGAGATAATCAGACAAGAGGCTGCCAAGCAAATAAGGCATTACTACAACTTTATGGAAAAGAATAATTTTCTAATATCTATTGCCTTTGATAAGTAAACTCACATTTTTTTCACATAGTCTAAAAAGGTTATCAAGAAACATAGACATGTGACCTCATATATAGTCACTATGGGTACTTGGGCTGCTTCCAGATCTTGGCTATTGTAAATAATGCTGCAATGAACATAGGGGTGATATTCTTTCAAATTAGTGTTTCTGGTTTCTTCATTTATATTTCCTGTCATAAGACAGTTACATTTTTAATTTTTTGAGGAAACTCCATACTGTTTTCCATAATGGCTGCACCGATCTGCATTCCCACCAACAATGTATGAGGACTTCCTTTTCTCCACATCCTCACCAACACTTGTTGTTTGTTGATTTATTGATAGTCATTCTGTCAGGTATGAGGTGGTTTTAATTTGCATTTCTCTTATGATTAATGATGTTGAGCATCTTTTCATATGTCTATTGGCCATCTGCATGCCCTCTTTGGAGAAGTGTCTATTCAGATTCTTTCTTCATTCTTTAATTGGATTTTTTTTGTTGAATTGTTTACGTTCTTTATAAATTTTGGACATTAATCCCTTATTCAGTATATCATTGGAGAGAATATGTTCTCCGATTCAGTGGGTTGTGTTTTCATTTTGTTGGGTGGTTTCTTTTGCTGTGCAAAAACTTTTTAGTTTGATGTTGCCTCACTTATTTGTTTCACTTGCTTGAGGAGATAGATCAGAAGAACATATTGCTACAAGAAATGTCTGTGATTTTACTGCTTATGTTTTTGTCTAGGATTTTTGTGGTTTCAAGTCTTACATTTAAGTCTTTAATCCATTTTGAGTTTATTCTTGTGCATGGCATAAGGTGATCTAGTTTCATTTTTTTTTTTGGCATGTACCTGTTCAATTTCCCAAAATCATTTATTGACTAGACTATCCGATGTATGCTCTTGCCTCTTTTGTCATATATTAATTGATCAAGTGTGGGCTTATTTCTGGGCTCTCTATTCTGTTTCACTGATCTAAATGTTTGTCTTTATGCCAATACCATGTTTCTTTGATTACTATGGCCTTGTAGTATAAATTGATATTAGCTAGGGCAGTGGTCAGTAAACTCATTAGTCAACAGAGCCAAATATCAACAGTACAACGATTGAAATTTCTTTTAAGATCCAAATTTTTTAAACTTAAACTTCTAATGCCACTTCTTCAAAAGAGACTCGTCCAGGCCGTGGTATTTTATGGAAGAGCCACACTCAAGGGGCCAAAGAGCTGCATGTGGCTCGAGAGCCGCGGTTTGCCAACCACTGAGCTAGGGTGATTGATTCCTCAAACTTTGTTTTTCTTTTTCAAGATTGCTGTTGCTATTTTGGGGTCTTTTGTGATTTCATATAAATTTTTGAAATACTTGTTCTAGTTCTGTGAAATATAACAACGACTTTTCGAGTACTAGTATGGAACCAAATTAATAGGATCGACTTATCAACAAGCATGATTGTTTATCTCTGCCCAGATCAACTCAAAATCAGGTTATTTTGCTCTTTGAAGTAACTGAGTTTCCTGGGTGCTCTAATGAGATCCCTTTAAGGAACCCAGACAGCTCCCTCAGAGTCCCTCTCTCTGGTGCCCTGCACCCATCAAGCTGGAATGCAACTGGTGCTGATGATTTTGCCCTTCCATTAGACTGAAAGTATTTCGGAGACTAGAGGGAGTGAGACTTCTTTCATCTCTACATTCCCAGTAGCCAACTTGGCACAAAGGCAGATACTAATAAATGTTTACTGGATGAATTAATGAATTAATGAAGATGAAATGCTGCTGAAATAAAAATGCATGAAAAATAACAGGTGCAACACTTCCTTCCACAACATGGGTCCCTAACACATGCCTGTCTCCTGTGTCTCCATATACAATGAGGATGTTGGGTTGGCTGCTCCTTATGGGCGCCATCAGCTCTGAGAGTCTACTCACCTATGGCATGTGGCGGCAAGCGCTCCCACAGAGCAAGATCCTTATTCAGGGTGACCATATAATTGATCGTCCAAACTAGGATACATTTAAGAGCAAAAGAGACTGACAGATATAAACAGGAACTGAGGAAACTGGGAGGTGTGCTCCTCCTGCTCCTACTTCATGGGCCTTCCTGAGTAATCCAGTGCCAGTGGCCTGCTCCACTGATGAGCCTGGGTCACCCCAGTCTCATGGTGTATGTCAACTGCTCTCTTCTAGCTTACAAATTCCTCAGGAATCAGGGATTGTGTCCCCTTTGTCCCTTCCATCTTTCTCCACAATGTTGAGTCATGACCAGGCACACAGTAGTGTGTGTGTGTGTGTGTGTGTGTGTGTGTGTGTGTGTGTATGTGTGTGTGTAGAAAGAGAGAGAGCGAGAGAGAGAGAGAAAGAGAGAGAGAATCCCAGTGAGTGGGAGAATTGGGCTTCCAGTCTACACTGTTTTCTCATCCACCTAACAAATATTTAATGTGCTTAATTTGAAGCAGTCCTTGTGCTGGGCCCTGAAGCAACAGGCATCAGTAAAAATCACAGGGAATTCTCAATTTGATGGAGAAGATTGGCTTGAATATAAAGGAGTGCTAGAATGGATGTGAGCCATGTCTGAGAGGGCCAAGGAGGAGAGGTGGACTCTACCTGAGATGAATAAAGGGGTGACAAAGTTGGCAATTATTCTGTCCAGAATGATCTCTTCCTCTTCTGGTAATAGCACCATGATTTTCCTTTAGGAAAACATGCCTGCATCATCCTTTGCCCAGGTGTTATCTGGGGCTGATTGCACCCTTTGGCTCCCAGGATGGACATGACACTTGAGCTTGGTCAGTGAGAGCAACATATACTCTTGGCCTGGGCATTCAACAGAGTAAGTGATGTTGGTACTGGCACTTCTACTGGAGAACTTGAGAAACAGAAGTCCCTGTTCTCCTGGCAAGACCAAAGCTGATAGAATAATGAACACAGAGATACTCGTGACTATCTTGTCACCATAAGGAGAGAAACTCCCTTAAAAAAATAGCCAAGTGGTGAGAAGATCTGATGGAATCAGTTGAGGGCCTGAATCCAGCCATGCCTGAAGCTGCATATTGACAGACTTCAGTTTACTGAGCCAATATAGTCTCTTTTTCATGCTTAAGCCAGTCTGCATTGAATTCTGTCACACTAAAAGACTCTTAACTGACTGAAGTTTCAGAGACAAGGTATTAAAGACAGTCAGTAAATGATGAGTAGAAATCCATTAGGCAGAGAAAGCAGGAGGGCCTTGCAAGAGGTACAGGTGTGTGTGATGAGTAGGAATCCATTAGGAAGAAAGGAGGCACGACATTGAGATGGAGAGTGGCAAGACATGCAGAGATGCCGCGGGGTCAAACCTGGGTGTCCGGTCTGCTTCACCTTACCTTTTTATCGTGTGCTGCCCCATGAGGACAGTTGTTGGCTGATATAGTAAGTGTTACTGTCTCATTCATGCAGGTAAAGGTGACTAGGATGGAGTCTTGCGCCAGCACCGTCAGTTTCATTTGCTCATTTACCTGTAAATGAAAAAACAAACAGTATTCATAGGATTTGTGCTTCCATTGTTCATCCACCCTGATCCACCACAAAGCACAAAACCTCTTTTGGCTTGTACTGAGAGAACTGTAAAATCTTTTTGGTTCTTACATTAGAATTTAGCTTTCATGGAGAAGAGAGAAGAATTCCAGTTTCTCTTTGGGGTATTTTTGGGGGACAAAAATAATAATGATGCTTTTTTACCCCTGTCCTTTTCCTTTTCAACCCAACCTTGGAACCAACTGTGAAAGAAACGTAGGAATCATTAGGCAAGTCAGCCATGGTTCTGGTAGAGCCATATGGGGATACAGCTTGGGTCATAGGCCAATACTATCCCTGAATCAGATGCTGTGTCCACTCAGGCACCAGGTCTAAGGATGAGCCTTGCTGTACAGCACAGGGCTGTCTTGGAAGTTGACCATATGGCAGGAAGCATCAGAACATGACCCTCCGCAGATGGGTGGGCAGATAGCAAAAGGGAACCCAGCAGGGCCGAGCCAGACATGCTCAGTCCCCCTCCTTCACAGTCACCAAATATGTCACCACTCTTCCCCTGAAAAAAAGCAAAGGAACTACTCCTTTTCACCACTTCCAAAAGGGTGGGATTTCCTATGTAGCAGTTTCAGAGAAGGTGAGCTGCCCTTACAGCAACACACTCCATACTAAGAACTCTGTGGGTTAGGGATAAGTTCCAGTTTTTCCTCCTGTTAGCAGGCCATTGAGCCTCTCTGAAATGCAAGTTCTTCAATATGAAATAGTTGAAACCCTAGTATTGGGGTAAAGATTTTGGAAGTGGTTTCATGAGCCACAAAGGTCCATACTGAACATGAGCAGGCATAGTCAGGATGTGGCAGCACAATTCACATGTAAAGTCCCTGGATGGTTCATGTATGTAGTTATTTATGCACAGTGCTCCTACCAAAGCCCTAGGAGTCTCAAGCCTTAGACAGCTGCATGGTGATTCTCCCTTCAATGTTCAATGTCCTTGACCTATTATTACCCCTCGCCTCCTTGCCGCCAGGACTCCTCTGAACTAAGAAAACACTCCATTTTACTCCTTCCATTTCCTTCTATTATTTCACTTGTTAGCTCAAAGGTCCACATTTAACTTCTTCACCAATGAGTCCCTTCGTCACACTCTGAAATCTAGATACTAGTCTCTTCCAGCAACTTAAGAACATTTGATCCATGGCTGTCTTCTTGCCAAGTTTTTTGATATCAGCAAGTTTGTTGCTCACAATCACACTAAAAAAAAACAAAACCCTATCCTCTCTAATTCTCCTTCTAGAGGATGTAGAATAGAGCTGTAGGTAAGAATTCAAGCACTGTAGTTGGTTAAGGTTCAAATCCTAGTATTGTCACCTACAAGTTGGACAATTTTAGGCAAGTTACTTCCCTTCTCCGAGCCTGGGGAGAATAATAGAATCCACCTCCTACAACACTGAGCAGATTTCATGAGATAAAACATGCACAGGGCTTAGCTGTTTTTATTATCCCTGCTCCCTAGATGGTTTCTCTTCCTTTCCCCAAATGCCACCAATATAAACCCAGTTACTGCTCATCTGCTCAGGAGTTCATAAGCCAGCCCAATCTACACTAATAAAAGAGAAACATGCAAATTGACCATCCCTCCACTACATCCACCAGCCAATCAGGAGTGAGTATGCAAATTAACGCAACAAAGATGGCAGTTACTTTGCATACACAGGCGCAGAGCAAAGACTGAAGACAGTGTAGAAGGAAGCCAAGTGCTGCAGAAGGGAGTGAAGCAGCAGAGAAGGATGTGAGGCAGCAGAGACAGGAAGGAATGAGGCAATGAAGAAGGTAGCAAAGCCCACTGCTCCCTTCTCTGCTTCACTCCAGGCTCAGGAAGCCCTATTCTTACAGGAATAGGCCTGAGGAAGCCCTATTCTTGCAGGAATCTTCCTGTAACAGGCCTCTAGTTATATATACAAAATCTCCAACATTCCCAATCTCTCACTCTAGGATAGATGACTGTTGAATTCAATCAAAATATCTAAAATCGTATTGATCTTTGACCCTCACAGAAACTTCTCTATATTCAGCCAGAAGATACACGCTCCATTGTGGAGACATCTATAATTACCTTCTCCTTTCATTTATCCTTTATAGCCCATGTCTGAATGCCACTGAATTCTTTTTATTGAATTAGCTCTTTTTAAAAAAAATATTGGGAATACCCTTAGTCATGATAGGTCTTTCTATTAGCTTATCCATTGATCTTTCCCTCTCCAGCTGACCTTCGATACAAATGCTAGACTGAGAATACCAAACCTCAACTTAAAAAACTAGCTAGTTGGTTCTATTTCCAGTATAGCTGAGTCAGCTCCTAAGAGGCTTGGGAGAAAGAAAAAACACCACCACCAAGAAAACTACTACAAGTTACAAAACCACCCAAATCTATGAAATTTAAAAAGAGCATGGCCAAAAAAAAAAGAACAGGGCCCTAGCTGGTTTGGCTCAGTGGATAGAATGTCAGCCTATAGACTGAAGGGTCCCAGGCTCAATTCCGGTCAATGGTACATGCCCAGGATGCTGGCTCGATCTCCAGGAGGCAGCCAATTAATGATTCTTTCTCATCATTGATATTTTTCTCTCTCTTTCTCCCTCTCCCTTCTGCTCTGAAATCAATAAAAATATACTTTAAAAATAAAAATAAAAAGAGCAGGGAGACTTTGAAGAGTCAAAATTTAAAGGAAAGGACTAGCATGGGATGAATTTCTGTTTTACAGCTTTACCCTAAAGACAGGCTATAGTCATAGCCCAAACTCCACCATTTTTCTGGCTCAAAGAATCAAAATACAGAACCTGAGGCAATTACTGTAAGGAAAGATTTCCAAAAGGGACAGAGGGAGAGAAATAGAGCCCCCTGAATTCTATACATAAACTGTCTACATCTCTGGGTGATCCCTGAACTATGCATAAGCAGAGCAGACTCAAATTAATTTATACCTGGGGAAACAAAAAAACTGAACTGAGATTTGAGCTGCTACCCACTGTAGGTGAGATAGTTTGTGATATCAGTCTAATCAAGTTCCTTGCCTGTTAAAACAAAAACATCAATACTCTTCAGAGAAATACATCAAAATTCAGAGACTCAAAATATAACATTCACAATGTCAACAATCTAAAATTACACAGAATGTGAAGAACCAGTGAAATGTGAGCCATTCTCAAGGAAAAAATAATCAACAGAGGCCAATCCTATCTGATATGACCCAGATGTTGAGTTATCAGACAAATACTTTAAAGCAGCCAATTTAACTATAGTTGATAAAATAAAGGAAAATATACTTAAATTGAATGAAAAAAATATTAGAAATAGAATATACAGAAAAGAACTATATGAAAATTCTAGCAATGAAAATATCTGAAATTTTAAAATTTCATAGACCCTGCCATTATGGCTCAGTTGGTTGTAACATTGTTCCATGCATTGGAAAGTCGCAAGTTTGATTCCCAATAAGGGCACATACCTAGATTGCAGAATCAGTCCCTGGTTGGGGCATGAATAGGAGACAACCGATTGAGGATTCTCTCACATTAATGTTTCTTCTCTCCCCTTTCTTCTCTCTCTAAAAAAAAAATCATAGGATTAGCAGAATAGCAGAATAGAGATGACAGGATAAAGTTATAGAATTTAGAGATAAAAAAGGAGAGACAGGAGTATAATTTTTTTCTAATGCAATAAGATTTCCGGAATATGATTAAAGATATTAATTTACAGACTCAAGAAGCTCAGTAAATCCCAAACATAATAAATATTAAGATAACACCACATAGACATACTGGTATATCCAAATTAGAAACAAAGAAAAGATAAAATCTTGAAAAAAAAAACAACTAGAGAAAATGAACAATGATTTGAATAATTACAGACTTCTGATCATAAACTATGGAAGTCAGACACAGTGGAACAACATATTTAAATGCTAAAACAAAACAAAACAAAACAAAACAAAATGTCAACCCAGAATCCTAAATCTGACAAAAATACCCTTTAATAAAGACATTATTTTCACACTAGAGGTCTGGTTCACGGGATTTGTGTACTGGTGGGGGGTGTGGCCTGTGGGGATTGGCCTGCTGTGGGAGCTCTGCTCATCCCTGGTGCTCCCATTGTGGTAGTGCACTGACCACCCTGCGTTGAGCATCTGCCCCCTGGTGGTCAGGGAGTGTCATAGTGACTGGTCGACCAGTCACAACCAGTCATTCTGGTTGTTCCACCATTGGATCTCTGAGCTGTTATTATATAGGATGAAAGAAAACAGAATGTGCTGCTTACAGATCTATACCCAAGAAATGCTAAAGGAAGCTCTTTGGGCTGGAAATAAATGATACCAGAAAGAAACTTGGATTTTTCAGGGAGGAATGAGGAACACTGGAAATGCTACACTGGTTAAAAACAAATGGCCACTGCAGCTTTCAAGAAAGCATGCACACTCCTCAGCCGGACATCCAATACCTCTCTACTTCACACCTCAACAAATATACCTCTTGGCCCCATTTCCTTCAGAAGAGACACTTGTAAACTTTTAGCAATACCACACTGAGTCCCAACTTTGGCCTTTACAAATGCTACTCCTTCTACCCTAAATCCTCTCCCTTTCTTCTTCTGTCTAGGTAAATCATATGCATATATACTCATGTTACAACTCAAGGAACACTTTGTCTTCCAGGCTGCTCCTGACTGCTCCAGGCTTTGTGTATTTCTGTATGCAGTCCCAAGGAACAGAACGATAAACTGAAATACATTGCTAAAACATTTTGGTGATGTCAAAGCACTTTCCCCTCCATTATCTCATTCAGTGCTTACAAAAGCAGTTTGAGGCAGGAGAGCAGGTCTGATGACCCACTTTATGTAGGTGAGACAACCAAGGTCAGGGAAACTAAGTGGTTTTCACACAGCTGTACAGCCAGAGTCCAGAAAAACTGGCACTAGTACTTGGCTCTCAGACTCTCATGCCAGTTCTCTGTCCACTTGCTACACTAATACACTTCATATAGTTTCTGCCTGTAACCAGTTTATAATCACTTTGCATTATAAACTTATCATACAGCTACAAAAAGTTAAAATTTTAAGACACCAACTTAATACACCCCTAGATTGAAAATCTTGAACCTGGCTAAGTATCAGAAATACTCATGAAAACTTCAAATTCCAGAACTCATAACAAACGACACTGAATCAGAATCTCTCTAAAAATATGCATTTTTGAAGATCCATAGGTGATTCTGATATGTAACCAGAGATGAGAACCTCTTCACTGCAAGACTAATCATGGATGACTAATCCAGACTGTGGGGCAATGTGAGAAAAGAGAAATGGGTGTGGGGTGGGATGCCACAAAGAAGGGAAAGTCTGAGCAGCAGGTTTGAAGGAGGAACATTTTGGATTGGGGAGAAAAAAGGGAATGCATTTTGGGCTGGTGTTGGGAATGGGGGGTAGGAAGGTGGATATGTGTTCAGTGAACGTTTCTGAGCAGAGGTTCACTGATCTAAAGGAAACAGGATATAAGGATGAGAATGCAGAGGATAAATAGGAAGGACAAGAGACGGGAGATTAAAAATAGGATGCCTGAACCCTACCATGCACTCCAAGAGTGCTTCTGTCCATAATTCTTACCTTAGGGCTCTTATTCTCAGGCCACTTTGAGTGGATTTTATGTTCTGTGATCTTTCTCTGACTCCCAACTCTATGAGCTTGTCCCTCTCTCACAGCCTTTATTAGTCTCTACCCCCATCCAGAGCTTTGACTTCCTCAATGGATGTTACTCATTTTTATATCCTCTAGATTGGTTATTCTCACCCAAGGGCAATTTTGTCCTCCAGGGGACATTTGGCAATGTCTGGTGATATATTTTGATTGTCACAATTGGAGGAGAGTACATTACTGGAATCATGCTAAATATCTTACAGTTATAATTCAAGGAACACTCTAACAAAGAATTATCCATGCCCAAATGTCAGTAATCCTAAAAATGATAAACTCAGGCTTAGATAATTGCTTTATTAATACTTAAACTTAAATTACTATTTAATATTAATAATTCAACATTGAATAATAAATTAATAAATCTGATTAACGACTGTCTAAACAATCCAATGAAAGAAAAAAGGGTTTGGATCTATCAGCCCACCTTCAACTCACAGATTTTTTTAATTTCATAGGTAGTAAAGTTATAAAAACAGAAAACTGGAGAGACCAACATAGAATTGCTAAGTTTTCTTATTGCCATGTATAGGCATAAAAATAAAGCTATCAACTACTATAATGAGTACTTCCTAACATAAAGGACATTTAAACTATCAAAATGTAATGTTAATAATAAAAATAACACAGGAGGATATTACTAAAAAAGGTCAGTATAGCAGCCAACAGTTGCCATAGGCTGGTTGAAAGGTTTACTTTAGCCTGCCCTAGATCACTGCCTACCAACTTGGGAACCTCAGAATGAGACAAGCTTCTGGAGAGCAGGGCTCTTGTCTTACAAGTAGTACTCTGACTCTTGATGCTAAGCAGTCCAGGGAAGGCTGCCAAGGCTGCCCCACCTGTGCTGCAAACCCCTACCTTATATTCCAAGAAGAGCAAAGTCTCCGTCTTAGAAGCCCAGCTCCACTTGTGGACTACATAGCCATTGTAGTCATTGGTGGTCCCGCCTTCCTCATCCAAGATCAAGACATATGGGCAGCTAGGAGAGACACATAGGTGAGAAGCTGCCACCAGGCCCCTGAAGGAAGTCCTCACTACTACTGGCAATACGCTACTGAGACTGCCCCAGCTGGAGAAAGCATGGTTTCCTGCAGGCGGCCTCACTTCTCTTGCCTAATATGGTCTGAAGTCCCTTCAGTCCTGTTGATCCTCCTGGGAGAATTGTTGGGAAGGGTAGGTCTGGGGGAGATGATGGAGGCTCCAGGCCAAACCCAGAGGGACAGAAATGAAATGCGTGCCCTGTTGCCTAGGAACCTGAGTATACAAGATCTTAGGTATCAAAATGGGAACATCTATTACATGAAAGTAGGTCATTTCTTTCAAGAATAGTTCCTTCTGAAAGGCCAGGCAAAAGCAACTATTGGCTGACAAAAATATGTGCCTGTGGCTTCTACTTCACTCTCTCTTGGTATAAACACTTCTCTCCAGTAAAGAATTGTTCCATTCTTTTTTGTTTCTAGCCAAAAATCAAGATCTTAGTGCTGTGGGGCACAAGTGGAGTAGGTCTTGGAGAGCTGCCATCCTCATTGCCTATGATACAGATATAGCAAGTGAGGGCCTCAAAGTACCTATGTTTCTGCAGGCACTGCCCTGTGGCCTTCTTAACTTCTGAATACTGCCTGGCCTTTCCTTTCCCCAAGGACTCGTCACCTCAGTGCCCCCTTTTGTTACCCTCAGAGATTCTTCCATGGGGCCATAATTCCTCCAACCCACTCACCAGGACTTTAGGTTGTAGTGTACGTAGCCCTGGCCTTCAGCATTAAACAGGGCCAGGAAGGAGAAGCTGGGTGTGTCATTAAAGAGTAAGGTGATGGTTCTCCCTCTGCAGCACGTGGGGATCTGACACATGGCAATGTTTCCGGAGGGATAGCTGGAAGAAATGGTTAAGTAGAACTAACAAAAATCTCTCCAGGTTCTATTCTCTGATGCCCCATGAAAAGCAAGTCCACAAATCTGTTTTCTAAATGGCTTATCATTCCCAGTTTTCAAAGACCCTCCCTGAACTTTACATAACAACTCATTTACTATGGAACCAACCATGTCTCTGGTGCTTTCTTTGTATCTTCTTTATAATCCACACAATCACCCTGTAGTAAATTATTATGATCTCCATCTCACAGATGTTTAGGGTTTCCCTGCATTTGAGGGAGGTTCCTGGGATGTGGGACTTTCACTACTAAAATCAGGGAAGTTCTTAGCAAAGCAGGATAAGTTATCACCATACAGATGAAAATTCAAGGTGCAAAAAAATGTTCTGCCTCACAATCACACTACAGGAAGTGGCAGAGCCAGTATATTGAGGCCAGAAATATCTCTAATCTGACCAATCTAGGAGAGCAGTCCATGTCTAGCTGCTCATTTCCTACCAAGTGGCCCCAAGAAACATTTGTCCCAAACAAGAGGGATATAGTGAGGACAACTACTATCCTGTTTGCAGGCATTTCAGAAGTACCCCATATAGAAAAATTTCAGTGGTTGGTACTAGGATTCATCCTCTTAATACTTTTCTACAAACTGATAAAAAAAAAAACTAATGAGCAGAAATTATAAAAGTAACTAAATAATAGTATCTGTCTAGGGGGGAAATCCAAGATGGCAGCAAAGGTAAACACCTACACTGCTGCCTCACACAAAAATTTCAAAACTACAACTAAAAGACAGAACGGACATCATCCAGAACCACAGGAAAGCTGGCAGAGTGGAAATTCTACAACTAGAAGGAAAGAGAGAGGCTCACAGAGACCCAGAGGAGCTGTAAAAAGCTGAGGTACGGAGACGCACCCGTGGAGAGAGCGGGTGACAGCGAACCTGGCTGGCTTTCTCTGGTGGAAGGGAGACGAAGACTCTCAAAGGCATTGAACTCCTTGCCCTACGACATTGAACCACAGATCCAGCCAAAACTCATTCGGGGGGAGTTTGGACTGTGAATGGGGAGAGGTGCCCGGAGGCTTAGGGGAGTCACAAAAGATCAGAAGTCTGGTGGCGCGCAAGGCGTTTCGCGTGGAGGACCAACTGCTGATTGTGCCGCTGGCTTTCGGGAATGGGCAGGAAACAGACCCTTCCAGCTGTGCCACTTCTGACTCCACTAAACCCCAGTTTCGAGCAAAACCCTGGGGACCCAGACTCGTGTGGTCCCGGAGCACAAGGGAGCAGGAAAGGCAGCAGTCTAGAGGCACTGCGAGGGAGCGAGCGCACACAGGGATCGCTTCAGCTATTACCCAGTCACGTGAGACTCAGGGGCTGTGGAGGGTGGGGCCGACTGAAAGGCAAGGAGGTCCCTTAAGCCCTGAGACTCCACACATCCCAAGCTCAACAGAGAGGCTTCTGCAGTTTTTCAAGTCTGGTGTCATAAGGCTGAATCCAACACAGAAGTTCTCCCGGCATAGTGAAAATGCCGAGAAAAAGGAAGGGATCACAAACAAAAGAAATGGAGGAAAACAAACGACTGGATATAGAGTTCAAAACCATGCTTATAAGGTTTTTCAATAATATCCTAGAAAAGTTGGATAAAGTTAGCAAGTCCCAAGAGGAGATGAAAAAGACCCAACTAGAGATGATAAAGGACCAACTAGAATTTAAACATACACTGACTGAAATAAAAAATATTATACAGAGACCTAACAGCAGACTAGAGGGAGGCAAGAATCAAGTCAAAAATTTGAAATATAAAGAAGCAAAAAACATTCAAATGGAAAAGCAAGAAGAGAAAAGAATCCAAAAATGTGAAGATAATGTAAGGAGCCTCTGGGACAGCCTCAAACGTACCAACATCAGAATTATGGGGGTGCCAGAAGAAGAGAGAGAACAAGATACCGAAAACCTATTTGAGGAAATAATGACTAAAAACTTCCCTCACCTGGTGAAAGAAATAGACTTACAAGTCCAGGAAGCACACAGAACCCCATATAAAAGGAATCCAAAGAGGAACACACCAAGACACATCATAATTAAAATACCAAGAGCAAAAGACAAAGAGAGAATATTAAAAGCAGCAAGAGAAAAACTGTTCATTACCTACAAGAGAGCACCCATACAACTGTCAGCTGATTTCTCAACAGAAACGATGCAGGCCAGACAGGAGTGGCAAGAAATATTCAACGTGATGAATAGCAAGAACCTACAACCAAGAATAATCTATCCAGCAAAGCTATCATTCAGAATTGAAGGGCGGATAAAGAGCTTCACAGAGAAGAAAAAGCTAAAGGAGTTCATCAACTCCAAACCAGTATTATATGAAATGCTGAACGGTACTCTTTTAGAAGAGGAAGAAGAAAAAGGTAAAAGATAAAAAATTATGAACAACAAATACTTATCTATCAACAAGTGAATCTAAAAATTAAGTGAATTAAAAATTTGATGAACAGAATAAACTGGTGAATATAATAGAATCAGGAGCACAGAAAGGGAGTGGACTGATAATTCTCAGGGGGAAGGAGGGGAGGAGCGTACAAGGAGTGACTAGACACCTATGGACTCATCAATGAGGGGGAGGTAAGGGTAGAGGGAGAGGTGGGAGCCGGGTGGAGGGGAGCTATGGAGGGGGAAAAAGAGAGACAAATGTAATAATCTGAATAATAAAGATTTAATAAAATAAAAAAATAATAGTATCTATCTAATAATAGGATAATATGCAAATTATTGGGGACACCATCAGTAGGCTGCATTCCCGCCTCCTGTGCCAGCCCAGAGATATGAGGCTCACGTCCCCAACCCCAGCAATGAGCCCCAGGATGTGAGGCTCATGTTGCCACCCCTGGCAATGACCCAGATGTGAGGCTCACAGCCTCACCCCTACCCCATCAACCCCGGCAAAGGGCGGGGACTTGAGATTTGGGTCCCCACCCCCTGCACTGGCCTGGAGACATGAGGCTCACGTCCTTGACCTCGGCAATGGCCCTGGGACATGAGACTAATGTTGCAACCCCTGGCAACGGGCCCAGGACCTGAGGCTTGGGTTCCCACCTCCTGTGCCAGCCTGGAGACATGAGGCTTGCATCCCAGACCCTGGCAACAAGCCCTGGAACGTGAGCTTGCATCCCCACCCCCTATGCCAGCCTGGGGATCTGCAGGCCCCCCCTAGGCCCAGTCCGGGTTCCATAGGCCTCCCCCAGCTCTGGCCTATTTCTTTGGGGCACTTCATTGAGGAGCCCAGGATGGGTGGGTGGGTCCTACCTCTTTGGGGCGATGGATCGCAGTGTGATGGGGCACAGATGAAGCTGGGGGAAAACTCACCCCTGCCCTGACTGTACGAATTTGGTCCACTGGGCCACTAATAATAAATCAAATGAAAAAATTCACTAAGGTGTTTATCGATAGATTGCCACAGTAGAAGAAAAAAAAAAAACAGTGAACTTGAAGAGAGATAAATTGAAATTATCCAGTCTGAGACATGGAAAAATAAAAAAAAAGAATGAAGAAAAATTAACAGACATCAGAAGATCTGTGGGAGACTATCAAATTGATCAATACATACATAATAAGAGCCCCAGTAGAGGAAAGAGAAAAGGGGGCAGAAAGAATATTTGAATAAATAATGAATAAAAACTCTCCAAATTTTATGAAAGACACCAATCTACACATTCAAGAGACTCAACAAATTCCAAGTATGATCAATTTAAAGATAGCCACACTGAGACACATTAGTATCAAACTGCCAATAGACATAGACAGAGAGAATCCTGAAAGCAGCAAGATAAAAGATACTTGTCATGTACAAGGGATCTTCGATAAGATTAATGGCCAATTTATCATCAGAAGCCATGGAGGCTAAAAGGCAATAGAATGGAATATGTTTAGAGCTGAAAGGAAAAAAAATTTGTCAACCAAGAATTCTGTATTAAGCAAAACTACTCTTCAAAAATGAAGGAGAAATTAAGACTTTCCAAATAAAAAAGGGCGAGGAAGTTCACCACTACAAGAAATGTTAAATGGAGTCCTGCAGGCTGAGATGAAAGTACACTCAGCAGTAACTCAAAGACATGTAAAGTAACTCTATAAATAAATATAAAAGCCAGTATTATAGTATTTTTTATTTATAATTCCTTTCTTTCCTATGTGATTTGAAAAAACAAATGCATAAAATAATAATTGTAAATTATGTTAATAGAATACTTCTATATAAAGATGTAATGTGTAATAACAATAACATAAAGAAGAAGGAATAAGCTGTATAGGAGCAGAGTTTTGTGTATTATTACAGCTAACTTAGTATTAACTCAAACTAGTTTGTTGTCAGTTATAATAATCAAGTATATTAATTTCTTGGGACTGATATAATTAAATTCCACAAACTGGGTCACTGGAATAGCAGAAATTCATTTCCTCACAGTTCTGGAGACTAGCAAGGTGTAGACAGAGCCATGCTTTTGGAAGCTCTGGGGAAGAATACTTCCTTGCCTCTTCCTAGTTCCTAGTGGTTATCAAGAATCTTTGACATTTCTTGGTTTATAGGTGTATCATTATAATCTCTTTCTTAGTCATCACATGAACTTAATTACTCTGTGTGTGACTGTTTTCTCTTGTTGAATTAAAGCCCACACGAATCCAATATGGCTGCATTTTAACTTAATAATTACATCTGCAAATCCTATTTCTAAATATGATCACATTCTGAGGATTCAAGTGAACATAAATTTTTGGCAGACACTATTCAAGCCATGATACCAGAGTAACCACTAAGAAAATAATTTAAAAATACAGAGCAAAAAAATGAGAAGGGAATAAAAATGTCATGCTACCAGGAAAAAAAACAACAACCATAAAAGAAGGCAGTAATGTAGGAATTGAGGAACAAAAAAATATATAAGATATAAAAAACAAAAAGTAATATGGCAGGATTAAGCCCTTTTATATCAGCAATTACTTTAAATATAAATGGATTAAACTTTTCAAACAAAGGCAGAGATTGTGAAAATGGATTTATATAAAAACCATAATCCACACATATGCTGTCTACAAGAGACTCACTTTAGATCCAAAGACACAACTAGGTTAAAAGTGAAATTATGGCCCAGACAGCATGGCTCTGTGGTTGAGCATTGACCTATGAACTAGGAGGTCACAGTTCAGTTCCCAGACAGGGCACATACCCAAGTTGTGGGCTTCATCCCCAATGGGGGATATGCCAATCAATGATTCGCATCATTAATGTTTCTCTCTCTTTCTTTCCCTTCCTCTCTGAAATCAATAAAAACCTTTGGAAGAGGAAAAAAATAAAAACCTTTGGAAGGAAGAGGGAGAGAGAGATAGAAACATCAATGATGAGAGAGAATCACTGATTGGCTGTCTCCTGTATGCCCCTATTGGGGATCAAGCCTGCAACCCAAGCATGTGTCCTTTGCCTGAATTGAACCTGGGACCCTCTAGTCTGTAGGCCGACACTCTATCCACTGAGCCAAACCGGCTGGGGCTTTTTTTTTTTTAAGTGAAATTATGAAGAGGGATATGCAAATTGTAAACAAACGAGAGCAAAGTTGACTATACTGCTATCAGATGAAACATATTTTAAATAAAAATTATTTTACAAGAGACAAAGAAGGACGTTATTCAGAAAATGGTCAATGTCTCAAGAATATATAACAATACAGATATTCACACTTAACAACAGAGTCTTAAAATATATAAAGCAAAAACTGACAGAATTAAAAAAATAAGTACTAAAATAAGAGCAGAAGACTTCACTACCTCACTTTCAATAATGGATAGAACAGACCTAGCCAAGTATGGCTTACTGCACAGAGCATCAGCGTGTGGATTGAAGGGTCCCAGGTTCGATTTTGGTCAAGGGCACATGCCCAGGTTGTGAGCTTGATCCCCAGTAGATGGTGTGCAGGAAGCAGTCAATCAAAGATTCTCATTGATAAATGAATTTTAAAAGATTATAACCATAGAGAGTATATTTCAACAGAATGAAACTAAAAGTCACAGACAAAATAAAATTTGGGAAATTCACAAATAAATGGAAATTAAACAACACACTCAACCAATGGATAAAGAAGCAATCACAAGGTAAATTAGAAAAAAAAAATTGTGATAACTGAAAACAAAAACACAGCACACTATAACTTATGGAATAAAGTAAATGCAATGTTCAGAAAGAAATTTGTAGCAATAAATACTGACATTAAAGGAGAAAAAAAGATATCATATTAATAACCCAAACTTTCACCTTAATGAACTATAAGAAGGAAGAGCAAATTAAAGCTAAAGATAGCAACAGGAAGAAAACAAAGATTAGAGAATAGAAAAACAAAGCAGTGAATAGAAAAATAATAACAAACAAAACCAAAAATTACTTCTTTGAAAATATTAACAAAATTCACAAAACTCTAAGCTAGACTAAGTGAGAAAAAAGGGAAAACTCAAATTTCTAAAATTACAAATGAAATTGAAGATATTAATGAGCTTACAGAAATGAAAAATAATCGTAAGAGAATTATATGAACAACTGTACACTTAGAAGTTGGATAACCTAGTTGAAGAGGACACTAATTCCTAGAAACATGCAAAGTTGCAGGATACATCAACACATAAAAATCAGATGTTTTCTATTCATTTCCATCTTCTTTAATTTATTTCAACAATATTTTATAGTTTCCAGTGAACTACAATGAAAAATGTTTGGTTAAATTTATTCCAAAGTATTCTACCCTTTTTGATGCTATTGTAAATGATATCATTTCCCTTTGTTCATTGCTTTCTTACTGTTATTGTATATACAGCATTTCATATTATTTGTTGCTAGTATTCATGGATTAGAAGAATTAATCTTGCTAATGACAATAGTCCCCATAGGGATCTAGAGAATTAATGCAATCCTATCAAAATTTCATCAATCATTTTTGCAGAAATAGAAAACTTGATCCTAAAATTCATATAAAATTTCAAGGAACCCCAAATAACCAAAATAATCTTGAAAAAAAATGAAGGACTCACATTTGTTGTGTGATTTTAACACAACAGAACCACAATAATCAAAACATAATATCAGACTTATAAAGCAATGGTAGAATTTAGAGTCAAAAAATAAACCAAAAATAAACTCAAAATGGATAAAGGACTTAAATGTAAAATATATAAAGCAAGCCATAAAAATATTAGAAGAATCCATAGGCAGCAACATACCAGACATATGTCCTAGCAATATCTTTACTGACACAGCTCCTAGGTCATTGGAAACTAAAGAGAAAATAAACAAATGGGAGTATATCAAAATAAAAAACTGCACAGCAAACGAAACCATCAACAAAACAAGAGAGCCCACTATATGGGAGAAAATATTTGCCAATGTTATATCCAATAAGGGTTTAATCTACAAAATTTATAGGGAACTCAGACAACTTAACAAAAGGAAGATAAACAATTCAACAAAAAATGGGCAAAGGACCTAACTAGACACTTTTTGAAAGTAGACATACAGAAAATAAGGCCAAGAGACATATGAAAACATGCTCAAAGTCACTAATCATCTGAGAGATGCAAATCACACGTATCAGAATGGCTATCATCAACACATGACAAGTGCTGGCTGGAATGTGGAGAGGAACCCTTGTGCACTACTGATGGAAATGCAGACTGGTGTAGCCACTGTGAAAAAAAGTATGGAGCTTTCTCAAAAAACTAAAAACGAACTCCCATCTGACCTAGTTATCCTACTTCTAGAAATATATTCCAAGAAATCAGAAACACCAATCAGAAAGAATATATGCACCCCTATGTTCATAGCAGCACAATTTGCAATAGCTAAGACTTGGAAACAAACTAAGTGGCCATCAGCAGATGAGTGGGTTAAATAACTGTGGTACATCTACCCAATGGAATACTATACTGTTATAAAAAGAAAGAACTCTTACCATTTGCAAAAGCATGGATGGAACTGGAGAGCATTATGCTAAGTGAAATAACCCAGTCAGAGAAAGATAAATATCACATAATCTTACTTATTTGTGGAATATAATTGAACAACATAAACCAATGAACAAAAATAGATCCAGAGACACAGCAGCACTGAACAGACTGTCAAACCTCAGAGGGAAGGCAGTGGGGGAGAATTAAGAGCTCAACCAGCTGAGACCAGTTTGGCTCAGTGGATAGAGCATCTGTTTGCGGACTGAAAAGTCCCAGGTTCAATTCAGTTGGGGGCATGTACCTTGCTTACAGGTACATCTCCACTGTGGGGCTTGCAGGAGGCGGCTGATTGATGTCTCTCACTCATTGATGTTTCTGACTTTCTATCTCTCTCCCTTCCTCTCTGTAAAAAATCAATAAAATATATATATTTTTAAAAAAGAGCTCAACCAAAGGATTTATATGCATGCATATAAGCACAATCAATGGACACAGACAGTAGAGTGGTAAGGGCATGATATATCCTTTTGTTTATTAGTTTCTTATTGTTGTTGTACATACAGAATTTCATATCATTTGTCGCTAGTATTCATAGATTAGAAGAATTAATATTGCTAATGGCAGTAGTCCCCATAGGGATCTACAGAGACATATGGGAGTGGGAGCAGATGGAGAGAGGTCAATGAGGGGGAAAGGAGACGTTAAATAATAAAGAATTTAATTTTTTTAAAAGCTAGGACACTTTGTACAGAAATAAAACATAAAATAAAAGGTTAAAAATAATAATAATAGTACATCTATGGTCAATTGATTTTCAACAAAGACCCCAAGATCATTCAAATAGGGAATAGAATAGTCTCTTCAACAAATAGTTCTGGGACAATTGAGCATCATATGCAAAAGAATGAAGTTGGACCCTTATCTCACACCACACAAAAAATGTACAAGTCAACCCTGCCAAAACCGGTTTGGCTCAGTGGATAGAGCGTCAGTCTGTGGACTGAAAGGTCCCAGGTTCAATTCCGGTCAAGGGCATGTACCTTGGTTGCGGGCACATCCCCAGTAGGGGGGCGTGCAAGAGGCAGCTGATCGATGTCTCTCTCATCGATGTTTCTAACTAACTCTGTTCCTCTCCCTTCATCTCTGTAAAAATCAATAAAATATATTTTTTAAAAAATGTACAAGTCAACTCAAAATAAATCAAAAACCTAAATGTAAGAGCTATAACTTTAAAACTTTTAGAAGAAAACATAGGAATAAGCAATAAGTTTTCATCGATATGAAAAACAAAGTACAAGGGCCCCCCCTAAAAAAATAGAAAAATTGACTTCACCATAATTAAAAACTTTGTATGGCAAAGGATGCTATCCAGGAACGTGAAAAGACACCACACAGTATAGAAAAATATTTGCAAATCATATATCTGATAAGATTCTAGTATTTACAATATATGAAGAACTCATAAGAAAAAGATAATCAACAAATGGGGACGGACTTGAATACATATTTCTTTTTAAAAAAAGATATACAAAGAAGGCACATGACAATGCTCAAAATCATTAGTTACTAGAGGAATGCAAGTCAAAACCATAATGAGATATCAATTCACACCCATTAGAATCGCTGGAATTTTTTTTAAACATATTTTATTCATTTTTTACACAGAGGAAGGGAGAGAGATAGTCAGAAACATTGATGAGAAACATCAATCAGGTGCCTCCTGCACAATCCCGAATGGGGATGTACCCACAACCAAGGTACGTGCCCTTGACCGGAATCGAATCTGGGACCTTTCAGTTCACAGGCCAACGCTCTATCCACTGAGCCAAACCAGTTTTGGCTGGAAATTTTTTTTTTTAAAGGAAAAATATCATGTATAGTCAAGGATGTCAAGAAACTGGTACCCGCCAAAACTGGTTTGGCTCAGTGGATGGAGTGTCGGCCTGCGGACTGAAAAGCCCCAAGTTCGATTACAGTCAGGGGCTTGTATCTTGGTTGTGGACACATCTCCAGTAGGGGGCGTGCAGGAGGCGGCTGATTGATGTCTCTCTCTCATCGATGTTTCTCTCTATCCCTCCCCCTTTCTCTCTGTAAAAAATCAATAAAATATATTTTTTAAAAAAGAAACTGGAACCCTCACACATTGCTGATAGGAATATAAAATGGTACAGCCACTATGAAAAAACATTTTGAAGGCCTCTTAATTAAACATAGAATTACCATATGATGGAGCCAATTCCATTCTTAGATATAAACTCCAAAGAATTGAAAATAGGTGTGCAAATAAAAACTTAGACAAAAATGTTCACAGCAGCATTATATTTTAATAGCCAAGTGGTGGAAACAACCTAATGTCCATAAATAAAATACTGAATTTTTAAAGTGTTACAATCCACATAATAGAATATTATTTAGCTACCAAAAGGAAGGAAAGTCTGACAAATGCTACAACATGTACAAACCTTGAAAACATTATATTAGGTGAAAAAGCTAGACACAAAAGGCTACATATTGTAGGATTCCATTTGAATGAGATGTCCACAATAGGCAAACCCACAGGAAGCAAACTGGTGATGCCAGGCAGGCTGGGGGTAGGGAGGAATGGGGAGTGAATGCTTAATGGTGTAGGGCTTTCTTTCTGGGGTGTCAAAAACATTTCAAAACTTGGTAGAGGTGGTAGCTGCACAACATTGTAAATGTATTAAATGCCACTGAATTATACATGTTAAAAAAATCTACTTTATGCTATGTGAATTTTACCCGCTTTTAAAAAAAATGGAATGAAGTACTGATGCAGACTACAACTGACTCTGAAAACCATGGAGATTAAGGGTGCCTGCTGCCTGTGCAGGGGAAAGTCCGTGTATAACTTAGGCTGGCCCTCCACATTTAAGGATTCCTAGCCTCTAGTCAACCCTTGAACACATAAGTTTGAATTGCGAAGATCAGCTGAACTTTGCCCATCAAATGAACTTCAGACAATTAAACTGAGCAAGGCCAATTGAACTATATGAGTCAATTGAAAATAAAATCCACCCATTAGCGGGCTGCAGAGTTAAAACCTGCCATGTTCAAGGGTCAACTGTATACGATGTGGAAGAACCTCAAAAACATTATGCTAAGTGAAAGTGGCCAGATATAAAAGAGCACATGTTGTACGATTTTACTTACAAGAAATATTTGGAATGGGCAAATACATAGAGGTGAAAAGCAAATTAGTGGTTGTTGGGAAGGGTAGGGGGAGGAAAATGGGAGTGACTATTTAAAAAGTATGGGGTTTCCTTTGGGGTGGAGAAAGTCTGGAAATAAATAGTGGTGATTGTTGTATAATATTGTGAATGCACTTGAAGCCATTATACATGTCAAAAATGGTTAAAATGGTACATTTTATGTTATGAGCAGTTTACCATATTAAAAACTGCTTATCTCACACTATGGTTTCTGAGTGCTCAACACATCCCTAAAGGAACAGTGCTGAGCACAGTACCGAACACAGAGTGATCAAGGTTTATATTTTTACTAGAGGCCCAGTGCACAAAATTTGTGCACAGGGGAGGGGGAGTCCCCTCAGCCCAGACTGTACCCTCTTGCAGTCCAGGACCCTCGCTCTCTACCACCTGCATACTTGCTCCATACCACTTGGCTCACTGCTCCTTAGCACCATTGCCCCATGAGTTGGGCTTCTGACTATATGGTGCTCACCCTTTGGGAGTGCACTGACCACTAGGGGGCAGATCCTGTGTTGAGCATCTACCACTGTTGGTCAGTGTACATCATAGTGACCAGTTATTCTGCCATAACTGTCACTTAAGCTTTTATTATATAGACTAGAGGCCCAGTGCACAAAATTCATGCATGGGGGTAGGTAGGGGGGTGCTCTTCAGCCCAGCCTGCTCCCTCTCAAATCTGGGACCCCTTGAGGGATTTCTGACTGCCCGTTTAGTCCCAATCCTCCTTGAATCAGCCTAAACGGGCAGTTAGACATCCCTCACACAATCCAGGACTGCTGGCTCCCAACTGCTCGCCTGCCTGCCAGCCTGATCATCCCCTAACCACTTCCCTGCCAGCCTGATTGATGCCTAAATGCTCCCCTACCAGCCTCTTTACCCCTCCTCTGTGGGCCTGGTCACCTCTAACTGCCTTCCCCTGTAGGCCTGGGTCCCCCACAACTGTCCTTCCCTGCAGGCCCTGTCACCCCCAACTTCCCTCTTCTGTGGGCCTGGTCATCCCTAACTGCCCTTCCCTGCAGGCTTGATCACCCCCAACTTCCCTTCCTTTGCAGGCCTGGTCCCTGCCAACTGCCCTCCCCTGCTGGCCATCTTGTGGTGGCCATCTTGTGTCCACATGGGGGAGGATCTTTTGACCACATGGGGGCAGTCATCTTGTGTGTTGGAGTGATGATCAATCTGCATGTTACTCTTTTATTAGATAGGATAGAGGCCTGGTGCACGGATGGGGGGTAGCTGGTTTGCCCTGAAGGGTGTCCTGAATCAGGGTGGGTGTTCCATTGAGGCGTGGAATGGCCTGTGCGAGGGGTATGTGGTGCTTTGCAGGCTGGCCAACTCCTGACCATGACCCAAGTAGAGGCTCTGGTATCTGGGATTTATTTATCTCCTACAATTGGAACTTTGTAGCCTGGAGCAAAGCCAAGCCTTCTGCTTGCACAGCCATTGAAACTTTGTTGCCTTAAGTGGAGGCCTGGGCCCATGGAAAGCTTGGCTGCCTCCACCACTAGGGGAAACCCAAGCCTCCCTCCTGATCTCTGTGGTCATAACCATCTTGGATGGGTTAATTTGCATACTTGCTCTGATTGGCTGGTGGGCATGGCTTGTGGGTGTAGCAGAGGTGTGGTCAATTTGCATATTACTCTTTTATTAGATAGAATATCAATGTGATAAATTTATATCTTTGTATGAAAAAGGACTTTGAGGGAAATTTGAAATCAGCAACTAAGGGAAGAGATTCAGGGAAATGCTGACTACCCAAATGAAATGCATACTGGGATGGTTCTGGGGTCTGCCCATCAGGAGCTTTTTGGCATTCCAAGGGCAGAAATATTATTTCTACCTGAGAACTTTTCCAAGTATCTCCATGAAAATAGAATCAATTGCTGAACCTACTGTTCTGTGAATCCATGAGAAGAGAGAGAAGTGTTTTCCAAACATTTTCTTTGCTCAAGAGGGATCCAACAGCTGCATCGTGTGTTTTAACCATTTGGACACAATAACAGAATTTCTCCTTCAAGATCACTGGGTCTAACTTCCTCATCTTATAATGGAGGGAAGTGAGGC
Source organism: Lasiurus cinereus (assembly GCA_011751065.1). NCBI lineage: Eukaryota > Metazoa > Chordata > Mammalia > Chiroptera > Vespertilionidae > Lasiurus > Lasiurus cinereus. The sequence goes on from JAAGEH010000125.1 coordinate 7,764,660, forward strand.
CCAGAGAGATAAAGTGACTTGTGCACAGTCACCAAGAAGAACTAAGCCCCAAACCCAGACCTCCTGGGACTCCCAAAGAGGAAACACATTAATTGCCAGGATGTGTTCATTGTTGGGGTATGAGTCAAGCATGCCAGTAGCAATGGCCTGCAGGTTTTGGGTGGTCCCACCCAGGTTAGGCTTAGGAATCTGGGACAGGTGAGAAAACATGGTGTTACAATCAGTTTACTGATTGTAAACTAGTCCACCTTCTCTGGTCCCATTAATAACAACCTAATTCACAAACACAGCTTCATGGGGAGCTCAGGGGGATGATTCTATTCAATGCAGTATAGAGTAAGAAAAGGGAGAAGAGGGAAGCCCCATGACCCATAGGGAGTAGCAGCTACCCTAGAAGGAGTTTGCTGTGTTCAATATTACAGGGCACATTAGAAGCAGGGCTGAGCAGAGTGATGAATGGACTCATTTACGGTCATAGAAACAATACGATTGCTTTGACAAGGCGCTTAAATTCTGAATTCCCAGCTCAGCAGAGAGGAGGCCAAATGAATTGAGGGGGGTGTTGCCAAGCATCCCTATCTGGGCAGCTTGTTTGACAGCTCAGAGAACTCTCTATTCTCCAAAGGTAGGGGAAACAATACCCAGTGGTTTTATCCATCCCCTTCCATCCTCTCAATTCTACTCCCTGTTGGAGGAAACAATCCTAAAAAGCATAAAAACGGTGCCAGAGAGAGGGCTCTAAATAGAGGTGAGGCAGCCCTGAATCCAGGCCTGGCTCTTCCATCAAATTCCTTTTGTGACATTGAATGAGTCAGACTATCCATTCCTAAAATGAAGGGACAAGACTGAATAATGGCTTAGTGTCTCCCCTCTTTGACATCTCGTCCAACTCAGACTGCAAAACCTGGAATAAGTGTTTTGCCCTCTCTGAGTTCAGCCTTACTGACAAATGAGTTGGTCAGGCTCTAGAACACATTGAAGAGTGGGTGACAGGATCCCTACAAGGAACACAGGGGTTTAAGGTGACTTCCCACCCAGACTTTCTCCAACAGGAGTCCTCTCTGTCCTAGAAACTACACTTAGGACCCTGGAAGACCTGTCACCAGGTTTCTTGGATTAACTAAAAACACCAAAGTAAATACTCAAATCCAGAAGTTCTCTAGTGCTACGTTTCGGGGGACAAGGGAAAGCCCCAAATAAAAGGATACTAAACGAAGGAAGACCCATCATAGAAGGTGTAATGGAACTTGTTCTTCTTGCCTCCCTTCCACTCGTGAGAATGATGAATCAAGTGAGCATGAGAGATGGAAGATTGGTGAAGACTGGGAGTGAGAGTCTGATTACTTGGAAGATGAGGATGATAGGAGCTCAGGGTTGACCCTGAACGAGTGGGCATCTTTGCCCCGTAGTTGCGTAACACCATGGGGTAGAAGACACTCCTCCCTTTCCACGTGGTCCTTTCGATTTCTCTGCAGGGAAGACCAACATATCTTCTAGCCACTTGGCTCTCACTCACCAGGGAAGTTCTCTACAGCCCCTCCCCAACTCCTAAGACTCCCATCTCATTCTCTGTCCCAAAAGTACCTGTCCCCACCTCTTACTCCTTTGAGACCAGTCCTTCCATCTTTAGCACTAGGTAAGGACCATGGAGTAGAACTGTGTGCTGAAGGGGAACCTGGGGGAGCTAGAGACTTTGCTCACCCTCTTAGTCCTGAGGTTACAGAGAAAGATAGTAATAATAAGGAGCAAAACTGAGTGGCTTCCTTTTGTCCATGTTCTGTAGCTATAGTAATACTGAATGGTCTAGGGAGCTCAAGATATATGTGGCTTAGAGGTGACTAAGTTTCAAGTCCTTTATGGTCCATAGTTTGGGCTTCAGAGAAATGTAGACTTAACTTGCTAGGACTTGTTGGATCCACCTATAATAATAAAAGCATAATATGCTGATTAGACCAGATATCCTTCCAGATGACTTTCTGGATGAAGCCAGGCTTGTAAGGGTGAGGGACTGCTGGTAGCCAGAGAGAAGCCCAGGTCCCGGGTGCCAGAGGGAAGCCAGTGCTGGCAGCCGGGGGAAGGAAGGTCTACTCTTGCAAGAATTTCATGCATCAGGCATCTAGTAATATTGTAAATACCATTAATCATCCATGTCACATTTTCTGTTTGTTTTAAGAGATATTTCCTTTGTTTTTTTGCAGGAAAACTCTGACAAATTATGCTAAGAAAAAAACATTCAGGGCACAAAGGTTGTATACTATAAGAAGTCCCATAAAGGATATGGTATCAGTGGTGAGAAGACAAAGATCAAGGCCTTGGGGTCAGGCCCACCAGGCTGCGGGATTTCAAGCCATGCCTCAGTTTCATCACCCACAAAATGGGCATCAATCCCATCTTCCTCATAAGGCCATACAAGGACTAAAAAGGATTGTGAGGAAGGACTGGGAACAAGTCATCACCCTATCACTATTATTAGGAGTATTGGGTAGCTGACACTTCCTGGTACTCAGACACTTTTGTGATTTTCCCTTTATGCACACACAGGTGATTGCCTTCCTCTCTGATCTACCCCCAGCTTCTATGGTGCTCACATAAGACGACACATCTCTTGCAGCTTCTCCCGGGCCTCAGGACAGGGGTCACTGATCTCCACAGTGTCAGAGGCAGTTCCTGTTCCTCGTGGAGAGGGTGATATGCTCATGTCTTCAAAGTTTTTCATTTTGCCTGTAGTTGTAAAAAGGTTAGGGACAGAATTTTAGAAAACGGTTTTTCCTGGGGAAGAGTAGTGGGGAGGGGAGCAAGAGAACACATCTTCTCCCGAGAGTCAAAATAATTGAGGAAATCATTTATGCTTCCTGGGCACAGGTCACACTCTGAGTCAACCAAGAGTATGTCTGGAGCAGACTTGCACAGTGTGATGAATCCAAGTATGCTTCCCCAAGAGCAGCCTGGTCGTAGGTGAGGAGGACATAGATGTGCCTGCCGTGGATGCCAATATGATTACCTTCTGATATTTCTGATTAAACAAGTTTCAATTCCATCTCAATTGGCTTCAACAATTCTCGGATGTTGGCTAATCTCAGGCCTTCTGCAGAAGACAGTGTGGCTCCATTGAGAACTAAACTGTAATTTTTTAAAACATTGTGATAAAATTTACATAACTTTACTATCTTAAACATTTTTAAATGTACAGTACAGTGGTATTAAATACATTCATACTGTTACACAACTACCACCACTGTCCATCTCTATAACTCTTTTCATCTTGTAAAATTAAAACTTTGTACCCATTAGACAATAACTTCTATTCCCCCTCTCCCAGATCCTGAAAACCACCATCCTTTCTGTCTCTATGATTTTGACTACTCTACTAGTATATACCTCATATAAGAAGAATCATACAGTATTTGTCTTTGTATGACTGCCTTATTTCAGGTAGCACAAAGTCCTCAAGGTTCATCCATGTTATAGCATGTGTCAGAATTTCCTTCCTTTTAAAGGTTGAATAATATTTCATTGTTACTGTAGGTTGCATATTCTTTATTCATTCATCCACTGATGGACACTTGGGTTGCTTCTACATTTTAGCTATAGTGAATAATACTGCTATGAACATGGGTGTACAAATATCACTCAGAGACCCTGTTTTTAATTCTCTTGATATATACCCAGATGTGGAATTGCTGGATCTTATGGTAATACCATTTTTTTTTTGTTGTTGTTGTTGTTGGTTTTTTTTTTTTTTTTGAGGAATTGCCACATAGTTTTCTACAGTGGCTGTACCATTTTATATTCCCATCAGCAGTGCACAAGAGTCTCTCTATCCTCTTCAACTCTTTCTTTTTGTGTGTGTGATAGTAGATATCCTACTGGGGTAGAATGAGGTAGCATCTTGTTATAGTTTTGATTTGTATTTCCCTAATGATTAGTGATATTAAACATCTGTCATGTGCTGATGGGCCATTTATATATATTCTTTGGAGAAATATATTTTCAAGTTCTTTGCCCATTTTAATTCAGCTTGTTTTTTATTGTTGAATATAAGAAGTTCTCTATATATTCTGGATATGAATCCTTATGAGATACATGATTTACAAATATTTTCTCCCATCTGTGGACTGCCTTTTTACTCTGTGGACAGTGTCTTTTGATGCACAAAGTTTAAAATTTTTCATAAAGTTCAATTGGTCTATTTTTTCTTGTATTGCCTATGTCTGTAGTGCCATATCCATGAAATCACTGTCAAATCCAATGTCATAAAGCTTTTCACCAATGTTTTCTTCTAAGAGTTTTATTGTTTTGATTCTTACATTTAGGTCTTAGATCTATTTGAAGTTAATTTTTTATATGGTGTTAGGTAAGGGTCCAACTTCATTCCTTTGGAGGTGATTGTCAAGTTTTCCAGCACTACTTGTTGAAAAGACTGCATTTCTCCCCATTGAATGGTCTGGGCACCCTTGTAAAATCATTTGATCAATATGCAAGTTTACTTCTGAGCTCTCTATTCTATTTCTTTGGTTTATATATCTGTCTCTATACCAATACCATACTATAGCTTTGATTGCTATAGCTTGGTAGTAAGTTTTTAAATCAGAAACTGAGTTCTCCAGTTTTATTCTTTTTCAAAACTGTTTTGGCTACTCAGGGGTCCCTTGAGATTCCATATGAATTTTAGAATGAATTTTTCTATTTCTGCAAAAAACATAATTAGGGTTTGAATAGCAATTGCATTAAAACTGTAGATCATTCTAGGTGGTATTGACATTTTAACAATATGAAGTCTTCCAATCCATGACCATAGAACATGTTTCCATTTACTTAGTCTCTTTTAATTTCTTCCAGCAACAATTTATAGTTTGCCTTATACAAGTTCTTCAACTCCTTGGTTAATTCCTAAGTATTTTATTCTTTTTGCTGCTATTATAAATGAAATTGTTTTTCTAGTTTCCTTTTCAGATTATTATCCTATATAATAAAGAGCTAATATGCTAATTAGATCGAATAGCAGAACAACTATCCAGACGACCTTCCAGATGACTGTCCAAACAAGGTTCGAGATGAAGCCAGGGCTCTGAGGGCCAGCCAAGGCTGTGAGGGCCAGCTGAGGCAACCAGGGCTGGGAAAGCTGTCTGGGGCTGTGAGAGCTGAGCCCTTTGACTGAATTTCATGCATGGGGCCTCTAGTTCATATATGAAAATGCAACTGGTTTCTGTGTTGACTTTATCCTGCTACTTTTCTGATTTATTTATTTATTTTAGTTTTAAAAGGTTTTTTGATGGGATCTCTAGTGTTTTTATTTATAAGGTAAATATCATCTACAAACAGATAATTTTATTTCTTCCTTTTCAATTTGGATGCCTTTTATTCCCTTTCTTGTCTTATTTTTCTGGCTAGAATTTCTAGTACTATGTTGAATAGAGGTGGTTAAAGCAGGCATCCTTGCCTTGTTCCTAGTCTTAAAGGAAAAGCTTTCAGTCTTTTACCCTTAAGTATCATGTTTACTGTCAGTTTGTCATATATTATTTTTATTATGTGGAGGTGTTTTCCTTTAGTTTGAGAGTTGCTGTATTTAACATGAAAAGGTGTTGAATTCTGTCAAATGGCTTTTCTGAATCAATTGAGATGATAATGTGGAGGTATCCCCCTCCCCCGCATGCTCTTAATGTGGTGTATTACATAGATTTTTTTTTATGTTGAACTATCCTTGTTTCGGGCGAAACCCTGGAGACCTAGACTCGTGTGGTCCTGGTGCGGCAGGGGAGCCAGAAAGGCAGTGGTCTAGTGGAAAGGATAGTGTATAATCCTTTTAATATGCTGCTGAATTCTATTTGCTAGTATTCTGTTGAGAAATTTTGCATCAGTATTGATATGGAAGGAATATAGGTCTGCAGTTAATTTTTTTCCTGTAGTATCTTCAGTTCTGGTATCAGGATAATGAGGACCTTATAGAATAAGTTGGGAAGTGTTCCCTCTTTAAATTTTTGGAAAAGCTTGAAGATGATTGGCATTAGTTTTTCTTTAAATGTCTGGACTACTGGAGCCACCAGGCTCAGAGTTTTTCTTTGTTGGGAGTTTTTTTGATTACTGATTCAATCTCCAGACTCTTTATGTTTATTCAGATGTTCTGTTTATACATGATTTAGTCTTAGTAGGTTTTATGCTTCTAAAAATATTTCCATTTTATGTGTGTTGTCCAATCTATTAGTGTCTAATTGTTCATTACAATCTCTTTCATTTCTATAGAATTAGTAAATTCCATTTACTTTTGTAATCTGCGTCTTCTCTTTTTTTATTAGTTAATCTAGCTAAAGGTTTGTCAAATGTGTCCATATTTTCAAAGAATCACCTTCTAGTTTCATTGATTATTTTTTATTCTCTATTTCATTTATCTCTGCTCTAATGCTCTAATCTTTATTATTTTCTTCCTTCTATAATTATAGAGTTTGATAGTTTCGATCTTTTCTTTCTTCTAATCCTCACCCAAAAATATGTTTATAGGGGAGAATCCAAGATGGCGGCATAGGTAAACACCTACACTGCTGCCTCATACAACAATATCAAAACTACAACTAAAAGACAGAACGGACATCATCCAGAACCACAGGAAAGCTGGCTGAGTGGAAGTTCTACAGCTAGAAGGAAAGAGAGGGGCTCACAGAAACCCAGAGGAGCTGCAAAAAGCTGAGGTACGGAGACACACGCGCTGAGAGAGCGGGTGCCGTAGTACCTGGCTGCCTTTCTCTGGTGGGAGGGAAACGGAGACTCCCAACGGCATTGAACCCCTTCTCTTATGACACTAAACCCCAGATCCAGCCGAAACTCATATGGGAGGAGTTTGGACTGTGAAAAGGGAGAGGTGCACAGAAATTTAGGCGAATGGCAAAAGATCAGAGGCCTGATGGCGCGCACGGCACTACGCAGAGGACAGATTGCTGATTGTGCCTCTGGCTTTCGCGAGTGGGTGGGAGACAGACCCTCCCAACTGTGCCACTTCTGAGTCCACTAAGCCCTTGTTTCGGGCGAAACCCTGGAGACCTAGACTCGTGTGGTCCTGGTGCGGCAGGGGAGCCAGAAAGGCAGTGGTCTAGAGGCACTGCGGGCGTGCACGCACAAGGACCACTCCAGCGATTACCCAGTCACGTGAGACTCAGGGGCTGTGGAGGGCGGGGCCGACTGGAAGGCAAGGTGGTCCCTTAAGCCCTGAGACTCCACCCATCCCAAGCTCAACAGAGGCTTCTTCGGTTTTGCAAGTCTGGTATTATAAGGCTGAATTCAACACAGAAGTTTCCCCAGCATAGTGAAAATGCCGAGGCAAGGGAAGGGATCACAAACAAAAGAAATGGAGGAAAAAAAATGACTAGATATAGAGTTCAAAACCACGCTTATAAGGTTTTTCAAGAATATGCTAGAAAAGTTGGATAAACTTAGTGAGAGCCAAGAGGAGATTTAAAAGGACCAACTAGAGATGCAAAAGAGCCAATTAGAGATGGTAAAGGTCCAACTAAAGATGAAAAAGGACCAACTAGAAATTAAACATACACTGACTGAAATAAAAAATATTATACAGAGTCCTAATAGCAGACTACAGAAAAGCAAGAATCAAGTCAAAAATTTGAAATATAAAGAAGCAGAAAACACTCAACTGGAAAAGCAAGAAGAGAAAAGAATCCAAAAATGTGAAGATAATGTAAGGAGACTCTGGGACAGCTTCAAGCGTACCAACATCAGAATTGTGGGAGTGCCAGAAGAGAGAGAGCAAGATACTGAAAACCTATTTAAAGAAATAATGACTGAAAACTTCCCACATCTGGTGAAAGAAATAGACTTACATGTCCAGGAAGCACACAGAACCCCAAATAAAAGGAATCCAAAGAGGACCACACCAAGACACATCATAATTAAAATACCAAGAGCAAAAGACAAAGAGAGAATATTAAAAGCAGCAAGAGAAAAACAGTTCATTACCTATAAGGGAGCACCCATACGACTCTCAGCTGATTTCTCAACAGAAACGATGCAGGCCAGACGGGAGTGGCAAGAAATATTCAACGTGATGAATAGCAAGAACCTACAACCAAGAATAATTTATCCAGCAAAGCTATCATTCAGAATTGAAGGGCAGATAAAGAGCTTCACAGATAAGAAAAAGCTAAAGGAGTTCATCAACTCCAAACCAGTATTATATGAAATGCTGAAAGGTACTCTTTTAGAAGAGGAAGAAGAAAAAGGTAAAAGATAAAAAATTATGAACAACAAATGCATATCTATCAACAAGTGAATCTAAAAATTAAGTGAATTAAAAATTTGATGAACAGAATAAACTGGTGAATATACTAGAATCAGGAGCACAGAAAGGGAGTGGACTGATAATTCTCAGGGGAAAAGGGGTGAGGGGTGTACAGGGAGGGACTGGACAAAAATCATACACCTATGGATGAGATCAATGGGAGGGAGGGGAGGGTGGGAGCTATGTGGAGGGGTGCTATGGAGGGGAAAAAAGAGAAACAAATGTAATAATCTGAATAATAAAGATTTAATTTAAAAAAAAGAAAGAAAAAGCAAGAAGAGAAAAGAATCCAAAAATGTGAAGATAATGTAAGGAGACTCTGGGACAGCCTCAAACGTACCAACATCAGAATTGTGGGGGTGCCAGAAGAAGAGAGAGAACAAGATACTGAAAACATATTTAAAGAAATAATGACTGAAAACTTCCCACATCTGGTAAAAGAAATAGACTTACAAGTCCAGGAAGCACACAGAACCCCATATAAAAGGAATCCAAAGAGGACCACACCAAGGCACATCATAATTAAAATACCAAGAGCAAAAGACAAAGAGAGAATATTAAAAGCAGCAAGAGAAAAACAGTTCATTACCTACAAGGGAGCACCCATACGACTGTCAGCTGATTTCTCAACAGAAACGATGCAGGCCAGACGGGAGTGGCAAGAAATATTCAACGTGATGAATAGCAAGAACCTACAACCAAGAATAATCTATCCAGCAAAGCTATCATTGAGAATTGAAGGGCGGATAAAGAGCTTCACAGATAAGAAAAAGCTAAAGGAGTTCATCAACTCCAAACCAGTATTATATGAAATGCTGAAAGGTACTCTTTTGGAAGAGGAAGAAGAAAAAGGTAAAAGCCAAAAAATTATGAACAACAAATACATATCTATCAACAAGTGAATCTAAAAATTAAGGGAATTAAAAATTTGATGAACAGAATAAACTGGTGAATATACTAGAATCAGGAGCACAGAAAGGGAGTGGACTGATAATTCTCAGGGGGAAAGGGGTGAGGGGTGTACAGGGAGAGACTGGACAAAAATCATACACCTATGGATGAGGTCAATGGGAGGGAGGTAAGGGCAGAGGGGAGGGTGGGAGCTGGGTGGAGGGGTGCTATGGAGGGGAAAAAAGAGAAACAAATGTAATAATCTGAATAATAAAGATTTAATTTAAAAAAATAAATAAAATAAAAACAACTTTCTATAAAAAAAATGTTTTTATTGATATGGGAGATGATGGGAGTGGGGGACGTAGACAGAGGGAGAGGATATTGACATGAGAGAGACACATCAATTGGTTGCCTGCTGCAACCAAGGTAAGTACACTTGACTGGGAATTAAACCCTGATCCTTTGGTTCATGGACCAATACTTAAACCACTGAGCAAACTGGCCAGGGATGTAGTAGTCTTTTAAATCCTGTAGAAAAATGCAGTTACAAGCCATTATTATACTGCTAGCTTTTAAACTGCCCAATCTTTTACTTTCATTGAGATATTTCTCCACATGGTTTCAAGGAATGGTCCAGTGTACTTTCATTTCATCTTATGCAATGGTCAGCAAACTGTGGCTTGTGAGCAACATGCGGCTTGTGAGCCGCGGTTTGTGCTGTTGACTAGTGATTTTGCCAATCACTGTCTTACAGGATAACCTTGAGTGTTTCTTGCAAGGTTAGTCTAGTGATCACAAACTCACAGGTTTTGTTTATGTGGGAATGTGTTAATATCTCACTTAGAAGGACAGTTTTCCTGGATATAAAATTCTTTAATTTTTTTATCTTTATTGTATTTTTTAAAATTAAATCTTTATTGTTGAAAGTATTACTTATGTCCCATTTTACCCCCTATGATTCTTTCTAGCCCACACCCACCACCCACCCCTTGCCTTCACTACACTATTGTCTGTGTCCATGGGTAATGCATATACTATGCATGTAAGTTCTTTGGTTAATCTCTTCCTGCCTCCTTTCCCTTTCCTCTGAAATATGTCAGTCTGTTGCATATTTCAATGTCTTTGGTTTTATTCTGCTCATTGGTTAATTTTGTTCATTAGATTCCACATATAAGTGAGATAATGTGATACTTAACTTTCTGTTTGGTTTATTTCACTTAGCATAATACTCGCCAGGTTCCTCCATGCTGTCTCAAAGGGTATGAGATCCTTCTTTTTTCATTTCATGGTATAGGTGTACCACAGCTTTTCAATCCACTCACCTACTGATGGGCACTTGTTTTGAGATCTTAGCTACTATAAACTGTGTTGCTATGAACATAGGTGTGCACATCTTTTTGATTGGTGTTTCAGACTTTTTAGAATATATTCCTAGATGTGGAATCACTGAGCCAAATAGCAGTTCCATTTTTAATTTTTTTAGAAAATTCCACATCTGCATTCCCACCAACAGTGTACTAAGTAGGGTTCCTTTTTCTCCACATCCTCACCAGCATTTGTTGTTTGTTGATTTATTGATGGTAGCCATTCTGGCAGGTATGAGGTGGTACCTCATTATTGTTTTAATTTGCATCACTCTGATGATTAGTGACTCTGAGCACTTTTTCATATGTTTCTTGGCCATTTGTATGTACTCTTTGGAGAAGTGTCTATTCAGGTCTTCTGCCAATTTTTTAATTGGATTGTCTTCTTTTTAAAGTTGTATGAGTAATTAATGTATTTTGTAAATTAACCCTTTATCAAAAGTAACATTGTCAAATATATTCTCCCATACAGTGAGTTCCCTTTTCATTTTGATGCTGGTTTCCTTTGCTGTGAAACTTTTTAGTTTTATGTAGTGCAATTTGTTTAGTTTTTCCTTTTGTTTCTCTTGCTCTAGGTGATGTATCTGTAAAAATTCTGCTACATGAGCTGTCAGGTACTTTGCTTCTAGAATTTTTATGGTTTTATGACTTAAATTTAAGTCTTTTGTCCATTTTTAATTTATCCTTGTGTATGGTATAAGTTGGTAGCATAGTTTCCTATTTTTGCATGTACTTGTCCAATTTTCCCAATACCATTTATTGAAGAGACTGTCTACTCCTTTGTATGCTATTTCCTCCATTGTAAAACATTAACTGAACATAATAGCTTGGGTCAATTTCTGAGATCTCTGTTCTGTTCCATTGATCTATGTACTTGTTCTTGTGCCAGTACCAGGCTGTTTTGATTACAGTGGCTTTGTATTATAACTTTATATTCAGTATTGTGATCCCTTTAACTTTGTTGTTCTTTCTCAAGATTGCTGCAGTTATTTGGAATCTTTTTTGGTTCTATATAAGTTTTTGGAGTGTTTGTTCTAGATTTTTTTAATCCATTGGGATTTTAATATGGATTGCATTGCACCTATACATTGCTTTAGGTAGTATGGCCATTTTAATGATGTTAATTCCACCAATCTATGAACATGGTATATTATTCACTTGTTTATATCTTTTTCTATGGATACAAAATTCTTGATTATCTTTTTAGTGCTTGTTCCTGTGGCTTCCAAAATTTCTGATAGAAATTTGTTAATAATCTTATTGAGGATTACTTGTATGTAATGATATGCTTTTCTCTTCCTGCTTTTAAGAGTCTCTGTCTTTTGAAAGTTTTATTATAATGTGTCTTATCTGGGTCTCTAAGTTCCTCTTACATGGAATCTTTGGTGTTTATATTTAAGACTTACATCAAATTTGGTATTTTTCAGCCATTTCTTCTTCAAATTTTCTTCTTTTCCTTCCTCTCTCTCTCTTTCTCCTTCTTCTGGGACTCCCACATTATGGTTGGTTTTTTAAATATATTTTATTGATTTTTTTTTTTACAGAGATGAAGAGAGAGGGATAGAAAGTTAGAAACATCGATGAGAAAGAAATGTCGGTCAGCTGCCTCCTTCACACCTCCCACTGGGGATGTGCCTGCAAGCAATGTACATGCCCTTGACTGGAATCAAACCTGGGACCCTCAGTCCACAGGCCGATGCTCTATCCACTGAGCCAAACCGGTTAGGGTGGGACTCCCACATTATGTATGTTGTTCCACTTGATGGTATCCCCTGGGTTCCTTAGGCTCTATTCATTTCTTTTCAATCTTTTCTTTCTGTTTTTCAGATTCAATAATTTCTATTGCCCTATCTTCAAGTGTGCTGCTTCTTTCTTCTGCCTGTTCAAATCTGTGAATAATGTTTTCATTACATTTTTTTCATAGTTATTTTCTGTGTGTGACAGGTGTGTTAGGTAGTCTAAGGACATGATGACATGAAATTTTGGAGATACTCCTCCATGACTGAAGTTCCAAAGGCATCTATTCAGGTCCTGCCTGCTTCTGAGTTTCTACTGCCCACCCAGCTGGAGCCACATGCTTTCTCTGGATATATACAGGCTCAACTCACCTTGGCCTCAAGAATAAAACCTGGCTTCATGTCAGGGGCATTTCTCAGGCTCCAAGTCAGCTCTGAGGATCTCAGAAGGATTTTTCCTCACTGTTAGCCAAGTTTTTGGGTTTCTGGCTAGTGCTTGAGGGCCATTTCTGCTTTCTGACACTTTGCATGATTCCTGGTCCCTTCCCCAACTCTTCCTACCACCAGAGACCAGAGACTTGACCCTAAGGACCAATTGCCAGCTATATGACTCCTGGAACATCTGGTGGCCTCGGTATCCATGTCTGGCCTATACCTGGTTGCCTTGGGTCCTCGAGGGTGGCAGTCTCTTGCCCCTACAAGGAACCATTGTTGACAGACTTATCTCAGTTTTCTCCTTGTAAAGTTGGGTTACTTTCCAGAAAGAACTATTGTCCTCTGGGAGTAAGCCCAACTCCTGGAACCTATCTGCTCCAAGTCTTCCTTGGTCCTATAACTCCAAATGGGTTTAGCTGGTAAGATGTAATAGCACATGAGCATCGAACAGATAGGAAAAGAGGAGGAGGTGAGGAGGAGGGAAATAAAGAGGCATCTGTAACAATGTCAACAATAAAATAAGGATAAATTAAATTAAATTAAATTAAAAAACTATTAAGGAAGGTTCCATTCTAGCATGTATGTATGAGAATAACCATAATTATTAAGAAATGCAGCATCACTGAACTTATATCCTAGTGAGAATGATGAAACAGTAAGACAAATTACATCTTGGTGGGGTATCAGAGGAAAACAACTAGAGGAAAACAAACATAATTAATTTTTTTCTTAGTAACTACCTTATTCAAGGCATTACACTTGAGGTCATTAGAAAGAAAAATCATGAAATCACTGTGTGTCTTGAGGATACTTTGTTTTGCCTTAAAATGACTGTGTCAATGTAGGGCCAGGAGGGGATATGATAAAACCAGGAATACATAAAGTGGGATTCCAGAAGTAATGTGGGGTATTGAACCACAGTGAGAGAAAACGCATCAACAGAAGTAAAGGAAGCAGGGAAATTAGAGGGGACAGCTGAGTCTACTCTGTTCAAGAAAGCTGAGGTTGTCAGTTCCATTAGGAAAGGGAGTCTTTGTCTTAGAGTCCATATGTGCACCCCTGGCATTTAGAACAGTGACTGACAACTAGCAATTGTTTAATAAAAATTTGTTCACTAACTGAAAGGATATAGGATCAGCTTGATATGAAGAGTGAGGACTGGAGGAAGGCAAATCACACAGCCAGCCAGGGGCAGGGGCAGGAATAAAATCCAAACTTCTCAACTTCCAGCCTTACCTCCAATGTCTGTAGGAATCAATTGTACAGTGTTTGAGCATTTCATCCTATCTTATATCGATCCTCCCACCATCTCTTTTGAATGTAGTCCTCCCCTACCTTCCCCATTCCACTATTGTGCAATCAAAGCCTGGGGAGATGAGGGGAGGCCTGGAAGTTCCTTGAGGCTTTACCCTACTTCTCCAACTCATGTCTCCTCTAAGCTTCTGTCTGTATAGTCACTACTATACTGTTTGGCCTCATCTGCCACCCATTTTTTCCCTTAAGCCTTTCCTTCTGTGGTATGTCTTCCCCAATAGAATAGGAGTGTTCTCTGTGTTTTCTATCCACATGAATAGGCCCAGATTAAGACACAGTGTTAGATTTTATATACAAATATCTCTCCTCAGATATTGGTTCCCCCACTTGCTTTGTGAGTAAGAGCAACACAGATCTCTCTGATCAAAGGGATTCAAGTTGGGCTACTGAGGGAATACAAAATGTGGGTTTGAGAACCACATCACCAGGAATGGAGGGCATGTAAACATTCAAATGATAAGATTCTACTTTGGAGTAACTGGGTTGAGATGTATGGACTTGATGGGATATCAGAGAAAGAATCTATTTCAATAGCTTCTGTCACCAGCCAGGGAACCTGTATATCCTTCCTATCAGAAAACCAAATCAAGCTATGCTATTAACCTAAACAGGGAATCTTACATCCACCTCCCCACCTCCATAGATGGGCTAGGAAGTCTTGCTTGGAACCACTGTTACCTGATTTCTTCTTGACTTCCCTTCCAGTTGAGAGGGAAAAGCTCAGACAGCCAGTAGAGGCTTCATAGATAAGCTGATAAGGCGAGTTCACTCCCATGATTGAGTTGTTCATGAAGAACTCTGGAGTGCAAGAGACAGGGATCCTTCTTTTAATTTTTTAACTTTATTTTTTCTTAACAAAAAATATAATGTGGATTTTTTGTTCTAGCAGTATGATAGACCAGATATTCTAGTGCCCTATTGTACAAAACAACCACCTCTTTGAATAAAAAGACTTTTTAATAAACAAGCAGGCTCTGAGTAATTAAGGGAAATTAAGGTTCCTTTCTACATTACCTCCCCTTCCTCCTCCCCTCCCCCATCAATACCTCTCAAGAGTGAAATGACTAAAGCAGGGAGCAGCAATCAAATACAAAAGGTGACATGATGTGACTAAAAGGCAAATGCAGGTATAACTGCTGCATTAAGTAGAGAAAATAAGCAATGAGCTGACTAAAAGGAATTTAAAGTCACTTATTTTCCCTTATCCAAGCCATAGAAATCAGATGCTTCTCCAACAATCAGATCAGCCTCTTGCAGAATCATGCAATCGTCTGTAGTATCATTTGATTATCTGGACACTTAAGAATTAGAATTTAGCAGCCCCAACACTCTGGAAAATCTTAATCATTCTTACATAAACCTCACCAAATCCTTTCCTATTCTCCCCCCAAATATGCTCATTTCACTGGTTAATTGTTAGGAAATGTTAAGCATCTCATTTATTGACATGGTTTATAAAATCCATAAAGAAAATGGCAAACCTGACTTGATAAGTAGACAAAGATAATAACCAGAGACTGCACACTGGATGATGTAACACACAGACTCACTATCATTAGTGATCGAAAAATTGAAATCAGAACAACTTTCAGCACCTAACTTAGCAAAAAAGAAAAGAACAAACAATAGTCAATGCTGGTAAGGATGGAATAAAAGTAGTCAACCCTGCTATTATAGAGAAAACCCATCAAGAAAGCAATATTTAGCAAGAGCTAAACACATATTGAGATCCTCTGCCCCAATAAGCCCTCTCCTGGGTAACCAATCTTAATCACCAATACAACAGAAATAAGTGACATATATAAAGCTGCATGTTACAACACATGAAATACTAATAACAAAAAACCTGGAAACCTAAGCATTTGGTTAATTATGACACTTACATATTAGAAGAAATCTATACCTATCAAAATGACAATTATTAAAAGCATAAAGTCATGTTGGAAAACATTTGTCCGTTAAGTCAAGGATATTGAGAAATAGAACACTGCAGTATTTTTTTAATTAATCTTTTCATGTTTTAAATTTTTTTAAATATATTTTATTGATTTTTTTACAGAGAGGAAGGGAGAAGGGATAGAGAGCCAGAAACACCAATGAGAGAGACATCGATCAGCCACTTCCTGCACACCCCCAGTGGGGATGTGCCCACAACCAAGATACATGCCCTTGACTGGAATTGAACCTGGGACCTTTCAGTCTGTAGGCCGATGCTCTATCCACTGAGCCAAACCAGTTTTGGCACTGCAGTATTCTTTTAAAACTATACACACACAGGGGAGAAAGAGAGAAAGGGAAAGGCTGGTTTAAAAAAAGGAGTGCCTGGAACCGATGTGGCAACAGGTGAGAGAGAATTCCTGGGGAGTGTGATGGGGAAATTTTCCCAGTGCTCTGCTAATGCAGCAGGGCACAAACATCACTAAAAGGATCTCTCTCCAAGGTTCAGCTTTCTGCAAATTCTCCCCCAATAGATCAGCCACAGCCTCTGAGGGACAGCAGAAGTTACTGCAGCACAGGTGAAAGCCTGTGACTCTGCAAGAATGCTTAAATACTTCATGAGGTGGAGTATGATTGCTGACAGCCGTTTCCTTTTCAAGGTGAGGGAACAGAGTTTTCGGGTGGGAGAGCACCAGGGGCAGGTCTGAGAGTAGCTGCTTGGGCCAAAGCTACCATGACACCCCCGTGGGACTCCCCCTACTCATATACAGGCAGCTGTCCACCCCAAATGAGATGGATCTCTAAGCCCTATATGGAACACAAGGTGCAGAACTCCATATATGCTGGTAACTATCTGCAAAAATAGTTACAGAACAATTTAGAGGATCTGTCGTGCCAAGACATAGCTGATCCTAAACAGAACTGGCATAAGATACATCCATTGCATGATACATAGTGTGGGAGGAAATGTTTGGGATTTTATCTTAGAAAAGGAAAACAAATGTATCAAAAAAAAAACACCCTGCTTTTATCTTGTATTTAACAAAAATGAATTTATATTGGAGCACATGCTAATTGTTATAAGAAATAAAGACTGGCTGAAACCGGTTTGGCTCAGTGGATAGAGTCACCCTGAGGACTGAAAGGTCCCAAGTTCGATTCCGGTCAAGGGCATGTATCTTGATTTCGGGCACATCCCCAGTATAGGATGTGCAGGAGGCGGCTGATCGATGTCCCTCTCTCATGGATGTTTCTAACTCTCTATCCCTCTTCCTTCCTCTCTGTGGAAAATCAATAAAATATATTTTTAAAAAAATAAATAAAGACTGTGTTAATTTTTTTCCTGAATGGTTGTATGTTAACAATAAAATTAGTCCCTTCATGTTTTTTTTTTTTTTGTATCTCCCTCCTCACAGATGCCACTAAACTGCTCTCCATGGGGAATGGCACAAATTTATACACTTACCTGCAGCATTTGAGAATCTCCATTGCTCCACATCCACCTTAACACTTGGAAATGTCAACCATTTAAATGGGATCTGACGTTTCCATTGCACTCTGGTTGGTACTGTTTGAATTTTCGCCTAAGGGCTGAAGCTCAAGTACCCACCTTTCCCCAACAGTCCAGCACCAAAGCTACTTCTCCCGAATGTGCCAACCAGGGAGTCAAAAGCCATCTCCTTGGCATTGAGGTGGAGGAGCTGGCTGGCCTCCACAAAGCGCCTTGTGATGTCCAAGGGGTTGGCACCTAATAAAGGAATCAACAAATCCACTCATTTTCCTCTCAGTATGAGCTAATGTTTTTAGAAAAGGGAGTCCATAAATGGCCTAAGAAATAAGGGTGGAGTGTAGATCCATATCTAGGATAAAAAAGTGTGAGGGGGCTTCTAATGGAAGGGTCTCTAGCTCTCAAAACCTCTCAAATGGCATGTTTTTCTCTTCCCTGCCTTCTCCTCCTCTCTTCCATACTCATAGGCCTGGGTATCAATGCTGTTGGTACTTAGTTTTTTTTAATGATGTGGCTCTAGTTCCTGGCCTTGATCTAGAGATGACACCCTCACAATAGATGTACCCATTCTCATAACTCTCCCTGATTCTGGCTCTACTGGGCTCTGTCTTGCTACCCACCAATCCTCCCTCTTGACTAGCAACTCCACAAGCCCCTTCCTTCTGGGTGCCGCCTCTCTCCACCTCTATGTCATTTCCACAAACTCCACCCATCAGTACCTCTGACCTCGCACAATTCTCCCTGGCCAACCTTCCAGTCTTGGCTCTGCAAAGCTGATGGAATGGAAGAAAAAGTGGAGAACAGAAAGGGGTGAGAGGATGATTCTTGTGGGTAGTCATGATAGGAGTTCAATTCCTACAGCAGATCCATGGCAGCCACCTGTTCCCAGTTCATCCTTATATACCTGTTTGGGATAGGTGCAGTAGACACATGGGTCCAGACTGACTATTCCAGGCCCAGAAAAAAATGGAGAAGAATCTGACAAGCCAGCCTTACCAGACACAGACTCCAGCATGGCCTTCATCTTCAGGGTGAGCAGCTCAGTCAGCAGGTGGATGGACTGCCGCTGGAACTTGTACAGGGTCTCCTGGCCAGAGTGCACCCGATGGCCATGGGTGGTGAACTTGCCTGACCCAGTGGGTAGCGTCACTGGTGGTGGTGCTGGTGCTGGTGGCGGTGGTGGCGGCTTCTTCTGGACATGCATCTGCACAGGGGTTGATTCCATAGGCACCACAGGTGGGGCCCCAAGGCTGATCTCAAGGCCCAGAATGTCAGATGGGGTAGGAACCATAGGGTCAGTGATGAGCTCCTCCCAAGTGAACTCAAAGATGTTTCTGATGCCCTTAGGTATAGCAATGCCTGTGTTCCGGCAGACGAGGAGTAATTTGGAGATGGTGGCCAGCAGCTTAGGGGCCGTAGATATGTATTGCAGGTACAGTTCTCGGTTACTCTTGATGTCACTCATGTTGCTAGAGCATGCATGCTGCTAAGTAATACTGTTTATCTTGGACAAGAGGGGTCTTCAACTGTAAAGAGTCAGAGCACCCTGAGAGGTGAATGAAAGCGAAAGTTCTTACCTAAGGTGAAGGCATGGAGACAGAGAGAATGTAAGTGCTGAAATGGCCTTTACAGGTCAATGAACCTGGGTCCTATCCAGGCAGGATAATAATTGGTCACATCCTCCACAGTAAGGTAAGGGGATGCCCCTCCTCCCTTTTCTTCCCAGCGAAACCTCAGATAGACCCGCATTAGTGAGCCACTTTGGGGAGGGAGGGCCTGGGGATGAGTAGGTTCCAGAAATAGTTCCAGGGACAAACTAAGTTTCTATGGAGGAGCCCCAGGGGCTGGACGAATGGAAAGGATGGGGAAGAAAGAAAGGTTCCATCATACCTTTTCTGTAGTTAGAGACCCGAGACAGGAAGATCTGCTTGTTGTCTATTAAGAAAAACCTGAAAAAACAAAAAGGTATTTCATCGGCTTTCTTTGGATGAAGGGGATAAGCTTCCTGGTTGGGTAACCTCCTGGCTGCAATGAAAGGATGGGTATAGAATTATTCAACGTGTACATCCAAAGGCAGGCAGGAAAGAATGAGGAGAATGAGTTTTCTTAATTTAATGACTAATATTATTTGCCACATTTCATAAAACCTAAGATTTGATGTAACTAATGCATCATCTTATAAGAAAAATATCAGCGCAAGATACCATTGACTCTAAGACATATCACAATTTCAGAGATGTTAAAAGGAGAAAATGTGTACCTTAAAATTAGCAAACTATAGTATTTTCCCACTTTAATAAAACTTCTTGAGAGCACATGGACATATGTGGCGGTGAAGATAGCAGACAAGCATACTCATATATGGGTCAGTTGAACATCCTTAGGTGCTACTAGGTGGTTTTCACTCTGACATTCTTCTAAATTGTGTTTTACTTTTATCATCTTACTTTATCTCAAAAATAGAGCACTGGTTGGAGAGGCAGTTAGAAGAACAATTTAACACAAACTGGCTTTAAAAAAATCTGAAAATAAACCTCTAGGTTTTTATAATTAGGTCTGAAAGTTTCATTTATCTGATCAAAATAAATCCCATAAAGACATACCACTATACATATGACAATCTAAAATATATTAATAAAAATATAAAGTCACTTCTTGATTTTATACCACACAAAAACAATTTAATTTCTGAGGGGTTTTGTGCAAATATGACCTTTTAAAAGATGCTCAAGAATCAGAACACAATACTCTCAACAATAAATAAATAAATACAGCTGGAGTGGGTAGTGCATGTGGGTAGTTTCCCCCCTCAATGGGGGGAAAGAGGGTATATGTAATACTTTCAACAATAAAGACTTATTTTAAAAAATAATCAGAACAGGGTATATGTAATATTTCAACAATAAAGAATTACTTAACAAATAAAATTTAAAAAATTAAAAAGGTTGATCAAAGGGAAGCTAAGAGCAGAAGTCCCCCATCCCCACCACCACCACCTTTGCCAGCATTTCCATACAATGTCAGTGGGCCATCTCTGTTGTTGACTTAAATGACTAATGAGCATACTTACTAGTAATGGGTGCCCTTAGAGCAGAAGGGTCTCTGGCTGGTGCCTTCTAACAATTCTCATTATCACAGCCCTCCAACCATCAATTCTACCACCTCAGCCTGATAATTACTCCCCACCATATCCATCGCCATCTTCTTCCACAAATCTTCAATCTTTTGCTTTTCAAACCATGTCCTCTGGAGCTACCCCAAGTTTACCATTCCAGGACCACGTCCCTGCTGCACACCCGTCAGTGTTTAGAGAGCAGGTTCACACCATAATCTGGTGTGACCACCCTGTGGTGAGAAGGCTGTTCTCTCTCTGGTTTTATTGATGAGGAATCAGAGCTCTTAGAACATAGGTTCTAAATGCAACACTACTTCCTCATGCCCTTTGAGTTGCCTCTGCCCATCTATCAACAAAAAGTCTCCAAAGAACAAGAATCCCATAGAGCAAACCCTTCTGACATCTGGCTGACTTGCAGATAAAGTGGCTTCTTATGTCTATTTACTGACCCCTGGCATCTATTCCTCAGCTCTGAAGACTCAGAAAAATAGGTTCATTTTTTTTAAATGATAAGTCTACAAAACAAAGAAACCACTCAGAATCTGTCATCAGGGCAGCCAGCCAGAGGATCTGACCCTGACCATACAGGGGCTGATTTTTTTTATTTTTTTTTAAGCCAGGACTCAGATGAAGAGAAGACAAATAAAATCCTTGAAATGTTAACTGGTTTGAGGAACTGTTCTCTACCCCCTACCATTTCCTTTACTTTGAGGTTAATTTTGAAGATATGTCTTACAGATAAAAGCTCATTTTTACAATAGCTTTATTGTGATATAATTCACATACCATACAATTCAGTCTTTTAAAAGTATACAATGGTTTTTAGTATATTCAAAGTTGTGCAACCAACACCACTACCTAATTTTAGAACATTTTCATCACCCCATAAAGAAATCCATTATCAGTTACATTCTATTCCACTTATCCCCAGGCAACCACTAATCTAGTTTCTGTTTCTTTAGAATTGCCTGTTCTGGACATTTCATATAGATGAAATCATATATGGGGCCTTTTGTGACTGGCTTCTTTCACTTAGCATCATGTTTTTGAGGTTTATGTTATAGTAGGCATCAGTACTTTGTTTTTAGTAAAATAATATCTCATTACATGGTTAAACCACAATCAACAGATCTAGGCATTGTTTGATGGATATTTTGGTTGTTTCCAGTTTTTAGCTACTATGATTAGTGCTTCTATGAACATTCATGTACAAATTTTGTGTTTTCTTTACATACTGTTATTCTCATTTTTCTGGAATGGATGAAGTGACTGCAGCTCCAGCAGTAATTGCAAGCCATGAGATTAGTATGAAGCCACGTATTAAAGGTGGCAGTGGAGGTGTTACCGGCCCTGATGAGTGGGACTGTGACAGGATGGTGGAGCAGGTGAGCGGGCCAACGTGAGGTAAGGTGGGTGCAAACAGGGGCCCGATTGCCGCTGATCACTCTGCGGACAGTGACTAGCAGTGGAGCAGGTTGGGGCGCGGGTGCCAGGCAGGGCTGTGGGGCTGTGAGGCTGGGGGAGTGAGCTGGGGCCAAATCTACACAGGCCACCCAAAGGGACCCCTTCCATGCATGAATTCATGTACTGGGCCTCCAGTGAATATATACAGTAAATGCAGCCCAAGACTGATTATGAAATATAGAAACAAAAGATTAACTCCAGACCTGGGTGACAGATTTTCATTAAAAAACCTTACTTCACTTGATTACTTTGATTTTTCAGTTCTAAATCTACACCTATCTTATCATTCTCTCCCTTCCCCAACCCCTGCCCTATTACTCACACACATATATCAAACATTAAGCTAAATGTATACACCTATACTAACAAAATGCCTTACCAAGACAGCTGGCGAGAATAGGTGGGAAGGACAGAGGAGTTCCATTTTTGCTCAGTTTTCAGCAGGTCAATAAATTCTTTTCAATGATCATCCCTTACCTTAGCTGTTTATTTTTTATTTTATTTTATTTTTACAAGAACTACCTGATGTATAATTAACTTATTCAATTTACTGACTGAAATAAAAACACTAAACCTATATGGAGTGGCTACTCTATGTTGTATTAACTACAAAAACCAGTACTTCTCCTGTTCCAAATTCTAACTTCTATTGCCTCATATGTATGTCACAAGGTTAGCTGAAAACCACCCCATGGGCTGCACTATGGCTTTAAGAAGAAATAAATTATACACAAGGTTTGGGCAAATGTATGGCTACACATAGCAGGAATCTCATGTATATGGATTTAAAGTTTCTCCTTTGGGAATTTTGCAAGCAAACAAAATGATTTATTTAGCCAATTCAAACGAACTGTATCAAAACACACAAAGGCCTGAAGAAAAGATAAAGTGAAAACAAATAATTCAAAGCACTTTCTGATCTAAAACATTTCACTTAGCTCTACAGAGACACAAACAAGGTGTGGTCATGTTTTCTGAGAAGAGATTTTACTACTACATGATCCCAAGATAAACATAGCCATAAAAATATATTAAATGCTTCATGTACATCTGGAAGACATTATTTGTTAATCTTTTAGTTACTCATGGGAGGATCATGTGTAGTCAGACCCTAGAGCAGTGGTTCTCAACCTGTGGGTCGCGACCCCTTTAGGGGTCAAACAACCCTTTCACAGGGGTCGCCTAAGACCATCAGAAAACACATATTTCCCATGGTCTTAGGAACCAACAGACCGCTCCTCGGTGTAGCAAAGTATAGCAATGTAGTTTACTGTTGTCATATGAAGACTGTTACCCATGCTATACCACGATTCAAGACAAAATTTCATTTATTTGTAATTAGAAATAAATCTTTCACAATATATAATTACATATTTTTTGTGATTCATCACTATGCTTTAATTATGTTCAATTTGCAACAATGAAAATACATCCTGCATATCAGATATTTACATTACAGTTCATAACAGTAGAAAAATTACAGTTATGAAGTAGCAATGGAAATCATTTTATGGTTGGGGGTCACCACCACATGAGGAGCTGTATTAAAGGGTCGCGGCATTAGTAAAGTTGAGAACCACTGCCCTAGAGCATATAAAAACAGATCATTTAGTTATGCTGTGCAATATAGTAGCACTTTACCACGTCTTTTTGAGCACCTGAAATGTGGTTAGAATGACTAAGAAACTAAATTTTCACTTTATTAATTTAAATTTAAAACTTCACACTTGACTCAGTTATTGGAAAACTTTAAAAATGGTTAAGCATGCTTGGAACATGTTTAGGATATGTGTATCTACCCTTTCAATGGTATATTTTATGAAATCTAAATATAGGTCAAATATTCCTGATGAAAATTTTTATATTAGATACACAGTGGATTCTGAAAACTTGTATGAAATGTACAATGTCTCATTAATATTTGTGTACATTGATTAAATGCTGAAATAAAAGTATATAGCAATGTTAATTTCATTTTTTTTAATGTGGCTCCTAGAAAATTGGAAATAACACAGAAGACTTACATGGTATTTCTATTGGGCAGTGTGGATCTGAAGTCTAAGAATTCTAATGCCATCTGCTGGATGCACTCATATAAAACAGACCATGAGAAACTATAAAAAACAAATTCTGTTAACACTTGAACTCCGGGCCTGCAATGAAAGACAATGTAACAGCTAGGTTCATAAAACACTAAATAATCTGTTGTTAAAGAGGGCAGAGATGGGATAAATGGTAATAGGAAAAATAAAAATTTAAAAAAAAAGGCATTGAAAATAGGTTAAAATTTTTTGAAATCCTAGAGAAAATCTCATAGTGATCATGAGCCAGACCACGGACTGCTTTGCTATGTCCACCCAAAGTGCTCTGAGAAACAAAAGGTTTTTTTTGAGCCTGACCAGCATGGCTCAATGGTTGAGTGTTGATCTATTAACCAAGAGGTCATGGTTCAATTACTTACTGGTCAGGGAACATGCCTGGGTTGCGGGCTCAATCCCCAGTGTGGGACTTGCAGGAAGCAGCTGCTCCATCAGTCTCTCATCATTGATGTTTCTCTCTCCCTCCCTCTCTGAAATCAATAAAAATTTTTAAAGTTCCTCGGTGACCTATTCCATGACTAATGTCACCCATGCTCTTGGGCTTATTGCTGCCTAGCTACCCTTCCTATCTCTTTTCCACAATTTGCCTTGAGTCCTTCTGCTCTACTTTATATATTCTCATATTTGTCTGTTTTCCTTCTTTCCTTTTTGTTTTTCTTATGAGTCTGGGAGAGCTAATAATTCTTTTTTTTTTTTAATATTCCAGTTTTTCTTTTTGTCTCCTTTTATTCTTTAAGCAGTTCCAGTGGTTTTGTAGTTTTGCTCTTACATTTAGGTCTTTAACCCACTTTGAGTTGGTCTTGTATATGGCATGAGATACGGATCCAAATTCATTATTGTGCATGTGGGTAGTTAGTTGTCCCAGAATCCTGTTGAAAAGCTATTCTTTCCTCATTAGACAGTTTTGGCATCAGTGTCAAAAATCAGTTAACCATTAAGTATGTGGACTTATTTTTGAACTCTCAATTCTATTCCATTAATCTATGTGTTTATTATGTCAGTACCTCATTGTTTTGATTTCTATAGTTTTGTAACAAGTCTTAAAAAGTGTGAATCCTCCAATTTTATTTTTTCAAGATTGTTTTGGATAGCCTGGGTTCCTGGCAATTCCATATAAATTTTAGGATCAGTTTGTCCAATTTCTATAAAAAATGCAGCCAGGTTAGTTGGTTTTAATGTATCTATATAATAAAAGCCTGTGACCCTCACGGCAGAATGACCAGAACTGATCACTATGGTGCGCACTGACCACCAGGGGGCAGCTGGACTCACAGCTGGCAAGTGCAGCAGTGGTGACGGGAGCCTCTCCCGCCTCTGTTGCAGGCAGGTGGTAAGGGGCAAGGGGTCCTGGACTGCAAGGCCCCAGACTGTGAGAGGGATATCTGACTGCTGGCTTAGGCCTGAACCCTGGGGGGAATGGGCATAAGCCGGCAGGTGGACATGCCCTGAAGGGTCCCAGACTGGAAGAGGGTGCAGGCTGGGCTGAGAGAACCTTCCACCTCCCAGAGCATGAATTTTGTGCACCAGGCCTCTATTATTTGATAAGAGGCATTTCTTTGATTAGGCTGACAAAATGACCATTAATAAGTCTGCAACTTTACCCAATATGGAGTCTATTGGTTCTCAGGAATTTGGGAATTTTGTCTAACATTGCTTGATATTGGAGCAACAAGACAGAGTAGAAAACATGAGTCTCAGGAAAAAGCATCTGTCTGCAGCAAACCTGAGCTAAAACTGTGTTCAAATCCTAGATTTGCCATTTAGATGCCATATGACCTTGTACAAGTCATTAACCTTTACGCTCCACTTCGAAATCTGTAATGAGAATGGGGGCACTTATGTCAACACTGCTGTGCTGTGTGAACAAAAAACATGTGCACTAGAGCCCAGAGGAGGGTAGGCTCATGTGGGTGCTTGGAGGAACTGTTGTAGCACCTTCTTATAGAGCTCACTGGCTTGGGAGGTGGCTGTAGGAGTCTTGTGGGCCTGTTGGCCAACTCCAACTGCCTATCTGCTGCTGAAAAGATGACACTGAGATGTCTTCTTGGAAACTAGATCACTTCGTCGCCCACACAGTGTCTCTTCATTTGCCACTCTTTGACAGGCGATAGATCCTCCTGATAGATCCTCCATCAACTGATCTGAAAGCTGAATCCTTGGGAAAAAAAGACATCTACATGCTAACATCTGTAGAAGGAATGGAGCCCTTAAATCTGAGTAAGTCATAGGAGCAGGTATGAAAGACCAAAACTCCTTGGTGTCAAATATTACAGAATATTTCTATTCCATCACATTTAAAGCCACATGAATATCTCGCCATACATATTAGAAAGAATTGAATGGCCATGTGGCCACAGATTTCCCAAGGTACCATTCACCTTCTTCCTTGCTGACAAATTCAGCCTCTAGCTTCTAGGGCAGTGGTTGGCAAACGCATTAGTCAACAGAGCCAAATATCAGCAATACAATGATTGAAATTTCTTTTGAGAGCCAAATTTTTTAAACTTAAACTTCTTGTAAGGCCACTTCTTCAAAATAAACTCGCCCAGGCCGTGGTATTTTGTGGAAGAGCCACACTCACGGGGCCAAAGAGCCACATGTGGCTCTAGAACCGCGGTTTGCCAACCGCTATTCTAGGGAAAGGGCAGGAAAACAAAGTTACATTTCAATTCCTAAAATCAAGTCATTTTCTCTGCTCTGGGAGAAAAGACACCACGAACAGCATGGACCCAAGTCAGAATGCTTTTTAAGTTCATGTCATTTGTTTATAATAAGATATCATATCATCCAGAGTTTCAAACGTGACCTTGGAGGCTTGTGGTGGGCTGCTGGGAGCAGGAGTGGGTGATGTATGTGAACAGCTGGGGTCATGGGTTTGGCCAGGGTGCTGCCCTATGTCATTCTGTGCAGGTGCAGGTCTGTTCCATGTCTGGCTACTCAAAGAACCAGTTCTCTTTTGACCCAGAAAGTAATCCGACGGGGGGGCAAACTCAGGATCTCTTTCAGCCCGGAGATCTGACTGCCTCTTCGACCAGTACCCGAAGGAAAATTCTAGTAAAAATAAGAAAGAATGTTATTAGAACTGGTTATTGAATGAAATGAATTTACTGTTATTACTTTTCAATTATTATATGTATTTCTTAAAAGCTACCTCAAATTCTCTGGAAAGCAAGGATAGCAATACAAAAATGTAATATGAGGCACATGCAATCCTACTGAAGTATAAGGAACCAAGCTAAGGGAGTGACTACTTCCTGAAGGCCAAAGGTTCAAGAAAGACTGTTGAGAAGTCTGCAGACTCTGGAAACATTGCCAAAAAGGCACTAAAATTAAATTTAAGAGAGAAATACAGAAAATTAACACTCAATCATTTGCTTGACTTTATGTTGGTACTTCATAACAAACACAAATGTTATCCTCTGAGTTTTAGACAAGAAGGAACTTGTCCAAATCTAAGTTGGTCTTTCATCTCTATTTCCAACTGAAATGTACTAAAAACACAATACATTAAAATATCAAACCTTCATAAATTTTGAAAGCAGTTCCTAAGAAATGACATTCCAAAACTGCAATGAGGCAGCATGAACTTCAGAAAACTTCCTCCAAGCACTTCAAAAAAACAAAACCCTCATCCTTTGACATGATGCCTTATGGATCCTGATCTTTTATAATCACTCTTTCTAGAGTTTCTATTTATTTTATTTTATTTATTTTTTATATATTTTATTGATTTTTTACAGAGAGGAAGGGAGAGGGATAGAGTTAGAAACATCAGTGAGAAACATCAATCAGCTGCCTCCTGCACAGCCCCTATTGGGGATGTGCCTGCAATCAAGGTACATGTCCTTGACTGGAATCGAATCTGGGACCCTTGAGTCCGCAGGCCAACGCTCTATCCACTGAGCCAAACCAGTTAGGACTAGAGCTCCTGTTTATAAACAGCTCTGTCTGGTTATCAAGAAGAAACAAGTTCAAGTATCTGAAGAATTCTTTAAGACTCAAAGGACCGTTAAGACTCATCAGAATCACATTTGGATCAGAAAAATCAGAAAAATTTCCTGTGCAGGGCCCATTACTGGCGAGATTTTTACACCTTGGAGCCAACCCCCCTTACCTTTTCCTCTGTCCCACTCCCGGACGTGTGGCACTCCGGGCCTGGTGTCCTTCCTCTCCTGAACTATGACTTCTACTTTGCTACGCTGGGCAGCAATCGGCAGAGTTGGCATGGCCTCTGGTTCTGGTGGCAAAGGCCCAATAACATTTCCATCTATTTTTTTGCAAGGGAAAAAGACTTCATTATAATAAAGCTTAAAGCTACTTAATTTTTTAAAAATACAATATACTAATCCTAGGAGTAAAAGTAATAACCAGTATTTACTAAGCACCTACCTTGTCCCAGGCAATGGGCTAAATACTTTGAATATAATAGTTTACTTAATGCTGTAACAACCCTAATAAAGCCAGTATTGGTATTCCCATTTTATCCCCATTTTGTAGATGAGAAAAATTAAGCTCAGAAATACTGCACAAGTCAGAAGTGACAAGAATCAGGACTTAAACCCAAGCTGGATGGATAAAAGTATTTATGTCCCCAGACCAACAATCAAAAGACAAGAAATCTCTGTTACTCAACTAAAGTAAATCTCAAAGAAAGGGGTCTTGGGGTGATGAAGACCTGGAGCCTGGCGACGGGCTGTAGGCTATTCAATTTTGGCCATATTTTAAATGAAAATGGATTTTTTAACACACTGGTGACACTTCACAACTTGTGGAAATGATAGATGTTCAGAAGTAGAGCAAAAATAAACAACATACAGAGCTTAACATGTTATAAGGAGACAACAGTTATATGAAACTAAATGGATGATTTTCCAATTACTAAATGTTTCTGGTTTCCTTTCAAAACCAAACTGAATTATAAAAAAAGAAAAAAAAGAAAAGAAACACCCCCAAATTGGATTTCTCCTCAGAATTAGAAAACAGCCCATGGCTTAGCACAAGGTACTATAAAGGCTGGAGGCTTCTATATGCCTCTAGCGCCCATATTTCCCTTCTTCCTTTTGGGAGCAGAATGTCCTGTTTCAGCTGGATACAAGGCACCTTGCCAGAGAGGCTGATCCCCAAACTCCCTGCCTTATGGCTACTGCTTCCTGCATTTCTGGTCATTGGGATGTAAACACATAGGCTCTGCCTGACTTCTGACTCATATTCCCCAAAAGGAAGCTCGTTCCCTTCCTTCTTTCCTCCTTCCCCAAGGCTGAATCATGAACAGGTGCTGGGGAGCAAGTTTCAACTGTTCAGGTTAGAGAAACCCTCTAGGAAATGACAAAAATGGCAAGACAGCTGAAGACTGGATGGCCATCCTGGACATCCACCACCTCTGAAATGTTAAAAGGGAGAAGCAGATTTCCCTCTAGTTTGAGGCAGTCTATGTGGGTCTGTCATGACAATTTGGCCCAGACCGACATAACTCATAGAGTGAACCAATTTGAAAACACTAGTTAACAGCGTTTCCAAGTGTTTTAACAGTCTTTTCATAAATTGACCATAGTCATATTTGTAAATTATTTAATTCTCTGACTTTGTGTATTTCTTCTTTTAAATAAGTTACTATATGATCAGCAAAACCTGTAGCCACAGCAAAACAAATTAGGTTTAAAACATGTACACAATTAAACTAAGTGTGAGTTACTGAACTGCTCTGTTCTATGAAGTGATTCAATGTACTGTCAATGTCCTTATCTATACCCTAAATTATTCCCGAGTGTCATTTGCATCACTGGCTACAAAAACTGCTCCTGTCAGTAACTTAGAAGTGCTTTCTTAATGGCTAATTTCTCAGCCTTATTACTGAGACATCAATGGAACTAAAATTTTTCCTTTTGAAGTTTATTAACATGAGCCGTGACATACCTTTACTTTCTTCCTCTGCTCCATCATCTTTTGATATTTTCATCTTTTTTTGTCGAAGTTTGGCAAGTCTTGCTTCTAACATAGCCTTTCGCTTTTCTTTTATGTTTTCCCGTTTTGTTCTCTGGTCTGTTGTCTGAAGAAAACAGAAAATTATAAAATTATTTGCTTTCAGCCAATTTCATAATACTTCTTTTTAAAGAACAATGAAATAATTTTATTCCAAAAACAGACTAATTGATTTTCATGCCACCTTAAAGAGGCTATCCTTGAGATCGTCAAAATAAAGACTCTTAAAGTATTCTCTTACACAAGGCCTCTGATGTTTTTGAAGTTTAGAAAGCATTCACAGAGCATTCTGAAAGGTTTAAGATTCAAGAAAACCAACTAATTCTGTTCTACTCCTTGATCCCTCAAGCAACTTTCTATTTTCTTACCCAGACCACACCAAAAATATACTAAAAACCCAATTTAAAATTACACAAGTTACTTCTGGGCAGCCATAATCCTAAACCTTGAAACAACAAAATAATATGGCAATTACAGTTATAAAAGCTATAATTGTATTCTGAGTATCAATTTAAATCCCTAATTAACTTACTAGATTTTTTGTGCAGTATGGTCCAACAAGAAACCAACTGCTCAAATCTTTCTTTACATCAACTCTGAATTTAATTTATACCTGTTCACGCAGCATCTCTAAAGTTTTCATTTGCTTGTTTCTTAATTCTTTATCTCGGGCAAAGGCAAAATATCCAACACCAAGTTGCCGGGCCTCTGAAATAAGTCAAAATTACACGAGCGATTATAGATTTCCCTGATCAGTAAATTATATCCTACAAGAAATTTGGCAAAAATAGTGATATTTGGCACAAGTTTTTAAAAAGAAAAGGCAAATAAACAAAAAAACAAATTAGAAATAGTTTTCATCCCGTTTGCCAAGTGATAAACATAACAAAAATTCATTAATTTTCAATCATAGACTATCTCCACTTCTCTTGGGGAACAAACCCTTAGGTTAATAGACTCTCTGTTAAGATATTTCCAATATGAGTATTTTCTAGGCTATGAAGTAAAGAAAGGGGATAGTTTCAATTTCCAAAGCAGAATCTTTTATTTCTACAGTAGAGGCCCCATGCACAAATTTTGTGCATGGGGGGAGAGGGAGGTGTCCCTCAGCCCAGCCTGCACCCTCTCCAATCTGGGACCCCTCAAGTATTGTCGTACTGCTTGTTTAGGCCTGATCCCAGTAGGATCGGGCCTAAACAGGCAATTGGACATCCTTTCACAATACAGGACTGCTGGCTCCCAATTGCTCACCTGCCTGACTTCCTGATTGCCCCTATTGCTTCTGCCTGCTAGCCTGATCACCCCCTAACCACTCCCATGCCAGCCTGATTGATGCCTTAACTGCTCCCCTGGCAGCCTGTTTGCCCCAAACTTCCCCCCCTGCAAGCCTGGTCACCCCTAACTGCCCTCCCCTGCAGCCTGGTCACCCCTAACTGCCCTCCCCTGCAGGCCTGGTCACCCCTAACTGCCCTCCCCTGCAGGCCTGGTCTCTCCCAACTGCCCTCCCCTGCTGGTTTGATCACCCACAAATGCCCTCCTTTGCAGGCCTGATCCCTCTCAACTACCCTCCCCTGCAGGCCATCTTGTGGTAGCCATCTTGTGTCCACATGGGGGCAGGATCTTTGACCACATAGGGACAGCCATCTTGTGTGTTGAAGTGATGGTCAATTTGCATATTACTCTTTTATTAGACAGAACAGGAACTGCTGCTTTATGAATGAATACCACCCTTTCTGCTTTTCATTAGTTCAAGATAAAGCATGACTTAAAAGCTGCAAGAGATTATACCATTTTCACGAATGTCTTCATAATGTATCGGCCCCATTGGCCTTTTCAGGGCCTCCCGTTCTTCTTCCTCCCACTGCTGGCGCTGAAGTTCTTTTCTCATGTCTTCAGATAGTAAGGTTTTTTCATTAGCAGGACTAACAAAACTAGTAGGAGAAAAGAGCAAAAACTATCTTTAGATAAGAGCTGTTAAATAGCCTAAACCAGTTTGGCTCAGTGGATAGAGTGTCAGCCTGCAGACTGAAGGGTCCTGGGTTTGATTCCGGTCAAGGGCATGTACCTTGGTTGTGGGTGCATCCCCAGTGGGGAGTGTACAGGAGGCAGCTGATCGATGTCTTTCTCTCATCGATGTTTCTGACTCTCTATCCCTCTCCCTTCCTCTCTGTAAAAAAATCAATAAAATATTTTTTTTTAAAAAGAGCTGTGAAATAGCAATGCTTCAGTTCATTAAACTGAATCATGCATCAGTACCTCTGATAAAAGACAGTTCCTTACAGAGATTTCTGAACCACCAGATCATTGGAAAATAGAGGAGGAAATATTTTCACCTTTTAAAAATCAAGCAGCAGATTTTTTACATTAGCATAATGGAATCTTGCCTGCACTCAAGACAAACCATTTTCCTTCCCATCTTGGTCCTGGGCTGAATAGAGAGAGGCAGCCCAGGCAGGGAGGAGGAAGTGCAGGCCTCTTCTGGATGGTCTCCCGTGCAGGGTTGAGGAAGCTCCTTCATGCTGTGGCCTGGTCTGTGCCTCGTGTTCTGAGATAGCTTAGTGATTCTGCCCTTTCTCCTTTGTGCCAAGCCCAGGTACACCTGAACCTGGAGGATTTGGACAAGTGGACCATCTCCCAATACTTTGCACATAAAACTTGCTCTTAGTAAGAGGAACTTTATTCCCTAGAATATTTTAGCAAGTTATCTCTTAGGTGTCTCAGGCCTCACAGAAAAAGAAAATCTAGCTTTAAGGCCCTACTTCAAAATCCAAAGATGTATAAAGAAAAAGTTAATGCCCTGGCCGGTTGCTCAATGGTTAGAGCGTCTGCCCGCAGACCAAAGGGTCATGGGTTCAGGTCACAGATTTGGATGCTGGTCAAGGGTGCATACCTCAGTTGCAGGCTCAATCCCCAGTCCCCACTTGGGGCGCAAACCAACCAATGTGTCTCTTTCACATCAATGTCTCCCCCATTCCAACCCCGCCTCCCTCGCCCTTGCCATCATCTCCTTCCCCTCTAGTCTCTCTAAAAAAAAAAAAAAAAAGAAAAAGAAAAAGAAAAAATATATATATTGGGGTGAGGATTAAATAAGAAAAGAAAGTTAATAAGCTAACTGCCTCCCTGCCCCTCACTTGCTATGGAATAACCAAGTGTATATCTTAAACACCTTTCTCCATAAAGCTTTGTTGGCTGATTAGCTTATTCTATATTCTATATTTGCTACTCTATAATTAGACTCCTTCCAAGTACAGGCATACTTTGCTTTATTGTGTTTCACTTTATTGAACTTGCAGATATTGTGCTTTTTACAAATTCAAAGTTTGTGGCAACCAACCACCAAAACAAGTCTATTGGTGTCATTTTTCCATATTCTTTCCTCCTTTTCCTCTTTTTTAAAGCTATGTCTCTCAGTTTTCCTTTTTTGTGTGTGTGGTTGCCATTAACTTTATGAAAAAGTTGCATATACATAATTTTTCTTTCTTTTGAGTACATATGATATCCATACACTAATTTTTTTTTAGACACAATGCTACTGCACACTTATTAGACTTTAGTATAGCATAAAGATAAACTTTGATATGCAATGGGAAACCAAAAACTTTGTGTGACTTGCTTTATTGTAATACTCACTCTATTGTGGTAGTGCGGAACTAAACCCACAATAGCTCTGGAGTATGTGTGTAAACAGATATTGCTCTAACTCTTCCCTTTTAGTAGCTACATGATATGGAACAGCCATTCAGACTGTTCCCTGAGTGTGAATTATGTGTGAATGTGTATACTAACCATGAATAAGTGCTTCGGCAAATATTCTTATACATTAAAAAAAGATCTCCTTACTGGAGCACTAAAGATAATTGACTAGACAGCCTTGCCCACTAGCCTAGCCGTGTGTCTACATTTTAGACCTGGGCAAAACTTTGCATATAACACACTTACAGCCTCCCCTGAAGATTTTTATCCATCTCCAGCAGATGTGGCAAATCTTTTTTCATGCAGCGCCGGGATCGCCCTAAGGAATCCACATAATCCACCCTGAAATAAAAGTAAAAAGATGTGAATGCTTTGTACAGGACCTATAGTTCCCTAAGTTAAGAAGTTGGTACACAGTAAAAAATTAACGTAGGGCTTACAACCAAGAAAACCCCCCAATCTGAGAGACTATCACTGATAACATGCTTTTTAAAGTTAAAAGTTGACACAATAAACACATTGTGTGATTTATTAAATCTTAATTTTAGAAAATGCAGAAATTGATTGATCATGTATGTCTCTGATTTCAAAGATAAATAAATACCCATACAGTAAGTCTCAGAACTTACTTTAGGAAATTCCAAATAGTTTATCAGCATCATAACTTTGCTTTGAACCAGAACCAGACTCTAATTTAACTTCCTCAGTCTTCCCAAATCTAACACTTTACTTTTTCCTTTTTTTCTTCTAATTAATATGATTCTTCCCAAAGAATTAGAAATTTATTTCTTAATATAAGTCACAGTATTTTGGAACTCTTTTTAATTAGGAGGAAGCCAAGCAACACACTCTTTGTACCAAAAAGCACCTTATCAGTAGGCCAGTCTGGTATCTTTTATCACTCGTTCCTCTTTCCTTATCTTGTCCAAACCAGATAGTAGTTAGAGAAGTCAGGCAGAGAGCAAGGCAAATGAAACACTTAGACTTTTCACAACAGGTAATATGGACAGATTTTCATGGAAAACATTTCATTTGCATTATGATGCAACAGATTTTATTTTTGCAATTATGGGCAGGGAATTTCCCACAGACTTTGGTAGGGGACAAAAACACAGAAAGGGGCCAGTATTGCTGGTGGACCAACTCAATGTCAGATTCCCACGTATGTAACCTGGCTTTTGTCAGCAATTTCTTTCTTTTCACACATGTGATTCCAATTGTCAATCCATGATTTAAAATCTGAACATTTGGGAATCCATTGCTACAGTCCTAAAGCTGATTAGCACAAGAAATAAAACCTCCAATTGCTGAAAGCAGTTTCTTTCTTTTTTTTTCTTCTTTTCCTTTTTTTAAAAAAATGAATGGAGGAAGAATACCATCTAGCCAGATGTCTAAGTAATTATTTACACTATTTTTGCAGAAACATTTTCCACCACCTGGAATTTAACTACTGAAAGGATTTTATAAGCAGTTACAATTTTAGAGCCTAATTCAAAAACAAAAGTGTCAGAATTGCTTGCAGTGTATCTTCCTTTTCCATATGGTGGCAGTGACACCTTCAATTGCCCTCCAAACTCATCAAATCACTGACAAATTGCTATAATCTTACAGTCGTTAATGAGGGGAAAAAAGACACTAAACCTTTCAAAGGAGATGGGATTTCGGTTATGAAAAGCAATCATAGGCTATTCTGTTTCTGGAGAAGGCCTCCGAAACATGCAGATCCCATCAAAATAGAATAGATAGGATATGCAAGACAATAGCAACTGCTCTATGTAATCAGACACTGAGCAAGCTCTCGGGGAAACAATTACTTGAGGCACCAGAGTAACACGAGACCTCACTCATGTCATCTTCAAAGAACATTGGGAGAAGCTAAAGCACATGCCCATGAAATGCTTCACTAATAACAGCAGGCAAGATGCTGAAAGTATCAAAGTTTGCCTCAATTATTTTTCTGTTAATGAGGCCAGTTACCCTATATAATAAAGATAATATGCAAATTGACCGTCACACCCTTGCATAAGATGGCCGAAAGGGGAGGGCAGTTGTAGGTGATCAGGCCAGCAGGGGAAGGCAGTTAGGGGTGACTGGGCCTGCAGGGGAGGGCAGTTAGGGGCTACCAAGCTGGCAGGCGAGGGTAGTTGGGAGGGACCAGGCCTGCAGGGGAAGACATTTGGGGTTGACTAGGCCTGCAAGAGAGAGCAGTTGGGGGCGATCAGATCTGTAGGGGAGGGCAGTTGGGGGCAATTGGGCCAATAGGGAAGCAGTTAGGCATCAATCAGGCTGGCAGGGGAGTGGTTAGGGGGTTGGGCCTGTGAGATCAGGCCTAAACTGGCAGTCAGACATCCCCCGAGGGGTCCCAGATTGAAGAGGGTGTAGGCTGGAGTGAGGGACAAACCTCCCCCTCCCCGCAACCCCCAGTGCACAAATTTCATGTACTGGGCCTCCAGTGTGTCAATAATAAAGAAAAGTTAAGACCCAAAGGAGCAGGAAAGATTAAGTGCTGCTAGAGTTCAAGGGAAGAATCACTAAGAATGAAGCAGCACTGATAGAAGAGACTGTATTGCATATGCTTTTCTCTTGGTTACTAACAGCAAGCATGCAGCCAGATAATCGCCCCCAAATATAAGTTTTTAGAAGGTAGGTAAGAAGACACATGTCCTATCCCAACACACATGTTTTATCTGGACTGATGTGGATACCCTCACAAGTATGAAGAGGTTTAGTCTGTGCTCTACAACAGGAACTGCTCTCTTCAGCTCATAAATAACCCCTGTCCACTGTCCCAAAACTGATAAAAGTCACCAAATGCTGCAAACAATCCTAAACAGTTCCTGACAAAGACCCCATAATGAGGAGATATTTGAGCCTTGAAGAGAAGATAGGTGGGCTCTGCACAGGCATGAAGGTGGGCAAGCAGAGTTAGTTACTACCAGGATGTTTTCATAGGATCAGTGCATCTCTACATGGTTTTAAGCACTTACAAACAAGATTCTAAACAGCATTTTAAATAGAGAATATCATCAGAATGGAATTCACATTCTGGACTTATTGACACATTGGTCTCTTTGTAAGGAAACAACTAGATTGGTTTCCCCATTATTCACCTACTTGTAGGTAAAATTCAGAATAATTTCAGTAATAAGGATTTACAAAATGTCTGCTTCTACTCCACAGACAGCAG
Source organism: Lasiurus cinereus (assembly GCA_011751065.1). NCBI lineage: Eukaryota > Metazoa > Chordata > Mammalia > Chiroptera > Vespertilionidae > Lasiurus > Lasiurus cinereus. Next base: position 7,801,669 of record JAAGEH010000125.1, read on the forward strand.
TTTCTTGGGTATTCTAAAATACTCTCTACTTTGTGAAGAAAGTTTAAGGCAAACAATCAGGGGAAGTAGGCATTGACATCAGTGCATTAGAGGTGAGGAAAGTGAGTCTCAGGTTGGTGAGGAACTTAATCTAGATCCCACTGCCAGGGAAAGGTAGAGCTAGTGCTGTCCAGGTCCATGTCCACAATGCCTTTATTAAATTGCCAGAAAATGTCACAGCCAGAGTAAGGCTTACTAGAAACAGAGATCACCACTGCCTGGACAAATGACTCTCCATGAAGTCTGAATGAGGACATGGGTAGCAAAGCAACTCTCTCACATCAATGCCTTCTGCACCTGACACAGTGCTTGGCACAGAGCAAGAGCTCAGTCTTTATTTGTAATTATTTCTTTATTGGAGCTGTTTCTACATCTGTAAATCCAATCTTACTTAAAGTGGAGTCTCAAAAGAAAAAAACAAAACTAATGGATAAAGAGAAATGGTTTGTTAACAACCAAATGAAATCACTCTTAAAAAGTAAACACAAGTCTGACAATGTTAATATGATCAAATCACATAATATCACCAACCATTCTTCACTGGGGTCTTGGGGAGGAGGTATATCTGTTTCAGAAAAATTTTCTTCATCCTCATCTCTTTCTTCTGCCTTTCTAGAATCTCTATTGGCACCAAATGACTCCATTTCTTTGTGCTTGTCTATCATCTTCTGTGTGAAATCCACAAGGTACATATCCTCCACTTCTTCATCTAGGACATAAAAATCAATTATCAGATTCTTGATATCAAAGAAAAAAATCACACATGGAATTGATATGAAGCAGTCACAGTCATCCATGGGTTACATACAGGCCACTGGACACATACACCTTGCAAAAAGTCTTTAAAAAGCCTGAAGTTTATGCTGCTTTATCAATACACTGAGTAAACAATACTGTCTCAGAATGTCATTTTAAGATAACAAAACCAATTGATTTCAAGAGACTCATACAATCAACTACATATTACAGGAGAAGTGCATTTCCCATGTTGTCAGACCAAAACAACAGACCTCTCTAATCAGGTGATCTGTATCACTTAATCCTAATTATATTGTTATGGTGTGGTAAGAGTTTTAAGGGTCATGACTTAGGTAAAAAAATCATCTAAATTCTTTTCAATCCAATGAACAGCACTTTCAGACAAGACATGTTGCCAGGATCTACAGGACATACAGAAATGTGTGAGATGCTATCTTCCTCAGGACTTAAGATCTACTTGAGCTACAACATATAATGAAAAGTTAAATAGCAATCCACGACTTAATTTAATCCAGGATGTCTGATGTATTCACAAATAATGTTGACATGAAGTTTCCCTGTGTGGGATTTCAGATACAGTCACCTGAGTCTTTTTGTCTGAGATGGAACAGATATTAGGTTCTCTAGAATCAGGTACTGGTATTATGCCACTGGACAGGGAAGAATAATGAAAGCTCCAAAACTTAATTTGCCCCAATATGTAAGCCCAATATGCCTACAGGAGGTGGGCTTTTGGTTTGGACAGAATCAAATCCCTATAAGCATACTCTTTTAGACCTGAATCCTATAATAACAATACAAGTAAAATTTGAGTCAAAAGAGAAAAGACTTGAACTTTTTCTTAATAAAGGCTTTTCCAGACATTAAAACAATTTTAAAGATTACAAAATGCCTCAAATGGAAAAGAAGTGTACTTTCTCAGAACTGAGTTACAAAACACATAATACTGAGGATACCCAGTTAATGGCCAACCAGCTGCTGCTTCAAGAAGAAGGCAAAGCCTCTTCTCATGGCCCTTTGTTTTGACGTATCCGATCTCCCCATGCTGATTCCCTGCATGGCCTGTTTTCTGAGAAGAGGTAGCTCGGCTGGGTGAGCAGCCCATGATCAGGGTCCAGCCACCCCTTTCCTGCTGCCCTGCCCTGCCAACTCTGGCCCTCTCCTCCCTCTGCTGTTCTGCTCTCATCACCCTCCCTCTTTCTGCTTTAAAAGCCCTATTAGAGCCTGTTTTTTTCTCTAAATACTTCCACATATGCCTCCTTTGTAAACTGCTTTGCAAACGCTCTTCTGTTGTCTAGCAGTAGCTTGGGTTTTCTTTCTGGAGGGGGGGGGCGGTAATGAGGAAAGTGATTATCTCTTTTTATTATCATTTTAAAAGCACATCACACAAAAAATAGCAAATAGAGAAAAATAGAGCAATAGTAAACAACCCTATCACCTTGATATAGCCATAATCCCTTTTTCTTTACACAGCTGTAATTGTTCATAATTGTGGCCTAGTTAGACCTTGTTTCCTAACTTTGCTTTGTTCTGTACTATTTCCCTCTACTGAGGATACCCTCCCCACTCTTTAGGGCAGAGAATCTGGCAAATATTGTACTTGCTTGTTCCCTCAAAACACCTAACTCTGCACCCACTAGGCAATTGGAAAATTATTGCTGATTTTCTTATCTCTGGCACAGGAAATAAGCAGTTTGATTTTTAAAATTTCTTCTTATTCTTAGTTATTAACAAATAACGAAATACCATAGGGCTGTCTGAATTATAGAAAATAAAGAAGTATAAATAACTTTTTACCTATAAAGTCTCCTTTGGTCATTTTTTCATATAATTTAGCTTTTTCTTCCAATTTCTCCCTTGGAGAAAACAGAACAAGCATTAAAAATGTCTCATTAACTGCCATCCCTGAAAAGACTGCTCCACCCTCGGCTTCAGTTGGCAGCCAGGGAAGGCAGGCTCTGGCTGGCAGCCAGAAGGCCCCGATCAGCCCTGATTGCCAGTCAGACCTAGGGACCCTACCCGTGCACCAATTTCATGCACCAGGCCTCTAGTTAATAGATTATAATAGATAATTCTATTTTATCAGTGTGGTTATATAGAAGAATGTCCTTGTTAGAAGATATATGTCAAACTATGTAAAGTATAATTCTTAACAAAGTTTCTCTATACATATACATGAGATAGAAAGAGAATGTAGAAAGATGTTTATTAACTTAGGTGAAGAGTATTAGAATGTTCTTTGTACTTTTCTTTCAATTATTCTGTTGATTTAAAGTTTTTCATATTAAAAAGTTGGGGGAGCCCTGGTGGGTGCACTCACTAGTTAGAGTGTTCAGCCTAGGGCCAAAGGGGTCAGGTTTGATTCCTGGTCAAGGGCACACACCTAGTTACAGTTCTGCTCTCTGCCCACAGTCAGGGCATGTGCAGGAGGCAACTAATCTATGTGTTTCTATCACATCAATGTTTCTCATTCTCTTTTTCTCTCCCTCCCTCTTCTCCCTTTGAAAAGCAATGGAAAAATATCTTCAGGTGATGACTAAAAAAAGTTTGGGGAAAAATTTAGTTTCTAAATGCTAACATCATATGCCCCATCATTTCCACACTCTCATGCACTTCTTAAGATCCATGATCTTAGTGGTTAAAAGAGGCTCAAAGTGGAACTGAGGCTATGTCTTATCTTCTAAGATTGTAAATACATCTGCAAATCACATTTTAGAGTCTATTTTAGAGTCTATTTTATAGTTACAGAGTATTTGGCTAGGTTTATAAAAATTTAAATTGTAAATAAAAAAAGAATAAAATTTGAATTTTCATTTCTTGGCTTAGGCAGCTTCAGTGATAACTGCACCGACCAGAGTTCAGCTTTACCTTGCTTTGTCTAAAGTCTTCTGTTCCTCAATCTTCTGTTCCGCATCTTTCTCAGCACGATTTGAAACTCCTGCATTCTGTTTGTTCCAGATACTTGGTTTCTGGAGAATTTAAAAAACAAAAGAGAACTACCAAATGGCTGCAAAACATCTCTACTTGTACATCAGAAAGAAAAAAAAGTGGGGGGGGAGACCATCAGATCTTATGAATCAATGGAGATAACTAGGTCTTCTGACAGCTATGTCCTGCAAATAGAGTGTACATGGCAAAGCTGGAGTTAAAAAGAAAAGCCCTGAATTATATAAAAAGTTTCTTTATACACTGCATAGGATTACTTCTTTATCTTTTATCTCCTGAATGACTCAAGACTATAATGAAAATATATTACAAATAATTGGTAATACAAATAGATACCATTACCTATAAAATTGGAAAACAACTCTTAAAGACCCTGGTATTTTTTGCTATATTTCTATGTTATCTGTTTGTGTCTGGATTTATAACACATAGGTAATTAGATAATCTTCCAAAGAATGTAACAAACCACTTATTAAGAGCATGTACTTTTCTCAAACAAGTGCTAAAGAACTAGAGCATTAAAAGGTGCTTTCCCCTAGCTGGTTTTGCTCAGTGGATAGAGCAATGGCCTTCAACTAAAGGGTCCTGGGTTTGATTCCAGGCAAGGGCACATGCCCAGGATGTGGACTCAATTCCCAGTAGGGGGTGTGCAGGAGACAGCCGATCAATGATTCTCTCTCATCACTGATGTTTTTCTCTCTCTCTCCCTCTCCATTCCTCTCTGAAATAAACAAATATACATATATGTTTTTAAAAAGTGCTTTGAATAACCTTATTAATTTCTATTTTAATATTTAAGACATCTCATGAAGATGTTCAAATAATTTTTCTATTTTAATACTTAAGACATCTCATGCAGATGTTCAAATATTTTTTCCTTAATATTTATATATAGCAGAGACCTCAAACACTTAAAAAAAAAATCTCTCCTGGCATTATTTCAGGACAATGGAGATAATTAGATCTTATCTTTACCTTATTAGTTGTTTTTGGTTTTCCCAAAACTCCAGAATCTTTTAGAAGTTTTTCTTGCTTGAATTCTTCTTGTTTTCGAAAGAGTTCGGCCTTAAGGTCTACCAACTAAAATAAAATTAATAAACAAACAAAAACATTTATTTAATTCTATGACTAACTGGATTTCTAAGTTGTTATAATTCTCAAAGCAAGATTCCAAGTTCCTATAAATGGACAAAAATGGGTACAAAATTAAAAGTTTACATGTAGAATGCTTCCAAGTCTGTTTTAATATTTTCCAGAAACTCTAAGTTCAGCTCAATCACAGGGTTCAAAAGCAGGAAAGGCCAGAGCAAAGGACACAGCACAACTGAGTGAAGACCCAGGTCTAGCCTCAGCTGTATCAGTCACCACTGTCTACTCTGCACAAAAGGACATAATGGCAGTTTCCTTTTTACCGATCTGGTACAGTTGCTTACACATGTGGGCGTTTGTAAATCAACTTATTAAGTCTGGCATCATGGACTGAATTTTAAGGGAAACCAAAATGATTAAGTCCAAATGGAAGAAATCAATTTAAAAGTAGTCTTAGCAGGAATAATACAAAGGGCAATTCTTCCCAAGACCTAATATTCTAAATTTAATAAAATTAAAAGCCTTTTACCTTTTCTTGTAAGCTCTTAACCACATCAATTACCAAGCCACACATTTTCCTATTCTACAACTTTTGAATTTTAAAAGGAAGCTACTCAGAAAATTGTCAATTCCAGCTGCATTCCTATTATTATCATTGCTACTTTTAAGCTGTTGGGATAACTTTAACATCCTATCTAATAAAAAAAAGTAATATGCAAATTGACCATCACTCCAACAAACAAGATGGCTGCCCCATGTGGTCAAAAGATCCTGCCCCCATGTGGACACAAGATGGCCACCACAAGATGGCCAGCAGAGAAGGGCAGTTGGGAGGGACCAGGCCTGCAAGGGAGGGCAGTTGTGGGTGATCAGGCCAATAGGGGAGGGCAGTTGGGAGGGATCAGGTCTGCATGGGAGGGAAGTTGGGGGCAACCAGGTCTGCAGGGAAGGGCAGTTGGGGGAGACCCAGGACTGGAATGGAGAGCAGTTGGGGGGAGGGAGAAGGTCTGCAGGGGAGGGCAGTTAGGAGTGACCAGTCCTGTAGGGGAGGGCAGTTGGGACAGACCAGGCCTGCAAGGGAGGGCAGTTGGGGGCTAACAAGTCTGCAGGGGAGAGCTGTTAGGGGTGACCAGGCTTGCAGGGGAGGGCAGTTAGGCACAAACACGCTGGCAGGGGACAGTTAGGGGCAACCAGGAAGGCAGACAGGCGAGCAGTTGGGAACCAGCAGTCCTGAATTGTGAGAGGGATGACCAATTGCCCGTTTAGGCCCGATCCTACTGAATTGTGAGAAGAATGTCCAACTGGCCTAAACGGGCAGTCTGACATCCCTTGAGGGGTCCCAGATTGGAGAGGGTGCAGGCTGGGCTATGGGATTACCCACCCTCCCCCTCACGAATTTTGTGCACCAGTCTTCTAGTTTATATATGTTTATTCTTAATCCTCAAACATAATAACTAATACAGTGGCACCTCGAGATACACGAGTTTAATTTGTTCCGTAACCTTGAGGTGTAGGAAACTATGAGACGCTCGAGTCCCGGTAAACTGGTGGGTCGTGTGCAGCCGGCCGATCCGTGCGCGATTACTCCTATCTCAAATGTTGCTCATATTTCAAAGCAAAAATCGCTTGCTCGACGGCTCGTATCTCAAAAATCTCGTATGTTAGGGCACTCGTACCTCGAGGTACCACTGTACCAATTTTCAGTGTGAGATGAGGAAATGGGGTTCAAATATTGGGACATGTAGATTTTTCCTTATACTTCCCTTACATCCTAATAACTCTGCAGTAAATTCAAGATTAAGCCAAAGGTTAGGCAATGTGTTCTGATATAATGAAAAAGGCAACCAAACCGAGTGAGCCAGCTCTATCACCAAGAATTCTGTCTGTAAGCTGGGATGCTACTGCATCTTTCTACTTCCTCGTGTATAAAATGGGGATCTTACCAGCACCGACTTTGGGAGAAGTCGATGAGACCCTGCATATAAAGTGCTGGCACTGAAATGAGTACACAGAACAGGTTTTCTTCCTAGACGTAGCTAACTTAAAAAAAAAAAAAAGGCAGCCTCTTGCCCAGCAGCATGGTTCAGTGGTTGCGCTTGGACCTATGAACCAGGAGACCCCGGTTCGATTCCCGGTCAGGGCACAAGCCTGGGCTGCAGACTCCATCCCCAGGGTGCTGCATGCAGAACGCAGCCGACCAATTACTCTCTCATCATTGATGTCTGTCTGTCTGTCTCCCTCCCTCCCTCCCTCCCTCCCTCCCTCCCTCTCTCTTCCTTCCTCTCTAAAATCAACAAAAAATATATATTAAGCAAACAAAAACCAGCCTCTGACACCCTGCGACCTGACAGCACCCAAGCATCGCATTTCCTTCGCTGCACTGACAAAGAGTTGATTCCTGGCCAGGGGAAAGGGGAAAGGTCACACTGGAGTTTGGGCGGCCTCCCTGGGGGGAGAGCCGGGCAGAGGGAGGTGAGTGCCAGCAAGCACCGGCCCCGGCTCCTGCTCCACCGGCAGGAAGGCGGGCTGGCGGAGGCCTGCACTGCTGTTTCCGTGGGTCCTGCCCGAGGAGAGACACCAGGTGAGTGTCTGCGGGGAACCCGGCCCGAGGGGGGAGCCAAGGTCGGGCTCCGGGAGCTCAGAAAGTGGGTCCGGTTTCCCGTCCGAGAACAGCCCAGTCCGGTTCCTGTTGGAGCGGGGGCCGGGCCTGGGTCCCCGAGTTCAGAAACAAACTCGGCCGAGACTCTTGGGGGCGGGAAGAACGCGGAGCCCGTGGCAGCATCTCCCCCCGCACTCACCGAGGAGGCCGTGACGTCCAGGGGCTTTTTCCGGCGGTCCATGGCGGGGCCGGCGCCCGGCGCGGACGGACCCTCCGCAAACCCCGCGGGGCCCAAGCCCGCCTCCCGCGCAGCCGGAAGTGCCTGTTACTACAGCGACGCTGAGCTCACGGCGCAGGCGCCACCTCGGGACGGTCGTGCTGTGACGCAAACGCGCCTGCCGCCATTTTGAGAAGGTCGGCGTGCCCAGGGGCGAAGCTGACTGCGGCGGCCATCTTGAGCGCGGAGGGCGGGAAGGCCCGTGCGGGCGCCATGCTGAGGAGGTCTCACCACGTGGGCGCGCGCGGCGCCATCTTGAGCGGGTCGTTTAGCGGCGGCGAGGCGCTGTTTTCAGGGCGGAGAAATGAACCGAAACGTTTTCCGAGCGAAAAAGAAAGGCGAGTCGAGACCGGAAAGATCTAACTGCCATTTGAGGATCTGCCGTATGGCTGGCACCGTCTGGCAATTCTCACACGTTGACTTAATTCTCACAAGAGTCATACCATATGGGGATTATTATATTAATTTTGGTAGAAATGACAACAATATAATAGTATGTAATTGATACAACGCTTGCTTTGTGCCACTTCACATAGTTCAGCCTGTCAGACAGACCACTTCCTCGTTGGAAACGCTCCTTGGCCGCGTACAATGCAGGCGACGTGACCCCAGGAAAGTTACTTAACTTCTCTGTGCCTCAGGCCCCCACGTGAGAATGAGACAATACTTACTTCCTGGGGTTTGATGAGGATTACAGGAGCTACTCGATAAAAATATTAGTAATTGTGATAGACTAATGACCCCTCCCTCCTCCAAAGGTGTCCATCTTCTTCTCTGTGCCCGTCATCTTCTGTAGCGAACGGGAACTTAGAGGTGTGACTGAAGATCCTGAGATGGGGAGGCCATTTGCCTGGGCCCAGCGTCAGCACCAGGGCCCTTGTGAGAGAGCGAGGCAGAGGGGTCAGAAGACGCTCCACCGCCGGCTTTGAAGAAGATGGGACCGCTGCCAGGAAACAGGCAGCCTCTAGACCAGCGGTTCTCAACCTGTGGGTCCCGACCCCTTTGGGGGTCGAACAAACCCTTTCACAGGGGTCGCCTAAGACCATCGGAAAATGCAGATATTTACATCACGATGCATGACAGTAGCAAAATTTCATGGTTGGGGGTCACCACCACGTGAGGAGAACCACTGCCCTAGAAGCTGGGGAGGATGCACAGCAAATGCATCCTCCTCTGGACGCTCCAGAAGGGATGCAACACTGCTGACAACTAGACGTTAGCCTCATAAGGCTCGGTTCAGACTTTTCACTCTCAGAACTCAAAAAAAGAAAAAGGAAGAAAAGACAAAATAAATCTGTGGTGTTTGAAACCACTAAGTTGTGGTAGCGTGCTACAGCAGCAGTAGGAAACTGATACCAATGGTAATGATTGTAGCAACGCATTACTACATGACAGGAGCGTGTGTAAGGTGTGTAACGTGGACTATCTTGTTTAATCGTTGAAATGGTCCCACTAGTGAGAGCTATTATCTCCATTTTACAGAGGAGGAAAATGAGGCCCCAAAGGTTAATTGATGTGCCAAAGGGCATTTTGCCAGCTTGCAAGTGAAGGAACCTAGAGTCAAAGAATAACTCGGACATTGAGTTAATTGTTTGCACCCTATTCACTCATAAAGAGAAGAACTAAGAGGCTAGAAGAGGATTTACATAAAAGAAAGAGGAAGTGGGAAAGAAGGGCTGTAAACAGATTGGAAATCATGAACTTTTGTTTCCTTACATAGCAAGACTGTTGGTACTGAGGCCAGAGTGTTTTGATCCTGGGAAGCCAGAAAGAAAGAAACGTTAGTTGTTCACAGACATCCCAGAAGACCGCGAGAGTTTCATTTTCTCTGTGTAATGCCTGTCAGTGTCCATGTTGTCACCTGCATGTTTGTTAGCCAGGTTTGTACCATCACCCTGACCAGAAGTTCACACCAGAGTGGTATCCAACTGATTTTAATCACCTTCCAAGTCATTGGAATTACTAAGAAAAAGCCAGTGAGTGTCCGTAATTCTCCCAGCCCTCGAACACACCCAGGTCTGGAGAAGCTTGGAAGGTTTAACCTTGGATGGACCAGAATGCTCTGCTGGCACACAAACGATTTTTCATGTACCTTGTTTCCTCAGGTTCTCCTCTTCCATCGATGCTCTCCAAACATCTGGGTCTGTCTGGAAATTACCTTCCTCTGCCAAGTACAAAAATTGAGTCCTTATGTTCTTTACGAGGCCACACTGTTTCCTAGGGCGTCATCTTCTAAACCAGATCTCAAGCCAGTGTCTTGTGCACAGACCCGGGTCAGTTATGGAGGAAAGAGGAAGGCATAGACTAATCCTCTGAGGAGACCGGGACCAGTCCCAGCGGTGTCCCTCAAGTTACATTGAGAACATCACTTCATCGGCTGGGCCTGGTTCTCATACCCAGTTGGGCACACAGGATGTTTGAGATAGAGCATGGAAATGACTTTCAAGCTGAAAAGTGCTGTGCATGCATCACGTGTGGGATACAGAAGTTTTGCTCAGCTCCAGTTCTCTCGCAGCTGGAGGCATGTACTTGATAACGGTCTGTGGAATGATGCTGCATATTTTGCAGTGTTTTCAGCTCCGGTTTGTCCCCATCCCTGCTGGGTCCCAAGGTGGTGGGACCAGTGGAGATCCATTATCTTCTTCCTTCTCATCTCTTATTGGGTTTTAATTGATCTCTTAGGTGCTTTAAATAAAGAGGGAGAGAGGAGACTTTCAGAAACACTCAGCAATTATTTCCCTGTGAGAATAGCCACCAAGCCATGCTCTGATTTTTTTTTTAAATGATCAGTTGGGTACTTTTTTTTTTTCCTGTTAAGTCTTTCCATCCAAGTATGTATTTTATTATATATATATAATTGATTTTTTTTACAGAGAGCAAGGGAGATGGATAGAGAGTTAGAAACATCGATGAGAGAGAAACATCGATCAGCTGCCTCCTGCACACCTCCTACTGGGGATGTGCCCTTGACCGGAATCGAACCTGGGGCCTTTCAGTCCACAGGCTGATGCCCTATCCACTGAGCCAAACCGGTTTTGGCACATGCTCTGATTTTTAAAGGGGGCCCTGCAGTCATTTTCCAACATGAAAGTTCATAGCAACATGATTACAGGCTGTAGCCTGTGCTGTTATTGTGCTGCTTTAAACAGCGATAAAAGTCAAAAAGGTTTAATTTAATTCAGGCCCTTTTTTGGCATACGAATGGTTTTTCTACATAGCCTGTTTTCTTGAAATAAAAATATTTCTCTCCCCCATGCATCTAGCCTGCAGCTTCTCAGCCTTTGTTCCGTCTCCAGCACACTGCTTCTGATAATAAATTACTCAGCAGTGGATGAATTAGCTGTGTCCAATGTGTGAAAAAAGATTAGGTTGGACCTAAGTAAGGAAACGAGGTTCCAAGCACAGGCACCGGATGAGGCATAAAGATACCGAGATTCTTGCCCTGGATGACAAAGAAGCTAACCTTTATTAGCAGCAGGCACACAAATCTGTTATTGGCGTTATCTTACTGAATCCCCACAGCAACTTCAGGGGCAAGTGCTATTATTATCCTTATTCTGTAGATGAGGAAACTGGGACACAGAGAAGTTAAGTAACTTATCCAAGGTCACACAGCTAGTCTTAGTCCTTGGACTTGAACCCAGGTAGCCTACCTTCAGCACCTCGCACTGTCCTTCCTGGGTAGATCTGAGACTATATTAGCTTTGCATTAATTTACTTATTCATTCATCCATTCAACTCTACTGGAGAAGGGGCAAGTTTTCATAGGAGCTGGCCCCAGAATATTTATGCAGGAGGGACCTGTCATTAGGTCATTGTAGACAGAAGGAATCGACGGTAAATGCCAGTGCCCTGATAGTGCAGGCTGGCACTGGACAAGGATCATCTGGTGACCTGGGGCTTATTTGCCCTGAGCTTGTAAATTCAGAGTAACAGCACAAAAGTAGGGCTCTTTCTGCAGCCTGGGAAATTGGTGCTTGAGGCCACAAGAAGTTGAACACAGGAAGTGGTAAGAATTCTGCAGCCTCCAAAATACTGCCAACCACTGGGTTCCCAGTGCTGCCCCAACCTCAACCCAGTGGCTTACTAAGAGCAGGAAAAGATGCCTGCCCATGTTCAAACCCACCCCAGCCCCACCGCATATCCAGAGACAGCAGAGGAGGCAGAGGACGCCTGAAGCCCAGTGAGAGGTTCCAAGGATGGGGCACAGAAAGCAAGTCAGTCTTGAAGGCCACATCTTGGGGGCAAAGCAAGAAACAACAGAAGCTGGAAAAGCCAAAGCATTGCCCCTTGGCCCCTGGTCCCCCCTTTTGGTCCTGTATTCGTTTCCTAGGGCCAAACTGGGTAGCTTAAAACAACAGCAATTGATTGTCTCATTGTTCTCGAGGCTGGAAGCCCAAGATCAATGTGTCAGCAAGGCCATGCTCCCTCTGCAGTTTATACGGAACCCCTTTGCCTCTTCTTAGCTTCTGGTGGTTTGCTGGCAGCCTTCAATGCCACTCCAATCCTTGTCTTCACTTGATGTTCTCTTTCCATCTCTGTCTTCATGTGGCCATCATATTACAAGGACATAGGTCATACTGAATTAGGGGCCTGCACTACTCCAGTGTGACTTCATCTAACTAGTTGTATCTGTAAGGACCCTATTTCCAAATAAGGTCATATTTTGAGATGCTGGGATTGCCAACATAGAGGAACACGTTTCAACCCAGAAGAGGTCCCAGTGCCCATCTGGAAAAGGATTTGTTTTGAATACCTGCTTTTGGAACAAGTCACTTGGGTCCACCCACTCTCAAGTGATACTTTATTATTTTAGCTCATCTAATTTTCATATTAATCTAATCTGGCAGGGACTCCTATCTCCATTTGACAGATGAGAAAATTGAGGCTCAGGGAGATTGGATGGCTGGCTCCCTGAGGCTGTGGGGAGCTCCCAACCTCACATTCCTGCCTCTCCTAGGAAATGGGGCTCCTGCACCCGTCTCTCCTCTAGTTTGCCACCTCTGCAACCTGCCTGCCGATCCTCATTCACACATCCAGAGATGGAAACAATCTAAGTTTCTCTGCGACTGCAAGTCTGATATGAGACTGTACTTGAAAGAAAGAGGCCCCTGAGTCACATTCCTTTTTGCAGACACTCATGGGTCCCAGGGCCTGGGACATGAGCTATTTATTACAAATGCCCTGATACCCACTTTCATTTCCTGCACGGTCTAGATGGACACAGATAGAGACAAAGCAGGAAAGTATCCGCCTAGCAGGGGCTGTAAATCCCACAAGAGGGGCCATAATGATGTCTGCATCCCTCCTGGATACTTCAGGGGAGAAGCAGGCTGCAGGAAGGCTGGATGTCAGCCTGAGGACCTTGAGTTTGTCATGAGGGAGCTGGGATCATGGTCATAAAAGAATGGGGCAGAATAAAGAGGGAGAAGCAGAAGCTGCCTGGATAACAGGCTCTGTTCACAAGCACAACGTCTCCATCTTTCCATTCCAAGGAGCCCTCCCCTGGCACCCCAGCTCCATCTTCCTCCCCAAGTGTTCACCCTCAAAATAACAGCTCACAGGGATCTACCATCTTCATGCTTTTGTTCATGTATTTGGCAATCAGCACACCTTGTAAGTGCCTGTTCTGCACTGGGAGTCGTGCCAGGCACTCTGCATGGACTATCCTATTTCATCCTGACAGCAGCTCACAGACTCCTATGTCCATTTCACAGATGAAGATATGGCTGCTTGGAGAGTGAAGGTGACTCACAGTTGGTGGTGGTACTGAAATTCAATCCGGGGGTGTCTGACTGCAACAATTCAGTTATTTCCACCCATCATTCATTTACTCATTCGTTTTACACATTTATTTTTGACTCTTGCACATGTGCTAGCTATTGTACTTGAGATGCAGAAATAAACAAGATGGACATGGTGCTTGTCCTCATGTCCTCACATGCCAGGGTAAAGACAGACAAACAGATACACACAACCTACCCCAGGTAACCAGCACATTGCCTCATCGTAAACCATGATCATGGGTGTGAAAAGGTAATGTCGACATGGTGTGATAACAGGGAATCATAAAGTGGTGGGAAGAGGATCTCATGTTGAGAGTGCCTGCCCAGTCAAAGTAAGATTTTGCTTAGGATGTCAGGGCAGAGACTAACCTTTTCTCAGCTGGCCATGAACCAACGCTGCTAGCAGCATCTGTGACCATGAGGGAAAGTATCTGAGAATGGGACCAACTTGGAGAAAGTGGGGAAGAAAGACAGGAAAAATCAGGTACAGGTGGCCTGTTTCAGCCCCCTTGTCTAATCACTTTGAAAGTCAAATATACTCCTGAGCTATTGAATTACACAACCCAGTAAGTTCCTGTTTTCTGTCTCTTGCAACCAGAAAATTACTATATAACAACACACTTCTCCTCAAGCCCAAAGCTCCCTGGGAGCTGGGAAGGGGCTGAATTTGCAAGGGAGACATCCATCTGTAGACCCACCCCTCCCAGGCGAGAGTTGGGAGCAGGAAGCTGAGATCGAAGGCAATTGGAAAAGGTTTGTAATATCTCTATTATCAGGACAAAGTTATTCTGACATGCTGCCTTTGATTGAAAAGTTCAGATAAAGGAAATAATATCCAATAATGCTCCTGGCATTTGCCTTGATCACACTCTGAAAAACAGGTAACTCTAAGATGCCTATTTTACAGGTGGGGAAGCTCAGAGAGGCTAAGCAAGTGACCCAGGGTTACCCAGCTAGTTAAATGGCAGAGTTGGGACTCAAAACCAGGTTTTCCTGACTCCACAGCCCATGCATTTTGTTTTTAGTCATTATCAGGCACACTCAGTATTTATTCTATACCAGAGTCCTGGTGCATGAAATTCGTGCACTGGGGATAGGGGGTGTCCCTCAGCTCAACCTGTACCCTCTCACAGTCCAGGAGCCCTCAGGGGATGTCCGAACGACAGCTTAGCACTGCTGTGGAGGCAGAAGAGGCTCCCACCATTGCCACTGCACTTGCCAGCCATGAGCCTGGCTTCTGGCTGAGCAGCGCTCTCCCTGTGGGAGCACACTGACGATCAGGGAGCAGCCTCCTGCATTGAGCATCTGGTGGTCAGTGTGCGTCATAGCAACTGGTCATTCCACCATTCAGTCCATTTGCATATTAGCCTTTTATAATATATGATCATAAAATCTAACATCTTCCTAAACCTAAAAAAATACATTTAAGACAGCATTTGTTTTCATCCAAGGCTGGGATTTATCAGGCTCACCATGCAGGTCACTCAGAGGCAGGCTTGAGGAAGCCAGAGCTCTTTCTCCTTCCTGCTCTTCCCTCTCTTCTTCCCTCAAATCCCCTATTCAGGTAACATGTGTCTTTGATAGACTACATATTTAAACATTGCCAGGGCACACAACTTCTGCTGCACTGATGCTTGTGTCACCTCCTGCAGGTGCATGGCTCAGTGTGGGCATGGAGTGCAGAGGACATGCTATGCTATAAATGTCAGCACGGTATTCACACCAGATTGTCTAAGAATCAACAAGCCTTAGCAGAATGGCTTCTGTGGGCAGCCCCAGGTGTTGGGGGACACGCTCCTTCAGGCACAGTGCATTTATGCAGCTGGCATTGAAAATAAGTAAGGTTGTGTTTTGGAGTTGTGTGTGCATGGGTGATTTGTGAGTGTGCACACACACACTCATGCACACACAGCCCCCTACCAGAACCGAGTAGCTGAGCCTCACGCAGCTGAGTGAATGAGTCATCCTACTGCCACTGGGGAAGGACAGCCTGATGAGGATGATCTTTTCCGATGGAATGCTGCTTCCTGCCACTTAAGAGGGAGAAATGTCTTTCCTGGTAACTTCGAGGAAACAGGAAAAACAAATCAAGCCTCAACTCTTGCAAGTTTTTGGGAGACTCGTTGATGTGAGAAGTACTTTATCCTAAAGGAATTGGGTTTCGCTTTGCATCATTGAATCAATGCAGGATGTTGACTTCTCACATTCAGTTTTGGACACCAAGCCAAAGTGAGTTTGTGAAGGCTTTTGTTTATTCTTCCCCTGGACCATTAGGGAGCTAGCTCTTCAATCTCCCTACCTTCACCTGGGGCACATTCTCAGTCATCCATCTCTCACATTGTCATAAATGAAATGAGACAGTGGGTGTCTTGCTGGGGTCAAGGGGTCTAATGCAGTGGTTGCCAACCGGTGGTCTGTGAGGTCTGAAAGGTTGGCGACCACCGGTCTAGTGGACACTGAAGATTCTGTCTATCCTGTGTCCATTCTCCCTTCTGGTGATAGCACCTCAATTTATTGTGGGGAGCCACTAATCCTTCACTCTCAGACTATACGGTTAGGGAGGAGCTGACCCCACATCTAGGTCTAAGGATGGAGATGTGACCCAGGCCTAGCCAATCAGCAAATTCCATTGCCATCACCACAGTCATTGGTTTAAGGATGGGCGCATGATCTAAGTTGGTCCTGAGCTAGAGTTATTGGGAAACAGAAGTTCTCTTTTCACTAGTGTTGCCAACTACAAAAAGTAGGTGCTAGCATCACCCCCCATTTCACAGATAAGGAAACTGAGGCTCAAGGGCACACAGCTATGAAGGGCAGAGTGGAGCCTGGAGGCTCCGGTTCTGCCTCCACATTGCACACTCTCTAAAGGGATGCCCTTCCTGAAAAGATGGAATCATCTGGAAATGGTCTGCTGCTTAAGCTTGGGGATGGGTACATGGATGTTCATTATGTTATTTCCCCCCCAACACACACACACTTTGTACATCTGAAATCAATCTTTTATCATAATTTTTTTAGAAGGAATGAAAAATAATTAAGCTGCAGTGTTTACCAAACCCCAGTCTCTGAACTTCCAATCCCCGGTATATTCTTCATGAGCATCTTTGTGTGACATTTGTAAATATTCATGGAAGCAGCTGAAGAGTGATGGGAAAGCAAATAGAAGAAAATCTAGGCAAACACACATCCCCCTCTGGCCGTCTCAGGTTCCAAGGATGAGGCACCTGGCATGCTCCACCATTAACAATCTGGGCTTGCCCCAATTTCAAATACTTTGCCCTGTTTTTCTATAAAGAGTGGTTCCCAGCTTGGGAGGACAAGGGTCACTGCAGCCTCTGTCAGCCCCTGTGTGAGGCCTCTGGCCTGCTTCTGCCCACACCCCTGTCCATCTGGCGGTGCTGGAGGCCTTTTCCTTGCTGCTGAATGCGCTGGCAAATTACCGCCTCCTGGGAGCAGCCACCACTAATGACTGGAAGGAGTTGGGATACAAACGTGCCAGCTCTTTCACCTTTCAGGGAGGTCAGCTCTGAGCTACATTCCTCCCTGACTCTGAGCAGCCTCCACAGCATTCCGCTCCAGGTGCCCATAGCCGTGTCTGTGTCCAGAGCTTTCTTTACTGGCTGCCTTCCTTCTCTGTCTCATGTGGGCACTCTCTCAGCGGACACTCAGGGTCCCCTGGTGGTCAGTGTGTGTCATAGCAACTGATTATTCCGCCATTTGGTCAATTTGCATATTAGCCTTTTATAATATATGATAATAAAATCTAACCCATGTAAAATGCATCCACTTGAATCCTTGTCTCAAAGCCTGCCTCTGAGGAACCCAGAACTAAGGCAGAGGAATACTTTCAAAGAGCCCCAGAGGTGATTCCAAAATCCTTCCCTCTCTGTCTCCTGAATCAAGAATGCCTTCAGCAAACTATCAGAAAGTCTTGGAAAGTCAGCCTGCCTGGGATTAAGGCTCAGCAATGCCACTGGCAGGCCAGCTGTGTTTCCTCAAATAAGCTTCTAAAGGTGTCTGGGCCTCATTTAGTTCTTTCACCCACCAAGGAAGGAGCCCTCCTTCCCTAGCTTGTGAGGGATCCATGAGAGACACATGGACTTGTGGACACAGACAATGAGCAAAAACTTGATTTGTGATTTAAAAAGTGTCAGGAAGCATTACCTTAATTTAAATGTCACAAAAATCTTTGTCAGATTCTGTTGTGATTTACCTGCTCTGTATGTAGATCACATAGCAAGGAAATGCCTAAAAAGTACAATTTAATGGCTATTCATTAAACTCCTCTTCCCTTGGGCTGGAATGATGTTCTGGAACTATATATTAGAAGGACCCATGTTCCCTCCTAGCTGGATGAGAGTCATAAAAGCAAATAATAATACAGTTTGAAAAATGCTTCAAGAGACATCTGTGGTAGGCACGTATGGGTTTTCACTGCCTGGCCCCCCTGTAGCCTGGGGTTCCAGGACCCTAAACTCCTTCCAGAAGCTGTCCTTCCCCACTCTAGTTCCTCTGGCTCCAGAGGTGGCCATGTGACTCAGGTTGGGCCAGTCAGAGCTGTTGACCCCCTGGCCACAGTGATTGGTTCAAAAATCAGCATGTAACTCAAGCCAGACCAATGAGGCTCAATTCTGGGACTTGGGCAGAGCTGCTGAGAAAGTGATTACTTTGGCTGAACCAGAAGGTAGAAGAATAAAGTGTGGAACTTCCAGGAGCTTCTGGTAGCTTCCCGAGAGAGAAGCCCACACAATCAACAGCTAGAAACAGTTGCAGTGGCACATTTTAACCCTTTGTCTCAGCTGTGTCCACAGCCCGCTCTACCATCTGGACTTTTCCATTACATTAACCAATGAGCCCTCTTCCCTCTTGTTTCCTAAGCCACTTACTACCAGGAGTCATGCCTATGCAGGGCCTGTGCAAATTACAAAGGAGGCATGGGGCAAGAAGCCAGCCATTCCAGAAAGGGTCTACAAGACTTCTGAAGAAGAGGAGCTCTTAACTCAGTTTTGAGGGATGGATAGACATTTGCTCTTCAATGATCAAGGCAGGGAAGGGCATTTGAGGCAGAGGAAGTAATATGGCCAAGGCATAGAGGTGAGACTTGGGAGTCATTCATACCTGGAGTATGGGACATAAGAAAATGAGGCAGCGATGTTAGGAGGGACCGGATCATGGACAGTTGAGTGCCAGGTGACAAGACTTTTCTGCTATAGAAGGCCAGCTGCCTGAGTGTGGTAAGCAGAAGGGAAGGTGGATCAAGCCTCACGAAAGCTGAGGAGACTTAATGAATATCTCTTGTTGAAAGGAGCCCCCTCCCAAGCAAATATGCTAAAGTTTTGGCTGGGAACACAACAGTGAACCTGAGTCAAAGCTGAGATCTGAGGCACCTGAATAAGCTAATCACCTGGCAGTAGAAAGCATCAGCATCATCAGCAGCATCTAAGCAGTGCTTACACTGTATATTAATGCCTTGGACACTTTCTATTCCTTTAATCCTGTCTTGGGGTCAATAGGAGACCCCTGCGAACTAGGACTCATGAACTAGGGCAAACATGCTGACTGGGTTGCCTAAGGTCACACAGCATGGAGTTGACCTCAGCTTGCATGATTCAGTGCATGGTCTGTAACAGCACTAGCATCATCCAAGGACTTATCAGAGATGCAGAATCCCAGGCCCCACCCCAGACCTACTGGCTCAGAATCTGCATTTGGTCCTTAGACACATCAAAGTTTTAAAAGCACGTGGCTATGCACTGCATTGAACTAGCCAAATAAAACATAAAGCACTATGGGTTGTTGGGTTGAAATGAGGGAGTTGGAAAGAGTTATCTTTTAATTTCTGCATATCTCACAATGTGGTTATATTATTTTCATAATGGAGAAAACACTTAAAATTTAAGAAAGTCTGAAACACAAAAAACTACACAATGTTATAAATTTGGTAAATTAAGAAACACTTACTTGCATTTTAAATGGTCCCCGTTTTCAGTCTGTTATTACTTTTTGTTTTTTTAAAAAATATATTTTATTGATATTTTTATTGATTTCAGAGAGGAAGAGGGAGAGAGGGATAGGAACATCAATGATGAAAGAGAATCATTGATTGGCTGCCTCCTGCGCATCCCCTACTGGGAATTGAGCCTGTAGTCCCAGTATGGGCCCTGACTGGGAATCTAGTCCACGACTTCTTGGCTCCTGGGTCAGTGCTCAACCATTGAGCCACACCATCCGGGCATCACTTTTTGTTTTAATTCCCCCTTCCCCTTAGAAAAAAAATGAAAAACTTCTGCCTCAAAGCCAGAAGCAGATATGTTTTTGAAGGCAGGCTTGGGCCTTCCCCTCTTGTGAATGGCCAGTGCAGGCAAGGGCATCTTTCTGTCTGCAAAGGGAGCTCATTCTAATATAGGTCTTATCAAAAGTAAATAGAGATTTCTGTTCATTGAAATGAGAGACAGGAATGATTTAAGCATTCAGTGTGATTTGTGACTTGCCTTTTCGCCATGATGATTTCCCTTCATTAATCCTTTTTCTGCCTACACAGGATGAAAGCCCCTCCCCTTTCCTGAATTCTCAAGGTTTTCAAGCCTCAAAATTGCTGACTTCAGATTTGGCCTGTCAGCCTAGTTCACTCTCGCTTGTCCTTCAGCACTCAGTGTGAATGTCACTTCTCAGGGAAGCCTTCCAAGACTTGTCAGTCCTATATTAGGAAGAGATCTCAATTGCAAGTGGTAGAAAAACAAACTTAAACTGGCATAAGCCAAAAAAGGGTGACTCTTGGTTCAGAGAACAAAAAAGGGTGAAATGGCATCAAGTATCACTGGGTCTAGGGTCTCAAATGACTTACTAGGAAGTTGCCTGTGACAAATTTCTCAGCCTTCCTCTAGGGGACTTCAGAGTAAAGTAGACTCTCCCAGAAGCCTCCATGGTAGACCCCAATTTTTGTCCCTCTAGTTTAGAAAATCCAACAGAAAAAGAACCCCCCCCAACTATCCCTCTAAAAGTCCCAGAGTTGAATCTCGTTGGCCAGACTTACTATAAGTCTTATGTATATCTTTGACCAATCATTGAAGCGTCAAGGAGTGGAATGCTCTGATTGGCCAGGACCATGTGCCTACCCTAAACTCATCCCCAGCTGAATCACATGGACTGATGGAAGGCAAAAGTGGGTCCCCAAAGGAAAACTGGAAAAATGAGGGCAGGGCAATTTACAACAGACCATCTTTCACAACGTTTTATAGCCTGGAAATTAGCCTTTGTAACATTTGCTGGCTTTTAAAAATTGCATATTAATTTAACCCAGGCAGACTGGCTCAGTTGGTTGAGCATCACCCTGAAAAGTTATGGTTCAATTCCTAGTCAGTGCACATACCTGGGTTTAATCTCCCGGTGAGAATACCTATGGAAGACAACCAATTGATGTTTCTCTCTCACAATGATCTCTCTCCCTGCTCCCCTTCCTTCTCTAAGTATGTCCTCAGTGAGGATTAAAAATAAAAAATTAAAACTATATATTAATTTTAATAGTTTCTTTTTTAATGCATGTCTCCCCAACTTCACGGAAATGCTAAGGGCAAGGATTATGTGTGCTTGCAGATAATGGTATTCATAATGCCCCATGCATATTAGGTGTTCATCAAATATTTATTGAATGAATGGACCCATTCCAACTGCTTTAACAACAGCTGTGTTTACTCACATTTGTCAGAGGTGATTCTGGAATGCTGGCACTCAAGCTCCCAGTTTTGAATCAGATTTGGCTATTGACACAGCCAGAACCTCTTTCCGAGCTGTACTCTGGGAAAGATAGAAATGCAGCTCTGCAGAACTGGCGATATCTGTGTCCAACTAGAAACTGTTGTCAGGTGGTATAATCTCTGGGGTGGGTTGGCAGCAGACAGGATAGAGAGAAGGAGATTTTGAATTTGCTGCATTATAGCACCTGACATCTGAAAGTGGACTATCTCAAGCCTCATAGTCTCCATGTATGGTAGTTACACTCATTTTTTTCAGGGAAGAAACTGGGGTTCAGAGTAGCCCACAAAGTTGGCCAGCTCATACCTAATAGAACTAGTAGTTGAACCAGTTCTTGCCAGTGCTTGATATCTCTCAGACACCAGTTCTTTCTGCATGACCTTCAGCAAGTCTCTTTGCCTCTGGGAGCCTCAGTCTCCTCATCTATAAAATGGAGAGTGTTATAAGATGGTATTGGAAGTCCTGGGCATGCAGTAAACACTGCCTTCTCCTCCTTTTAGATGTTGCATCAAGCTAAGTTTTATATTCCAAGTACTTCCCTGGCTGTAATTGCAATAGAGATGTGAACTATTAGGACACATTTGTCACTCAGGACAGAGTCCAAGAAACAGCCTGCCTGAGGGTAGACCAGGCCTTTCCCACATCGGGGAGTTCCCGCAGCAGCCCAGGAGCTCCTCACGTTTGAGCCCAGGTGACAACTTAGTCTAGGAGATGAGGTCCTCACTGAGCAAGTATGGGCCTCAAAGACTCATGCCTTAGGAGCCAAGGCCTCTGTAACAACAGCGCCATATGCAAAGCCTCCAGGTCCTCCCAAGGGACACACCCAGTCACAAGTCTTTGCACAGAGGAAAGCTCAACAGTATGGTGTTCCCAACAGGCATTTATAATTCATTCATGGGTCTTCCAGTCTAGATCAATTCACCAGTCAAGACTCATTTTTAACACAAGTAATGTTGCCTGGCAACACAATGACATTCCACCTTTATCTGGTTTCTGGGATTGATAGAGACAGTACGTTAAGCCAAGGTTTAATTTGTTCTTAAGAGAAGGAGAAAGGATTTTGTTGGCCCTTCTTCCACAAATATTTACTGATGTTCCACCTCATAGATACACACACACACACACACACACACTGAGTTTTGAATTTTAAAACTCTAGGCTTTTTTTATTTTAAAAGTCTAGACTTTTTTATTTTAAACACCAAGAATTTCAAAAGCTAAGCCTTTTTAACTTGAAAAGTTAAGAATTTTGAATTTCAAATGCCAGAAGTTTTGAATTCCAAGGCCAAGTTTGATAAGTTTCAAATGCCATTTTGATTTTCCTGAGTCTGGCCTTTTGGGTTTCAAAAAGTAAAACCCTGAGTCAGAGCACAGGTTCATGTTCTAATCACTAGATCTGGGAAAAGCAGATGAAGAGCCAGGTGACGTGGGCCTCAGAAAAGAAAGGGTTTTCCGAATTGAGGAAGGGGATAGAAGAAGCAATGATAAGGGATAAGGTCAGTGGGGTCCAGACAAGGGCCCAGGGTTGAGGGGGTCTGGCTGTCCTGATCAGTGCCCAGTGAGGACTGTTGCTCAGGAGAGTAGCTGGAAGGCCACCATCTGTGCCCCAAGGTGTCTCTCGGCTCCCCCTACATGCACTTGCCCACTGCATCTGAGGTGGAGAAGGTGTCTGGAGCCTGGCCAGATGCTCGTGGCTTAGAGGGAAGCCTGTGACCTTGCACTTGGGTGGTTCTGAGCAGAGCTCACAATGCTGGAAGCTCGCACCTGTGAAGATCATGGCTGAAGCCTGCAGCTGTGTGTGTGCAAGGGAGGGTAACGGAACATCCCAGGAGAGGCCTGCTGATCCCAGTTTCCCTGTGTGACCTGGGACAAGCTCATTGGTTTATTCCACCGAGAGGTAAAACATTTTACCTCTGTGGGCACAGGTTCTGGGGCTAGACCTCCTGGGATTCCAAGTTCTCTTGCTTCCTTGGGCAAACTATTTCACCTCTTCGTGTCTCAGCTTCCTCACCTATAACTGGGAACAAAAGGAGTACCCACTTCTGGAGTACCCACCTAAAAAACTCACAAAAGCGCTCCTCCGCTGGTAAACACCGCTCAGATGGTAGGTACTGCTATCACTACATCTCAGACACTTGACTATGCACCAGGGATATAGGAGTGAGCAAGCAAAGGGTCAGCAGCCGCAGGGAGCTTATGTTCCAGTGAGGAAGACAAATAATAACACACAAAACGAATATGTCTTTGAGAAAAAGATAGAGCAGGATAAAGCCAACGTGGTTCCTTTTCTCTCTGAGCGTTGATGCCTCTGGGGTAAACAATGACTTCCATACAACTGGAAGTGTCTGGCCCAGTCCTGGCATCTAGTCGGTGCTGAGGGTGCCCTTCCCCCCTTGCCTGCTCTCCTCACTGCTGCCCACGTGGCCCAGGGGAACAGCCCCTTCCTTGTTGGAGAACCAGGAGAAGCAATTGGAATTACAGATACAAAGGAAATTCCCAGAAGCACTGTTCCGCCAACCAGATGTTCCTATGCCTTTCTCAAACAGATTAGTGTCCTAGCAACTGGAAAGGGGGAAACGGTCTGTTTCTTTCTGGGAACAGAATGGACAAAAAAAAGAAAAGAAAAAAAAAAGCATTTGTTTAAGTTCAACCTCTGGGAATCCCTATGGCAGGAAAGGCGTTTGACATGCCCTTCATCACTGTCACCAGGTCCCTGTCTTCAATAGCCCTCCTGACTCCTTTGTGATTCCGAGCAAATAAAATGGGACATTGTATCTTATCCTGTTCCTTTGCTAGCCTCCCAGCCCTTCTTCTTCACCCTGATTTAGGGCACACCATCCCGCCCAGAAACCTAAGGATTCTCCTTGACTCCTCCCTCACCTCCACTCTTATTGCAATGCAGACTATCAGCACATCCCGCTGGCTCTGCCTCTAAAGCAACCCTCCATCCTACATCAGCTATCCAGTAAAACAATACTGCTGCATAACAAACAAAAATATGGACTTCGGGCACACAATGCTAGCATCTCTTTCTCATGCGTCTTATTGTCAGATGCTAGCACTGTGTGCACAAAGTCCTTATTTGTTTGTTAGGATCAGCCGGGGGTAGGTTAAGCGGCTCTGCTGATCTTGACACTCCTATGTCTGGGGGTGGCTAGCTGGCCATGGATCTAGGTCACCCTCAGCCTGGGGCAACACCACATGTCTCTCATCCTTTGCCAGGCCAGCCCAAAGGATGGGAATGGCAGAGGAACTGGATGAGCACCCTGCAAGTGTCACCTCTGCTGACACTCCATTGATCATCCCATGTGGCCAAGCCCAGGGTGACAGAGCAAGGTGCTGAAAATTTAAATGACAAAGGGTGAGGCTACAGGAGGGGCAAAGAATTAGGACCAAATTGTGTCATCCCCCTCACCTTCTCTGCATTCCCATTGCTACTGCTTTGTCCCAGACCACCTCTATCTCAACTCTAGACCCCTGCCTGGCGTCTAACTTCCACCCCACTTTCATCCTCTCCCCTGTTCTCTTGCAGAATAGACCCTTCCAGGCCATTCCATGCCCAGAATCACAAAGGAACTTCTAGAAATGTAAATCTGACTATGACTCTCCCCTGTGCGAACTTCTCTGTGGCTTCCTGTTGCCCTTTGAATAAAATCCAAACTTTATGGGGATAAGGCTTGGCCATTTTCCTCAGCTTCATTTTCATGACTGCTGTCCACTTGCATCTGCATCTTCTAGCTACCAGAGCCCTCACTTTGTGCCTCAAAATAACTCAACTTTTTCCTCTCTTAGGGTTTCTGAACATGCTGTTCCCTGGACCCAGAATTCTCTCTCTGCACCTCTCTCAGGACTGCCTTCTCTTTGCCATTTAAGTCTCAGCTTAAATGCCACCTCCTCCAAGAAGCCTCCTGTGCTTAGCCTCCTGAAGTTGATTCTGCTTGGTCTCAGTCACAGCCTCTTTTTGTTTTCTTCTCACCATGTAAATATCTCATATATTTAAAATGTTTTCTCTCACTTTCTTGCCCCCTTCCCACTAGAATGTAAGCTTTGTCCATCTTGTTCACCTTTTAGGCACTGCAGCAAGACAAAGGAGATGGTGGTTCTGGGTTGACTTGTATCCCTCTGAAGTTCACATGCTGAAATCCTAACCCCCAGTGTGCTGCTATTTAGAGGTGGGGTCTTTGGGAGGTACCTGGGTTTCGATGAGGTCATGAGGAAGGCCCCTCATAATGGGATGGTTGCCCACAACAGTACAACAGACATCTTTGGTTTACTAGATTCTGGTATAAATTAATGCTTTTACCAGATTATAGATTATACTAGGACCTTATACTATTTTAACTCCATTTATACTTCTCCCATTGTTGTCATGCACTTTAATGCTCTTTATATTTTAAACCCTGGAAGACATTATTATAATTTTTTGGTACAATCAAGTTTTCATTTACTCCAGATTTATTTTTCTTTCCATTCTGCATGTTATATCTCCATCTGGGATTATTTACCTTCCCCTTGGAGAACTCCCTGTGGAATTTCTTGTGGTGTGGTCTATTGGTAACATTCTTCTCAGTTGTCTGTCTTTGTGGTTTTTTTTTTAACCTTCACTTTTGAAGGATACTTTCTCTGAGAACAGATTTTAGGTTGATAATTATTTTTCATCCAGCACTTTAAAGATGTCATCCAGCCCTGATCGGTGTGGCTCAGTTGGTTGAGTATAGTCCCACGCACTGAAGGGTTACCAGTACAATTCTCAGTCAGGACACGTGCCCATATTGTGGGCTCCATCCCTGGGATGTGTAAGAGTCATCTGACCAATGTTTCACTCTCACATCTCTCTCTCTCTCTCTCTCTCTCTCTCTCTCTCTCTCTCTCTCTCTTTCTCTCTCTTACTCCCTCCCTCCCTCTCTTCCTCCCTCTCTCTCCAAACCATAAACACATCCTGAGGTATTATAAATAAGAAAAAATAAATGAGCTGTCATTATTACTATCATTCCTCTGAGGTAATGTGTCTTCCTCCCTCCCCCCTCCCCCAACCCCCGACTGTTTTGAAGCTATTATTTTTGCCTCTGGAAAAAATATTAGCAATTTTATTTTTAGGGGAGTTAGGTATAGTTTTCCATAGATTTATTCTTTTAGGTCTGGTAGCATTTATTGGAACTGTAGTTTGAAGTCTTTTTATCAATTTTGGAATCTTACTAGTCATTATCAGAACTATTGTTTCTGCTCCATTCTATTTCTCTCCTCTTTCTAGGACTCCAGATCTTTATACTGGAGATGTGTTCTGCATATTTTCTACTGGATTATCTTCCAATCCACAAATCCTCTCTTCAGGTATCCAGTTATCTGTAAACCCATCTTTTGAGTTCTTGACTTCAGTGGTTGTATTTTTCTGTTCTTGAATTTCCTAGTGGTTATTTCTTACAGATTCCAGTTCTCTGTTAAAATTCTGCACTTGTTACGTTTTCTTGAACATATAATCACAGTTCTTTCAGAGTCCGTGACTGATAACATTAATATCCGAGTCACCTTTGGGTTCATTGTTATTGCTTTTTTTTTTTTTTGGTTAATTTTGGTTCTGTTTATTGGTATGACTGGTAAAAAAAAAATTAATTGAATGCCAGATGTTGTACATGAAAAATTGAAGAAGGGCCTTCATGATATTATCTCCCTCCAGAGGAGACTTGCCCTTTCCTGAGACATGGCCGGAGTTAGGCTCTATCACCTTAATCTACTCGGGGTCTAAATACTGATTCAAGTCTGAATTGCAATTTGTGTAAGTCTTGATCTACCTGTGGTTCACCCCTTAATTCTGCACTAGGAACCTCCAGTGATCCCAAATAAAGCTTGAGACAGTTTCTAGAGCTTATCTTCCCTGCTGAGCTTCGAACTTTGTCTCCCAAGTTCTGTGAGATAGAAGAATACTCCATCTGCTTTTCAGTCACTTTTTGCTTGGCTGAGAATTGGTGACTGTTGAGGGAAAAGTTGATACTGAGGGTCAGGCTTACTTCTCTGGATCTCCCATCTCTCCAGGATCTTCAAGGTTTGGTGGCTTTGCTAGCCCTAAACTTCAAATTTTGTCTCATCAGCCCCATGAGACTACTTAAAGCTCATTTGGCTTTCCACCTCTGTGCCAAGAATCAGCAAATGAGCTAAGGGGAGAATGTTGGGTTCATCTCAACAAGCTTCCCTTTTGTCTAGGATCTTGATTCCTCAAGTCCTAGGTGCCTGGACAGCCCTCTGATGTATTAGCTAAATATGAAATGGGGCTATTAATATTTCCCCTTCTTATTGGTTTTGAAGAGATCATGATTGGTTTAAACAACTGAAAAACTAACTACAAATGTGAGGGGGCAAGCAGAGATGGTTTTAGGCATTTCTGGCCACATCTCAACTATGGGCTCTGATTTAGAAACATTTTTCTGGACATATTTAGCCTAATCCCATGGACACTGACACAGAATATATATATATTCAGGACTTCTTGGAGGAGAGTCCTCTGTGGGTTGAACAAAATCATCCTTCAGTGATCCCCTGCCTTGAAGAAATGGTGAGACCTCTAAGAGCATGGCCACTAAATGGTCTTTTACCAAAGGGTGGGGCAGGGATCTGCCTTTTGTTTTGCTGAGTAAGATATGCAGTTATGTTGGTCTCCTCACCTTTCCCCAGGCTGTGCTGGGCCTTTATCCTAAGCAGCTGTGGTTGAACTGATATTTAGAGAAAAGTTGTTTCCATGCAACTCAAATGCAGAGCTGCCTGGTGTTCCCACTTGTGGTTCTGGCCCAGACACTAGATGCTGCTGTTTGTAAAAGGGAGCTGGGGTACGTTTCCTCCAATGCCCACTTGGTGGTGGTATGAGAGGAGAGAAGTTGGCTTCCACGTTCATTGGCTGGCTGGTTTGAGGATGAAGACAGACTCTGGTGTCAGAGAGCTTTCTTTCCATTATGTGATGGCCTTCCTCCGCCCCTGCTGGACCAGACAGAGAGCCTCAATCTTGAGGAAAGAGGAACAAGAGAGGACCCTGGACCCCAGTTCTTGCTCTGTCTCACATCACTAAGTGAACTTGGATGAATCACTGTCCCTCTGCCATCTGCATTTGTCAATAACTGAAGGATAAGAGGATTGGACTGAGGTTCCTTCCAGCTCTAGGTACCTGGGATGCCTTCCATCAAAGACTCCAGACCCCTTATCACCTCTCATTACAGCTATGCTGCAGAGTTGGGGGTTATGAGCCCCCCTGTACTCAGAGAGGTACAGTGATCTGCCTGAAGTCACAGCAAATAAGCTGTTTTCTCAGAATGTCAGCTGCATAAGAGCAAGAATTTTGTCAAAGTGACTGATATATCCCTGCCCAAAGTGCAGTAACGCAAACATAGTCTCAACAAATGTCTCCCGAGTAAGGGAATAAAATGGTGGAGCTGGAATCTGAACTTGGCTCTTTCCAATCCTCAATGGCCATTTCTAGTTACATCCAGTTGGGAATATTTGGATTAATTTCCTGGAAGGGGAGACATAAAAGTGTAGAATACCAGTTGTTTGATAGTAATGAGCAGGAAGGTATGAAGTAAAAGCTCAGGCTGATGGGAAGGCTGGTCTCAGACTCAGAGCTTAGAAAGAGGAGCAAGGTGTGAGGCTTTGTACGGGAGCTCGACCAGAGCACAGAGCCTCCTGGAGCCTGCCGGGACCCTGCGTGATTGCAGGATGACTGTTAGTGTGTGACGACACAGAACACACCCCCAGGAGGCTGGTGTGCTCAGAGGGTGAGCACCTTCACATGGGGCTCTTGACTTCTGTGGTCTCACAGCCCTACTGGTAGAACAATTTTGGAGCATGTAGCCCCAAATGCGCACATACATATAAATTAAATACAAGTATCACTGTCAATTATTAAATATTAGTATAGCTCACTTTCCTATAAGTAGGAATAATTCTTTCCTACCCCACAGTGATTTCTCAGTGCTCCTTGCCTCACCAGATTAGATTGTGATTCCACCTAGACCAGCAAGATTCCCAGGGAATTCAGTCACAGTCAAAGTCAAGAAGGTTCTAGTGTGCCATCCCTGAACACTTGGAGCCAAATCTGAACCTCTCCTTCCCAGCAAGCCCTAGCCAGGGAACTAGAGGCCTGGGTATGGCCCAGGTCCTGCCACCCCTCGGCAAGTAACCGTGGCTGAGTTCTGTCCCTGCTTTAGCTCTGGATTCCTGCCTATGGCAGGGCTCACAGTCCTCATCCACCTCCTGCACAGGGACCCTCTCAGAGGCCGAAGGTCCGTAGTCACCATGAACCAAGTGTGGTAGGTGGGCAAGCGGGGCCCTGGAGGAGGAGCGATGCCTTGGCCACCACCAAGAAAACAGCAGACCAGGCAGGCCTTTGGGTCAGCTGGTTCTGCTTCCCTAACAACTCTCTGCTCCCCCCGCCTCCCTCCAAGCTACTTCAGGGTGCCTCTCCCATTTCTACAGCAGTAATAGAACCAGTAACAGGAGCTAACACTTACATAGGCCCCACTATGAGCCAGGCACTACGTGCTTTACACAGATAACTCATTAACCTTTACACCAACCTTATCAGATGGTTATGATGAAGATCACCATGCCCATCTCACAGATAAGGAAATAGAGGCATAGTTCAAACTCAACAGAGGCCAAGCAATTTGGAGGTGGATTTGAGACTAGGAACTTGTGTACTACACTGCTCAGCCACTCCACTTACTGTCCCCATCTTAATTCATTTATTCACTCTCTCCAGTATTACTCCTCTTCCTTTTTATTTCTCTGATCACATCCTCCCATTGCCACTGCATTTCCCCCTTTTCCTGTTAACACTAAAAGGTGGCTCACAGGTGTCATCCTTTACTATTTCCCCCATATTACTCCTCAAATATTGCTCTTCTATTGGCACCTTCTCCCTCTATTTCTTTTTTTTTTTCTGACTTCCTCATCCCTAGTACCTTTTTTCTTACTTCTCTAGTTAATAGGACTTACTCTATGATTTTTCCTCTTCCTTCCTTGAATACTTTTTCTCTTCTGTGGGTTTCAAAAATACTTGCAAATTCTTTGACAACCCTTCCATGAAAAGCAGAGTGTGTGGAATTTGGGAGGTTTGTGACTGCTTGGAGGGGAGCAGGAAGTGACACTCTGTGATTTTGGAGTAATTCCAGCTCAGGTAATGTAACAGTGAGTGAAGAAGTCTCTAGGAGGTGATGCTAGCCTCCCTCCTCTCCCCCCCTCCCATCTTTCACTCTTCTGGGTTGGGGCCCAGATATCATGGGGCTGAGACACCCCTCCGCCCTGCCTGAATTCCTGCCCCACAGAATTCCCAACCATAATAAGGTGGTTGTTTTATGCCATGTAAGTTTTGAGTCCCTGTTAGACAGCGATGCGTAACTGGAGCACTGCTCTCCTTGTACCCTCCTCTCCCGACACTGGAGAGGTACTCGGCCTGTGCCCTGCCCTCCTGACCAGCCTCGTCTGCTGGGGCCTCCTGACCTCAACGCTGGTACCTTTGTGTCTCCCATCAGAGATCCCAGTCCTGTCATCCTCTGAGCAACGGGCATCCTGATTATGGAGGCCATCACTCTGAGTGTAGACAGGAGTGATTTACAACTCTGCTGTGGGGGAGACTCATTGCCTTGTCAGAAGCTCACAGCCTTTCAGACAAGTTCTGGAGTCAGCACTCTGCAGACTTGGGTCTGCATCTCGATCTGCCCCTTCCTCACCCTCACACCCTGGGCCTGAACTCTACTTACTGAGTGATTAATAATTCAGGGTTAATATGGGGCTTGAATATGACCCACCTGATTAGCAATAAGTATATCAGATGGACTGTGTAAAATGAGGCTAGTTATACCAACCTCGAAAATATAGTGAGAAATCTAAGGTCACATAAAAATCATATCTTCACCTTACAAAAGAGGTAATTTTGAAGGCAAAGTTTAGGTGGCTTCCTTGAAATGATTAAGATGTCTGGAATCCCATCGTTGAACTTCCTTTTGGAATGCAAGCACTTGACTCCAGCTTTACTGGATCCTATTAGGACATTATGATGATCCCTAGTTTGCACATCTGAGGCTCAAAGAGATTTGCCCAAGGACACACAGCTAAACCTGACAAACCCACGACTGAAGCAGAGGCCACTTTCTCTCCTCCCAACACGCATGGAGGTAGAATGTGCTCTATGCTGACCACCATGTTCATATGTCACTCTGCTGTTGACTAGCAAGACCCTCTCCTTCTCTGAAGTGGAGGACAGAGGGAAGGGGTCCAGGTAAATAGGCTGACTTGATTGGTGGGGTAGGGTTTTGGGGTTGGGGAGTCAGCCTTTACTGATGTATGAATACTTTTTATTTTATTTTACTTCATTTTTAAAAAAATATATTTTATTGATTTTCCACAGAGAGAAAGGGAGAGAGATAGAGAGCTAGAAACATCAATGAGAGAGAAACATCAATCAGCTGCATCCTGCACGCCGCTCACTGGAGATCTGCCCACAACCAAGGTACATGCCCTTGACTGGAATCTAACCCAGGACCTTTCAGTCCACAGGCCAACGCTCTATCCACTGAGCCAAACCGGTTTCAGCTGAATGCTTTTTAATATTGTAAAAATTTATTTAGCTAAAAACTTTAACTTATTTCTTTGGATAGGTGATGCATTCTAGGGTTCCAAATTTTAAGAGGCACCAAAAGGGATTCAATGAAAAGCAAGTATCTCCCACCTGCCCTCAGCCACATGATTTTTCTGTCTGCAGGAGGTCAATCTTTCCACTGGAGAGAATTTCCAGATACCTGAGCAAATATGAATGTAGATCCTTCCCTTTTTGTTTCTGTGCATATTAAAAACACTGCTCTTCATTTTGCTCTCTTCCAAAGATTGCTTCTCCTTTTTCTGGCTGCATAGTACTCCTTTATCTTAATTACAGCTCCCCACTTTCCCACCTCATTCCCACCAGGAGAAAGCAAATCTGATTTCTGAGGGTAGCGCCTCTCCCATCCTTTTCATGCTGTTCTTCCTAAACCTCTGAGATCTGGTGAGCTCAATAGCTGTCTAGCAGAAGGATAGGAACTGAGATTGGGTACAGAAGACAAAGCCTGCGATAGACAGACCTTCCCCTCACTATCCTTCAGCTGTGCTGTGTGGTTAAGGACAGGGACCACCCTCTCTGAGTCACCTTTGCTTCCTCTGCAAGATGCAACCCCAGGCTTCCCTCCCAGGGCAGGGGTGAGGGTGCCTGAGGAGAGTCTTTCACCTCTTGCAGGCCTGAGGCCAGGGGGCACTCACTCATTCATTGATTCACCAATTCATTAATTCATCAGTCACTTATTTACATATTTCTTCACTTTTTATTTACTCATTAATTTACTCATCATCAACTCACTAACTCATTCATTCACTCATTCAGTTATTTATGATCTCATCCTCATTCATTCATTCATTCATTCATTCATTTACTTATTCACCCATTATTCATGCATTCACTGATTCATTCATTCATTGACTAACCGGTGGTGATTAGCGTTCCTAGAATGAGAATTGGAGTGCGGGTGGGGGAGACGGGCGACGATGTGTGAGGGTGCTGTTGGAGGTTACTGACGGAGGGGGGGTAGAGGGGCAGGGGGTTATACGGCTCTGGCCCTGTCGGGTCCCTCTCCAGCCTCCCTCTCCGCTCTCGCCCGAGTCCGCCGCCCCGCCCCCGCGCCCGCGAAAGTGCGCGTTCTCGGAGAGCGTCGCTGCTCAGCCTCCAGCTCGAGAGCCTAGCGGAGCGCCTGGCGGCCGCCCCCACCCGCCCGACCCTCCCCGGCCGCCCATGCCCACCGCGCCCCGGGCCCGCGGCCCTCCCCAGCGCTGCTCTGCGCCTCCGGGCCCGGCGGGGGCGGGGGCGGGGGCGGGGCCGGGGCCCGGGCCGGGCCGGAGAGACCCAGCCGGGCCGCAGGGCGGTCGCCGGGATGCGGAGCTGGCGGAGGAACCTCACGCTCTGCCTGCAGCGGCTGCCGGACGAAGGTAGGACGCGGCGGCTGTCCAGGCCGGGGAGCGCCGGCGCAGCGCGGGGCAGGGCGGGCGGGCGGGCGCACGGCGCTGAGCTGGCCAGAAGCGCGCACGCGGGGGGCGCCGGGTGAGGGTCCCCGCGGGGGGCGAAGGACAGGCGGCCGCATCGGAGGAGCCGGAGGGGAGCGCACCTGAAGCCGGCCGCCTGACGGGGTCACCGCAGGACACTGGTGCGGAGCGCAGCCCAGCCCGCGGAAAGCGAGCGGCGGAGCTCCGCAGGGCGCACCGAGATGGGACCCGGAATCCGGCGACTCTCAGGGGCTGGCGCGCAGGCTCCGAACCCTCGAGGGCGCATCTCCGGAGCGGCCTGCGAGTCCGGTTCCTGGAGCTGCCGGCGCCGGCGCGGCGACCACGTGCCTCCTGGCTGCCCCGAGTTTGCCGGGGGTCGGGAGGTGCGGGCGCTTATGGGGTGAACGGGGGGCGGGGGCTTTGGATCCCGGGGCTGCAGTCGCTGGTACCCAACTTTTCTTTGCACGCCCGGGAGAACCCCCGCGCCGACCCCAGACTCTGCAGTTCCTCAAAGTTGCAAACGAGGCCGAATGCGGGAGGTGGTTTGGGGCGGGTAGACGCTGCCTCCCAGCCCCCTGCCCGGGCCGGCCGTGCCGCAGCGCTGCGGCGGGCCCCCTCCTCCCCTGTACCTGTTGTCAGAACCGGATGTAGTGGAGGGAGTAGTAGGAAGAAGGACCCGCGTCCAGTGACCGTAACCCTGGAAAGTTCGGATTCGGTGCTAATTGAGAATTGCCAGACGGTGAGTTGGGGGCAGAGTGCGGCGGAATGACGGCTGCCCACCTCCGCTCACTTAGGGGTCACAATGGCGGACTCACAGGCCCCGCGCACTGAGTCCCGGCGCCTCACATCTGCCTCTGTCTTTAACCTTCACAGCCACCCGCTCAGGGGGGCGCTATTATTCTTTCCACTTTACAGGTGAGGATACTGAGCCTCAGTGAGAGGAAGCCTCTTGCCCAAGGTCACACGGCCAGTAGGTGGTAAAGCTGAGATGCAACTGCAAGATTTTGGTGGTGTCTAACCCCCACCCCTACCTCCTTCCTGTCTGCTCCCCCAAATTGGGTCTGGCGCCATGAGAAAGGATGAGAAAGGATGCATTTGCAACGCAGACCAGAAGTTGCTATGCGGGGGCTTGGGGATGGGATGTATTGAGACCTGGTTCCTGCCCCTCCTGTCTGTCCCCAGGGCTAAGTCAGGTCTGTAACCCCTGTTCCGACTGTGGCCCTAGGTTCTGAGGGCATGAAGCAGAGCCTGTGGAGGGTCTTGCTTAGATCCCCATCAGGCCTAAGCTGGTGCCCCAAGCCCCTAGCAGGCCTGCAGCTCTGCCCAACCTGGGGGGCTGACTCTCATTCCTCCTCCCACCCGAGTTGGTGCTGATGGCACAGCTTTAGATGCCCAGGTTTTCTTCCCGGGGGTTTAGGGAGGAGGCAGATGAATACGGTTGCTGTAAGGGAAGACTTGTGGAGGAGTGCCCCTACTCAATGGAACTGTCCCCAAAGAGTGGAGTAAATTAAGAAGGAAACCTTACAGAGCCTTGTGCCCACCCTCAGCCTTCAATCGGAGCTCGGTTCTTCAGAAATTGGGGCAGATCAGGCTCTGATCTTGGACAGCCATTCCCTCTTTCCCAGGCTCACTTTCTGTATCTGTAAGAGGAGGGCCTAACACCTGTCCTGCAGGGTTTCTAGGGAGGTGCTCTTTAGTTCCCAAACCTCCCCCTACTTGGTGGATGTGGTGTGTGTGTGTGTGTGTGTGTGTGTGTGTGTGTGTATATACACAGTATATGTGTGTGTGTGTGTGTGTATGCATGGGTGAGGCATGTGGATGGTGTGCGTGTGAGTTGTGTGTGAAGGCATGTGGGTGATGCATTTGAGATGTGTGTGGGTGTGCATGAGGCCCACATGTCACATGTATGAGGCATGCAGTCTTGTGATACTGATAGCTATTTTGCCTGCCACTGTCAATATCTCTTGAGAGGAGGTCACTTCTCCCTCCCTCAAGGCCAGGAGGTACCCAACATTTGAGTTTTCCATGGAAAATCTTACTTGAGATTGATCCTTGAGCTCAGCACTAAATCAGAGGGTGGCTGGTGCATCTACCCGCGCCAGCAGGAAATTACTTTTTTAAAGAGACAAATCCCTGGCTGTCTCTGGGCCACAGGAAAATTGATTCCTGTGGACTGGATCTCAAATGAGAGGTTCTGGGATGTGGGTCCAGCTTGACGAGATGCTCATGGTAGGTCAGCCAAGCCCAAGAGTGACAGAGATGAAGAAATCGGCCCTCAAACCTGGCATCTTTGGAGAAGAGCTTTAGCCAGGGGGAGGGACATTTTGAACAAGACCAGCTTATCTTCTTATTCTGTGTTGTAATGTAAGGTTCTAAGGAAAGAAGACCAGACTCATGTCCCCAACTTAGGCCCCTTCTCTTGCCAGCTCTGTGACCTTGGACATGCTAATTAATTCTTCTGAGTGCCTGTTGTTTTGTGTTATTTTTTTTTTTCACCCATAAAGCAGAAAGGGTAACCTTGCAGGGTGCTCTTGAAGAGTCAATGTTAACATATCCTAGCACAGAGCTTGGCTCATAATAGGTGCTTGACAAATACTAATTCTGCTCTTCCTTTCCTGGTCTTTACATCTACTGTAATTTCAGATTTAGGGAAATGATCTGGTGCATTGATCAGTGGAGAACAGGACTAAGGGTGGATTTCTGGCTTATGAGTGGCCAGCTTGAGGCTCTCCACTCCTAGGGTTTGGGGGATCCATGGTTGTGTCTACCATGTGGCTATTTGACTGCATCATCTAGCCTTGCCCAATGAGGCTGACCAAAAGCTTGGGTTATGTGCACTACACACTTACACAGCACACGTGTTGGGATCACTCTGCAGCTTTTAGAACTTAAAGTAGAGGTCATGTCCCTTGAAGAGAGACACATGCAGCCAGCCACTGGGATTGAGAACTCTATGACTCTAGTTTCATGTTCTTTTGAGATGTGTGTGTGTGTGTGTGTGTGTGAGAGAGAGAGAGAGAGAGAGAGAGACTTGTGGTCTAATGAACCTTCACCTTGACATTTACCATCCCATAGACAACAACATTTTCTTCTATTCACCACAGTAATTGCTTCAGGAGGACCGCGTACTCCGCCCCCCCCCCCACTCCCCTTGTTCCTCAGTATTTGATGACCTCTGTGCAGGAAGCCAGTCCTCAGCTTCCAGAAGTTCAAGGTGCCTAGGGCTTGGGGAATGTGAAGTGGAAGCAGCAGCAAATTCCTTTTAGGGAGGCTGCTCAGAGGAGGAGAGCGCTGTGACCCAGTCGAGGTCAGATTCCTACCAGCAGAGCTTTCCCGTGGTGCAGCCTGGTTAATTTTCCTCCTCGTGCCAGTCTTCTGTGCTCTCTAATGGACTCTTAGAATATTAGCCAGGAGGGTTAATAGAAGTCATCGCGTCCAACCCTCTTATTATAGAGATGGGAAATACAGAAGCAGTGAAGAGGAAATGACTTCTTAGTCATTCGATAAATATTTATTGAGCCCTGTGTTGGGGGCTGGGGATATGGCCATGGACAAGACAAAGGCCCTGCTGTAATGGAGTTTCCATCCCGGGAGAAGGGAAGACAGAGACAAATAAAGAGGGATGGGATAGTTTCAGAGTCATCAGTGAGATGAAGACAACGCAGGAGCATAGGGTGATGTAGTGGCGAGTTCCAGGGGAGGTGACTTCTTTAGCTGGGTGGTCTGGGGTGACCAGAGAAAGCCTCTTGAGAAGGTGACTGTTGAGCCAAGACTGAAGAACAAGAAGATGCAGCCATGCCAAGAGCAGAAGGAAGAGCCACGAAGGCAGAGGAAGTAGCAGGTACCAAAAAAAGCTCTGGTCAGTAGAGGCTAGTAGGAGGAGAACCAGTTGGACCTGTTGAAGGAACCAAAAGAAGGAGTGAGGAAGAGAAAGAGTGATGAGCAATGAGGTTTGAGGAGCTAGATCAGCGCACCGGGAGAAGTGTGGATTCTATTCTGAGAGGAGCCATTGGAAGTTTTGATCAAGGACTTGAGCTGGCTCTGAAGACAAGCAAGGTTTTGATCAATAGAGATGGCAGTGGGGAGAGGCATGCCAGGCCGAGGAATGGCATGAGTAAAGGAGCAGAGGTGGAAAAGCTGTAGGAGATAAGGCTGCCGGACAGGCAGGAACCAAAGGCACTGAATGCTACCCTGGAGAGCTGTCCAGGGTTCTGACAGGTGCATCCAGTGTCTGCTATTAATTGACTGTTGGGGGAGTGTGTGTGTGTGTGTGTGTGTGTGTGTGTGTGTGTGGTAGTACCTAGCTAACTAATGTGTCCCTGTGCTGGTTACCTAGGAGACAATGGAAAGACGATGGGGCAGGATGTGATTGGCTACTTACTCCCGCTGCTCATCTCTCTGTCAGAACTGCAGACAGAGGTTACAAATGGTCCATGCGGGCATGCCAAGTGCCGGAAGGGGAGCTGTGAATGTTCGCTGCCCCAAGCCCTGTGTATATGTATGTGTGGTTGCCAGTGCGTGCGTGCACATGCCTTGAACAAAGCGGTGACATCTGGAGCTAATGCGCTTCCTGCTGTGAAACATCTGCTCCTTGCCTTAAATCAGGTAGTGGGGCCCAGATAAATTTCAGAGGAACTAGCCAGACTTTGGAAAGGATCTCTTGTTTGCTTTTAATAACCACAGTGTCAACATTGGAGCTGATTCTAAATATTTTCCTGTACCTTCAAAAATGCAAATAAACCTTTGAGTGATGGAAGTTATGTTCCATGACATGGACTGTGATGTTAGTATGCAAAATCACTTCTCTCCCTTCCCCCACCAAATCCCAGCTGAGAAGGATGGCATGAGACTGTAGATCTGCTTTTTTCTCCTCTCTCCTTTAAAAACAATAGTGTCTCCTTTTTTTTTCTACTTTGTGGGTTAAAGGATCACTTAGGGATGGGGAAACAAACAAAAAAACCCATCAAAGTGTTTCCTTTGTAGTTGACTTTCTAAAGCAGCAGCTCAGGTAGGCTTGGAAAACAACAAAAACACAGCAACCAAACAGCTCCAGGCTGCAGAAGATTTAGCATTCTCATACTGCACCCATCCCTTCCACTGCCCCCCCCCTCCCACCTTGACTTCCACTTTGCAGGGCTTGGCAGATGACACAGCTGGTGAGAAAGGAAATAAGGATTTCCCTGCTTTCACTCCTGGCTTCTCTTTTCTGGTCTTAAATTTTAAGATGCCATGTTAGAGGAACCTTCTCTGCCTCTTCCTTGTCATCCTAATAAAAATTCTTTTTCCAGAGAGGAAAAATTATGGAATAATTTTATGAAATTTTTCCATCTCCCCAGCACTGGTCAGAGGTATTTTCTAAAACACACGTCTGGGGGTGGTTTTCAGCTGTTTCTACA
The DNA here is from genome assembly GCA_011751065.1 of Lasiurus cinereus. Lineage (NCBI taxonomy): Eukaryota > Metazoa > Chordata > Mammalia > Chiroptera > Vespertilionidae > Lasiurus > Lasiurus cinereus. The sequence goes on from JAAGEH010000125.1 coordinate 7,840,359, forward strand.
TCACCCATTGTGCTCCATTACTTACAGTGGCGGCGGGGGCGGGCTGGGGTGGTGTGCTACACTTAAATGCCCAATGGGACAACCCAAGTGACACAGAAGACGAATAAAGGAGGCCAAGGGCCTATGCACTTGCTGTTCCCTCGACTGGATTGATCTTCTGCCTTACATAGGGGTGGGCAAAAGTAGGTTTACAGTAGTGAGTCTACAACACGGAGTTTACTCTTGTTTTATTATTTATTTATTTATTCATTCATTCATTCTTGTGTTATTGTTTTATTTTCCATATGAACAACTGTAAAGCTCCTTTTGCCCCAGATTGTATGTATATGGATCACTCTCTTCATTTAGATCCCTGCAGAATCCTCCTCAGAGAGGCCTTCCCTGACCATCCTATCTGAAATAGCCCTCATAACTTCCTTTTTCTTCCCAGTACTTTTCACTGCCTGGCTTTATGTTATGTACCGTGTGCCATGTTTATTGCCTTTCTCCCCCATGAGTATGTAAATGCCATGAGAATCATGACTGTCATTTTATTTTCCACTGCATTCTCAGTAACTAGCACATTGCCTGACACATAGCAGCTGCTCAATAAATATTTGTGAACTCAGAGAGTGAAATGCGCCTAGGGTGTAATGCTGACCCAGAAAGTAGGCTTTGTGGGAATCCTGGCTCAGCCTGCCAGATCTTCTGATTTTTCTAGAGAAGCTAAAAATCCAGAGTTTTGCACACCATCTCCCAACTTTAAATGTTAAACACCAATTCAGACAGACTCTGAGGGCCAAGCCACACCCCCTTTGGAGCTGGAGGCCTCCGGTGGTGCAGGTCCTTCACAATCTGGCAGCGGTAACCTTTCTTCCCTCCTTATTCCCACACAGATTGCCCCTGAGCCTGTGCTCAGGCTGCCACCTCTGCCTGGAGTGGCTCTTCCCCACCCTCTTCCTCACCCAGCAAATCCTTTTTTCTCTAGTCCCCACCTCAAGGCCAAGTCAAGGTGCAACTCTTTTTTTTTAAATGCTCAATTTATTTTTTTTCAAATATATTTTATTGATTTTTTTACAGAGAGAAAGGGAGAAGGATAGAGAGTTAGAAACATTGATGAGAGAGATATCGATCAGCCGTCTCCTGCACGCCCCCCACTGCACATGCCCTTGCTGGATTCGAACCCGGGACCCTTCAGTCCGCAGGCCGATGCTCTATCTACTGAGCTAAACTGGTTTTGCGAGGTGCAGCTCTTGTTGCCGCACTGCCCTCCCCTTCCGCCCCCAATATGACAGAATGAGTCTCTCCCACCACATTTCTGTCCTGGCTCCTCTCGTTTAGGAGTGTAACTACGTTTGCTCATCTGCCTCATCCACTAGACAGAGAGCTCCATGGGGGCAGGAACCCCATCAGATCTTTAGGTCTGCAGGGCCCCACGCAGAGACCAACATCCTGCGGGTGCTCACTAAGTAAGTGGTGAATAAGACAGAGGAAGGAAGGGGGAGCAACCAGCCTTTGTGGAGCAGCTTCTGTGAGCCATGCCCTGGGTTGACCACATTCACATCCTTCCCTTCCTGGCCTGGTGACAGGGATGGAGAGGCTCAGAGGGCACCTGATTTGGTCTGAGCTTCTGGTGTGCAAGGGGCTCCCCATTGTGCCGAAAAGCCTCTCGCTGGGTGGTGTGCAGTTGCCATCCCATTCCATTCATCAAACAAACCTCTATCTCAGCTCACACAGGGCTGGCTTCCGGCCCAGCACAGCTGCTCCCAAACTGCATGACCATGTATGAATCACTTCGCCTTTCTGGGCCTCACTCTTCTTCTCTGTGAAATAGAAGTGTTACCGCCACAGGAGTTACTGCGAGTATCCCGAGATGACAGATGGAGAGGACTTTGCCGGCTATAGAGTGGGGTGCAGTTTTAGGCTGCTGACTGGCACAATGAGGGGAGTGCCCAGTTACTCAGTGGTAGAACCATGCCTCATCCTAGGTGTTTAGCTTGCTTGGTGGATGTGACACCCTCAGGGCCATGCAGAGTAGCCACCAAATATAACGCTGGTGCCGGAGGGGTATTGCAAGGTGCGCTGGGACAGAAGTGGAAATCTGGGACCTGTCTTGATTCTGTGAACAATTCTCATGTGATTTGCTTGATCTGTCGGGGCCTCAGTTTCCTCCTCAAGAAAATCAGAACATAATCCTGCTCCAAGGGGATGCAAAGAAATAAAATGGGCCAAAACAGGTTTGGCTCAGTGGATAGAGTGTCAGCCTGCAGACTGAAGGGTCCCAGGTTTGATTCCGGTTAAGGACATGTATCTTGATTTCGGGCACATCCCCAGTAAAGGGCGTGCAGGAGGTAGCTGATCGATGTTTCTCTCTCATCCATGTTTCTAACTCTTTATCCCTCTCCCTTCCTCTCGGTAAAAAATCAATAAAATATATTTTTAAAAAAGAAATAAAGTGGAAGAGAAAGTGGTTTGAAATGTGCAGAGGGCTTTGTACCTGTAGCGGTGGAAGCCCCTGAAGAAATGGGGAGGGGGATGATACTGAAGAGTGGCCTTGCAATAGGGACTTTGGTGATGAGAGTGTGTGAAGTGAACAATAAGAATAGCAGCCAATAGGCATTAAGGGTCTACGTGCTTTATATATTAACAGTTTTAATTTTCATAAAAGCCCTATGAAATAGGTGTTATTATTAATCCCACCTTTCAGATGATGAAACTGAGGCAGACAGGTTCTAAGTTACTTTTCTAAGGCCACACAGCAAGTAAGGAACAGAGCGGGGATTTGAATCCAGGCAGTCTTGCTGCCTGAAGAGTATTTTAAACAACTGTGAAGCTGACGGAATTGAGCCTCAAGATTTATGTCTGGAGGTTTGCGGGCAGTTGGCTCTGGGTAGGTGGAGTCCTGGAGGGCAGACAGGGTGGAGGCAGCTGTATTTTATAGTGAGGCTGGGCTTCAAGAGGGTGTAAATCACTGTGGCCTTCCGGCCTCTCAGGAGAGGCTGCCTCCCCGGAGTAAGTGGGAAAGGTCAGCCTAATGTTGGGAGTGTAGCAGTTGGAAGGATTCTGGCTGGGATCTTCCTTGCTTGAGGGCGCCAGCATTTACTGAGCATCTACGAAGTGCCCGGGCACAGGCCCACCCCTTTGGATAGAGACCCGGATCCTACAACAACAATGGGAGGCAAGGATGGTTAACCCATTTACCCACCAGGAGACTACGAGGCTGAGAGAGAAGCGATTTGCCCCACTTCATGCCTGAGCTGGGACTGGTCTCTCAGCCTTCCTGTTGACCCATTTCATGTTTCACATTTTAAAAAAATTATAAAATGTTTGTTGGCCTTTTAAACTATTTTAGATAATTACACATAGCAATATCAGTTTGTTTGTTTTTTAAAAAAGATATTGCAGTATCCTGCCTTCACCATACAACATTAATATGTACACATTTCCCTGGCCTCTTCTTATTATTAAAAAAAAAGCACCCCTTTAAATTACAGTCTCTCTGATTAAGCATGTAATCATTGTTAAACATAGACCCTTTTGGAAAGAAAGACCAGAAGGAAATTAAGATTGTCTTCCATCTACCCAACATCCAGGGCCACTCTGGAATACTGCCTTCCAGTATTTTTTTCCACTACCTATTTTTGTTGAAATCGTACTCCAGGTGCTGATTTGTGTTTTGCTTTTTCTTCACATAGACTTATGGGGTCAGCATTTCCCTGGCTTATTCTAGCTGTCGCCTGCTTCATGGAGTGGCTGTTCCAGGCATAGTTGATTTCCCTACTCCACCATAGTTGGATAACTAGGTTGTTTCCAGCATTTAGCTGTTATAACGAAGGCCATCGTAAGCATCGGCTTTGCTGTGGTTAACACCAGCCTGTAATGCAAACTCTGCGTGGCCTTTCCTCCCTGCAGATGTTATTTCTTTCACTTGTCATTTTTAATGGCTATATAATCTCCGGAGTGTTGCTATTCCTCGTGTTCGAGGCCTTGCATCCCTTTCCTTATCCCGAGAGGCCTCTCCCCTCCATCGGGAAAGCCAATCCCTTCCCCCAGCACCTTGGACAGGGAACATACCTGCAGTGGGGAGGGAAGGGCTGTCATCATATTGCCCAAACCCTAGGCATTTGCTGCCTCCCTCCTGCCCATGGCTGGGCACTCAGATTCTGTGCAGGTTGGTTCTTTTCGTTCTCCTTCCATTCGTTTTCCAGTTGTTGAACGATGATCTGCCATATGGCAGCCTCTGTTCTCAGTTGCTGGGATGGAGTAGTAAACTAGACAGCCTTTGTACTTATGCAGCAAGGGAGACAGGGCACAAACAGGTGGAACAATAAATAAGAATTCACAGGTGGAATGTGCTGCTCAGAAGCCAAGGAAACAGGAGAATATAAAAGAGCGAGCGTGATGGAGTGGATAGAGAGGGCTTTCTGGAGGAGGTAACATTTGTGCTGCCACGGGAGAGGAGCGTCCTGGTGGGAGGGACAGCAGGGGCAAAGACCCTGGGGCAAGAGTGGGTCTGGTGTATTGGAGGCATAGAGGCTAGTGTGGTTGCAGGAGAGTGGGATGGTGTGAAGCCCTTGCAGGCCAAAGGGAGGAGCTTAGGTGTCTTCTGAGATTCCTGGGAAACATTTGCAGTGCCAGGCCACGGTAGGCACCCAGCTGAGCCAGCTAGCTGCTGTTATTGTTAGGAGATGAGACTGGCTTGCTGCATAGAGTGCGTAGGGGATGCTAGCTGGCCTCCTTGTAATCTGACTTGGCTCCTTGCTGCAGCTCACACCTGTTCCCTCCCACAGCTGCCCTTAGGGCAAGCTGGATCTGCATATCAGCAGTTCCCACTAACTCCCTTGGCTCCGCAACTGAGACCCCAAAGGGCTGTGTTTGCTCTAAGCTGTCCCTCTGTGTGAAATGGACTGATTCTGCCTCCTGGAGCTATTGGGAGGCTGTGCTGGCATCTAATGGGGTCTCACAAACAACAGTTTCAAAGTACTAAATCGAACATTTTTTTTAAATAACATTTTACCTAGAAATCTCTATAATGTTCATGTGAGGGAGTGTGTGAGTGCCCAGTAGGTACCTTGGAGGGAGGTAGCAGGTGGCCCTCAGGGAAAACCAAAAGCAATTACATTGGATTCCGCACTTAATTTAATCCAAAGGCCCTGCAGGGAGGTGAGGCAGTGAGGCAGGGCTTGCAGGCTGTGGGCAAAAGTGATTCGTGGGAGATTTACTGGACCTCATAAAAGATTCAGATCCAGGCTGAGCTTGGGTGGGGTTGGGCTTGGTGCCTTGGGCTTTGCCTCCACAGCCCAGGAGGCAGGTGGTCTAAGCATCCTGATGGTTGTGATGGCTTTGTGACTCTGGACAAGTCACAGCCCCTCTCTGGACTCCGTAGCACCATAAAGGCATTCTGGGTCCTCTTCCTCCTCTTGGTCCTGGGCCCCAGCCTGCCCCCCACCTCCCACCAGACCTGTGCTTCACAAACTTTTCCATACTGTAAGGTCCTCTCCTCCCAGCCCGAGCCCTCCCCGGTCCTCTTGCTTTTTCATTTTACAGAGGAGAAAACTGAGATTCCAGGAGGCTCATTGATATGCTCAGAGACACACAGTGAGCCTGGGCAGGAGTGTGAAGCTGTCTTGGCCTCTGGGAGGAAGGTGGGTGTGTGGGAGGGAGGGGACAGCGGTAAGAGCCTCTGTGGTTGCCTTGAAGTCCACTCAGGATTCAGATGGGTGGTGATATTTGATTCTTCACACAGCCCCCATGTGGATTCTGTCCTGTGGTGTTTTATTTTCACATTCAACAAAGAAACGCCAGGAGTGTTAAAGGACCAGACAGAAACCCACAGCAACTAGTTCCAGAGTGGGAATAGTCACTCCTGGTCCATCCTTTCTCCCCAGCACTTCGCCAAGTCTTTGGGCCTCCCCTGCCTTGAGCTTAGCTTCTCCACTCACTTGGGCAAGTGACCTGACCTCCCTGAGCCTCTGTGTCTGCATCTATAAAATGAGGATGATGATTTGCCCACCTCCCAGGCTTGCTAGGACGAACAGCTGTTGACAAATGGCCTAGAATCGTACCTGATATCCATTTCCTCTCAGAAAAACTAATTCTAGGGCCACTCAAACCCTGGAGAAAATCTTACTAGGAAAGGAGCCCCTTCTTTCAGAGGACCCCAGCTTAGCTGGCATGGCCCCTCCCAAGGCAGAGGAGGAGAGAGGGAACTTGTCAAAGGCTGGTGGTTGCAGATGGCAGGCAGCTAATTTATTTACCTCTTCCTAATAAATATGTACGATGCATAAATAAAATATCTCACTTGTACCGTTGCAGGCAGGCAGTGACAGTCAGCAGCGTAGCTCTGAAGCAGACTTGGTGTGCATGTGAAGTCTGGCAAGGGGGTTAATGAGCTGATTATTCCTCCTTTAACCCAATTTCTTGCCACATATCCAGCAGCGCACAGAATTCCCAAATCAGGAGGCACTGGGCTTTCTCTCCAGGCCTCCCAGCCAAACTCAGGTTGAGGAAGGCCCCAGCACCCCTTGGCTTAGCTCCAAACTGGGCAAGATGGGACTGGACTGCCCTGGGAGGTAGGGAGCTCCCATCAAGGCTGCAGCCAAAGGAGTGCCTGTTCTGAATGGTGTTTGGTCAAGGCCATCTCCTGAGATGGTTTGACCACTGTGGGGGGCCTAGTTTTTGCAGACTTGACCTGTTTTAAGTTCATGCATGGGTGGGCCTCTTGGCAAGTTCCCAGTCTTCACACAATCCCCACTGCATCTGTTCTTCCCTGCTGCTCTCACCCAGCCCATCAGGGAGCCAGGAAATCCAGTTATAAGGCAAGGTAATAATTCATGAGACTGCTGAATGAAACTTAGTGGGGAAAAGGAGCAGAGGCAGCCTATGGAGTCAGAAATACCGGATTCCACTCTTGCTCTGCTACTTCCTCTCAAACCTTGAACAAGCCACCCAACTTCTCCTAGTCTCTGTGCCTTCCTCTGGGAATTTGGAACCGTGTTGGTATTTACCTAACAGGGTGATGGTGAGACTAGTTCATCTATTATCTCAAAGAAATGTTTACTGAGCACTGCCTTGGGCCCTGGGAATACAGTGATGAAGAAGGCAGACTAGGATCTTACATTCTAGTGTGAGCCAGCCAAGCACCATGAAACATATAGCTGTGCACTCTAATGACAGGTCTTGAAATTTAAATGAATGGAGCAGAGTCAAGGCACTGAGAGGGGTGGAGAGTCCCTCTCAGCCGCAGTACACAGGGAAGGCTTCTCTGAGGAGGTGACAAGCAAGCATATAACTGAACGATGAGAACTAATCAGTCCTGCGAAGAACCTCACAGGCAAAGAGAACAGCAATTGCAATGACTCCGAGGTGCAAAAAAGTGTGGCATAGCCCTGGCCGGTGTTTTCCAGTGGTTAGAGCATCAGTCTGTGCACCGAAAGGTCTCAGGTTCAATTCTTGGTCAAGGGCATGTTCTTGGGTTGCAGATTCAATCACAGTCCCAGTTGGGGTACGTGCAGGAGGCAACCAGTCAATGTCTTTCTCACATCGATGTCTGGCCTCCCCCGCTCCCACCTTCCCACCTCCCTACCCTTGATTATCAGCTTTCTCCCTTCCTTCCACTTCCCTAAAAGTCAATGGAAAAAAATATCCTCAGGTGAGGCTTAACAAAACAAAAGTTTGCCATATTCAGGAAAGGCCAGGGCTGTGAGAGCACAGTGAGATAAAGCAGGTGACCCCTCTGGCCCAGTCTTGGCACGGGCAAATACATGATGGCGCTCTCGTTCTCTTTTGCCCTGCCTGCTTTCTGGCTCTTCCCGGCCTGTGCTTGAGTCTTTCATGTAGTCTAGGTTTGAAGCTCAGAAATTCCTAGCCCACCCAAGCTGCAAAGGCTTTGTGACTTGTCCAAAGTCCTCTTTTAGACTTATCTCGGTCAGCCTAAGTCCTGTGAGTGGCCCATGGTCTCGCTCTGTGTCTACCTTGCAGCCATATTTAGCATATACAGTTAACAAACAAAGATCTTGTATCCAGAATATATAAAGAGCTTTTATAAATCAACAAGAAAAAGATAACCCAATAGAAAATTAGACAAGAGACTCAAGCAAGTGCTCCACCAAGGAGATCCCAATGGCCAAGTAACCTTTGAAAAGATGTTCAACAGCACCTCACAAAGGGACATGGACATTAAAATGGGGTACCCACCAACAAGACTGACGTTAAAAAGATTTACCATACCGAGTGTTTGTGCAGAAGTGGAGCAGTGGGACTTCCATGCACTGAGGGTGGGAGTAGAGATGTCTGTTCCTTGGAGAGATGAGGGGAGCTTATATCAAGCCTTATATTGGTAAGATGAGCAGCGTATGTCACATCAACAAAGCTATACAGAGTCAAGTTCACCTGATCAGCCTCTCCCCCAGCCTGTCCTCCTGGTAGCCCTGGTACTGGGTCCCTTCTTCTTCACAGCCTTTCCTATATCACTCTGCTTGTCAGCTCTGCTCCCAAGCTTGCACACATCAGTGTCCAAAACAGCATGCAGACCCTATGAGCTGAGTCAAGACCACCTGCCCTTTCTTAAACCTTCTGGAGGAGGTGATTCCAGGCAAGAAACTTTTACTTGTCAATGACGGAAACCCAACCCCAATTGGCCCAAGTGAGGAAGAGACCTTAAATGCTCACAGCAGCCTCAGGAAGGGCTGAATTCAGGGGCCCAAAGAATGACATCAGAGCTCAGTCTCTTCATTCCTTGTCTCTCTTTCTCTGTGCTGCTGCCTTTGCTCCAGACTCATATTACCCCACAGCCTGGTGGGAAAAGAATGCACAGATGGCTACAGCACAAGTCCTGGGGTTGTCTCCCATTGGATAGTGTTGAATTACATGTCACTGTGGTCTTTAGAATGGACTGCTCTGATTGGCTAACCCTAGCTATGCCTGCCTTGGAAGAAAGTCAACCCAATGAACCACATAGACAGAGAGGCAGGGAGGGGTCTCCCTGGAGCAGAATGGGGTGTTGCTACCAGAAGGGGATCTGGCTGTTGGATTGGTTAAAAATAGTTGATGTTCACTGTGGGGGTCTCAGTGCAGTTGGATGATGAAAGTGGGCTTAGAGTGCATTAGTTAGGGTCCTTCAGAGAAAAATAACCAATAGATCTATTATCTATCTAGCTATTAAAAGAGAGGGAGAGATTTATTTTAAAGAATTGGCTCATATGATAGTGGGGCTGGCATTCAGAAATTTTTAGGGCAGCTCAAGCAGGTTGGAACCTCACACAGAGTTTCTATGCTGCAGTCTTGAGGCAGATTACCCTTTCTTGAGAAAACCTCAGAACTTGTTCTTAAGACCATCAACTGATTGGATGAGACCTGCCACTTCACTCAGCCAACTGATGGTAAATTCAATCACATCTACAAAATATCTTCATAGCATCTAAACTATTGTTTGACACATAACATGAACCATCACAGAGAGACAGGGGTGCTTATTTAAATAAGCACCACATGGCAATATTCTATATAATAAAAGCCTAATGTGCAAATTGTCTTAACAGTGGAACTACCTGTGGAACAACGGGTCGCTATGACATGCACTGACCACCAGGGGCAGATGCTCAACGCAAGAGCTGCCCCCAGAGAGACTGGACAAAAATCATACACTTATGGATGAGATCAATGCGGGGGGGGGGGGGGGGGGGGGGGAGCAGGGGAGGGGGCCGGCAGGCAGGAAGTGCAAGGCGGGCCCAGCAGGGGCCCCCTGATCACCACACTGGTCGTCCCACAGGTCAGCCCTGATTGCTGGCCAGGCTTAGGGACCCTACCCATACATGAATTTCATGCCCTGGGCCTCTAGTAAAGGTGTATTTGTCCCTTCCCACCTAAGGCTGGTATTCAGCAGACAGGAAAGATCACATTACCTCAGCAAAGGGAGGGGGGCTAAGGGGGTGGAAAAGACCTTCTGAGGCCACCAGGTCGTAGGCATGGTTTTCATTCACTATTCATAAGTGAGTGTGCTGAGTGCTGGGGCACAGAGGTAGTCAGACCCAGCTCCTGCCCCACAGGGCCCCAGGCTGGTGGGAGAGACAGTCCTCCTGCAGGATCTCCAGATTGGGTAAGGCAACTCCTGCATCCCGCACGGCGTAGAGTCAGCAGCTCTCCATTGCCCAACATGAGGTGATGTAACCATCAGTCACTGTGCTGGAAGAAGGGTTCTCTTTGGGCCTGGGGTGTTGTTAGTTGGCCAGTACCTGCCCTGGGATCAAAATGGGGTCCTGTCTGCTGCGATATAATCCGAGTGACTATTTTCCGTGTTTTTACGAAGCTGTCTTGAGCAATTACGAGAGCAACCCCTGAGCAGAGTGTCAAGAATGGAAGGGCCTTCCAGGCAGTGCAATGGCCTGGAGCTGAGAGGTCCAGACTGTGATTGGGGAGGAAGCAGAGTATTGTGGGCCACGAGCTTGGACACAGCCCCTTGTCTCTGCTGAACTGGCAAGAGCTAAACTGACATTTCACGGATCTCTCTCTGTCTCTGAGTCTCTCTGTCTCTCCCTATCAGTCTCTGCCTGTGGTCATCTGTGTGTCTCTGGATCTCTCCCTCTGTCTTCAGTCTCCTTTTCTTTTTCTAACTCACAAACGTTTCCATTTCTCATGGATTTCCTAAGAAACACAGACCATTTGTCTCCAGTCCAGTCCACCACAAACTGAAATAATCAACACAAAATAAAATGGACATTGGCTGAAACTGTGCTCGGTAAAAATAGTTATCGATCTACACATTGACAGAATAATCACATTTCCATGCCAAATTAAGATTTGCACAAATCTGACCCGAGAGAATTGCAGTTGCCAGAAATCACAGCCAGAGTGGGGAGTCCACGGAGGCAGAAGTTGTCTCCGATCAGTGGTATGTGCTGTAGGCAAAGAAGCTGATTGATGAGTCAGGTCTTCGTTACAAATCTTAATTAGGAAAGATTCCATCTCAACGAAGCTGACCTCGATAAAGCAGAAGTGGCAACGGAGAAACATGGAAGTGGCTTAACGGCGCTGTGTAGAGGATTCATCAAAGGTTTAAAGGGCTCTTTGGGGCTTGTGCCGGGAAGTGCTTCCTCATGTTAGTCAAAGCTGGGGAAATCTGTTCCCTTGTATTTGAGATGCCCTTGTCTAGTGGGTGGGCGGGGGTGGGGGTGTCAAAATGGACCGCACCTTCTGGAGAGAAGATCGAGTTGCCATGTGGTGCTCAGTCAGTGTGGAAGGAGGTGTTTGTTGATGGTCCAGTGTTGCCTGACTATTCGGCTATACCCTGCCAGGCAGCACCTTTAAAACATGTATCTGCTACCACCACGTCCTCCTACCTTCGACGGCTCCTCACCGCTGCCAAGATCAAGTGCGTGTCCTCCCCTGCGCCCTGGCGCGGCTTTCTCTCTCTCTCTCTCTCTCTCTCTCTCTCTCTCTCTCTCTCTCTCT
>JAAGEH010000125.1:7851795-7869033 GCA_011751065.1 Lasiurus cinereus
TCTCTCTCTCTCTCTCTCTCTCTCTCTCTCTCTCTCTCTCTCTCTCTGCTCTCCGATTTCTTTGGGCTCCAGCCATACCAGCCTCCTTTCCATTCTTGGGGAAAAAAACAAGCCAAATGAGAGGCAGTGTAGCACAGTGTGTTCAAATTTAGTCTCTGCTACTGCTGAGCTGTGTGACCTTGTGCCTGTCACTTAACCTCTCTGTGACCCAGATTCTTCATCTGTAAAATGGGAATAATAGCACCCACATCAGACTGTGGTCATAAGGATGAACTGAGTTAAAGCAGGAAAGCCCCAGAGCTGTGTCCACTGTGTGAGGGCACTGGGCTGGGGGGAGTGTTCATTCTTACTCCCACTCTAGGATCCTGGCCCAGGCTGTTCTCCCTGCCTGGGGTGGGATGGGGAGGCCTTGTTGTCTGGTTCCTTCTAATCTTGCAGAACTCACCCCAAGCACCTCTTGTTTTTTCCTGTTGTTTTTTTTTTTTTAATGTATCGGTTTTAGAGAGGCGGGGAGGGAGGGAGAAAGAAAAAAAGAGAAAAAGAGGGGGGGAGAGAGAGAGAGAGAAAGAGAGAAGCATCCATTTGTTGTTCCACTTATTTATGCATTCATTGGTGGTTCCTTGTATGTGCCCTGACTGGAGATTGAACCCACAACCTTGGTGTATCAGGATGATGCTCTAACCAACGGGCTACCTGGCCAGGGCCTACTCCAAGCACCTTTTCTGAAGGAAAGCCTCCTACTACTCCTTGTTACACGCTCTCTCAGTGCCATCCTGAGCTCTGCAACGCTCACCACGTTTTACGACACAGTTACCCATGAGCCCCATGGCTGTGGGTCCCATCTGCCCTCCTATCCTCAGCACTGCTCTGGGACTTGGCTCTTAGCAGGCGATTATCAAATCAGGGGCTGTTGGTGGGTAGCCCACTTCCTCCTGTGGGTTTCAGACCGGCTTGCCTTGCACCAGTCCATCCTGGCTCACACCTTCCATGGCGTCTCACACCTTCCATGGGCCTGAAGGTTCCCCAGTCAGGTGCTTCCCCCCCCCCCCCCCCCCGGGCTCTGAGCAGATAACAGCTTCAGCAGATTCCCCCGCGGACCAATGCCAGCTGCCTCCTGATGACAGCCCTTAATTGCTTCCTCCTCATCCATTTAGTTTTCTTTAAAGGGCTGTCAGCCCAGCCTGGCCACACCAGGCTGCCAGCAGGGGTGAACCCTCCCTTCCAGAATTCCTTGCATCCAGAGTGGCTCTCTAGAAATTCCCTCCTTAAGCCCTGGAGAGCTGCTGATAATGCAAACGGGCCATTCTTCTGGGCACTGCATGGGCAGGACGTTCTGAAGGCTGGCCTCTGTGCTGGTGGGTGCTCGGCTCTTACTTGGTCTACTCATCACTCAAAACTAGCGATGGCCCAGCTTGCTTTGGAGGTAGGACCTACCAAGGGGGGGCTGGCTTCCTGGGCTCCTCACATTGGCATGTGGTCAGCATGTGTCTTAGACCCTGGCATGGCCCCAAGACCTTGGGAATCAGAATCTCCCGGGTGAGGAGCATGTTGAAAATGATCATCCTTTGGCCCCAACCCAAACCTGAGGAATTGGCACTGCTTGGAGTTGGGCAGAAAACACTTCTTTAAAACCAGTGGCCCGGTGCACAAAATTCATGCATGGAGGGGGGGTGAAGGGGAGGGTGTGTGTCCGTCAGACTGGCCTGCACCCTGTCCAATCTGGGACCCCTTGGAGGATGTCCAACTTCCCATTGCAATCGGGCATAAACTGGCAGTTGGACATCCCTCTCACAATCCGGGACCACTGGCTCCTAACTGCTCACCTGATTGCCCCTAACCACTCTGCCTGCCAATCTGATCAATCCCAACTGCCCTCTCCTGCCGGCCTGATTGCCCCTAACTGCCTATGCCTCAGCCCCACCACCATGGCTTTGTCCAGAAAGACATCCAGAAGGTCTCCTAGTCTAATTAGCATATTATCCTTTTATAGATAGATAAAAAAATGTACACATGGGTATAACAGAGAGGTATATTGAAAAGAATAATGACAACGAACACCCTTGTAACCACCCTGGTTAAGAAATAGAACATTGCCAGCCTCATAGAAGTTTCCCTTGGGTTCATCTCAAAGTGTGTCCTCTTCTTGATATCTTGGCTGATCACTCTTTTGGTTTTCTTTATGTTATGTTCCCACCTTATATAGATCACTACACATTAAAGTTTATTTTCACCTGTTCTTGAACATCACATAAATGGAATCTTATAGTGTGCACTCTTCTCTATCTTTTTTCACTCACTGTCATGCTTTTGAGATCCATCCATTGTGTTGTGTGCAGCAGCAGTGCATTCTTTTTCACTGCTGTGTAGTATTCCATTGCATGAATACACCACCGTTTTCAGGCACCTGTTCTACTATTGATGGACTTCTAGGTTGTTTCCAATTTTTTACTCTTAGGAATAATACTGCCTTGAATATTCTTTTTTTATTTAAAAATCTTTATTGTTCAGATTATTACAATTGTTCCTCCTCTCCCCCACCCCGGCAGCTCCCCTCCACTCAACTCCCACCCTTCCCTCTACCTTACCTCCCCCCACATTGTCCTCATCCATAGGTGTATGATTTTTGTCCAGTCTCTCCCTGTACCTCCCTCACCATTTTCCCCCTGAGAATTGTCAGTCCACTCCCTTTCTATGCCCCTGATTCTATTACATTCACCAGATTTTTAATTCCCTTAATTTTTAGGTTCACTTGTTGATAGTTACGTATTTCTTGTTCATAATTTTTATCTTTACCTTTTCCTCTTCTTCCTCTTCTTAAAGAGTATCTTTCGGCATTTCGTATAATACTGGTTTGGCGTTGATGAACTCCTTTAGCTTTTTCTTATCTGTAAAGCTCTTTATCTGCCCTTCAATTCTGAATGATAGCTTTTGTTGGTAGAGTAATCTTGGTTGTAGGTTCTTGCTATTTATCATCTTGAATATTTCTTGCCACTCCCGTCTCGCCTGTATAGTTTCTGTTGAGAAATCAGCTGACAATTGTATGGGTGCTCCCTTGTAGGTAATCAATTGTTTTTCTCTTGTTGCTTTTAATATTCTCCTCATCTTTTGCTTTTGGTATTTTAATTATGATGTGTCTTGGTGTGGTCCTCTTTGGATTCCTTTTGTTTGGTGTTCCTGGACTTATAAGTCTATTTCTTTCACCAGGTGTGGGAAGTTTTCAGTCATTATTTCTTCAAATAGGTTTTCAGTATCTTGCTCTCTCTCTTCTTCTGGCACCCCCACAATTCTGATGTTGGTATGCTTGAAGTTGTCCCAGAGGCTCCTTACAATTTTTGGATTCCTTTTTCTTTTTGCTGTTTCAGTTGAGTGTTTTCTGTTTCTTTGTATTTCAAATCTTTGACTTGACTCTTGCGTTCCTCTAGTCTGCGGTTAGGTCTCTGTATAATATTTTTTATTTCAGTCAGTGTATGTTTAATTTCTAGTTGGTCGTTTTTCATCTCTAGTTGGTCCGTTTTCATCTTCTCTTGGGTCTCGCTAAATTTATTCATCTTTTCTAGGAAATTCTTGAAAAATCTTATAACTGTGGTTTTGAACTCTATATCCAGTCATTTGTTTTCTTCTATTTCATTCATTTGTGATCTGTTCCTTTGTCTCCACATTTTCACTTCTTCCCTGAGCTGGTAGAGTAGATTTGTGTGCTAGGTGTCCTGTATGGCTCAGTAGTTCCGCCTTCCCAGTTACCTAAGGTAGACTCTCTTGGTGCACCCCTTTGTGACTGTGTATACAGCCTTGTTGTAGTTAAGTCTTGATTATTGGTATCACTTGGGGGGAATTGACCTCCCAGCAAATTGGTTGTGAGGATCAGCTGTGTCTACACCAGGAGAACTTTTGTGCTGGAGTCAGCCTTATGATACAAGACTTGCAAAATTGCAATAGCCTCTGTGTTCAGCTTGGATGGGGTTGAGTCTCATGGCTGAGCAGACAGCCTTGGCTTCCCATCAGTCCGGCCCTATGCAGCCCCTAGGTCTCAGTGTCCCTCAGTAATTGCTGCAGCCCTCTCTGCGCACTCACGTACCTCCAGAACTCTGCCTTTCCAGCTCCCCTGAGTTTCTGTGCGTTCTAGGGACCCATATGAGTCTGGGTCCCCAGGGTCTCACTCGAAACTGGAGTTCAGTGCAGTTAGAACTGGATTTCAGTGCAGTTGGGAGGCTGTCTTCCACCCGCTAGAGAAAGCCAGCAGCACAATCAGCAGTTAGTCCTCTGTGTGCACACTCACGCATCTCCAGACCTCTGCCTTTTGTGGCTCCATGCACTCCTCCCTTTTCACGACAGTCCAGACTCCCCCTTATGAGTTTTGTCCAGAATTAGGGTTCAAAGCAGTCGGAACTGGGAATCAGTGCAGTCGGGAGTTTCTGTCTCCCTCCTGCTAGAGGAAACCAGCCAGGCATGCCACTGCCTGTCCTCTCTATGCACGTGTCTTCATACCTCAGCTTTTTGCAGTTTCTCTGAGTCTCCGTGAACTCCTCTCTTTCCTTCTAGTTGTAGAATTTCCACTCAGCCAGCTTTTCTGTGGTTCTGGATGATGTCTATTCTGTCTTTTAGCTTTAGTTTTGAAATTGTTGTGTGAGGCAGCAATTTAGCTGTTCACCTCTGCCGCCATCTTGGTTTCTCCTTGCCTTGAATATCCTTGAATATGCCTTCTGGTGCAACATTTCTCTTGGGTATGCCTTCAAGTGCAAGTGCAATTGCTGGGCCACAGGATATGCATATTTTAACAGCTTTTTTGAGGTATATTTTAGGATATGCATATTTTAAAATTTCTGTAGATACTGTCAAGTTCCTTTCCAAAGTAGTACCATTTTACATTGCCACTAGCAATGTATGAGAGCTCCAGTTACTCCATATCCTCACCAATACTCGGTATTGTCAGACCTTCCCTTTTTTTTTTTCTTTTTTGCCATGAATCTATATTTTTATTAAGCTTCCCCAGGGACTCTGATGCACTCAGAGAAAGGTCTCTACTCTTGCTATGCATCAGAATCACCATGTGAGCTTTAAAAAGACAGAGCCTGGGGCTCTGCCAGGTCGTTCTGAATCATCCCCCACGGTTGGAGGGCAGATATGTGTGGTTTGAACAAGCTGTGTACTTCCTGATGGTGCCCATTAGGAGCTTCTGCTCTATCAGCCCCACTGCCAGCTGGCCTTCTAGCTTCTCTCAGTCACAACCTGTTGTTCTTTAGGCACCAAGTCCCTTGCCTCTGGCTGGAGTCCATAATTTCTGTCCTGCGACTGATCTTGTCCTCTGCTCTTCATTCTGGGAGTTGGGATGGGAGGCATTGAAGGCAGCTTCACCTCTGTGTAGACTGTAGTTCTGAGGGTTCCTTGGTTCCCATGGTGACCTTCTTAGAATGGTCCTTAGTAGTGGTTGCGCCTCTAACATGAGCCAACTTTAGAGATGGGAGATCTGACAGGCACTCCTTAAGAGTATAGGCTGACACCAGAGGTTGCAAAGTCAGATGCCCACAGGGGCCAGGCAGGCTGGCCATGTAAGTGAGGAAGATGGGTCAGGATGAAACACAGATGCAGGCACGCACACACAAATACACACACACACACACACACACACACACACTATCGAAAATCTAAGCCAGCACTTAACTGGAGGTGATTTTGCCCTCTAGGGAACATTTGGCAATGTCTGGAGACATTCTTGATTTTCACAGCTGGGGAGGGGTGTGCAGGCATTTAGTGGCAACAGAATGGATGCTGCTGCTTATCCCAGAATGTGCAGGATGGCCCTTCACAACTAAGAATTATCTGGTCTAAAATGCCACTGGTGCTGGAGGCTGAGAAACCCTGATCTTAAAAAACAAACACACACACACACACACACACACACACACACACACAAAACAACTTACTTCCCTTTCAGCACACATAAAAGTTGTGTGTCATTTTGAAAGCTAAACTTTTATTGTACAGCTTTATTTTAAATTGAATTACAAATCGGGCTAGGCGCCAGCTTGTTACTGGTTAGATCCTCTAAAGCAGTGCTTCTCAGACTCTCTGGTGAAGGGCTAGTATTTTCTTTTTATTTTCAATCCATTGGAGACCCATACATGTGAAAAATACACTAGTAATGAATGATTGAAAAATGAAATAAAACATAAAGGCATGGTCCAACTGGCGTGACTCAGTGGTTGAGCATCCGATCTCTGAACCAAAAAGTTACAGTTCGATTCCTATCAGGGCACATGCCTGGATTGAGGGTTTGATCCCCAGTAGGAGGTGTGCAGGAGGCAACCAATCAATGATTCTCTCTCATCATTGATGTTTCTATCTCTCTCTTTTTCTCTTTCTCCCTTCCTCTTTGAAATCAATAAAAATGTATACATTTAAAAAAAATAACAAAGACATGAACAATAGAAGCCACTGATCAGTTGCTTGGATGTTGTGGCAATGTCAAATTGCTAGAACAGTCTCTAAGTGTTTTTTTCCCCAATTTCTGACCTTATCTGTTGCTGTCCTGCAAGAAATAGTTCAAGAACAGACCTGGAGCCACAGACAACACTTAGCATAGTTCTGCTTTTAATCTGGCTGAGGTTGTGATTGCCTCAACACCCCCAATGCGGGCCCTAAGCAACCCAAATACCCTCCAGAGTTTCTGTGCACCCAGAGCAACCCCACCCCAGCCCCTGGACTCTGACCTGGTGCTGCTGCTTCAGGGATGTGTAACGTTCACATCCCTGACCCAAAAGGCTGGGCTCTATTCTCAGGATGCCCATCTGGGGTGAGGCTGGGACATGGACACCCCGAAGAGGGAGGTAGAGTGCCAAGCTTGACTAAGATGCGGCCAGGAGGAGGCAAGGAAGGGAGTGTCGTTGCACAAACTCACATATCTTCTCATTGAACATCAGAACCCTTGCCCTGAAAAGTCCTTCCCTCAGCTTTTCCCATGGCCTCACGCCCCTCTTTCTATGCATCGATGCTGGAACCTGACAGCCTGGGTGTAAATCCTGGCTCAGCCACTTGCTAGCGGGTGACCTTGAGCAAGATGCTTCATCTCTCTGAGACTCCGTTTTCTCACCTGAAAAATGGGAATAATATTAGTAGGTGTAGCAAAGGTTTGTATGAGGGTTAAGTGAGTTCATATACATAAAGTGCTTAGAACAGGGCCTGGCCCAGGGTCCCCACAAGGTACACCAGCTGTGTAACCTTCAGCACATCACTTACTCTCTCTATGCCTCAGTTTCCTGGGTTCCCATGTGACCTTCTTAGAATGATCCTCGGTAGTGGTTGTGCCTCTAACCACTGCAGTGAGGGGTGATCTTTTCAGCCTCTCCTTGCTCCCCTCCTCCCTCTGACTTGCTCAGGATGGCCACCAACCCTGCTGCCCTGGCTCCCTGACCCACTGGCTGTCACATACCGCTTGCCTGTTATTTGCCCAAATCTGCCTTCTCCCTGAGGGAGGTCTGGAGCCAGCTGTCAGGCAGGGCTGATTTTCTCCCAATGACATTCAGAAGCCTGGCTGACATGCCTGGTGGGGGTCTGAGTGCTCCTGAAAGGAAACCCGGGGAGGCAGAGGCTGAAGCAACTTGAGCTCAGGCCATCCGACTCAGCTCCCGGCTCTGACGCTCACCAGCTGTGGGACCTTGGGCAATTCATTTCCCCTCTGTGAGTGATGGTTATTTTAATGGAAAACACCGCCTTCTAGTGTAGTTGTGAGGATCTGACGGGATTACACAGAGAAAGGACAACAGCCCAGAGCCTGACCCTGGGAAGGAGATCCAGGTGTGAAAATTCGGAAATTCTTCCCAAATCCCCCTCCCCGTCCTGTCTCCAGGCATCTCCCTCAGGACCCCTGGATCTCTCATTATCCAGCACCCCGAGGGTTTGTGTGGCCCAGCAGGCCTTTGGCCATCCTTGCTGGCACACATGATTACCTTGCCTGGATCCCCTCAACCTCAGGGGGGTGGGTACCTGGGGATCTGGTGGCTCAGAAAATGTCCCCTCCCTCTTCGGCCTCAGTTTCCCCATCTGGTAAAGTGGGTGGGGTGCAGTTTGGGACCAGAAACTTTCTCTGGCACAGCATGATTCTGAGAACCCAGCTCTCCGCCTCCATGTCATTTAGTGAATCTCCTGGTTTCAGAAGGAATGTTAATCTTTCCTTCCCCTGCAGTTGGGATTCCAGGCGAGCAGGCCCAAATCGGTCACGGCTGTCACTTGGAATCCATGGAGGGAGGCCCTGAGTCCACAGCAGAAGAGGGACAGGACAGTGGGGACAGAGTGAGGAGGCTTTGTTGCATCCTCTGCCTAGGCCCTGTGGCCCTGCTGCCGCCTATTAGCTACATATACCACGCCCTGCCCTCTGCTGTGCCAGCACTTGCTACTTGTTTGCCCCCACAACAGCCCCGTTTTTGGCAGGTGAGGAAACCGAGGCACCGAGAGAGTCCATGAGGAGCTGAAGGTCACACAGCTAGTGCACCCCGCTCTTCACTGCCTCCTTACAGGGATGTTTGCCGATGGCTCCCTGTGGCCAGCACACTCCCCAAGCATCCAGGAAGCTGGGAATATGTCCCCAGCCACCTCCTCTCTCACTCTCACTTGTCCCATCTCTCCCTGCCTCCTACACGAGCGTTCCTCTGTTCCCGTCTCCAACTTTGTAGCTGAATCAAGGGCTAGAGATGGGATGGGGATGCGCCCCTTCTGACCTCCTAACCTGAACCTTGTACCCCAGGAGATCCTCATGGCCATCATGGTGAAAGAGCACAGGTTTTGGAGCCCGAAGGCCTGGGTTCTAATCCCAACTCTGATACTTCCTTACTGCGTGGCACTGGGCAAGTGACTTAACCTCTCCGAGACTCAGTTTTCTCTGCTGGGAAGTATTTCTCCCAGCCTCAGAGGGCTGTGTGCTTCTATAGACTAACCACTTCTCTTCACAAAGAGCCCCCACATTTCACCCTCCTGGCCCAAGCCCCCAGCATCTCTTGCTTGCATGGTTGCAGAGGCCTCCTCACGGGTCCCCTCCCTTTCATCTTCACTCCCCACAGTCTGTGCTTCCCCAGAAGCCAGAGGGATCCTGTCACATCTCTCCTCCCTCAGCAGAAAAGCCAAAGTCCTCACTATAGCCAATCCTGCCCGCGGTGGCCTCTGAGACATCCACTCTGTTACTCACTCAGCTCCAGCCACACCGACTTCCTCGATGATCCTCAGGCGCAGTCCTGCCTCGGGGCCTTTGCACGGTTTGTGTCCTCTTCCTGCCTCCGAGATCTATATGCTGGCTCCCCCTCTTCCTTCATTTGAGGAAAGACTTGATCAAAGGGGTGTCTCCCACACACAACATTCTCACCTCTCTTTATTGTCCTTCAACATGCTTATTTCACCCTACCTTGTAGTGCATATTTGTTCTGTTTATTGTCTGTCTTCCCTACCGGAATGCAAGTGCTGCAAGTTGTATTCACCGCTGGAGCATAGAGCAGTTCAACTGTTTCATGAGCGAGTGAATAAATGAGTGGGTACAAATGAATGCACGGGACCTGGAATAAATGGTACTGGACTGTCGCTGCTGTCATCATCATTATTTTTTCTCTCACTGCTTCTGATACCCGAGCCTCAGACAGACCCCAGTTTACGGACAAGAAGAGCCCCCTGTGAATGGTGACCTCACGCTGATCCCAGGTTTTTCTTACCTCTGGAGTGGCATCAGCCTGAACCTCTTGCGGTCTCTCCTGATTCCTGGGATGCCATGTGACCCTGCAGCCCAGAGGCACTCAGGTCCCCATGGAAGGCCCTGGCACTTAATAGCCTCATTAAGTCTAGCTTTGATGGATGGCTGGCCTCACTCCGCTGCTACCCACAGGTGGCAAAGAACTTTGAATGACTTGTGACTGGGCTTCCTCTCAAGGGGCCTGCCCCATTTTTTTTAAATCCTCACCCAAGGATATGTGTGTTTTTATTTATTTATTTATTTATTTTATTTTTAGAGAGAGAGGAAGGGAGAAAGAGAGAGAGAAAAACATTGATTGGTTGCCTCCCGTACATACCCAGACTGGGGATCGAACCCACAACCTTCTGGTGTAGGGGATAACCATCTGTGTCACCCGGTCAGGGCAGGGTCTGTCCTCTTCTTCCATAAAAGATTTTGCAAAGACTTTTTTGGTGGAGATTTATTCAATGCCCAGGATCAGATTGAAAGAGTGTCCTGGATTCAAATCATAGCTCTACTTTCATTGCTGAGTGACCTCGAGCCAATATCTGCCCCAAACTAAGGGGGAAACAGAGAGGAATGAATTGGGAGCACAGTTGACCTCAATGGCAGGGGAAAGATCAGGTCTGATTTCTGACGCCATGAGGAAGGTGGATTATGGAAGACGAGGCTGGAGGCTGCTGCTATTGTACAGGTGAACGATGCTGATAGCTGGACTGTGGCTTGGTATGGGGGGGAGGAGTGCAGAGAGCAGTGGGGTGGTAAGGAGTGTCCTGTTGGTCCAGCAACGTGTGGAGAGAAGTTAGTAAGAGCCTAAGGATTCAGGGAGGGCTTTCTGGAGGAGGTGATCTATTGGGAGTCAATAGAAGGTGACGAGGAGGGCTTTCCAAGGAGAAGGACTATGGTAAAAGGACAGAAGGACCTGGTTTATAGGAGAACTAGAGCAGAGGCCCAGATTCCAGAGGCATAGGAGGTGAATAAGATAAAGCACTGACCAGACTTCAGAATTCCTCATTCCTTCTTTCATTCATTCATTTATTTACTCACTCACTCACTCACTCATTCACTCATTCATTCATTCAAGTGCAGTCCTTTGGGAGCCACAGAAGGTTGTAGAGAGGGAGAAAAGAGTGATGTAAACATTTCACAGGTTATCGGAGGAGAACTAACCTTCAGAAAGGGCCAACTCCCTAATTTTACAGTGGGGAAACGGAGGCCCAGAGCAGGCAAGGACTGGTCCCAGGTCATGCAGTGGCCATGTAACTGCCTCTCTCACCTAAGGCTTTGGGAAGGGGAGTTTGGTGGGATTGAGGGTAAGGTTGGAGGAGTCAGGGGCTTTGGGAGATTCTAATCTGCTTGGCAAGAACCAATGACTTATACTGTCTCTTTGGACAAGGTCTTGGGTCCCACAATGCCAATCCCTCTGCCTCGTCCTCACCCTGGATCTGATGGTTGTGGCTTGGGTCCACGCACCGCTGTGGCTTCCATGCCTATAATCCTGGCACGCGCCGCTCTACTCTGATGGCCTGTGGTCAGAACCCAGTGTGGTGTGGACACATGATGAATGCCCTGTGGTCTGGATCCATCATCCTGAGGCCAGCCAGCCATCAAGGCTAGACTTAATGTGTGCCCTGCAGGCTGTCCCCCAGTTCCCAGATGGGGGTCTCACTGGCTGGTGCCAAGGGAAGAGGGTGGGCATGACACCCACTCCCACATTTCACCGGGGAGAACCTTCCCAACTACCTGAAATGCCAGGTGGCTGTCCCCAGGGTGCGGATGGGGAAGTGGTGGCCCCGTGGTCACACAGCTGGTCGGCACCCAGGAGAGCCTCTCAGGACAGGCCGCCTGGGCTGTCCAGCCTGTGGGGAGGCCCATGCGGCAGAAAACAAGGTGGAGGCACCCGGACACCAGCTGGAAGCGGTGCTGTGCCTTCGCTGCTCATTCTGCCACGTTTGCTGTATTTAATCACACCCGCCCACACGCTCCCAGGGAGACCACAACAGAGGCGTCTATGTTCGGGAAGAACAGCAGCGTGGGTGCACATGTGGGCTCGGAGCCAGCCGCTGGGGTTCAGGCTCCCAGCCTGTGACCTTGGCCTTTTGCTTGTGCTCCATGGTCCTCGGTCTCCACAGGGGGGGCTAATCATAGCCATCACCTGGGGGGGTGACAGAGAGAGCTAAAAAAGTGTACAAAGCCTGGGCATGTCTGTGGCAGTCATGCTTGATAAAAGTTAGTTATCTTGATCCCCATTTTTCAGAGGCGGAACTGCATTCTGAAAGCAAATGCCTGGCACGTAATTAGAAGAGAGGCCCTGTTCACAGAGCCACGCCAGGCCCCAGCCTTGTGTTATGTCATGAAGCTGTCACAGCCACCTGGTGCCTGGCGACGTTATGGACGAGGAAAGTGTTGGGCACTCCTGGTACAGTCCTCCCTTGGCGACCCTAACAGAGAGTACCTGGACCCATGCTGGGGTAGCCTAGGTTGGGGAGGGGTCCCTGGCCACGCCTGCAACCCCCGTGGGACTTGAGGGCCATAATTACAGCATTTCTGTCACCTCCACCCAAGTGCCCCACAATTTATTCTGCATATTCATTAGTGGTGCCTTCCCCAGGCATTTGCGCCTAATTATTACACCCTGAAGGCAGTGCCAGGAACATTAACAGACGGGCCACCTGTTTCCTGGCAGGTGTCCCTGTTGGTGCACCTGTCAGACAGCCACCCTGGCCCATGCCGAAAATGCGTGGTGGCACTTTCTGGTTTGGCTCAGAATCGTTTTTAGAACCATCAGACAGATGAGCTGTTTTCCCTGGCGGGGTTTCCGCTTCCCTGTGGGGCTGGTTCCCGGTGCTTGGCCTGGGAGGGGGTCCGGAGAAGGCGAAGGGGCGGGATTGTGTTGGAAATCCCTCCTCCTCCACATGGAAGCTGTGTGATGCTGGAATCTTCAGTTTCGCGTTCTGAACATCAGTGCCTCACATTTGTTGCAGAGCGACAATGAGGCAGTGATTCTACTCAACCAGCCTAGCTGGACAGAACCCAGCAACATTCCCGATTCTGCCCTCGCTGTTTTCAGCTCCCCTGGTGATGGCACCGCTGGTAAGGCGAGGTTTGGTGCCTGTAGAGCCTCGTTCTGTAGTAGTTGCCCAATAAAGGCTGTTCTCTTTTGGCCACCCATGCCAGCCCTTACCAGTTTGCAGGACATTTTCATCTCTGCTGTCTCCATAGAGCAAACAGCCTAATGATGGTCCGAGTTTTTAATCATCACCTTCGTTTTACCAACGGGGAAACACAGGCCCAGAGTGGGAAGTGACCACACAGAATCCACCAGGCCTTTTTGACCCAGAGCTCAGGCCGCTACCCCAGAGAAAGGAGCATTGATCGGCGGTTTTGCAAACATTTAACCCTGGCAGAGGAAGGCAGCTCCACTTTTGAAAAAAGCAGATTCCGTTCACCTCCATCCCCAGTGACCTTGGGCTCTCAGCCTTGTGCAGGGACCTCCTCCCTGGTGGCCCTGCCTTCGTCCTCACCCCCTGCAGTCCCTTCTCCCTCCAGCAGCCAGAGGATGGCGTTTAATCGCAGGTCAGTCCATGTCTGGATGCTCACATGCTGCACTGGCTTCCCTCCTATCTCACGCAGAGGAAACGCTACAGTGCTTAGGAAGCCCAGCATTACCACCCCCCCAACTCCCTCCCCTCACACGTCCCCCTCCTTGGACACCCAGACCTGCTCTGCCCCCTCCCTGCTGGGACACTCCCCTCCCATGGCTCTTGCCTTCTTTTCAGCCTCTCTTCAAATGTCACCTTCTCCGTGAGGCCTTTTATAACCCCCATGCTTCTTCTTTATTTTATATTTCGAATTTTTATTTACTTCTAACTGGTACACATAACACAGGGATACCCCTGAGGCATTTTAAGGGCAAATCTTGAACTTTTTGTGTTTCATCTGTATCTCCAACAGATAAAGAACATTTTCTTAATATAATTACAATAGCTTCAGCCCAAAGAATTAACCGTAATTCCTTAATATCATCTCATAGCCTATCCTTGTGCAATTTCTCCGTCTTATCTCCCAAATGTCTTCACACTTGGTATATTCAAATCGGAATCCAGCTAACGTCCTCATATTGCAATTGGTTGGTGGGTCTCTTAAGTCTCTTTTACTCTATAACCGTCCCTTCTTCCTCTTTTTTTTTTCTTTCTTTTTTCCCTCTAATTACTTGTTGGTGAAACTGGGTCATTTGTTCAGTGGAATGTCCTTGTGGTATCATTTAACACATTCTTTGTCCCTTGTACTTTCTGTCTACTGGTCTTTAGGTCTAAACCTGGATTCGATTCAGGTTTAAGTCTGTAGGCAAGAATACAGCATGATGGTACTGTGGTCTTCCTTCTACGTCCTATCGGAGGCACGCATGCCAGAAAGATCCACTTTTGGTGATGCTAAGATGGGTCCACAGAGTCAAGGACTACCTGCCTGGTGCCTCTGTCACTCAGTCCCTTTCAGCCTTGCATTAATGGCCAGATCCTTAATTTCATCAGGGCTGCAGAAAGGTGGTTTTTCAATTCTACTCTTTCTTTGCACTTACTTGCTGTGGTTCTTCTGTAAAGAATGACTTTCTTATTAGGTTCTAAAATACTGTTCATACAGGAAGACAGGATAAGTGTTTTATTCTTTACCTTCATTTTCTGTTTACAGAATAAGAGGTTGTGCCTTAACTACCTCCAAAGGGACCCGTGTGATTTTTCTTTTTCTTTTGAGTATCATGAACACATGGATTTTTACAGTTTTGCAGTCATTATTCTTTTTGATGTTCAAGTTGCCCCAGATATTAGCCAATGGGAGCCCCACACGCTGGCCTCTGTGTCCTTTCGACTTCCTGGTGCCCCAGAATGTCCCAGGCTCCTGTTCTGCAATCAGCCTTTTCTCTGAGGAGCCCCAGGAGCCCTTAGAGTGGGAAGAGGCTGTAAGACCACAGTGTGGGTTCTGGGGAGACTACCCCCTTTATAAATGGGAACATCTCCCTCTGTGCTCCCATACCCCTCTGTAATTCCCCACTAGAATATCAGCACCGTGAGGGCTTGATTTTGTTCATGGTTGTGCCTTAAGGCCTGGCACACAGAAGGCGCTTAAATATTTGCCGAGTAAGTGAATAGATGGGTGGATGGTCCTCACCCTCTCCCTCCTCCAGCCTGGAGAAGCAATTAAGAGGGGTCTGCCCCTTACCCCCCCACCCCCTTCTCCAAAGCTTAGAGGCTTCTGTCTCTTTTACATCAAAAGAGCTGGGAGGCAGAAATGTCACCACTTGGGCCAAGGGAAGAAAGGGCCTGGAGAAGATGAAAGGCATTTCTGATGAGATGCTAATTTGTTTCTGGAAGCTGGTGGGGGGTGGCAGCAACGGGGACCTCTGAGGCTTTGTGAGGCCCAGACAGGAATGGAAAAAGCAGACTGGAGGGGTGGAGGCTGGCCTGGATCCTTTGTGGGCTGACCCACCTCTCTATTCGTGTGTGGACCCAGCCCTGGGGGTGCCCTCACTTGTGGAGCTTGGGACATTTACCAGGCATCCTCCAGGGCAAACTGGTGACAGGAAACCCTCGGAGGCCAGGCCTCTGGGTCTCTCCCACCCCTGGTGTTTCAGCACCCACCTTCCTGTGCAGCCTTATTTATTGTTGTACTTTCTTTTTTTAAAAAAATGTTTTATTGATTTTTTTACAGAGAGGAAGGGAGAGGGATAGAGAGTTAGAAACATTGATGAGAGAGAGACAGGCCTCCTGCACGCCTCCCACTGGGGAATGTGCCCGCAACCAAGATATATGCCCTTGACTGGAATCGAACCCGAGACCCTTCAGTCCGCAGGTCCACGCTCCATCCACTGAGCCAAACCGGTTTTGGCTATTGCTGTACTTTCCATATGTCACTGGGCCCTGGGTCTTCTCAGCACAGACAGTGAACAAGAGCCTCCTCCACCTTGCCCTGTGGCTCAGTGGTTGAGTGTCGACCTATGAACCAGGAGGTCACAGTTCCATTCCCAGTCAGGGGGCTAGCAGGCTCCATCCCAATAGAGGGGGCGTGCAGACAGCAGCAAAGCGATGATTCTCTCTCATCATTGATGTTTCTATATCTCCCTCCCTCTCCCTTCCTCTCTGAAATCAATAAAAATCTATTTAAAACAAAAACAAAAAGAGGTGGCTCCCTCTTGGTCAGAGGCCCTGCTCTGGATTCAGACGGTCTGGGCTCCCTTCTCAGCCTTGAAGGGGTCTCTTGATTCTACCCGTGACCCTATCAGATGCCTGGGCTGACCACAGGGGACACAGGACAAGTGGACCCTGTCCTTATATTGGGAACTTCTGGTCTTGGGGGTGAGTAGACAATCCCCAACCTAGTATGAAAAGCATCACTGAGCCCCAGCAGGCCAGGACACCAGCACACAGGGGTCTCAGGACGCCGAGCACCCATTCCCAGAAGCTGAATGGAGCCAGAGCGGAAGGGCATTCCAGCCGGAGGACCTGCAAGGGCCAGCCTGGGGGCTTCGGAGTGTCCCGCTCAGGGTGGGTGGGTGTGGGGTCGGTAGATTGGGGCCAAAGAAGGGGCGGGCGGGTGAGCGCTTTGGGAGGAAGAGGCCTTGCGGGGTGGGGCCTGGAAGTTTGTCGCGGGGTCCAGAGCACCCCACGGCTGCCCTTTCCAGAAAGCCCGGCTGTCGTGGAGGAAGGGCCTTGCCGCCACCGACTCCACCACCGCTGGCTCCGGGGAGGATCCTCTCTTTCAGCAACTCGGGGAGGCGGGGCAGGGAGCTCCAGCCGCTGCCGGCGGCGCAGGCAGCTCCGCGCCGAGGAGCGAGGGGCGCTGGGCGGGGCTGCGGACGCGGGACCGCGGCAGGTCGGGTGCCCGGCCCGGGGCCCGGGAAGGAGGGCGATGCTGGCCGTGTCACTCAGGTGGCGTCTGGGCGTGGTGAGGCGGCGGCCCAAAGGTACCGAGCGGAGCGCGCGGGCAGATCCTGCTGCCGGCCCGGGCTGGGCGGCGGGACCGGGTCTGGGTGGAGGGCGCGGCCGAGGGGCCCCGGGGGGGACCTCCGCCCGGGCTCCCCGCCCTGCCCCCCGCCTCTTCCTGCTCCACCTTGACCCCACGTCTTCTGGCGCTTTGGGGCTTCTCTTCCTCACTCTGCGTCTGAGTCTCTAACTCTGTCTCTTTCTTTCTGCCGGTCTCTCCCTCTCTCACCGTTTCTCTGTCTGTGCAGCCCCACTTCCTTTCCCCCATCTCCATCCCCAGCTCCACCCTTACCTCCGCCCCGCCTGCCCCCTGGTCTCTCTCTCTGTGTGCTCCCTCCCCCCTCCCTCTCGACTTTTCTGTGCCCCAGTCTCCTTCATCCGCTCCGCACATGGCATGCCCCTGGGGTCTTTTCTTCCTCCCTGTTCTGGGTGTGAGGCTCTCCACGTCTGGGCTGGTAGGGGTGCTGTGTGTGTGTGTGTGTGTGTGTGTGTGAAGGGGGGTTACTCGGGGGGGATGGGGGAGTGGGAGGAGACAGGGGTTCTGTGAGGGATGTG
>JAAGEH010000125.1:7869043-8029558 GCA_011751065.1 Lasiurus cinereus
GGAGACAGGGGTTCTGTGAGGGATGTGTGTTTGTATGTGTGTGTGTGGGGGGGCGAGCGTGAGGGCAAAGGCAGGTCTTGGCCCTGAATGAAACCGAGTCTATGCTGAGTCCCAGCTTGTGCAGGTGTCCGGCGCCTTAGAGAGTCCCAGGAGGGGCTCAGGGTGGAGGAGAGGCTGGGGTGGGAGTGGGGCTTGGAGAAATGTCTGTAAGTCAACTCCCTCACCACCACCCCCGCCCCCCGCCAGCCCCTAGGCCTCCCTGTGCTTCCGTTTCCCCATCTACAGCGTGGAGGGGAGGGGAGCGGTTGTGGGATCACAGTCTCTGTGATTCAGGCCAGAACTAAGAATAATCACACTGCTAATAAGAACAACAGTAACTGTCATTAATTCAGCGCCACTGTGTGCCAGGCAATGCATTCACTCATTAGCTCCTCACAACAGCCCTGCATGGTTGGCCCCATCCTTATTCTCGTTGTGCAAAGGGAGAAGCTGAGGCACAGAGAGGTTAAATCACTCGCCCAAGGCACAGCGGACATACAGACACCCTCTCCAGGCAGCTCTCATAACTGCCATGCGCATTTTCCAGGCTCTGAGGTGCCTACATGGGGAGGAGCTTCCTCAGGAGTCATCAAGGGTAGCAGGGTCCATGGGGAGACACGGGATTCGAGGCTCCGCTCTGGCCCACGGCAGCGGGAGGTCCCTAAGCCCCTTCCGCAGGGACAGAACAGCCAGAGCCTGAAGAGCTTCAGGGACAGGGTTTCCCCATGTTGGGACCTCTCCAAGGGAGAAGCCCCTCCCCCATCAGAGCTGTTGTCCAATTCAGGGCCACAGGCCCTGAGAACCCAGGGGAATCCTCCCAGGCTGGAGGGACAGACAGTTACGTCCAGGGCTGCTCCAGATCTGAGCTTTGGAGAATAGCCCAGTAACTGCTTCAGGTCAGGTTCCGCCCCCGGCAGAGAAGCAGGAAGTGCTCCTGGTTCCCAGCAGACCTGGACTCAATCTCACTTCCCATGTGGCCCACTCAGAACCTCAGTCAGTTTCCTCATCAGTAAAATGGATCCGAGGAGAGCCAGCCTCCCCAGGTTGCAGAGACGACTTGGGAAGATTGGAGCGGGGCCTGTGTCTAATTACACAGTAGACACCTGGTAGTTTTTCATTCAGTCTTCCCATCAGAGTCCAGCCACTTTGCTTCCTCCTCCCCCTCACTGCTTGCCCCCACCCCTGCCCCATACATACACCAACGTGGTCGTGTCTCGTACCAGCCAACGCCTAACAAGGAGAGAGGGTGCCCTGATTGACTCAGTGCTGTCTCCCTCCATTCCTTTACGGGGCTCTGCAGGAGGCACTTACTCTTGTTTGCCCAGACACTGAACCCGGCCATCCATTTGTGAAGACGAAAACTCAAGGGAGAAGGATTTAAGAACACAGAGGTGTTTTCTCTTCCAAAATACTTTTTTAAATGTCCGAGGACACGCCTCCCCAACTCTAGCCCATATGTGTGTGTGTGTGTGTGTGTGTTTAATATTTTATTGATATTTACATAGAAAGGAAGAGAGAGGGAGAAAGAGAGAGAGAAACATCAATGTGAGAGCAAAGTTGTGATCTGCTGCCTCCTACACGCTTCTACCGGGGATGGAGCCTGCAACCTGGCGTGTGTCCTGACTGGGAAAGGCATTGGCATCCTTTCGGTGCTCTGGACAGCGCCCAGCCAATTGAGGCCCAGCCCATATTTTTCATTTTTCATAGGCCTTTCTGCTTCCCATCTTAGGTGGTAGGACCCTGAAGTTCCTCACCTGGTGATTGCTTGAGGTGGGATCCCTGAGCCACATGATCAGCTGAGCCCCACTTGGTGTCCCCCAAACTGGGAGTGGAGGCTTTGCTTAAATTCAGAAGCAGCACTTCCTGCCTGGGCAGGACTTGGGGGGAGGAGATGTCCAGTCCTGGCTCAGTTTCCCTGATTTCAGTCCCAGGAGAAGCACCTCTGGTGCACCCAGAGAGGCGGGCACCTCTGCCATGCCGGACACCCAGTGTCCACCCCTGGCTGACCTCAGATGGTTCCAGCAAGGTCATTTGTTGTCTGCATCTGGACAGGGAGGAAATGGAGGCTGGGGAGCGGAGGGCCCGATTCTAACACTTAGGTGCTGGACCTCAGTGCCTGCAGAGGACACACTCTCCCAGGTCACCCTTCCTCCATAGCTTAGATGTAATGACAGCGCCTCCCTAAAGGGTGGAATGGAGGATTCTGGGAGATCAGATCGGTTCAGTGAGGTTTCCCAAGGGGCTGTGCTTTGGCCTTTCAGGTCACAAAATGGTCACATTCAATTCAAAGAGAGAGGGATTTAATTTCGTGTGTCGGGGAGATAAACGCAGGGAGGCTCTGGGCAGGGCCTCTCCCCGACCTCCCCTGACACTGCCAGGCTGGGCAGAGTGAGGCATTAGAGGTGCAGTGGGCAGTTTTTAAAGGTTATTAAGGATAGTGACCTCTTCTTCGGGCTGCCTGGGCCTCCTGGGCACAGGAAGTGCTGTGCTGGGCCCTCCCTCCCAGCGTTGTCCATCCACCCCCTCCATGGGCAGGTCTGTGATGAATTATTCACTCCTTCCTTCCCTCCGTAATGAGGCTCTCCTCTGTCTCCAGCTCGCCCCCACATCCGGCTCCTGGCATTTCTCACACTGCGGCAGCCCCGCAAAGGGGTCTCAGATCTGACCCCCCAGGTGGGAAGCATCCCCTCCCCCCGTGCCAGAACAGCACCTGCTCCCAGGCCTCTGTCCCCTCGGTGAGGGGGTCCCGAAGTTCAGGTCAGCCCCCGTGTCCCAGGCCATGGGATTTCTTTCTTTATCAAGGAGCCAGGGGTAAGCCCATCCTAGGAATTGCACCTGGAATCCAGGCAGCCCGGAGCCATCCTCTGGCCCTGTTCTTTGTCCTTCTGCACTGACTGAGCACTTGCTGTGTGCCAGGCCAGGCACCGTGCTAAGTTCTGGACATGGACGCCCTCCTCCTCACAGTAGCCCTGCGAGCTGTGAACTAAGTTGCCCCGTTTTGCAGGTGAGGAAACTCAAAAGAGGAAGGGCCTCTCCAAGGGCGGCTGGGAGGGGGACGGCGCAGCCTGGGCCTCGGATCCCGCCTGCTGACGTCAAAGCCCACATGGCTCCCCAGCGGGCATTTCTCAGTGGTCAGCTACTCCCCACCAGGAGCAGGGCACCTCTCTGTGGCATTCCCAGTATGTGGCTACTGGTCTGTCTTCTGGGTCCCCCACGGTTCTCTGCCCTCACCCTGCTCCCTCTGCCCCAGGACAGCCCTGCAGAGAGTGATGGGGTCCTCCCAGGCCCCCCTCCAGGTGGAGCCCCCTCTTCTCGGGATCTTGCACCCTTCCTACCTGATCACCACCTCTGTCCATGCCCCAGCCTGATGGGTCCTTCCTGGGCAGAGCCTGGCGTTGAGCCCAGGTCTGGGGAAGTCCGACAGGACAGAGCAGGCAGATAAGCCTCCTCCCTCCGCCCCCCCCCAGATGCCAGGCACACGCTTTGGGTGAACGTCCTGATAGCACACGTGCCTGGCCTGTGTCACCCACCACAACCAGCACTGATCTCGTCAGCTAAGGTCCCAGCATCGTTTCCGTGTGTCGGCTTGAATGTTCAGTCCGGCGGGACCAGCTGCCTGTCTTAATTGCCCAGATAATTGTGAAGGCCACACTGGGCCTGTCTCCCTCTCTGGGGAGACGGCCTGATGGAGCGGAAGATACGTCCATCAGACAGGAGGCCAAGGCTGAGCCCACTCTCGGTGGTCCTAGAACAGGTCCCTGCTCCACCTGGCCTCAGTTTCCCTTCTGTGCGTCTGGCTCTGCTTTCCAGTGGCTGGAAGCCTCCTCTTCACCTCTCCCCTTCCGCCTACTTGCTCTCCTTGAGCTGGCTTTGTCTCTGCAGCCCTGCATTTTGCTGTCTTGGCCGAGGTGGTGGTGACTCATAAGCAGATGTGTGGGCAGGTGGGTGGGTGAGGGGGGCACATATCTGGCAAAGGCTCACAGCACACAACTGGGGCACCCGGAGGCCCTGCAGGCGACCTTAGGGGAGGCCCCTGCCATCCCTCCCCCTTCCCCCGAGTCTCAGTGCCCCGTTTGCAGAATGGGTCTACCGAGGACAGTTTGTGTGACGTTTGGAAACAGCTGCGAGTCATTTGGAGCCAATCTGGGGACTGAGGAGAGGGCGTCTCAGGCTGGCTGAGGGTGGAGCAGAAGCAGCCCCCGGAGACCACAGGTCCTACTCCTACCCCAGCCCACACATGTACCCCCATTTTACTCACGGGAATGTCAAGGCCAGTTTTGCTTAAGGTTGGAGCCAGGACTGGAACGCAGGGCCCCTGTAAGGCCCTTGGTGGTGCTTCTGCCGGAGGAGGGGGTGCTAACAGGCTGGCAGGGGGCAGCTAGAATGTTCATCACCACTCTGGTGTCGGACTCATCTGGGGGAAGATGGGCAAGAAAGAGGGGACATCTGGTCAGTTGACAAAAGCGGGACCGAGGGCTGCCTGAGGGCTTTGGAGACTCAGATGAGGCACCTATCAGCTGGAGGGTCAGGGAAGGCTTCCTGGGGGAAGGGACAGAGGGGGCAATCTTGGGGGACTTGCAGGGTTTGGGCAGGCAGGGGAGGGCTTAGAGAGAGCACATTCCTGGGGGGCTGTGAGTGTAAAGTCGGGGAGGCGCGAGAGGGATCAGGGAGCTTGGTGTGGGGAGGCGAGGCTGGAGACGGGCAGGCTGGTCCTGGACACCAGTTGGCAACCTCCCAATGATTCTTCCTGAACAGCATAGAGGATGCCATGGAATGTGGGGGCCTCAGCTGGCAGGCAGCAGGCACTGGCCCAGAAATCTCAGGGTCAGGCCTCGTCCTCAAACACATGGCTTCTGCCAGAGCCCCCCTCTAACACTGCAGAGCCCGCACCCCACACCTCGACCAGGGAGGGAGCATCTGCTGCCTGTATCTCACTGGCCTGTTCTTACCGGGGCGGTGCGGGGTCCCTCCCAAATCAGCACCCTGCCCGAGCTCCCACCATCAGCCCGCACTGCAGGTTTCTCTTTCAAGAGTCGAGTCTACCGGGAGGGCACAGTATCAGATAAAACTGCCACACAAAGCCTTTCTGAGCACATGTGTCGCCTGAACTGGGAGGAAGGCTTTGGAGCCAGACACCCGAGTTCCTGTCTGCTGTCCTCCGAACTCCAGTTTCCTCGCCTGTAAAAAGAGATTCCAGGCTGAAGCAAACAGCACCGGAGATGAAAAGGACACTGAAATCTATAGGGGCTGAAAGACACACCTATGAGCACCGCCCCAGACTGAGGAGGTGAATGGTCACCCACGTTGTCCAGCCACACACTAGGGAGAGGCCCACAGGATGGGAAGGAAGCTGGCGGGTCCCCACTGAAGCCACATCCAGACTCTGAGCTGTGGGTGCTCCTGCCAGGCCTCAGAGGCCATGACCTGGGACCAGACACAGCCCTTGGGACTCTGAAGGGAGGTATTGGGCCAGGAAGGCAGAGTCACCGGAAGGCAGGTTTCGGCTCGGGATGCCAGAGTGGCTCTCCTCCCTCACAACTGTTCAGGAATGAAGTGGGCTGCTCCTGAGGCGGTGAGCTCCCCATTTGTGGAGTTGTACACGCTGTACCATACAGCAGGAGGGATTCCCTGCATCGGACTGAAGTGGTAGAGGGGATACATTATTGGCTTCTTTCCACTGTAGCCATCCAGAGGCTATGTGTATTCATCACGGATTTCTCATTCCCTCGCTCAGCAAACACTTAGCGTTTACTGTGTGCGAGGCCCAGGCCTGGGCACAGGGTCAAAGTCCATGAGCTGGATAGCTGAGGGTCTCCCATGGAATGGGAAAGAACAGCAAATGCATTGCAGGAAAGGGTAAAGGGGACCCGCTTGGCGTAGTCAGGGTGGGCTTCTCAGTAGAAGCAGTTTTAGGTTGGGGTCGAAGGATGGAAGAAGGGAAGGGGCCTCCCGGCAGAGGGAAGAGCACAGGTAAAGGACCTGAGGTGGGAGCGCCTGATTCTGAGATCGGACCCCCAGCCCATCCTCGCTGGGAACCTTGGCCACGTTCCTTCTCCTCTGGGCCTCGTGTCTCCTCTGTAAAATGGGACCCGCAGGATTTTCAGAAGATCCCGAGAGACTCTGACATAAAACGCTGGGTACCCAGGCAGCGCTCTATAAATGTTAGCCTCTTCCCTCTTCTCCGGGGGCGTTGGCACTTGTTCAGAAGGTAGGACTAGAGGGCAGCGGGTAGGATTCTAGGCACAGTCTTAGCCACCTTGGCCTGAGGCCAGTCTCCCACCCCACTGGATGTGAGGGTGCAGGAAAAGGCCTGTGCCTCCCAACGTCTCGTGGGTCACCAGCCACCAGAGGGCATCGCTGCCATCAGACGCCACGCGCTGCCGCTCCAGCACACCCCTGATGATTGGGTTCCCCTGAGGCGGCACTGGCCCCTGGGTCCCACCCTCCCATCACCCCACTGGAGACGACTTAGGAGAGCCCCTTCCTCCTTAGATGCCACCAGAGTAGGTCCTGTGTGCACAGCAGCTGTCCCCACAGTTACTCTGTCCTTCCTGCATTGTGGGCACATGAGTGCAGGTGAGAGCCCTCCGTGTGTGCGTTTCTCAGGAGGCTCTGGCTGCGGTGCTTGTGTGGATGGCATCCAGAGGGCCTGGGTTCCAGCCCCACCTCACCCCTCACACCCTGTGTGACTAAGAGCAAGCGGTTTTACCTCTCTGCACCCCATGCCTGCACCTCTGCAATGGGAAAATAGATGTAGAATGCTGAGCTTGGTACAGTTTCTGTTCCACCTGGTCCCGAAGAGCTGTCAGCTGGGTTCCTCCCCGATCCGGACCTTCCCCTCCCCTGGTCTGTGCACACAGACTGCCAGGCTGGCTCTGTGTGTCACCTGAGACCCCTTGACCTTGCACGCCCCTTTCCCTCCAGGGCTGGAGGTTGGCTGTGGGGTCAGGCTGGGAACCGGCAGGTGTCAGTCTGCTTCCACAGCCTGGGAGTGGCCCATGGGTGGGATTACCCTTGAGGCACAGCTCAGCCTGTCCTGAGGTCAGGTGGGGGCACTGGAGGGAGGGGGAGATGCCGGGCAACTTGGCCAAAGTGGGGCCACAGCCAGACAGCACCCTCTGTGAGGGAGTCACCTAGTGCCCCTCACCTGCCACTGGTGGGATCACAGACTGGGTCTCAGTTTCCCCATTGGTGAAGTGGGGACGATAATGCCCACCTTATAGGAACGTTTAACCACCAGGCTGGGAAGCCATCGTCCTAGCCAGACCGCCTGGATGGTGTGAGGAGAGAGGGAGGAAGGAGCAACTGAACAACAATAAAGGGTTTATCTCTCATCCTCAAATCGCCATCTCTGCACCCAGACTTCATTTCCGGCTGTCACTCAGGGACCCCGCTGGGCTCAGGACACGGCCTGATTGTGATGGACTTGATTGTGTGGCTGTGATGGACCTGGCCCTGGGGCCTGAGAGGAAGGAAAGGCCGGGGTGCAGGCCCCCGCTCTGCTCTGGGGGGCCCTCTCTGCTCTCGGTTTTCCCATCTGTGCAGCGTGGGGTAGGTTGGTTCCTAATTGCCGTAGTTACTGCCCATTGGGTGGGCAAGGGTCAGGGACGCCAGGGGTCCTTCAGTATGGAAAAGAGCCCAGCACAGCAGAGAATGTCCCAGCAGTGGTGCCAGTGGTGCCCCTTAAGAGACACCAAGAATGGCTGCAGGCCTGGTCCCTTGCAGGGAAGAGGTCATGAGTGTGTGTTGGACAGTCACAGGTGGCAGAGCGAAGGGCTCTGCCTTCACGCCTCGTGGGTGGGGAAGTAGAAACCCAGACAGAGTGACTCCCCCAGAATCACACAGCTGGCAGGGCTGGGATTTGGACCTGGATGCATCTGGCCTTCAAGTTCTGCCTCTCTGGTCTCTTTCTCAGTGTTGGTGTAACATTCATGGCAGGAAAACAGATGGCTGAACGTTTCCTGATTCATTAATATGTGGTCTCCCCAACACCAGGGGCTGGGTGCTTTTATTATCCCATTCTACCGGCGAGGCAGCTGATGGCCAGAGAGGGTTAGACATGTGTCCCAGGTCACACAGCAATCCCTCCTCCAACATCTAACGCAAACTGAGGATGCCAAGGTGGCAGGGCCTTTCCTGACCGTGGGGCTGCTGCCCGCCCGCTCAGGGGCCCTGGCAGTTCCCCGAGGCGTTCCCAGTGCCCCTCACGGGCCATCCGTCGCATCTGTGTGGCCACCTGGGCACCTAGCAGGCCTGGTTTTCAGCCACTGCACACGCCCAGCACCGGTCCCCCTCCCTGTGCCTCCTCGGGGCGGGCAGCCTTGGAGGAGGGGGGCCATCTTTGGAGCAGGGCAGCAGCTCCCCCTGCCCTTCGGCCAGACCCTCCCCTTCTGCCGGGCTGAGTCCCATGCCTGAGGGCCTTCTCACCCCTTACTCTACAACCGTCTGCAGCTCCCACTGCCCGCAGGAGGACAGCCAGATTCCCAGCTCTGCATCCCCTGGGGCCTTGCTAAATTCGGGTGGGTCCTGAGTGTTACCGACCAGCTCTGTGACGCCCAGGCTGCTGGTCCTCGGACCGCACCTGTAGGTGTGAGACCTTGTGACCTGGCTCCATCTCCACTTCCCACCTGGTCTCCTCACTAGTCACATGGGATTTCCCTCATGGACTCACATCTGCAATGCCCCGAAAATAAGACAGTGTCTTATATTAATTTTTGCTCCCAAAGGTGCGCTAGGTCTTATTTTCAGGGGAATGTCTTATTTTTCCATGAAGAAGAATACGGTACACATTTATTATTGAACAAAAAAAGGAAATTTATTACCTGTATATGGTAATAAATTGTCATCACAAACCAGCTCACTGATTCGCTGCAGTGCAGCCGGAGCTGTTTAGGCAGTGCGAGGTCTCTTTAAATCAGGAGTCAGATGCCTTACGGTAGCTTTGGGGGCCTTATATTCCAGGGAGGCCTTAAGTTCGGGGGAGGCCTTATTATCGGGGAGGTCTTATTTTTAGGGGGATGCCTTATATTACAGTGAAAGGCAAAACCGGAAGTAGCTCTTATTTTCGGGGAATGTCTTACTTTTGGGGAAACAGGGTGGCTTTTCCCTTTTTTATCATGTGTCTTCTCATCCTTCAAAGCCAGGCTCTAAAGCACTTCCTCAGTGGCCAACAGAGCTGGCTGCTCCTCATCTGCTCTCTTGGACCCCCTCACAAGCCCCCGGAGTTCCACAGCAGCACCTTTAGGAACAGACCTCTCCCCTGGCCTGGGGCTCACTTGGTAGGAGCGCCATCCCCTGCACCACAGGGTTGCAAGTTTGGTCCCTGGTCAGGGCACATACCTCGGTTGTGGGTTAGATCCCTTGATGGGGTGCATACAAGAGGCAACCAATTGATGTTTCTATCTGTCTCCCTCCCCTCTCTAAAAATCAATCCTCAGGTGAGGATTAAAAAAAACAACAGACCTCTTACAGCTAGATTTTTGGGGCAAGTTACTTAACCTTTTTAGACTGATTATTTATTTAAACCCTGCCTTGTCCCAAAATGGACCACCAGTTGCTTCCAAACACACTCTTGGATCAAATCAAAAGCCAGTGTGCTCAACGGGCTGATAAGGGACAGAAAGGCAGAGGGAAGACCCTGTTTCCCACTGTCTCCTGGGGTTTCAGCCCCCAGTGCGGGCACAGCGGGCACTCAGAGAAATGCTGAAGGGAAGCACTCCCATAACCCACGGCTTGACCTTTCCAGGAGCTTCTCATCCACAAAAGTAAATTCCAAAGGAGCGGTGAGAAAGACAAACATGGGGAGATTTCCGACAGTCGGTCTTCGTAGCTCATTTAAATGCATCTGTACCGCAAGCAAATATTTTCTTAAGGGAGGGGCGAATGTAACTCTCAAGTCTTGTGTGCCATGAAGCCCTCCCCTGAAGGGCTGTAAATGAGGGAGAAGGTAGGGATGGTGGGGGGTGGGGGGAAGGGGTGGCGGGGGGTTCCGGGGGAAGGGGAGAAGGCAAATGTCTGTTAGAGCAATTTACTTGCCGAGAAGGCTTCATTCCTTTCCGCCTGGTGTGGAGCTGGGACTGCCTCCAAGTGGCCCTTGGTACCTGGGGATGGTCAGGGTCTTTGTCAAGAGCCTTGTGCTGACCATCTCCTGGCACCGTGATCCACATCGAGAGCCGGCATCCCCTTCTCTGCCTGGGCCCGCTGCAGGTCCTCCCTCTCTGACCACTTACACCTCCCATGGCTGAGATCCTGGAGTTTCTCTTTGACCTTTGGCCTCACTGCTGGCCCAAGGCAACCTTACCCGGAACTTGGCCCCTACCCCCTAAGACCTGCCTACATTCACCCAAAGAGGGAGTACCCCTAGGCAGAAGGCAGCAATGGAGGACCACAAACCTATGGATACAGGGGTACAAGTGGCCTCACCCCAAGTTTAGATTCTGGACCACTTTGAAGGTATTAGGTTGGCAGGAGCCAGAGTGGGTGGTTCAGGGACTCTGTTTGGATTTTGTGGTGGGACCCACAGTGGGCTCAGGAGAGAACCCAGAAGAAACCTCCCGTCTCTAACCACTGGGAAGCACACTCCCATTTGCTGTGAGACCTGCTTGTTCCCATGTCCCCAAGAGCCCCACGGGGCCTGGAACCTCATCGGCCCCATTCTTTGCTGCATTTAACTGGATGCACCACGTAGTCACAGGCTTTGACACCTCCTGGCGCCATCACCCACCCCTCTCTGAAGCACTTATGTGGTCCCCTCAGTGGTGCCAGCACACAGGGGTGGGCTGGGAGCAGGAGCCGCTGAGAGCTGCAGCCAGGAGTCCATCAGAGCCGGCCGTGTCCGTCCTGAGCTGGCATCGAGGGAACCCGAGGGAACCGGGAGTGCGCAGGGCTGAGGCCCAGCGGGGCTGGAGTTGTGACCGGCTGCTCCTGCCTGTCAAGCCCATAGGCAGTCCCGAGCCCAGCTTGCTTAGTGTTCTGGAAAGCTGGGGATGGGGGTGCTCCATGTGGCAGGCTGCTGGGCTCGCCCTCCCCAAGCTGCCTCCACCTTATGGAAAGGGAAACTGAGGCTTGGGGAAAGGAGTGACATCTGCCCAGAATGTCAGTGGAAGGGCCCCAGGGGGCTCCAAGCGCAAGAGTTTCTACCTTGAGACCTACAGACGTGCCCTGCCATTATCCATAGGCTGCACTGGTTTGGGTCTTGGGGTTCTGGTGGAATCTGCTATTTAAAGGAAAGTTAAAAGGCACTGTTCCCCCTCTCTGGATGGGAAAACTGAGGTCTGGTCAGGGCACTCACTTGCCAAAGTTCCAGGGCAAGTTCGGAGCTGATCTGGACCTGGGGTCTATCTGCCGGGGGCTCTGAGGGAGACGCCATGAATGCCATCTTCAAAGATCTGCCCAGGCTATGGGAATGAGGGTGTCGAACCCCATCCAGGAGCCAGACATGACGGGAGCATGTCCCCTTTAAGCAGAGAGCCGCCTGCTGCAGTGGGTGGACTCCGTGCCCAGCCAGTGGGAGCTGGGAGCTTCTCTCCCACAGCCCCTCCCTAGTGAGGGTGTGGGAGGGGCAGAGCAGCGTGGCTCCCAAGGGAGTCAGTGGGCAGCAGGGACAATAGCAGACATGCTGTGTGGGCTCAACCGGGAGACCCCTGAGGAGGCCGGTAAGTCATGGGGGACCCGTAGGCAGAGTGGTGGGCTGGTTCCTCCAACTGCTTTCCGATTGGGGACTGGGATGGCTAAGAGGGGGACTGCCACTCCTCAGGGACCCGGGGCTTGCAGAGAGTGCAGGGGGTGGGACACCTGGCCCGAGTGAGCAGGTGTCAGGGCTGTCTGTCTGACCCTGGCTGCTGTCCTGCAGCTAGGGACCGAGTCCCTTGGGCTGTCCAGTGCGACCAGGGGAATTCCAGAGGGCAGTGCTCAGCCCCTCGGGGGTGCCTTGGGGATGGCATCCACCTCGGCATGAGCTGGCAGGAGGGAGCTCCCTACCCAGAGGTGTGGTGTGGAGGGAGCTCCTGGACCTTGTAGCAGGAGGGAGAAGCCCTGGCAGGGTCTAGCTGCTGAGCCCTGGGGCTCTGGGGATGCAGTGGGGAGGGAAGAGGCCACACAGCTGCCACATTCCTGGGTGGCCAGGACTGGGACTCAGGGAAGAGCTCTGGGGCAGACGTAGTTGCTCCATCCATCTATCCATCTGTCTCCTAGCCTGCTGGCTGGCCTTACTTCTCCCCCTACTCCCCAACAGAAAGCTTGGTTGGAGCCAGGACCCAGTCCTTCACTCCATACCCTGGGGCTGCCCTTGTCAGTCCCTCCCCACACTCCATATACTCTTGACTTTCCCGCCTGGCGA
Organism: Lasiurus cinereus; assembly: GCA_011751065.1. NCBI lineage: Eukaryota > Metazoa > Chordata > Mammalia > Chiroptera > Vespertilionidae > Lasiurus > Lasiurus cinereus. The sequence continues at coordinate 7,881,420 of JAAGEH010000125.1, forward strand.
CAACTCTGAAGGGAGGGACTGAGGACAGGCAAGGAAACCGAGGCACAGATCTGGTCATCTTCTGAAGGCCCTACAACTACCACGCAGTGACTGACTTGGGATTGGCATGCACACGAGGATAGCAAGGCTCCCCACCAATGAACTTAGGCTCCCACCTCCCGACCCATGGCAAGGGGCAGAGGCAGGGTTACCCTCAGAACCCAAATAATAATAATGCAAACAACAGCTGACAGGTGTTGAGATCTAACTCTGTGCCAGATCTTACTCTATCCTAAGCTCTCTCTGTGCGTTTTCTCATTTAATCCCCACTACAACACTGAGTTCAGGACCATTCTCCCTACCTTTACATTTGGGGAAACTGACACATAAAACTGTTAAGTGACTTGTCCAAGACTACCCAGCCAGAAGTGGCAACACTGGGATTCCACCCCACGCGGTCTGCTCCTGCCCCCTCCTGGCGACGGCACTGTAAATGGAGACACTGCTTTCCTGGCCTGGGCACCTATGTCCTATTGACCTAAGGCCCCCATGAGTGGGGTCACCTCGTCCTGCAGTGGTCGGAGCCACACGGGCAGTGGTGCCCCAGAGACCTCACCGGGGGCATTGGCAGGGAGGTGTCTTCCCCTCCTGTTGGGTCTCTGCCTCCATCCAGGCTGAGGCTCTGCATCGCCTGCTTGGCCCTTTGCTCAGTCTCCTCCCTGGCCTCCTGGTCTCCTCCTCCTCTCCCACGCTCCTTTTGGGAGCTTCCTACCATGCAAATCTGGTTACAGCTCCTTATCCTGGCCTTCAAGGCCCTTCAGGATCTCCCTGGCTTTTTCTCTGGTGACTGACTTGACCCCCACCCTCCCACTGCAGCTCTCACCTACGTCCCTTCCCAGGTCACAGAACTTCATGGTCACAGCTGCTGAAGCTCTTTTTTAAGAAAAATTCAAAGATGGAGCTTCAGGCAGAGCTGGATCCAGGTGCTCACTTAACACTGTTAGGGCTTGGAACAGTTAACTGTTAGGTTTATGCTTCTTTTTAGGTGTGTTTCATTGCCAGGCAGACACGTTCTTCTCCACAGGGACCGAGGACTTTCAAGCTTAAGGTTACCCAGTTCAGTTCTCCCTAAGACAGGACCACTCCAGCAGTTTCAGCAAACATCCCAGGGCTGCTCTTGGGTCACATGCCCTCTCCTGACCAATCACTGGATCTCTGATTGGCCAGGCCTGGTTAGGTGGCCTCCCCAGGAGCAGGGGGATAGGGCAGCCAGCGAGTGGCCACTCCATACACACTCCACATTTTGCTGAGGAGGCTGAGGCCACTCACAGAGCTGCTCCTGAGCACCAGCCTTGGGACAGACACGCTGCCCAGTGCCCTTTCTCTGCCCCAAAGGACTCTGGCTTGCATGAGTCCTTTTTAGGCTTGTCCTCTGGCCATATCCAGTCTTGCTCTCTGGAGTCTTGTTTGCCCTCCACTCACCCCAGGCCCTTGAGGAGAGGCTGTGAGCAGGGCTGGGACGCACCGTAAGCCTGGACACAGACTTTGGCAGGAACTTCCTCCCTCACTCCCCACCCTGTTTCCAATGTTCACTCTTTCCTGACTCCGGGCCACAAAGTGGTCTTTGTTCCTGAGCACTGGCCACTCAGCAAGGCTGGGGCCGTGTGTGCGTGTGTGTGTGTGTGTGTGTGTGTGTGTGTGTGTGTGTGTGTAGTCCCTCGTCTGCGGCCTGGGCTTCTCGCTCCTCTGAGGGGACTCTCACCAGACCACCTGGATCCCTGCACAGGCCCAGCCTCCTGAGCCACACCAGGGGCTCCAGCCCCGGGGAACCCCAGGCTCCAGGCGATGGAGGCCACTGAGGCCGGGGAGGCCACAGCAGCCATGGCCGAGCGCCCGGGAGACCTGGATTTGCATCCTGGTTCTGCCTCTTCTTGATGTTATGATTCTGAACAACTCATTCTGCCTTTTTGGTTCCCATTCTCCTAATCTGCAGGTGAAATCTAAGTCAGCATTATTTACTGAGCCCTTACTGTATGCAGGCTCTCTGTGCTGGACGTAGCAGGGAACAGGCAAGCAACAACCCAGCCCTTCGGAGCTGATAGCCTCGTGGGGCAGAGGCAGAGAGTTAATAAGATTACAAAGTTTTGTTTTGTTTTTAAAGTCAGGTCTCTGTTAGATGGCTTTGAATGCTCTGAGGAAAAAATCAAGCTGAGAAGGAAGGCGGTGGGAGGTGTTGGAGGCTTGGGGGGTGCCGTTGTAAGTTCCACAGACAGGTTGGGGAAGACCTCCCTGAGAAGGTGACAGGTCCCTGAAGGAGGGAAGGGAGGCAGCTTCGTGGATGTCTGAGAAAGAACATCCTGAGCAGAGGGGATAGCCAGTGCAAAGGCCCTGGGTTGGGCTTGCGTCTGGTATCGAGAATAGTGAGGGGACCAGTGTGCTGGAGCAGACCTGGCCAAGCGGAGATCTTTAGGAGGTCAGGGAACCCGAGGGACTGTGAGTCTTTTTCCTGCTCCAGGCACCTCCTGGTGGGAAATAAAATGGCTCTGAGGTGACTCAGTTTCAAAGTCATGTTCCTTGATGTTGCTGGTTTCAGAGTTAGACTGGAGAGCGCAGACTCAGAAGGCAGAAGGCCAAGGCCTGACTGGAGCCTGCACCCCCTCCCACATGATGGTGGGGCCACCAGGAGTGTGACTTCGGGCCCAGTGCCAAGTGCTTCCCGCACTTCGTGGGAGCTCTCCCAGCATGCTTGCGGCTCCCTAGCCTGTGGGTGCCTGAGCTTTGCCCCCCGGGGTTGGAGGGAGGAGCAGTGGGGGCTCCTGGAGGCCAGCACTGCCTCTAGGATGCCCCTTATTGAGAGAGGGAGAGAGCCAAGGGTTACGGATGTGGCCTGTTGAGGAGCTCCACAGGCTCGAATTCCAGTCCTTCCTCTGCAGTCACCGCTGAGTGACCTCTCTGGGCCTCCGTCTCCTCATCTGCCCCTGGGGGAGCCTCAGATAATTCTCGGCGGAGTCAAACGCATTCAGGGCAGGTGAAGTGCTTAGAGCAGGCCTGGCGCAGGGAAGGGCCGCACACTCAGTGCCCCTTTTCTGTTCCTTTTCTTTTGCAAACCTTGGCACCAAGTCAATCAGGAGTCTACTTTTTTAAAATTAATTGATTTTTTCCTTCTTGTTTCCCTTAAAAGCACACATACAACAGAAAGATCGCAGCGTTGATCTTTCCGTCCTTCCCTCCCATGGGACGCTGGCTTCTAGGAAGGCTGCTTGTCAGCTGTGAGGGTCCGGCTGTCATTTGGAGCAGAATCAGCTTTGATGCTGATCTCCATCCAGCTGTCCGCCCTGGCCCAGCTGTGATGGCCAGAGGGACATGATTTGCGAAGCGTTCCCAAAGGGGCTGGGGCTGGGCCATGGGCATTGTCCCTGAGTCTGCCCAGGTCTGTCAGGGGATGGGATGGGAGGCAGGAGGGGGCCTCTCTGGCTCTGCCACTTAGGAACTTAGGAGCTGTGTGACCCTGGGCATGCCAGCCTGCCTGCGCCTCCGTTTCCTCAGTTCTGACATCTGGACGATAACGGTACCTACCACATAAAGGGGGAATAATTTTAAAGTTCGTCGAACACGGCCTGGACTCAAATCTTGGCCCTGCTCCTTCTGGTGGGAAGTTACTTTTAACTTCTCTGTGGCTCAATTTTCCCATCTTTCAAATGGGAATAACAATCATGCCTCAGAAAGTGGGGGAGGATTAAAGGGGATAATGCTTACGAAGTACATAGCACAAGGCCCAGCATTTAATTGATAGGAATTGTTACCATTATGAAGCTGGGAACACCTTTCTAATGAGGGGAAGAAAGGGAGCAAAGAGAACTGTCCTGTTTCATGATTTCTCGGCACCACATAGTCTCATTGGTCCCTCCCACCAACCCATGCGGTGGGCACTACACTCCCACTGTGCAGAGGAGACGCCTGACAGTCAGAGAGAAGTGACCTGACCCGGAGCCATTAGTGGGCAGCAGATTTGGAATCAGAATCTGAAGTTGGCCTAAGTCCAAGGTCCATTCTTTCTTTTCCGCCAAACCAGCAACGCCTTCAAAGGTGGGGTCAGCCGAAATCGGTTTGGCTCAGTGAACAGAGCATCGGCCTTCGGACTGAAAGGTCCCAGGTTTGACCTTGTATAGGGCATGTATGTACCTTGGTTGCGGGCACATCCCCGGTAGGAGGGTGTGAAGGAGGCAGTTGATCGATGTCTCTCTCTCATCAATGTTTCTAACTCTTTATCCCTCTCCCTTCCTCTCTGTAACAAATCAATAAAATATATTTTATTAAAAAAAAAAAAGGTGGGGTCACCCAAGCCAGGAGTAGCACCAGCATGTGGAATGCTGTAGCAGGTTCCCCTGGAGGGTCAGCACAGGGCCACCACGCACAATGGATGGTTAGACCCAGGGGCGAGTGGGGGGCCCTCTGTTCCCCATCAGCACATGGGGGCGGGTTGGCCTTGCAGCTGGCTCAGTGTCATGCTGTCATTTCCTGTTCGTCCCATGTTGAGCCTCTCCGGTCACTCATTTTCTCAGGGGCACCCCTTTCAGCTGTGAACGCTTCTTCCTGGAGGCCCACACAGTACCCGTCAGTCAAGGCTGAGTCTTTAGCCCCTCCTAGCAACCCCATCCCACACCCCTCTCCTGCTTCAGGGGTCCTGGCAAAGGCAGTGGGGCCAGGGGCTGACTTCCTCTCTCCTTTGTCAAAGCTCAATAGCTCCTTGGGGCTCCAGAGAGATGGAGATAATTAGGCAAATTAGCAACGCCCTCAAGAGAAATGAAATAAAAAAGAAGCCCACCCGCCCACCCTGGGCACAGCGGGGCTGGGGACCAGGTGTACAGGGCTGTGCGGGGTACAGCGCCTCTCCCTTGTGCTCCCCCCTCTCACCCAGCCCACATGTGCCGGGGCGGCTGGCATCGCTGCGGAAATGAATTTCCCTCTGAAGCGAGTTCTTACAGGATGGATGGACTGAAGTAAAAAGCTCATAATTGCCCATTGCTGGAAGGAGGAGACAGGAAAAAAGAAACTCGGGGATAAAAATATCTCTGTTTTTTTTTATGCATGTTTCCAGCTGAAAATTGGTGGGAAAGATGTTTTTGAAAAGCCTTCATCTCTAAGCATATAATTATCAGGTCTCGGAACAGAAAACGAGAGAGTGGGAAAGAGTGAGCATGTTCTCTGAAGGAGGGGGACGAGGGCCTGACCCCCCTGGGGATTTCTATAAATAAAATAATTTCTTCAAAATCTCAAGCCTGGGCAGGCTAGAGCCAGTGATGGAGAGGCAGGGATAATCCCACTCCTCCTCTCGCCCAATTTTACAGATGGAGAAATAGAGACTTAAGTCACCCAGGCAGTGGTAATCCTGGCCCTGCTTTGATTCTTGGTTTGTATGCTGCCTCAGTCCCTTTCCTAAAAGCTTGTGACAGTGGTATGCTATGTCCCCTCTGAACAGGAATCAGCAAACATTGTAGTATTCCTTATGAGTGCCTTTCTGAATATGGCCAGAAACTTTATCCGGCAATCTACTTCTCTGGAGTGGCCTGACCCCTAAAAGAGGCCATCATAGCCACAGCCTGAAACGCTTGTGCCTTCTCTAGAGAAGAGCCAAGTCCTCTAATAATGCCCATGGACTCTTTGTCTGCGAATAGTTGTATAATCCCAGGTTGCAACACATGGTCAGGCCTGCTTGACTGCTGGGAAAAGAGATAGCCCACAGCCTCAGCCCCAAACCAGCAAAGAGCTGTAGAAGGAGTGAGTTGGGCCACTCCGTGTTGAGATGAGCCGCTGTCTCAGCTGCCCCAAGGATGTCCCTGCAGCTCAATGCAGAACTGAGTAGTTCATTAGAGCGAGGTCTGAATATTGGGAGGAGGAGAGAAGGGAGAGGACACACTTGGAGGATGCTAATCCACAGAGACACCTCGGGAAATGGGTCCTGGCCTTCAGCAGCCAGCACCCTGCATCCTTTGCTTCAGAAAGAATCTTGCATTGTTCCTCAGTCTTAGGCGCTGAATCTTTTTAAAAAATATATTTTCATTGATTTCAGAGAGGAAGGGAGAGAGAGAAACATCAATGATGAGAGAATCATTGATCGGCTGCCTCCCTGCAGGCCTACATTGGGGATCGAGCCCCCAACCCGGGCATACAGGGAATCGAACCGCGATCTCCTGGTTCATAGGTTGACGCTCAACCACTGAACCATGTGAGCTGGGCAGACTCTGAACCTTTTGTTTTTAATATCAAGGTTCAAAACTCCACTTTTAACCCACGGTTGTTGCACTGTATTCTTTGGGGTCCTACTGCTCTGAATTTGGCGAGAAAGCTTCCACCTCCTTTCCTGAAGAGATCGTCTTCCCCTCCACCATCCCAGGCTCATAAACCTGAAGCCAGCAAACTTATCCTTGGTCTGCTCTGGATTGTCCAATGGCAGAATCTCATTTGCACAGGAGAAGACTGATTTTAATTCTAGAATTGCCCTCATGAAATACAAGAGAAGTTCGCTGTCGCACAGTTGATATAACCCAATCTTATTAATTTTATTAGCTCAGAAGCATCTTGTTGAATCTAAATGAAGTGCGAGTTAGAGAGCTGTAATGGGAGGCATTATACTTAATGGGGTGTTTCCTAAATCGTCCCTGGCTGGTGTGAAAAAAGGGCCTAGGGGGAGAGGGGGGAGCAGAGCTGCTGGGGGCCCCACTCCAGGGGCCCTAGAAATGATCCCGGGTTTAACTGCTGTTTGATTTGCTGTTTACCTCCTTCCTGCAAGCAAAGCGAGCTTAGCCCTGGTCTGCAGAGTGGGGTGAGGGTACTTGGGCTCTGTGAGACACAGATTGAGCTGCAACCCTCACTCTAGAGCAGCTGTTGCCAACCGGTGGTCCGTGTGTGTATGTGGGGGCAGGGAAGCGGGGGGGGGGGGGGAGGAGGAGGGCGAGGGGGGTAGGAAGTAGGGAGTGGAGCAATATTGCTCCCCTAGTGTACATTGACAATGCTTGAAGTCATTTTGGGTTGTCATGACTGGTGTGGGGTGCTACTGGCATCTAGTGGTTAGGTCTTGCTGTGGCCAGAAGGCTGGGGGAGGGGAGAAGAGTGATCTCCCCATAGCTGGTGAATGGCTGAGCCAGGATATGCACGCAGGCCAGGCTGAGCCCTGAGCCCATGATCTTAACACTGGGCCAAGCTGGAGCTGCAGGGGTGAAGGTGGCAGGAAGTTTATTCTTCAAGGTCAAGTGAGCAGGCTCAGGTGAGACAGACTTACCTTGGGCTGCCTAGAATGTCTGAGAATATGGCTCTACACTGTAAAGTGCAGTCCTCATGAAGAGTCATTAATTGGGCCCACTCCAGACTGAGTTTGCTCAGGGCCAGCACTGTCTCTCAGTTGAGCTGTGACACCTATCTGCCAGCAAGAGAGCTCCCTGTCCCTGCAGGTGTGCAAGCACAGCCTAAGATGGTGGAGTCAGCAGACCCTGGTTTTCATCTACATTACATAACTCCCCAGCTGTGTGACTGTGGGCATGGGTTGTCCCTCTCTGGGCATCAGCTTCCTTATGGGTACAATCCTATATAATAAAAGCCCAATATGCAAATCTACCAAACTGCAGAACAACCAGTAGAATGACTGGTCACTATGACGTGCATTGACCACCAGGGGGCAGATACTCAATGCAGGAGCTGCCTCCAGGCCGCAGGCTCTGGGCCAACTAAAGTGGCTGCCAGTGGGGGAGGCCCCCTGGATCACCCCACCAGTTGCCCCACAGATCAGCCCTGATTGCCAGCCAGACCTAGGGACCCTACCTGTGTATGAATTTCATGCACCGGGCCTCTAATGGAATAATATTATCCATAATAATAATACCAGCCCCATGGGGCTGTGCAGATGGTTAACCACGGAACACTGTGAATGTTCAAAAGAATGTTACTCAGCCCAAAGAGCAGAGATAGAGCTGCCTTCTGGAGGAGAAGCCACCAGGATCTCCCATTAGAGACACCGGTGGAGCTGGTGGTAGGAAGGAACCCCTCTTTTAGGCCACAACCATGAAAAGTTTGCCTGCAGGAGAAACCAAAATGGTGGCATAGGTGAATACCTAAACTGCTGCCTCACACAACAATTTCAAAACTACAACTAAAAGATAGAATAGACATCATCCAGAAGCACAAGAAAGCTGGCTGAGTGGAAATTCTACAACTAGAAGGAAAGAGAGGGGCTCACGGAGACTCAGAGGAGCTGCAAAAAGTTGAGGTATGAAGACACACACTTAGAGAGGATGGGCGGCTGAGTTCCTGGCTGGCTTCCTCTAGCGGGAGGGAGACAGAAACTCCCGACTGCACTGAACCCTAATTCCAGGCAAGACTCATATGGGGAGTCTGGACTGTCGTGAAAGGGAGGAGTGCATGGAAACTTAGGGGAGCCTTGAAAAGCAGAGGTCTGGAGGTGTGCGGTGAGAGTGCACAGAGATTACCGAGGGACACTGAGATCCAGGGGCTGCATAGGGCAGGGCTGATGGGAAGCCAAGGCTGTCTGCTCAGCCCTGAGACTCTGCCCCATCCAAGCTGAACACAGAGGCTATTGCAATTTTGCAAGTCTTGTATCATAAGTCTGACTCCACAATTCTCCCTGCGTAGACACAGCTGATCCTCACAACCAATTTGGCTTGGAGGTCATTCCCCCCTCGTGATAACAAAAACAATTAAGACTTAACTACAACAAGGCTGTACACACAGTCCACAAAGGGGTGCATCAAGAGAGTGCACCTCAGATAACTGGGGAGGCGGAGCTATGGGGCCATACAGGACACCTAGCACACAAAGCTACTCTACCAACTTAGGGAAGCAGCAAAAATGCGGAGACAAAGTAACAGATCACAAACAAAAGAAATGGAGGAAAACAAACGACTGGATATAGAGTTCAAAACCACAGATATAAGGTTTTTCAAGAATTTCCTAGAAAAGATCGAAAAATTAGCGAGACCCAAGAGGAGATGAAAAAGGACTAATTAGAAATTAAACATACATTGACTGAAATAAAAAATATTACACAGAGACCTAACAGCAGACTAGAGGAATGCAAGAGTGAAGTCAAAGATTTGAAATACAAAGAAGCAGAAAACACTCCATTGGAAAAGCAAAAAGCAAAAAGAATCCAAAAGTGTGAAGATAGTGTAAGGAACCTCTGGGACAACTTCAAGCGTACCAACATCAGAATTATAGGGGTGTCAGAAGAGAGAGAGCAAGACACTGAAAACTTATTTGAAGAAATAAATGACTGAAAACTTCCCCCACCTGGTGAAAGAAATAGACTTACAAGACCAGGAAGCTCACAGAACTCCAAACAAAAGCAATCCAAAGAGGACCACACCAAGACACACCATAATTAAAATACCAAGAGCAAAAGACAAAGAGAGAATATTAAAAGCAACAAGAGAAAAACAGTTACCTACAAGGAGCACCCATACAATTGTCAGCTGATTTCTCAACAGAAACCATGCAGGCCAGACGGGAGTGGCAAGAAAAATTCAACATGATGAATAGCAAGAACCTACAACCAAGATTACTCTACCCAGCAAAGCTATCATTCAGAATTGAAGGTTAGATAAAGAGCTTCACAGATAAGAAAAAGCTAAAGGAATTTATCAACATCAAACCAGTATTATATGAAATGCTGAAAGGTACTCTTTAAGAAGAGGAAGAAGAAGAAAAAGGTAAAGATAAAAATTAGGAACAACAAATACATAACTATCAACAAGTGAATCTAAAAATCAAGTGAATAAAAAATCTGATGAACAGAATAAACTGGTGAATATAATAGAATCAGGGTCATAGAAAGTGAGTGGACTGACAATTCTCAGGGGGAGAGGAGTGAGGGTGATGCAGGGAGAGACTGGACAAAAATCGTACACCTAAGGATGAGGACAATGAGGGGAGGTAAGGGCAGAGGGAGGGGAGCTATGGGGGAAAAAAAGAACAATTGTAATAATCTGAACAATAAATATTTATTAAATAAAAAAGAAAAAAAAAGAAAAGTTTGCCTAAATGGAAATGAAAATGGAGCTCTGGGCCTTTTCTCTCTCTCTTGCCTGCAGACGATGGGCCTTACTCCAAAGGAGGCAAAGATGCAGGAGGAGCCGATGTGGCTCTGGCTTGCCGCAGACAGAGCATTCCAGGTAACGCACCCCTCCCCGTCCCTTCCTCTTTCTCTGTCCTGGAGGCACAGGGAGCCTTGGGTGGGGGGTCAGACAGCATTGGCTCTGCTGCTAACTGGCTCTGTGACCTTAGACCTACCACCTAACCTCTCTGATCTATAAAAAGGAAAGATCTCACCCAGCCTAATGCAGCCAAGTGCCCTGCTTACCACGTGTTAGCCTCACTTGCTTTGGAGCTGGGGGTCCCAGATTGCCCCATGCTGCCCCCTCACCTTCCGTATGTCAGCAGAGGAGTTCCGAGGGGTCACCGTGGTGGAGCTGATCAAGAAAGAAAGCAGCACGCTGGGCCTGACCATCTCAGGTGGCACCGACAAGGATGGGAAGCCCAGGGTCTCCAACCTGAGGCCCGGGGGACTGGCGGCCAGGTGAGAAGGGGGCTGGGCTGGGCAGCAGGAGAGGGCTGGGGCCCGTGGGAAACGTACTAGGGCTTTGGGGAAAGCCATCAGGCAACTGTTTTCAGAAACTCCCAAGAGCTTGGTGCCCGAGGAAGGAAGTCCTCCAGGGGAGTGGGAGGCGGCTATAACTCTGGGCACCAGCTTCTTCTCTTTGCCTTCACACCGATGCTCACTGGGCCACTGGGCCTCCTCTATCCAGGCCCCCAGGCCTTTGCCTATACGGTTCTCTCTGTCTGGAAGTCTCATGCCCCATGACACTCTCCTGGCAGACTCCTGTTCGCCGCTCCACATCGCCTCTGGGAAGCACCAAGCCCCAGGCAGGGTCAGCCATTCTGCTCACACAGCCCCATGTGTCCCTTCTGCACACAGTGCCCTGGGTTTCGCCATCGTTTTGGCTCCCTTGGACCATGAGTTCCATCAGCCTGGCAGTTAGCCTCTCCACGCTGCCTCTCTGGATGGGGCAGGCACTGAGAAGTGTTCAGTTGAACAGAATGGCTTAGTGGTGAAAAGCAGGAAGAGTGTTAGCAGGACTACCCTGTTTCCCCAAAAATAAGACAGTGTCTTATATTAATTTTTGCTCCCAGAGATGCGCTAGGTCTTATTTTCAGAGGATGTCTTATTTTTCCATGAAGAAGAATACGGTACACATTTATTGTTGAACAAAAAAAAAAAAAAGGAAATTTATTACCTGTATACGGTACGGTAGTAGTTGTCATCACAAACCACCTCTCTGATTGGCCACAGGGCAGCCGGAGCTATTCAGGCAGTGCAAGGTCTCTTTAAATCAGGAGTCAGATGCCTTATGGTAGCTTCGGGGGCCTTATATTCCGGGGAGGCCTTATGTTCGGGGGAGGCCTTATTATCGGGGAGGTCTTATTTTCGGGGGATTCCTTATATTACAGCAAGAGGCAAAACTGGAAGTAGGTCTTATTTTGGGGGGGATGTCTTACTTTCGGGGAAACAGGGTAGCAAAGGGGGTGGTCTGGCCTCTCTGCAGGCTCTTCTGGAGCTGGTTAGAGCTCTGAGGCTGACCCCAGGAGGAGGGGAGGCAGGCAGACAGGCCTTGGGGGGAAAAATGCCAGGCCTGGGTGTCAGACAGGTCTAGGTCAGCATCCACGCTCTCCTCCTCACTCCCTGTGTGACCGCGGACATGGTCTGACCTCTGAGCCTACATTTCCCCTCTGCACCATGAGGATCCGGGGGGACAAAAGGATTCCATGGGAGGGTGGGGGTGAGTGCTGGCACCTGGCACCATGCCTGTGCTCTGGCCTCCTTGCTCCCAGGAGTGACCTGCTGAACGTGGGCGACTACATCCGGTCAGTGAACGGGATCCACCTGACCAGGCTCCGCCATGACGAGATCATCACCCTGCTCAAGAACGTGGGCGAGCGCGTGGTGCTGGAGGTGGAGTATGAGCTGCCCCCGCCCGGTGGGTGCCCTTGGACAGGGAACTTGCTCCACTGCCGTGGTTGTGGGTGGACCCGGCTGCCTCCCGCCAGGGCCTGGGTGGTGGGGATTGTGCCAGATGGGGTAGGTGGGACCTGGAGACTGACCACAAATATCCATCCCTCACTCGGAGGCTCGGCCTACCACCCCAGTATGCTGTGCTCAGGAGGGGGCAGGGCCCTGTTTATAACTCGAGGTCATATGACATATTTGTTTGCAGATTTTTTTTTCCCCTTTAAGGGGACAAGTTTGGGGAACATTGGCTGAAAAACTTTCCCCCTGCCCTACCGCTCTCCCCACCGTGCCACCCTGCATTGACTCCAGCGGCCTCGCTCTGAATTTTCAAAGTTGGCCTTGAAATTGGGGACTGTTTGAATTCACCCCTGGCCTGAGCCCGCCAGCCATGGATTCAAGCCTGAGTTCTGTCTCTGTGTGAGCGTGGACAGGCCCTTTCCTCTCTCCACGTGATAGACTCAGTGGGTGTTAGGAAGAGGGTCCCTCTCAGCCTCATGTGTTCTCCCCGTTAAATGGGGAGGCATTGGCCCTTCCTATAATCCCTGTGACTGGTCACCCAGCTCTCCTGGAACGGGCTTTGGGGACATCTGCTAGCTCAACGATGGGGCTGAGAAACTCAAAGGAGTTTCCCGTTTTCCTCTAGCCCCTGAGAACAGCCCAGGGGTCATTTCAAAGACAGTGGACGTCTCTCTCTACAAGGAGGGCAATAGCTTCGGCTTTGTCCTCAGAGGTCAGTGTGAGAGTCACCCGTGAGCCGGGGGGTGGGAAGGTGGCAAGTTCTAATTCTGTGTGCATTCCGTTTTGCTGTAATGAATCTGTGCATGAATCCTATGAATCATACAGAGCTCTGACTCCTGACTTTAAAGAACCCAGGACTATCAGGCCACGTGTTAAATGGAAAACGCTGCCAAGCGATGCAATGTTGGTGGCTGAGGGGAGGGCGAGGGAAAAGCGGTGTCAGGAAATGGGGTGCCCCTGAGACTGAGAGCAGCGTTGGGAGCTGCCTAGCAGTCGGGGCCACACGGGAAACAGGATGAGGTCCAAGGAAGAGAAGCACGCCGTTTGGCAGGGAGAGGGCTTCGGTCCTGTCCTCTGCGGCTGGCGGGAGGTGGGATTCACAGCTGGGATCTCCTAAGAGGGCCTGTGAACAGCAAGGACTAGGTCCTCACACAGATTTGATGAGGAGAGCCCGTGTCGGGCCTGGGTCAGGGTTCCTGGATAGATGACTTTTCTGCCTCTTCTTGAACTCTGTCCAGGAGGGGCCCATGAAGACAGCCACAGGTGCCGCCCGCTTGTCCTGACCTATGTGCGACCTGGGGGCCCTGCTGACAGGTGAGCCTGAGCCGGAGGAAACCTTGCCGCCTCACACTGCGCTGACCAACCCCAGCTCCTTGGGAGGAAGGCAGAGCGGGGGCCTTTGTGCCCATTCTCCAGATGAGCACATCGAGGTCCAGAGAGAGTACACCCTCTGCCCATCGTCACTCAGGGAGCAGAGGGTGGAGCCAAGACTAAACCCCAAATGAGAGAGACCCCAAGCTCTTTCTTCCCCAACATTCTGTGGTTTCAGGGGGCCGTGGGAGACGAGCCTTAGGATCACATTGCTCTTCCCTTCCTTGGCCTTAGTTTTCCTCTCTGTGGAATGGGTCCAATATTTTAGCCCCCAAGATTCAGGGCCTGAGGATCAGTCACCGTGGCCCCTCCTACCCGCCACAGCCCTGGCTGCACTGTTCACCCCGGCCCAGCCCAGGCACGCAGGAGAGAATGTGGAGGAGGAATGTGCCCAGTTCCCAGCGCCTGGAGTCCCAGCGGGAGATTCCTGGCCATTTTAAGAGAAGCCTGGAACGGCCTTGTCAGAACTCTAAATCGGTCCTGGAACAAGGCCCTGCCACAAGCTATTCATAGAACCGCCCAGAATAGCCTTGGCCACCTGTTGGGGCAGGCATGCCAGGGCAGGGGTTTGACCCAAGCCGAGGTGAACCCCCGCTCAGGCCCCCGGTGAACTGGTTCCCAGGCCCGTTTGTCACCAGGACAGAATCACTGTGGAGAAACCGGGTGGGACAGCGGGAGGGATCTCTGTGATGGGCAGCATGAAGCATCCAGATCACCCATGGGCTGATGCTGAGTGGCTCTGGCGAGGCTGCCGTCCTCTCTGGACCCGGGCACTCTCTTCTCTCCCCGGGCAGGAGGGAGGGGGGATCCCGAGGGCCATGCCCAGCTCAGGCGTTCGTTGTAGGGCTGAGCCAGGACTGAGTTTCTTATGGGTGGGAGATGTCAGAGCTGACCCGATGCCTCTCTTCCCCGCCCGTGTCTTCACCTGCACATGCCTAAGTCGCTCATCCTGTTGCTCACTCACGCATTCCTTCCTTCGCCTGTCCTGTCCATTTCTCCGTTACCCTCTCCCTGCCCTCCTCTGTCCTCTGTGCCCACCTCCCCCAGTGCCCTCTTGGCAGGGCTGTGCCCAGTGCTCACGCCGGGCCAGGCCGGCTGACCGAGCCCTTCCCTGCAGGGAGGGCTCTCTGAAGGTGGGTGACCGGCTGCTCAGCGTTGACGGGATCCCGCTGCATGGGGCCAGCCTCGCTGCTGCCCTGGCCACCCTGCGGCAGTGCAGCCACGAGGCGCTCTTCCAGGTGGAGTATGACGTGGCCATTCCAGGTGAGCCGGGGGCCTGCGGGCTAGGGTTGGACAGGAGGAGGCCCAAGGGTGGGGGAGCAGATAGGGGGCACAGATCCTCACCCCTGCAATGGCCGGATGACCTGGGCCAGTCACCTAGCTTCTCTGGGCCTCTCTGGGCAAAAAGGACTGTGTACCAGGCATTGTTTGGTGCCACGGGCATTCTGCCGAGGACATCACAGAGGTCTCCATTTTTATGGAGCTGGTTCTGGTGGGGAGAGGTGGGCAGTAACCAGAATGACTCAGAGTCAGACGTCAGTAAGTGCTGGAAGAAGAGTGAGGGAGAGAGATGGGAAAGGCTGGGAGGGACTTTCCAATTTGAAGCCACCTAGTGGGAGAAAGGTGATGGTGGCTGGACCAGGCTGGTGGCTGAGGAACACACAGATTAGGTCAGATTCGGGAAATGTGATGGAGGTTGAGAGGGCCCAATTGGCTGGCGTTTAGACTTGGTGGTGGGACCGAGGGCAGAAGAGCTAGGTTTTGTGGGTGAGCCACGTGGCGGGTGAGCGGGGGCCGTTTTCTGAGGTGGGGAGGGTTCAGTGGACACTACAGCTTAGTGCCAGCACGCAGCAGGCTGTCAGTAAATGGGAGCAAGGCAGCATTGTCCAGCTAAGCCTGCAGCAAGAGCCCCTCGGACCCAAACCCCTGCCCCTCCTCTGCTGCACAGTGGCCGTGTGCCCTTGGGCAGACAGCCTTCCCCTCGCACACCTCAGTTTTCTAGTCTGTAAAATGGGTGCAGTGACCCCACCCTGGCCATGAGGATTAAATCGAGACGGCAGAGCGAGGCTCGGGACGAACGTGCACAGTATTTGCACTTCAAACCGTCCTTTCATTCCATGTGCCAGACACGGTGGCCAATGCTTCGGGGCCCTTGATAGTGGAAATAACCAAAATGCCCGGGTCCGCCCTGGGAATCTCGCTCACCACTGGCTCCCACCGGAACAAGCCGGTCATCACCGTCGACCGCATCAAGCCGGCCAGCGTGGTGGACAGGTGAGGCACATGCCGGGCGCCGCCGTAGTGAAGAGGGGAGGCAGGGGGAGAGGCCACCCAGGTCAGCTTTCCTCCCCCCCTTTCCCCACATCTGGCCAGGAGTGGAGCGCTGCATGCTGGAGACCACATCCTGTCCATCGACGGCACCAGCACAGAACACTGCTCCTTGCTCGAGGCCACCAAGCTGCTGGCCAGTGTGTCAGAGAAAGTGCAATTGGAGATCCTGCCAGCGCCCCAAAGTCGGCGGCCCCTGAGGCCCTCAGAGGCAGGTGGGTCCCCTTGGAGGATCTCAGGGCACATCATAGGTGTCACCTCATTCTGATCCTCCCCACTGTCCTAGGAGGCGGCCACTCTCTTGGTCCCATTGTACAGATGGTGACCATGAGGCACAGTGGGGTTAGGTGACTTGTCCCAGTGACCTGGCAGCTGGTTCCAGAGTCGCCAAGCCCCAGGGGAAGGTGGGAGGGGGTGCTGTGCAGGGAGGGCAGAATCAATGGGCTGAGAGAGTTGGGTCCTCACCCTCCTTCCATGGACTGGATGCCTCAAAACCCCACAGCAGAAGGAAGAGCCCAGACACATGGCGGCCAGTTTGGGTGATCAGGGCAGGAAGGGAGGCGGGATTTCTGGGTCCTCAGGGAAGCAGATGCTGAGGTGGAGTTGGAGGCAAAGAATGCACGGGGCGGGGAAGGCCTGTGAAAGGTGGAAGGGGGAGGATGCAGGTCTGAGCAAGACTCCGCCAGCCCAACAGGAGGCCTGGACACAGGCTGCCCTGAGAGCCCAGCAGGGGGCAGGCATGGCCAGGCCTGGGACCCTGAGGCTGCCAGGCTCCAGAGCCAGCTGCCTGTTCAGATCTTCCTCCACCGCCTCCCGCTGCGGCCGGGGCTGGGCCTGCCTTTCCTCCCCGGTACCTGCTGCCACATGCTGAGCCCGAGCACAGTGCCCAGCACATCAGGAGCGTCTGGGACACACGAGCGGAACCCTGACTGCCTCCCTTGGCTCAGGGGAAGCTCGGGATCTGTGGTTCTGCTTTCCTCACTGCATCTGTACATGGAGCGTAGCCTCGGGAGGGCAGGGGTGGGGGAGGGGAGGGCAGACGGGTGAGTTCAGACTCCATCAGCCCCTGCACCTCTCTCCTTTTCTCTTTCTCTATCTTCCTCTCCCTCTCTCTTCCCTCTTTCCCTCTCTCCTTCTCTCTCCCTCTCTCTCTCCCCACCCCCCTCCCCCCAATGGCCACAGTGAAGGTGCAGAGAAGTGAGCATCCACATCGCTGGGCCCCCTGTGTACCCTCCTGCCACAGCCCCCGGCCTGGCCACTACCGGACAACACCCACCTGGTCCGCTCCTGCCGGCCAAGACCAGAGCCGATGTAACGTGCCCCCTGCTGTGGCTTGCGCATGTTTCACGGGGGAGGAAACCCAGACTCAGAGAAATTAGGGGTCACATGTTAGTGATGAGACGGGTCCCTGTCCTGGCAGCTGGGTTTCCCTGGGTTTGTGAAAACCCTGCGGTTTCCACCTTCCACGCGAAGCTGACTAAGAGGCGGGGTGTGGAGCGGGGCATCAGCATCAGCTGTGAGTGCCCATCCCGCTGTCCTGCCCGCTCCTGACCATACCCGCCTGCCCCTGGGACCACAGCTGGTGGTCAGGGGGAATGGGAAAAGGCATCCCTGCGTCTCCCTGTGGTTGGGTGGCATCCTGGCACCCACTGTGCAGGAAGGGAGAGGGCCCTGCTGGGGTTCACGGGCTGTGCTCTCATCTCCCCAGCCTTATCCTCGACTCCATTTTCCTCGCCGATGATGAACCACACCCTGCCCGGCACCAACCCCAGCACCCTTCCCCGCGGGTCCCAGCCCATGAGCCCCCGGACCACCATGGGGCGGAGGAGGCAGCGAAGAAAGGAGAACAAGAGCTCATGTAAGCCACAGCCCCTGCCAGGTGGGACCCACGACTCCATTGTACAGACGAGGAAACGGAGGCTCGGAACGGGCCGTGACTTGGCTGGCACCAGAGCGAGTCCGAACTCCCACTCCCTTGTCCCTCCGACTGCAGGTCCTGGGGCCCCCGGGGCGGGGTTGGCTCCCACAGGAAGGCCTGGCTGGGGCGGCCCCACTGAGCGCCGTGCCCACCTGCCCCACAGTGTCTCTGGCCTCCAGCACCGTGGGGCCAGGCGGGCAGATCGTGCACACAGAGACCACGGAGGTTGTGCTCTGCGGGGACCCCCTCAGCGGCTTCGGCCTCCAGCTCCAGGGCGGCATCTTCGCCACCGAGACCCTGTCCTCCCCGCCCCTCGTGCGCTTCATCGAGCCCGACAGCCCGGCAGAGAGGTGAGCCCCCTGCCCCGCCCCGCTGGGCCTGCTGCTCTTTGGTGGGAGCTCACGGACAGCCAGGGAAACCGAGGCACACACCACGCCCGGCTTCCCAGGTCATCTCCCTCAGCCATCCCATCACCTTCATCACCAGCCCATTTTGTAGATGAGAAAACCGAGGTGCAGAGAAGCTGATTCACTTGCCCAGGGTCACAGGACTTGAGCCCCTGTCGGCCTGAGGTCAGAGTCCTCCACTCTCTATATACACATCTTGTAAGGCACGCCATCATCCCCATTGGACAGAGAAACCGAGGCCCAGCCTAGACTCTTAACCAGAGCCACAGGGTACATTGCCGGAGGCTCTCTAGCTGGAGCGAGGCAGGGTGAGACTCACCCCGGCACGGTGTGCCGGTAATGGAGCTGCTTCTCTCTGCGGGCTACCTGCGGTTCAGGTGTGGGCTGCTGCAGGTGGGGGACCGTGTTCTGTCCATCAACGGCATCGCCACTGAGGATGGGACCATGGAGGAAGCCAACCAGCTGCTGCGGGATGCCGCGCTGGCCCACAAGGTCGTGCTGGAGATCGAGTTCGATGTGGCAGGTGAGTGCGTGCCCCGCGTCTCCTCCTCCTCCTCCTCCTCCTCCTCACGCTTTGGAACCCTCTGCTCCGCCTCTCTGTGCTGCTCTCGCCTGGGCACTGACTGTGGGAAGGAAGGCGCTGGCCAGAGGAAGGAATTCCACGCTCACCAGCGTCAGGGTTGATTTTGCACCAGAGCTCAGGTTAGAATTCTGGTCCCGAGATTGGGACAATCGGGGACCTTGGACAGAACACAGATTCCCCAACTGGGAAATAGTGAGTGGAATCCTTTCACTACGGGGCATGCTGCTGGTGTTCGCGGAGATAAATCCCGTGAAAACGCCCAGCGAAGGCTCAGGAAATCATCGCTGGATCCAAACTGGGCTGGGCTTGGCTAGGGGGAACCCTCGGCCAGCAGGCGTGAGGTCTGGGTTCCAGTCCCGGGAGCCGCTCGGACGGGGTGGATTGGTGGTCTTGAACCAGTCCATCAGCTCACGTGCCTCTGTTTTCGCATCTCTCTGGTGAAAGGAGCAGGATGGGGTCGGTCCCTCCCCGCTGGAATAGATGGGAGTAGAGGTGGGGCTAAATCTCACCTGGGTCCACCTCTGTTTGTACCCAGAGTCTGTCATCCCGAGTAGCGGCACCTTCCACGTGAAGCTGCCTAAGAGGCGCGGTGTGGAGCTGGGCATCACCATCAGCTGTGAGTCCCCTTCCCACGGTCCTGTCCCCTCCTGACCGTCCCCGCCCCCCACCGGCTCCCGGGAGCCGAGGGAGCCCGCCTGCTGGGAGAAAGAAAACACCTCTGGCCCAGGGGGCAGGCTCTGGGGGAGGACCGGCTGGCTTGGGTTCCATGCGCCCTGCACTGCCCAGCTCTAGCCATAAGCAAGACTGGAGCTTCTCAAAGCCTTCGTCTCCTGTTCTGCTCCATTTGGGTGTCCCGAAAGGATGGAGTCCCAGGGCCCCCGAAGCCCTTTGTGACCTGGTCTCTGTGATTTCTGAGGTTGCCTCCCGCCATCTTCCTGGCCCCGCAGCCACTGCTGGCCTCGGCTGTCCCTGGCAGGCTGTGTTCCTCCTGGCCTCGAGCCTTCCCGCAGGCTGCTCCCTCTGCCTTCTGCCCCACCCCCTCAGGCCTTTGCTCACCTGCCACGTTGGCACGGCCTGCCCCACCACCTGACTTTAAATGGCACTGCCCTCTGCATGGTCTCTGTCCTTGATTTCCCTCCGCAACACGCCTTATCGCCTGCCATGCCCCCTTTACATTGTGTTGATGATCTGTGATTGGCAGCTCTAGCAGTTCAGGGGTCTTTGTTTTGTTCACTGCTATTTTCCTTCCTAGCACATTGTAGCTACTCAGTGAGTTTTCATCAGATGAGTGAAGGAACAATTAAGGGATGAATTGATGAGGGGAGAAAATGAGGCTGACTGGGGCCTGGGAGTCAGGAGCCCGGTTCAGCCCATCTCTCTCCTGGGGACCCTCAGGGGAAAAAAAGCTAGGTTGAGGGGAGTGGACACCCCACCCACCTGGCCACAGCATCACTACCCGCTGCTGAGGTGGCCTCCTGGCAGGTGTCCACTCTGGTGAGGCCAGCACACACATTGGTAGACTGACCACAGGTCAGACAAGGGACACCGGGACACCACTTCCCAAGGACTGCCTTCTGAGAACAGGTGGCCGGTACTGCGGTCCTGTGTGGAATGATGCTCAGCCCCACCCCAGGGCTGATGGAGGGGCCACTGTCCCGAAGGGTGCTGCTGCAGCTCCTTCCTGCCCCCGGCTCTGCAGAGGATGGAGGGGGCGGGGTTTAAGCAATTCAGGAGCCAGGCAGCTGCCTGTAGCCCAGGCACCGCTGGGCAGGGCCACCAGGTGCAGTTGCACAGCTTGTACTTGACATAAAGATGCCCATTTAAGGGAGACATACAATTATCTTACATTTTCTCAAGAGCGATTGGAATGGGCACTTATGTCTCACGTGCAAAGATACCATATGGGCTAGGAGGCAGTCCGACCACCTGCTCACTAATGGGAAGACCCATTAGCCCAAATGGACCCTTTCCTCAAGAAAACTAGCCATTCCTGCAACACACATTGCTTCAGGTCCCCTTCCCCAGGAAACAACTGCTCAGACAAGAAGTTCCATGCAGGGGGGTTACCGAGGAGTCCTCTTAAGATCAACACCTGTTGCAGTGAGGGAACGGGACTGGGCACCCGGAGACGTTGACCTGCAGTGCAGCAGCAATAGAGGCTCAGCCAATCCCATGGAGAGCTCTCGGTGGGGAGGCCTTGCCAGTTGTCCTGAGCTGAGGCTGGAGCCGGGCCTTGGCATCATCTCCTGGGCCAGTCATTGGATGTAGGCTGCACCAGGAGCGGCATTACCATGGCTGAGGCTGCACCCTTGGCCAAAGGGGGTTCCCAGAATGGGATCCTGTGGGGAGCCGTCAGTAGCCAGCACTCCCTGCAGGCCGTTGTGAGAGAATCATGCAGTCCTGGGTACGGGCCTTGTGCCAGATGCTGGGAACACAGACAGAAACTCACAGTTTGCTGGGGTGATGGGCAAGAGGAAAAAAATGGCTGATGTGGATTGAGCCCCTACTATGTCCCAGGAGCCTGCATTATCTAGTTTAATCTCATGATGCTCCCCTATGAGGTGTACCACCGCCATTTTGCAGAGCGGTGAGCTGAACTGCTCATAGCCACCCGACCAGGCAGCAGTGGGAGCCAGGCTTGTGGCCCCAAGTCCATGCCCCCATCCTGGGTCCCCCCACCCAAGGCTGAGTCATGGCCTCTCTTCCTCCAGCGGCCAGCAGGAAGCGAGGGGAGCCCCTGACCATCTCTGACATCAAGAAGGGCAGTGTAGCACACAGGTAGGGGTGCCCCTGGGCCTGGGGTGGGATGAGTGGGCCATGGGGGTGGGTAGGGCACTGGCGTATGCCAGGTTCCATTTGCCACACCCCTGCTCATGCAGGACTGGCACCCTCGAGCCAGGAGACAAGTTGCTGGCCATCGACAATATCCGCCTGGACAACTGTGCCATGGAGGACGCCGTGCAGATCCTGCGGCAGTGTGAGGACCTGGTGAAGCTGAAGATCCGGAAGGACGAGGACAACTCCGGTGTGGCCCCACCCTATCCTGCCACCTTGAGAGGTCCCCCAGACCAGTGGTTCCCAGCTTGCCATTTGGGGCACTCTCTGGCCTAGAAGGGATGATAGTGGTGCCACCTGAGAGCTGGCTGGTGGAGACTCGACTTGACAGATGCAGGGAGGGGCGGCACCGCAGACTCCTCCCTGTCCCTGGAGCTCTCCGGGGCCCTTGTGAGTCTGGGGGATAGGGGGTTTTCATTCACCATCTGGATCCCCCAGGCCATACACAAAGCCTAGCAGGCATGGCCCACAGGGAGCAGCTGAGTGAGATGAGTGGGTGGGGTGTGAATGAAGGACAGGATGCACCACTCGGGGGTAGATGTGCTAGTGAATAAGCAAACCCTGCAAACGTAGACACAGCTGAGGCCAGACAGTGCCATAAGCGAGTGACCTGACAGAAGGGAAGAAAAATGGTACAGGTTGGGAGGCAAAGAGGAAGGTGAGGATTGGGCCACCAAAGAGCAAATCCCTTATTCAGAAGGGCACTCCCCAACTGCTGCCTGGGAGAGAGGGTCTCTTGTCAGCCGACTTTCTTTTTTAAATATATTTTATTGATTTTTTTACAGAGGAAGGGAGAGGGATAGAGAGTCAGTAACATCGATGAGAGAGACATTGATCAGCTGCCTCCTGCACGCCCCCTACTGGGAATGTGTCCACAACCAAGATACATGCCCTAGACCGGAATCGAACTTGGGACCTTTCAGTCTGCAGGCTGATGCTCTGTCCACTGAGCCAAACTGGTTTTGGCCGATTATTATTATTTATTTATTTTTAAAGAAAAGTTGGAAATCTGGTTTCTTATCATGATTAGCATGATCACGATCGTTGTTTTTAGTTTGTAGATTTCACATTTTAAAATGTTTGTGCCTTGCTTCTGTTCTTTTTCTAAATGGTGTTTGGGTGAAGAAAACATTCTGGAGGCAGAGGATGGCTTCTGGGTCCCCCAGTTGCGCCGTCTGCAGTCATAGCATGAGTGAATGAATGTGTGAATTAATGGATGAGTGAGTGGGAGAGTATGAGTGAGTAAGTGCACCAAGGTTTGGGGGGCTGGGGGTGCCCAGCTCCTGGACCCTGCTCACTGGATCCTGCCCCTGATGGCTGTCACCCTTGCAGATGAGCAGGAGACCACGGGTGCCATCAGCTACACCGTGGAGTTGAAACGCTACGGGGGCCCCCTGGGCATCACCATCTCGGGCACGGAGGAACCTTTTGACCCCATTGTCATCTCAGGCCTCACCAAGCGTGGTCTGGCGGAGAGGTGAGCCGTGGCCCTGGAGGGACACACTCAGTGGCCAGGGGCAGGACTGGGCTTTGGGATTAGCCAGACTGGATTCCGCCCTTTGTTCCAGCATCTAGGCTCTGGGGGACCTGGGGCCTGTCCCTTCCCTGTCTGAGCCTCATTTCCACCGTCGGGCCAGCGCCCTGCAGACCTCCCAGATCCAGATCAGTGCTGGATGATGTGCTGGTCCCTCCGCTTCCTCCCTTGCTGGGCAATCAGCACGGTGAGCCTTTTTGGAGCACCTAGTGCCTTCATAGTTCAGGGGCTGTGCCCAGTAAATACCCTGGGTTCCAGCACCTGGATCCCAGCATAGCCTGCAACTTTTCCTGGCACATGGAGACCTGCCCCTGCAATCCTCTCCCCTGGAAAGTGTCCCCAAAACTGTGGCAGCTAGAAGGGGGAGTGTCCCAGGTTCTTTAGTTGGTTGGGGGAGCAGGTAGATCTGGGACCCAGAGGTGGAAGGGGCCCCACAGGATTCACAGGTCGGCCCCAGCAGTGTGGGTGAGAGGGTGCATTCTCCCTTCAGCTGTGCAACGAGCTCCCAGCACTGAGAAGAGCTGGTTGTGAATGGGGAGCCTGACCAGGCTGGAGGGGCACGGTGGGTCCCTGGAGGACACAGTGCAGGAGGGGCCACACAAGAAGAGGGTGCAGCAGAAGGATGGAAGGGATTCTGGAGCTGAGGATCCACAGGACAGCTCCCTGTGGCGTCCCTGCCCCTTGAGCGCCCCCTGCTGGCCATCTGGTAGACTGCAAAAGCCAGTGTGGACCATTCTGACATCCAATGGTTTCACACTCGCACATTTGCTGGGTCCTACAATGTGCCAGCCCGTTCTCCGGGCCTGGGGCCTGGGGCCTGGGACACAACACACAATTCCCTCTGCCTTCATTGGGCTGATCTAGCTTGCTGTCCAACTGCAATATAATGCAAGCCACCAATTTATTTATAAGTTTTCTAGTAGCCACATTCGAAAAGCAAAAAGGAACAAAATGAATCTTAAAATATCCCAACATGTAATCAACATAAAAATTATTAACAAAATACTTTACATTTGTTCACACCACATCTTCAGAGTCCGGTGTGTGTTTTACCCTTTCAGCACATCTCATTTCAGGCCAG
Source organism: Lasiurus cinereus (assembly GCA_011751065.1). Classification (NCBI taxonomy): domain Eukaryota; kingdom Metazoa; phylum Chordata; class Mammalia; order Chiroptera; family Vespertilionidae; genus Lasiurus; species Lasiurus cinereus. Next base: position 7,905,550 of record JAAGEH010000125.1, read on the forward strand.
CTCATTTCAGGGGTCTGGACCTCCCTCTCCAAATCTGCTGTTCGTTGCCTCACTCCCTCCTCAGACCCCAGGGGAGCTTGTTGAGCAAAGCTGAAGATAAGGGCACTGTGGGATGGACCCGCTGTGTGCTCCCATGTGGGGGTTAAGACCCCCGCCCCAATCCTTTACCTCTTTTTCCCCGCCTGGGTCAAGTGCATCCTCAGCGGATGCTTGACTTCTCTCCCCACCCTCAGTCCTGGCTGCTCCTCAGAACCACCTTCCCCTACCCCAGTCCCATAGATGTAATTGTCCGGGGTGGGGCTCAGCATCTGCATTTGAAAACAGTTCCTCAGGTTATTCTTATAGTATCTGGGCAGGAAATCATTGGGCCCTGGGACCATTCTTTATGTGGGGAAACTGCGGCCCAAGGAGAGGGAACAGCCACCCATGTTTCTGCTGGATGGAAACATTAACCCATTCTACTCATCCACTCTTCAATATTAATTTGATAAAACATGTATTATCACCCCTATTTTATAGAGGAGGGAACCAGAGGAAGTTAAGAAACTAGCCCAAGATCATGTAGCTAGAATTTGGCAGCTAGTTGGTGGGATTCAAACGAGGCTCAAAACTCATGCTTGCCCTGGGTTCTAGAATCTAACTTTAGAGTTAGGCAGAATAATCCCTTCCCAGATGCTGGACTTTATACTTCTATTAATGCAACTCACAATCACACTTGCTGACTTTTTGCAGCTCGGTTTACCCGAGGTCAGCCAGGCGTGTGCCTTGGAGCTCCTGGTTTTTCCATCTCCTCACTCAGAAACCCTGAGTGTCTAACTCCTATCCTCTGCCCTGCGCCTCCCCCCACCCCCAGGACTGGCGCGATCCACGTTGGGGACCGGATCTTGGCCATCAACAGCGTCAGCCTCAAGGGCCGGCCACTGAGTGAGGCCATCCACCTCCTGCAGGTGGCTGGTGAGACCGTCACACTGAAGATCAAGAAGCAGCTGGACCGTGAGCCTCACCTTCCTCCCTGGGACCACTCCGCCCACTTAAGAAGGGAGGGCTCTGCCTCTGGGCCGGCTGTGTGTGCCCCAGCTCACTGAATCCTTGCTGACCCCTGTGGAGGTGGGAGGAGACCTGAGACATGGAGGAGACAAGACTCAGAAAGGGGAGAGGTGGGCCCAAGGTCACACCGCTGGTGTGGGGCAGAGTCTGGGTCTGAACCCTCTTCTTCATCATCTTCTGCCTCTCAGGACTGCTTGTTGCACCTTGTGGTCCTACCTTGTGCCTTCCTCAGCTCCCCCTGAATTTGTCCTGTGTGTCTTGGCAGGAGTACAGTGGGAGGAGCCTGAGCCTCGGGGTCTTCCTTCTAATCTGGGACCCACTGTTGTTCCCTATGTGGCCTCGAGCATGTTGTTCAGCTTCCCTGAGCCTCAGTGTTCCCATCTGTGAAATGGGTTTGCCTATCCGGGTGGCACCTCCCACTTGTCAGACTGCCCAGCAGCAGGCTAAGGGGTGGCTCAGTGCCTGTGGATTCCCAAACCAGACTCCAGGGGGAAACTGAGGCTTTCTGAGCATCTCTGTGTCTCCTCGGTCAGAGGCCAGTGGCAGTGATGCCCACCGCCTCCATTTTCCTCCTAGGCCCACTCACACCTCACAAGTCAGGCAGCTTCAGCGAGCCCAGTGATGCAGATGAAGACCCACCAGAGGCCCTTAAAGGAGGACAGCTGACAGCCCGGTTCTCGCCCGCTGTGCCTAGTGTGGACAGCGCCTTGGAGTCCTGGGACAGCTCGGCCACGGAGAGTGGCTTTGGGGGCCCAGGTAACACCTCGGAGGCCGTGGACAAGCAACATGCTCTCTCTGGATCCCCCCAGCTGCCGGGCCTTTGCAGCACTCTTCCCTGGGCTGAGACCTCCTTATTCCGCTCCTCGTTCCATCCTCTGGGGCAGTGGTTCTCAACCTTCCTAATGCCATGACCCTTTAATACAGTTCCTCATGTTGTGGTGACCTCCAACCATAAAATTACTTTTGTTGCTACTTCATAAGTGTAATTTTGCTACTGTTATGAATCGTAATGTAAATATCTGTGTCTTCCGATGGTCTTAGGCTCGACTGCTAGCAGGCTCTATAGCGGTGGTTTTCAACCTGTGGATCGCCTAAGACCATTGGAAAACATATTTACATGACGATTCATAACAGTAGCAAAATTACAGTTATGAAGTAGCAACGAAAATAACTTTATGGTTGGGGGTCACCACAACATGAGGAGCTGTATTAAAGGGTTGAGGCATTAGGAAGGTTGAGGGAACCTCTGCTCTAGGGACATGTTCCCTGAAGGCAGATCTGATTGGGCCCCATTAGCCATTCTTGGGTCCCTCACTCCTCAGGTCACGGACACAGGCCTTCACACACCTTTCGATTAGCTTCCACAGCACCCTACTATGAGGTTTGAGACCACCTGCGACTTACTCCTGCTGTCTCTCTCCTCCTAGCCTGATGCCAGCACAGCAGGTGCTCAGTCAGTGTTCACTGCACCCAGTTGAAGATAGGATGGAAACCCCTTCCACCCTATCCTACACCATTCAGCCTGAGGTGGAGACCTCCGGGTGCCCTCCCAGGACACAGATGCCCCTGTCCATCTATGTTGAGACCCAGGGGTGGCCTTGGGAGGGACAGGGAGCATTTGAGTCTGGTGCTTGGCCTTCTGGTTTCTGTGACCCAGAGCCACAGGGACTCCTTAAAGCCCAACTCAGGGACCTCATGGAGTGCGGCCTCTGGGTGGCCTCGGTGGCTCCCGCCCTGGTCCTCTCTCTCTCTGGGTCTGGGCTTTCCCATCCCAAGCACTTGGTCAGCATCTGTCAGCTCAACCCCAGGCAGGACCTTCAGAGTTCTCCCAGGCAGGGAGAGAAGGATGGCCAAAACACTGGACCTCCTCTCAGCGGGGGATCAGCCCTGTGGAGCTGAGGCAGGGTCCTGGAGCCCTAGGCATTAGCTCCTCCGCCAGATGACTGGGAAAGTCCCGGGTTTCTCAGATAGGGACCTGGGTGGCAGGAGCCCTCAGGGCACGCTGGGTATCCTGCCAGCCCAGAGAGGGCACAGACACATTCGGGGCCACCCAGCGCTGCTCGGAGTGGGTGGGAAGGAGGACACACGAAGGCCACGGAGAGGATGTAGGCCTCCCCTGTCTCCACCTGCCAGGTTCCTACACTCCACAGACGACAGCCCGGGGCGTGAATCCCCAGGAGTGGCAGCCCAGCCGGCTGAGAAGCAGCCCCCCACCCACCGAGCCCCGGAGGACCAGCTACGCTCCAGGCCCTGCTGACAAGAGCTTCCCTGAGGAAGAAGAAGAGGAGGATTGGGAGCCACCAACTAGGTCTGTGGTGGGAACGCCGTGAGGAAGGAGACAGTCCTGGTCTCTGGGCCAGGATGGTGAGGGGAGGGGTCCCGGTGCCGCAGTGTGGAGGGAGGCGATGGAAGAGTCTGGTCTGCCAGCGGAGAAACCATCGAGCGGACTGTCTCAGCCAGGCCGAGGTGCAGGAGGAGCATGCAGGGTGGAGGGCACAGCAGGGCCAAGGTGGGGAAGTGGGAAGTGGCCTGGTTTGCCCTTCCCAAGTCTGGGAGTCTCCAGCAGCAGACTGGGAACTCAAACCCAGATCCTCCTGCTTAGCCCAATGCCCTCCGGCAAGGGCCCTTTGGGTCCTGGGGCGTGGATATGGGGGGTTTTGTAATGTTGGCTTCAGAGATCTCAGCCTCGCCCTCGAAGGAGGAGGCGCCTACAGAGAGCTGGCCCTGTGGAGGAATGCTGGCCACCTCCTGCCCATGTCCGTGCTGTTGGTTAGGCGGTTCCTTCTGCCCAAAACGCCTTTGCCTCTCCTCTCCTGGCCAACACCTACTCATCCCTCAAAACCCAGCTCAAATTTCCCTGCCTGTGGAATGCTTGACTTTCCCAGGCAGATGACATTCTTCCCTCTGCTGGTACTCACAGCTGCTCACGGGAGCCTCCGAGTGGCACTAGCCACTTGTGTCTACCTGTTAATTTCCTGGCTCTTCCGCGTCCCTTCTCCACGGCACCCTTCGCTTCGTGCCTGGCATCCAGTAGGTGCTCAAACACCCTTTGTGACCGAATCCTCAGCTCCTTGAGAACAGGGCCCTGCCTTATTCACCTCCATAGGCCAATTGTTTGTACAATTGACTTAAATGGAGAGAATGTCCTTCAGCCTTGGTCTTCTCATCTTTAAAATGGTAAGGGAAGGAGGCAACTATTTGCTCTATTGCCCCTGAGGGTCCCTAGACTCTCGATTCCAATAATTACAGGCCGTTGTTGTTCCTTGTGATTAGGTCCCTATCCCAGTGGTTGGCAAATTCATTAGTCAGCAGAGCAGCAAACGGTGGCTGGAGAGCCACATGTAGCTCGTGAACTGCGGTTTGCTGACCACTGCCCTAGAGGAAAACTTGTGTGCCTTTGGGAGAGAGGAAGTGCTTTGAAACCATAGCATCCTATCTAATAAAGAGGGAATATGCTAATTGACCATCACTCCGTCACAAAGGTGGCTGCACCCACAGCTGAGGCCAAGTTCCCATAAGCAGCCTTAATGAGCAATCAGCAGGAACCTGAGGCTACACCCTCCCCAGGCCCCATGGGGCTTGACAGGGGACCTCAGGCCATGTCCCCTGCCCTGGAGTCAGGCTGGGGGACCTCAAACTGCTCCCCCTGCCCCATCACCAGGCTGGGGGACCTCAAGCCATGCCCCCCACCAGGTGGGGCTTGACAGGGGACCTCAGGCCATGCCCCCTGCCCCAGCACTGGGCCAGGGGACCTGAGGCTGCTTCCCCTTGCATGGCTGGGTTTGACAGGGGACCTCAAGTCATGCCCCCCACCCAGCGGGGCTTGCTGAGTCAGGGGAACTCAGGCTGCTCCCCTGCCCAGTGGGGCTTGACGGGGGACCTGAGGCTGTGCCCCCCCTGCTGGTGCGGCTTGATGGGGGACCTGAGACTGCACGCCCCCCTCCTGGTGCTGGGCTGGGAGACCTTGAGGCTGCACCCCCTCCCTGCCTGGTGGGGCTTGATGGAGGACCTCAAGGCATGCCCCCCACCCCAGTCTGGGCTGGGGGACCTCAGGCCACACCCTCCATCCTGGTGCCAGGCCAGAGGACCTGAGGCTACACCCCCTGCCCAGCAAGGCTTGACAAGGGTGAGACTGGCTAGGTCTGAATCTAGCCCAATGGAGCAGGGGGAGCAGCCAAGTCTGGGTCTCACGTGATTTTGAGTGCATGTGGGTTGGTGGGGACTTGACTCTGGGTCCTTTGGTGAGCCCTAGGAGGAAGGTTTTCATATACATTTTACTAATTTTCTTTCATCTCTGATACTTTTATTATAAAGGAAGGGCAAATAGCAATATTATTTCCTCTAAATAATCACCTTTTAATGTGCATGAATTTTGTGCACCGGGTCACCAGTACACTATAAAAAGCCAGGGCTTGGTGCATGGCCGATGGCTTTATGAACTCTGGAATGTGTGACTAATCACCTTTCTAATGAGACTCGATTTTAGAGCTGATAATGGGCTCATACAGCCTGTGATGGAACTTATGGGATGGTCTCAGCCCCTCCCCCAGCACAAATACTCCATCCTCTCCATCCATCCATGTCCTTGCTGGCTTCAGCTCTGTCCCTGTCACTGTCCTATGGTGCTGTGTGTCTGGGTGGGGCCAGAAGCCGTCCTCTGGGGCTACACCATGGATCTCCTCTTTGTCTGTCTGTCTGTCTGTCCTTCCGTCTGTCTCTCTCCCCAGGCATCCTGTGTCACTGCTCTCCACCCCGTCTCATCTGCCCCTGTTCTAAGACCGGCAGTCTTGGCCGCCCCTAGCTGCGTCTTCCCCCCATTCCGTGTCACCTACCACTGTCCCGGGGCCCCAGCACTGCCACCGAGGATGCCCGCCTGCCCGCCTGCCCACCCTCTGGCCCCTCGAGCCCAACGCTGATGGCCATTTAGAAGACTCCTCAGGCCCCAGCCTGCCTGCCTGCCCACCCGCCTACCGGGAGTTGACACTCTCTGGTTCCTACGTTACAGCCCAGCCCCCGGCCCTGCCCACAAGGAGGGCTTCTGGCGCGTGTTTGGGGAAGCCCTCGAAGACCTGGAGTCCTGTGGTCAGTCCGAGCTGCTGAGGGAACTGGAGGTAGGCCACCCCCCTGCTCGCCTGTGTGGGGGCACCTGCATCTGGGCGCCCTGGGGGGCGTGCCTTTGGGAGGCAAGCATGATGATGGGATGGTGCTCACGTGTAATGTGTATGTGTGCACTCACCCAGCACCCTCTGTGTAAAGGCATCTTCACCCATGTGCAGGCTGTGCATGGACATGTGTGCACGTGTGACTGAGGGCATCGTGGTTGGCACAGCAGGGGGTGTGCCATGTCTGGCATCATCATCGTGTGTGCACTGGGACTGTGTGTGTGCGCATACACGTGAGCATGCTCATGCAGGCACAGGTGTGGAGTGTCTTTTTCCACCATGTGTGTCTGAGTGTGCACATGTGGATGCATGGGAACAGTTTGGTGTTTGTGTGTGCATGTGCCGTATGTGGACGTGGTTGTGGGCATGCCCCGTGGAAGCGTGTGGATGTCGACATCATTTACAGCACCGGCAACAAGGAGCCCGCGGAGCTGAGAGGCGAAGGCAGCTCTGCAGGAGGTCAGCGCGGCCCGTGATGGAGCGGGCGGCCAGGGACAACCTCGGGCAGACCTGACGGGGTCACTGCTGAAGCTCCCTCAGACGCGGAGGGCAGCCCTGCACCTTTCCTCTGTGCTGTGTTCTAGTTGCTTCCTTAAATCTGTCCTCCAATTCACTCATGTTCTCCCTGGCTGTATTTAATCTCCTGTTTAGCCCATTTTGCAAATAATTGTATCTCAACTTCCACCTCTTTTATTTATTTAATTTCTCATAGTTTTTCAGCTCTTCCCAGTCTTTTTTCTGAATGTCTTGTCTCCTCCTTTCTGTGTGCTTTAAGCGGGCTTATCTTAAAGTTTCTTTAGATGTCCACTCCCCCACCCCCAGTTCGCTGGGTGCAGCTTCATTCGTCCTGTGTCGTGAGCAGGTGGACTTTGTGTGTCGTTGTTGCGCTTGCTTTCAGCAGTGGCTGCTCCTGGAGGCACCCGCACGTGCTGGGTTGTTGAAACATCTCCGAGGTGTTTGCGGTGGCTTTTGAACTTCATCAGTTCCAGCTTTTCATTCGTTGCTCAGCGAGGTGTTTCTGTCACACTGTTCATGGAAGGCGATTCTGGCTCATGCTTAGGCAGGGGTCCCTGGACGCTGCTGGTTTCTCTTGCTCACACATGGTTTCCCAGCCCGCAGTCCTGTGGTTCCTGGCCGAACCCCGAGCTGGCAGGCAGACAGCTCTAGCCCCCATTCAGGGAGGGCACTCCCCCAGCTCCTAACTGCACATCTGGTTCCATAGGCCAAATGGTTCTACCCCTGCTCATGTCTGTCTCTGTTTAATTTTCCTTTCTTTCTTTCTTTCTTTCTTTCTTTCTTTCTTTCTTTCTTTCTTTCTTTCTCGCTTCCTTCCTTCCTTCCTTCCTTCCTTCCTTCCTTCCTTTCTTTCTTTCTTTCTTTTTTTTTTTGCTTTGAAAGTGTTTATTTTAAAATTTTTATTTTTAATTTACCATAAGATGTGGAGAGAGAGGGGCGAGCTTTCTGTATCAGCTCAGTCTGTATTTTAATCGGAAGTCCTAGAATTCTACAATTCTAGGGGTCCAAGAGCGTGCGGTAGACCCTGCTTTCACTGTTTGATGGTCCTGTTATCCCAAGATCTGAGTCCCTGGTCTTTCCGTTTGGACCCTGGCTCTCAGGCAGGTGAAGACCAGCTGTAAGAGTTGAGAAAGGTGCCTCTCTGTCTCTGAATTCAGTCTCCTCTCCTGTTCTCCTCTCTTTCTCCCCATCCCGACCCAACCCTTTGGCCCTGACTGGTTCTTAAGGGACCTCTAAAAGACAGACGCTCCCAGCCCCACAGTCAGAGAGCGTGTGGCCAGAAGGGAACTGGGAACTCTGAGCCTCGCCGGTGTGGCTCAGTGGTTGAGTGTCGACCTAGGAACCGGTTCATAGGTCAGTTCCCAGTCAGGACACATGCCCGAGTTGTGGACTCGATCCCCAGTAGGGCGTGTGCAGGAGGTAGCCAATCAGTGATTCTCTCTCATTGATGTTTCTCCTTTCCACTCTGAAATCAATTTATATACATATACATATGTGTGTGTGTGTGTTTATGTGTGTGTATGTATATATATATGTTTATCAATAGTGGAAACTCAAATACTGTAATGGGCAGGAAAGAAGTTTCTAGACTGGGCAGATACCTTTGAAATTGTGCCTAGGAGATTATAATATCACGGATAAGAAGTACACACTCCCCTCCCACCAACCCCAAAAGCACCCCCTCCTCCCACCTGTGGATTTCCTAGTCTGAATGTGAATAAATTGCGCTCAGGGTCACAAACTTGCAGATCTCACTTAGAGAACAGCATTTCTGGCTGCTCAGCCTTCCCGGAGCTCACCTTGGCTTCACCCCTGACACGTGTCCTGTGTCAGCTCCTTTTGTCCTTCCCCACTGTCTCCATCCCTGTCCAGAACACAGGCATCTTTTGCTTGGACCACTGCATGGTCCCTCGCAGGTCTCCCCCCTGGCTTCCACACCACCGCTATGGTCCAGTCTCCACCCAGCCGCTGGAAGATGCTAATAGTCCACAAATCGGATCCTGCCCCCACCCCCTGCACAGACCCTTCAGTGTGTCCCCTTGCCTCTGGGACAAAGTTAATGTCTCTCACTGTGTTCCCAGGGGTGCGTGGGCCCAAGCCCTCACCTGCCAGCCTCATTCCATGCATCCCTCCAGCCTTCTGCTAGATTCCCACTGCAGGCCCTTGCACAGGCTGTGCCCCTCCTGCCAGGCTCTCTCTCCCTCTCCACCCCCTGCCTTGCTCATCTTTTAGATCTCAGCTCAGGATGCTTCCCTGACCTCTCAAGCGGGGCCAGATGTGTTGTCCTCACCTTCCATGTACCAGGCCTCTGTAACTGTTTACTGCTGGATGTAACTTTATTTTATTTTCTATTTTTTTGCAACTAACAAGGTAACAGAGTGGTAAGACCCTCGACTTTGGAGCCAGACTCTGAGTTCAAATCTTAGCCTCTCTAAGCCTCAGTTTCCTCATCTATAACGTGGAGAAAAAGAATGGTATTGGCTGGTCTTGTAAGACCGTAGAGAATAAAACGAGGTCTGTGTATAAGGTGCTTAGAACTGAGCCCAGTGCAGAGTTGGAGCTAATCCAGTGCCAAGGATGCTTGTTCTGATTGCTGGTGTGGGGGACCCATCCTGAGAGACCCGGGAAGGCAGCACCGCGTCGATGCTCCTCACCTTTGTGACCTCGAAGGCTGACACCTAGTAGGTGTCTCAAGATGTGACTGAGAACAGAGTGAGTGTCTGAGTGAAGGGTTGTGTCCTCACAGGCATCCATCATGACGGGCACTGTGCCGAGCATGGCCCTCGAGGGCAGGCCTGGCCGCCGGCCCTGGCGGAGGGGCCGGGAGGTACGTCCTTCCCCGGAAGAGATGCAGGAGCTGCTGCTGCCAACACCCTTGGAGATGCACAAGGTGGGTGCTGGGGGGAGGGCGGCGGGGCGGCACAGGAGGCCTGGGCGTGTGTCCTGGTGCCACAAGGGCTGGCCCCGGGCTCCAGATGGGCCGCTTCTCTGCCGGCTTCATTCCTCCACCATGAAATGGGGACTTTGTATTAGTTTCTCAAAACTCCCATCACACACACACACACACACACACACACACACACACACACACCTGTGATACACACTGGGCTATTCTTAATATTTTCCTTTAAGTAGACTCACTTTTCTCAACGTAAGTTATTGGGTGTATAGGCTTCTACGTATGACGTGTATATATTTATTACTTCCTTAAATAAAGAGCCAGCATTTTTGCCATCTGTAGGTTACTATACAGAAAAAACAACACAGAGGAGAAAGAAAACCTCTCCCCTGAGAGCCCTCACAAACCTCTGAGCCTGAAGCCAGCTCTTCGGTAAATTGAGAGAGGAGCAAGTGTTAGGGGTGTGAAAACTCGTGGGCAGCCAGTGAGGCCTTCTCCGGGGAGGCAAGAGATGGAAAGAACTGAAAAGGGACGCCCTTCCTAAGGGCCTCTGTTGTGATGGGGAGCTTCGGCCTGGGGCCTGGGTCTGCCGAGTGCAGAAAGAGTGCAGAAAGGGCACCGGCAACAAGGCAGGGGGAGTGCCCCTGGGCGAGGGGGCGGGGACTGCATCCCGGTGACACTGAACGCCAGACCAAGGATTCCGGCTCCTGTGGGAAGTTGGGACAGGGCTCAGCTCCAGGGACCTCCTCTTCCTTCTGCTCTCAGGTGACCCTGTACAAGGACCCCACGAGGAATGACTTTGGTTTCAGCGTCTCAGACGGCCTCCTGGAGAAGGGTGTCTATGTCCACACCGTGCGCCCCGAGGGGCCCGCCCAGCGTGGGGGCCTCCAGCCCTTCGACAGGGTCCTCCAGGTAATGCTGCAGCGGGCACCTGGGGGGATGGTCTTTCCCAGCCCTGGGCTGGGGAGAGCACCCACTTCTACCCTGGCTGCGTGGCCTTGGGCAGGTCACCTCCCCTCTCTGGCCCCAGCCCCTTCGTCTGTGAAAAGGGAGGGACGATGCCAGTCGCATTAGTCAGGTGAGGCTCAGTTATGTTGCAGTAACTAGCAACCCTGTACCATGGGGTTAGCCCAGGAACAGTTACTAATTGCTTAGAATTCGCGTCCGCTGTGGACTGCCGTAGCCTTGCTACGCCCGGGCTGGCTGAGACTCCACCTTCTTGCCATCGCCTCAGACTCCACAGCAGAGGAAACCCACCCGGAAAATGGCATATGGGATTTTTTCCTGCCTTTACCTATCACTCCCCTTCACGGCCTATTGGCCAGAATTAGTCACGTGACCTCACCAACTGCAAGGGAGCCTGGGAAATGGAGATGAGCAGATGGAAAGTTACGGGCATCCTAGCCCTGCCACCCAGGCTGCCTTTCCCAGGCCCCTGCTCCTTTCGTTCCTTGGTGTGACTTCTGCCACAATTGTGCCAAGTTTACTGAATACATGTTTTCTCTAAATTGATGACTTTTTTTCCAGTTAAATTGATGTTAAAAGGAAACTTTTCGACTCCTTTAGGAATGCAAACCTGACGCTGTTTGCTGGCACTAGAAGGCCAGTGTGAAATACAAATGGACTAGATACAGGGCGTGGCCCACAGGAGGCCAGTGTGCTCTCTCATGACACACAGGCGTCGGGGTGTGAAGGGTGTACCCGCACCTCCCTGGGACTCGCCCTTTGAGTAAACCCACCAGAAGGATTGAAAGTTAAATGAAGAGTGCTTTCCCCCAGTGAGTGTTCTAGATTTTTCCCTTCAGCCCAGGCCAGGCTGACACCAATCTGTCCCCCGGGCTGTGCACTGTGCAGGTCAACCACGTTCGCACGCGGGACTTCGACTGCTGCCTGGCGGTGCCGCTCCTGGCCGAGGCGGGCGACGTGCTGCAGCTGGTCATCAGCCGCAACCCGCTGGCTCAGAGCAGCCGGACCGCGCGAGCACCCGGCCCCAGCAGCCCCCGCATGCTCTGAAGTCGGCGTGGCTGACACCCAAGGGGCACTTCGGCTGATCCTGCTCCCAGACTTGTAGCTGGGCTCGAAACGTGGCCACCCACATGCCCATCTGGCCATCTGGCAGGCTTGGAGCCACGGACAGGACCTTGTCTCTGTTCTCGGTTCTGTGGCACTGGGGTGCCAGGCAGTGAGATCCCTGCCCCAGTTGGAGTGGCATCTAGGTCTTTCTCCATGTTGGGTCTTCAAGATGCCCAGAGCTGACTGGCCTATCAGAGACAGGCTGTTCAGCTGGGAGGAGAGGGGCCTGGAGGTGGCTCCGGTCCCTGCAGAGTTCCCAGACAGGCGTCTGAGTGGGCAAGGCCTAGCTCCCCGTGGGGAGCACTTTCTCCCAGCGGAGCTACGGAGCTGGGATGAGCTGCCACGGAGGAGCGGGCTCCGTCACAGGAGGTGAGCAAGCAGGGGTTGTTGACCGAGGTGTGAGGCATCCCAGTGATGCACCCACATGTACTCAGAGGGTTCGTTTCCTGACAGGGGAGCAGTCGGGGTGAGGGTGGAGGGCCACTTCCGCTGGAGAGCTGATCGCCAGGAAGGATGCTGCTTGGATGGCAGCCCACCTCCTGCTCCAGGATTCTGAGTTTGGGGCTTGCTGGTTCTGAGGCTCTGATTCTCAGTGTCCCCACTTAGAAGGTTCTGAGCTGGGACGTCTGGAACCCAGGAAGCATCAGCCTTTTGATAAGAAAGTTGGTGATTGTTTCATTTTGACGTCTCTGATCCAAAGCTTCTGAGATTTGAGGCTGGGGTACTGGAACCGCTGGGCAGCTCAGTGCCTGGCTTTGGGCTCTCAGCCCTCCTGCCTCTTTTGTAGGACACGTCGCCACGAACCCATCTGCACAGGCCCCTCGGAGCCCAGGCTCCTCCCTGAGGAGGGAGTCATTTGGGGGTAAAACCGGGGCTCCATTCACCTGCCATTCGGGGAAGGTGGGACGCCATGGGAACATCACATGTAAGCTGGTACCACTACTCCCCAGTGCCCGGTGCAGGGGAGGAGGAGGAGGGAGCAGCACAGAGACAGAGACAGACAGACAGGGGAGAGAGGCTGGAGAGGTGGGCCATTCTCTCTCACACACAATGGTGACCGTGTCCGAAGTGGTCAGTCAAGGCAGTTTCTTCCCACTTGAAACCTGGAAGCACCAGCATCTCTTAAAATTGCTTTCCTCATTTCTACAGATCAGAAACCCTTTTGATTTTGAGAAGGGCCCAGGGCCCCTGGGATGGAGGTGGGTAGGCAGGATGCAGCCAGGTCTGGGGCTTTGCTTTGTCCCCACCCAGCTCTTGATGGGAGTCTCAAAAAAAAATGGGGTACCCACTCTCACCTTCACCCTCCTTCACCTCTGTCTCCCCCTTGGCCCGAAAAAACGTTCTTCCACTCAAGGGACCAGATCAGGAGTCAAAAGGCCTGTTCCTACCCCCGCAACTGCTCGGTTGCTATGGGCCCCTCTGTGAGACGGATGCCCCCCTCTGGACAATCAAAGGGCGGGCAGTCTCTGAGCAGGTTCAGGCCTCCCTGTCCACTGTGGACCCCTCGGCACCCTGCCCACACTCTCCCTCAGGGCCTGCCTCCCTGGGAGCCCTTCCTGCCCTGGCTGGACTGCCCAGTGCCTCTGCTATCTTGGATGTCTGTGTGAACACCCACCCCCGAGTAAAAGGCACTGCCTACCCATTTCAGGGGCACCGAGCAAAAGCCAAGAACCCTCAGCTTGGGGTGAGGAAATGGCAGAGACATGGCCACGTGCAGCCTCAACTGTGTGACCTGAGGAAAGTGGCTCAGCCTTCTGGGCCTCTGTCATTTGACAGAGTCGGACAGAAAACACTCCCAGGGCCTGGGACTTAGGAACGCTGCACTGGACTGCAGGCGCGGGAAGATGCACCCTGACCCTGACCAATGCTCCCCTTCCTCCTGGGGCTGGGGCCTCTGCCATCCCCTTCCCCACCCACGTATGCAACTAGACCTGAGGCTCGGCGGGCGGACTCCTCGCTGTGGCTGGCCTTCTCATATGCAATATTTCCTCTGGCTTCTCATGGGGATGTTCATCCCAGACTTGACGTTTCCTGACACCCGTCCCGGTGAGCGTCCTGCCTGCCTATGCATTTTGGGTACAGTCCTTGCAACCTGCCCCTCCCACCCCTAAAAGCTGTATTTTTCTCTGGCTGAGATGAGAGCATATTCCTTGTAAAGTATTTTTCTACGTGGGTTTCTTAGGGCTCTCGGGGAGCACTGCAAGCCAAGGGGCTGCACCACAAAGGCCATTTGGGGTGATTGCACCCCATGTCAATCTGTCTGTCCCACCAGGGGCTGCAGTGACTTGGGAGTTGGGGGTGGGGTGCTGTTGGGATGATTTGCATTTTTTTAAATAAAATCATGTAAGTGCACCTGGCGAGGGTGTCTACTTTTTTTTTTTTTTAAATCATAACCTGGCAAGTCCGCTTCTGTTTGGATCTCGTGACATCTCACCTGCTTTTGATGAACTCATTATCGTCCATTCAAAAAATCTTTATGTACTATGCATTGTTTGAGCCCCCAGAGGAAAAAAATAAGCACAAGAGAGATGAGATCCTGTATGCATAGAACTTATATTCTAGCGAAAGACAGACAACTGACAAGTGAAAATATCCTAATTTTCCTCAGGAATAAAAAGCAATGAAAACAAAACAGTAAGGGGGATAGTGGAGGGGGTGGGGGATAGTGGAGGGGGTGGGGGACCTCTAGCTCAGGGGACCAGGAAGGGCTTTGATGAAGAGGTGACTTTTATGCCAAGACCTGAAGGACAGGGGTCAGCCCTGTGGAGACATGGAGGAAGCATGTCCCAGGCAGAGGGCCCAGCAGGTGCAAGGCCCTGAGTTGGGAATGAGCTTGATGGTTCGAAGGAAGAGAAAGGAGACACAGAGGGACTGGGGTTAGAGACCAGACTGGAGGTCGAAGAGCCCAATCAAGAAGGGACCATGAGCAGGTACTATGAATTTTATTTTCTTTGCAGGAGCAAGCCTCGGAGGCAAGCGATTGACGGGTCTGTTGCCTGGGTGGGGAAGGGGCCCCAGAGGGAGGAGCCACAGTTCATGTGGACAGAGGAGGAGCTTCTTCCCATCAGCTATGCCAGATGGAGCCCCCACTCTCAGGGGGTATAAGCAGGAGCTGGACCACACAGGTTGCATTTGTGTGGCTGGGCTAGGAAAACGGGGGGCTGCAGTGCTGCACAGGGCTCTGCTGGCCTTCGGCAGAGGGAGCACCCGCCCGAGAGCCTGGCTGTGTTCTGAGAGCTTTGCAAGAAGCCCCTGGATCTTCCCAACAGTGTCAGAGGCGGCTCTATTACTATGTCAACATCACAGATGAGGAAATGAGGCGCAGAGAGGTTAACTAACTTGCCCAAGGTCACACAGGTAAGAAGGAATGGAGTCAGGATTTGCACACAAGACACAGAGCCCAAACACTCTGGGAGGGAGGGAGGGAGGAAGGGAGAGAGGTGGACAGGGTCCAACAGAAAGGCAAATAGCCAGAAAAGAAAAACTGGGGAGAGGTCTATCTTATTCTAACATTGTCTGTAAATAATGAAATGCTGAGATTCCTTTGGTCTGGGAAGTTGGGGAAAGGACCCAGCAGGCTCCCTGACCTTCCCACTCACAAAGGGTGATGCGGCCAGCGGGCTAGAAGGCTGCCTCCGACAGTGACCCACCTGGCCTGTTCCCCACCTACAACAGTGTTGGGCTTATGATCCCTAAGGCCGAGGACGTCTGTGCCAACCACTGACCTTTTAGGGTCCTGCTGGCCTCCCCTCCGAGGCCCCAGGGTCCTGTGTGCATACCTCTAGGACTTGCCACTTACCCACCTCCCAGCAGCCCCAGCCCCTCTTGCACTGGCAATCACAGCCCTGAGGGGGTGGCGTGGGGTCAGGCTTTAGTGACCACACCGGTGGGAGGCTGAGTGGGCAGGGAGGGCACCGACCTCAAGTGAGTGGCCCCCTCCCGACACCCCATGGCTGGGCTTACAGCAGGATAAGCCCGGGCCAGGAAAGAAGAACATGGAGCCCGTGCAGGTGAGGGCCTGAGACATGATGAGCATCACCTCTAGTCATCCCTAACCCCTGACAGGGGGTGGTGGTTTACCTCAGGTGGGGAAGCTGAGGCTCAGGAGACGTGGGAGATCTCCCAGCTGCAGGGGCTCTGTGTGTAGTAGGTGAGCTTCCCTCAGCAGGACCAGCAGACCCTGCCAGAGCCACAGACCCTGCCAGAGCCAGCGCAGGAGTCAGTGGGTGCCAATGACTCTTGCCGCACAGCTTTGCCGTTTGCCCTTGAGCAAACCACGCCCCCTCTGGAAGCCTCTACCTCAGAGTCCCCAACCGTGAACAGCCCGCAAGCCCCTCAGGAACTGTGGAGCCCTTGCCCAATGAAAGAAAGGACAGCCTCGCCAAAACAGAATCCCACGTGGTGGATTTAAAAAGGAAATGTTTATTTTCATGTTATAAGGTGATTACAAACTCCTCTAAAAAAAAAAAAGCCAAGATGGATTTAAAATATCGATATACATATGTATCTAGAAAGCAAAAGAGGAAAAGGAAACACCCTGCAAAATACAGGGATTTCATATCATAAAACATTTATACACCAAAGCTTGTATATCGCAAGACTGAATTACACACCCAGGGTCTTATTCAAATACAAATGTTCCTCCTCAGAAGAGTTTCTTGTTGGTGGATTTTTTTTTTCTTTACAAAAGTTTAAAATATCTTTAAAATATTTTGATGTTAAAAAAAAACACGTTCTGATGAGCCAGACATGTTTCTGGAAGGAGGCAAAACCCGCGTCCCCAGCTTACTCTTGTGCTAAATACAGGGTCATAGTTGGTAAGGATCTGAAAATGAATTGGGTGAGAAAAAAATAAATGGAGCTAATGCCTCAGTTTGAAGCCAAATGTATCACAAGATGCTTCATCCTCCGGGACCTTGTCAGGACACGTCTGTGCGACTCCCCCGGAGAACAATGAGGCGGCTTCCCAGTCCAGCAGGATGCTTTCCCAGAGGGAGCGCCCGCATTCCGCTCCGGTTGTGAGACCTGGGTTTTGTGGCGCGGCTTTGTGCTTGTTGCATTTTTGCACAGTGGTATTTACAGCATCCACGTGGAAGGCCCAGCTGGGAGTGGCCCGACGGGGGGGTCTGAGGTCTGGCTGGGCCCTCTAGCTGCCCAGAGGGGCTTTCTCTCCGTCCTTCCCTGGCCTGTCCGTCTGTCCACCGTGTGGGGAGCGGGGAGCAGGAGGCACCTCTGCCTTCGGCGCTGGCTGCCCAGAGCACTTCCCCAACCAGGGGGCAGTGTGAGATGTTGGCTGGGCCACTGGCCACTGGGAGGTGGGACCTGGTGGCAGGAGAAGGCCCTGGGCGGGGCCGAGGGGGCTGCCTTTCCCCTGATGCTTCTTCCCCACTGTCTGGGGGCTGTGCTGGGGCCGGACGCTCGGAGAGGGGAGTTCCACCGGAAATCAGAATCCAAGGCCACGTCCTGCTGCCTGGGAGTGGCCTCCTCTGAGTCCTGTCTGAGGGTCCTGCCTCTGCCTGCCTGGCTGCTGTGGGCCTCCATTCCCCCACGTGCAGCAGGGGGTGGGTGCCCTGCTCACAGAGGCCCCTGGGTGCAGGGCCAGGCCCACCGGGTGCACAGGCTGCCTCTCCTGCCTGAGGCCCGAGCGAGTCACAGCGTGGGGGCCGCCTGGCCCAAGCATGGTCAGCGGGTAGAGGTGTCGCTCACCTCGTCTCTCAACACGGGACGGAGCATCTCCTTTTTCCTAACGGCTCGCTCGTTCGTCCCTGGTCCTCAGGGAGGACACGGAGGAGCTGCACTTGCCCCTTGCCACACACTCCCCGGAGGACCTGAGCCGGAACTCACTGCGCACGGCCAGCCTGGTTCCCTCCCAGGGCCAAAGCCCTCCCCCTCCAGGCCTCCATTTCCCCTTTTACAAGAGCGTGGACTGCCAGCCCCCCTCCCCTGCCTCTTCCATCACTGACTGTGCGGCCCCCCCCAGCCCCGCAGAGCCAACAGGGCCCAGGCCCAGGGTGGTGAGGCATCTCCCTGGCGAGTTTATCCTGGGCCCCGATCCCCTTCTGCATCCTACACACTCTTTAAACACCTCCCCCGCCTCCCTTCCAGGTTCCGGGGGCCCCAGGACGTCTGACCCTCCGGGCAGAGGGTGGGCGCAGCCCTGCTGCTTCTCCAGAGACAGGCGGACAGAGGCGTGGGTGCCAATGACAGCTTCCTTTATGTGGAGACACAGAGAAGTCGCGCGTTGTTCCACATGGTACTCATAGAGCCAAGTTCTGCGGATACACCAGAGCTAGGGGAGCGGACACGAGGGTGGCGATTGGGGACAGGTGCCTGGGAGGTGTGGAGGAGTGGGCTTGGGGAACGCGGCTGACCTTCCCGCCAGCTGGGACCTGGGGCTTGTTTGGCATGTGTCTTTGGTCTAGAATTTGGTCTGGGAATCTGACGAGGAGAGGCCTTCCTCGGGCCCTTTCCAGAATGTTGCGATGGGCCTGCCACCCTGTGCCTTTCGCGGGGATCTGAACCCCGGAGGAGAGATGTGTGTCGCCTGAAATGACCACAGATGCCCAGGTAGCCACCGCTTGCCAAGCCCCCGCCTCTGGCTCCCCGATCACCTGTCCCCAATCGCTGACAGTGGTTAGTTTACTAAAGTTCCATAAGACAGGAAAACAGGTCACATTGCTACTCAGTAAAATTAGGGGGAAGAGAAAAACAACAATAAAATCCAATCAGACACAGCGGCAACCATAAATACATAGAAAAACAGGAACACGTCGGAACTGAACGGTCTGGAATAGGTGTTGTTTGGCAGAGTAGATGCTTTGGAAACAGTGAAATGTGAAAGTTTACCAAGACAAGAGGTTCAGAATGGCCTCTGCCCCTCTGGGAGGGGGACAGCAAAGCCTCCTCCCTCTCTCGGATTTGGGGAGGGGGGCCCCAGGAGTCAGAGAGCCCTTGCTCTGAATCTCCACCCGCCACCCCACCGGCTAGGCAGTCACTGCTGTTTGTGACGTTTCGGTTTAGTTTAGACTGAACTTGGAAGTGACTTTAAAATGGCACAGTTTAGGTCCAAATGGGGGCCAGGGTGGAGGTGGGTCCACACTGGGGATGTTCAAAGGTGAGTACCTTCCCTGCTGGTTCAGAGAGGACGCCATTCTTGGTGGAGCTAGTTCTGGGGTGCCAGCCCCCTGAAGAGCCCCAGCTTCCTAGGAAACGCCCTCACGGCCCCCTCTCCGTCCCCACGTGGTGCCTACCCGACACCAGGAACTGCAGGGGTGGTGGAGGGAAGAGGTTACGGCCGCCCAGCATCGGTCGCACTTGTGGCTAAACTGGGAGGAAGAATTTTGAGGGCACCTGACTGGATTCAAATATTCACTGAAGGCCCAAGGACACTCCTGGTGCTCCCTGTGGGGGAGCCCGCGTGGCCCTGCCTGGGCTGGGATCTCAACAAGCGGTGCCAGGAGCTTCTCCCTGCCTCTGGGCAACGAGGGTGGAGAGATGAGGGGGAAAGCATCCCTCCCCAACATCAGGCCCCCCTAACCCTGGGCCACATCCTTTGGTCCACTCGCTCACCCCTCATCCCTCACCAAATACACTGACCTCAAAAAAATAAGGTGTAATTTTGTGTTTTTGCTATCAGGCCTGATCTGTCAGCTGTAAGTCAGCGCCTTTATTTGAGGGGCTGGCAGTATTGTGGCACCTCTCTTCCTGGCTACCATGAGTGTTCTGTGCCGGCTCCTCACAGCCCTCCTTTCTCAGGCCCTACTGGCTGGGCCCTCTCCCTCTCCGACTTGAACCAGGTCTGGGAGGTACTACACCTTTAAAATGGGTTGGCTGTCCCAGGAAAATTCCACCCTGCCTTGTTTTTGTTTTTTTCTTTTGGGAGGGCAGAACTTTCTGCCAGCTACACAAGCACCAAAGAATTGCTTTTGAAAATGAGAGCTATTGCTGGCAAGATCAATTCAAGTGGTAAAAGTGTATGACAATCTCTAAGTGTACATATAATTATATGTAAAAAAAAAAAATACAAAGAAAAATTTACCAGTTCCCATAAAATACATCTAATTCAGTATGAAAGCTCTGCCTTGCCCCGGACTTCTGCCCATGGGTTGGTTTGTTGTTTTTTTTTGTTTGTTTTGTTTTCTTTTTGTACAAAATATCCCCAAATCAACACAAAATACACATACGCACAACATCACACCCACCCACACACACACACACACACACACACACACACACGCACACACACACACACACAGTAATATTTTCTGTGACAATTAAAAAAAAATCCTAGTGCAAATATAAAGCTCTGTAAACCTGGTCCTATGAGAATCTAATGTTAGTAAACAGCAGGAAAGCAGCCGTCGGCCCGAGAGAGCTCACATCATGGTCTCCACGATGATGTGGGTGGGTTTCATGAGCGTGCCGTTCATGGTCGAGTGGGGGCTATAGAGAGCGGCCCCGTCTCGATCCACGGCCCAGCGGTTGGGCTCCCTCGGGGTCAGCAGGTACTTGAGTCTCTGCAGAAGGAAGAGCACAGGCGTGGGCTGGGGGTCGGGCGGTCCGGTTCCCTTTCACACGGCCCTCTACCCCATCTGGGTCCCGCCGGCCTGCCGTGTGGCCTTTCGCTCCTATCCTCTCTGCACTTCCCGTTTCATCCACCGGCAAACAAAGACATTGAACTAAGGTTCTCCTTCCAGTTGGCAAATCTGGGAGGCAAACAGCCCTCCCCAAACCCCGAGAGAACCAATGGTGGAACTGGGACCCGGACTCAGGGCTCCTGCCTCCCAGCCCACTCCATCCGCCAAGTGTCCACTCAGAAACCCAAGGAGTGAGCAGCTGTGAACAAGAAGTTCTCTGTCTAGGCTTTCAGTTTACAACACTCCAAAGCTGCTGACTTAAAGCTGCGGTAACCACTGGCCGAGCTGAGGGCACCGCTGCCAGCTGTAGCTTTCCATCACCTGCTCCAGTTCACTCCTGGGCCCAGTGGCTGCCCTCACCTGGGTGGCCTGCCTGGTCCCCGAGGACCGGCTGCAGGCCACAGGTAAAGGGCAAGGGGTGGGATGCAAGAGGTAACCCATCCATGTTTCTCTCTCTCTAAAAAAATTTAATTAATAAAATTCTTCTTGGAAGGGACATGATTTAGTGACCTGTGGGTGTCTTTGTGCCTCCTCGACCCCCAAGGTTGAACTATGTAATTGCTCTAGATACCGACCAATCAGAACAGACATCCCTCTGCTATGCTTCCAATTAACCCTTCAGTTTCAGGATGGTAGGAAGATTCTGGGAATTCCCGGGGTGGGGCTGGTGGATTCGTGTATAGTATATATACCCAGAGGGCTCGGGGCAGTAGCTATTTATCGCCTGTATGTCCCCGGGCTCAGTATTTCAACATTTTAACAAATAAAAGGGTGAGTCTGGCTGAATATGGGGTCTTTCCCTGAGTCCTCTGAAGAAATACAATGAGCTGAAGCCGCAGGAACGCCCTAGGCCGAGCTCCGTGCTTTCCTCCCTGGCACGGCCCTGCTTGCTTCCTCTGTCTGGGGGAAGGCAGGTCCTTTTCTGCCAGGCCCCTCTCCCCCCCAACAACCTCCAGGCCATTCCCCTGCCCACAAGGAAACCCACCCAGTCCAAGGGGAGCCAGGGCCCCAGGACATCCTGGCTCCAGATTTTTAAGAGAATAACAATAAAAACAGCCCAGAACAAAACAGGGCAATCTTGGAGCCCACCCAAGCCCAAAGGTTAAGGGAGATTCTAAGAAAAGGATTTCTTGGAAAGTGCCCTGGAATCTACAGTATTGTCTGAGGAATTTCTGGGAGGAGGTGGGAAGCCGGAAGCGTGAAGGGGGGGCGGAGGGGGCGGGGAGAAGACTGGCAGGCACAGAGGCCTGAGAGCTGCAGGTTCTGCCTGGGACAGAGGTGGCCTCTGAGGTTGGGCAGCAGACAGGTGTGTGGCTTCTGGGATCAGGGTGGGCTGGGCTTCAAGCGATTTGACTCCAGGGCTTCCTCCTTGGCTCCTGGCTCCTGGCTCCTGTCTCTGGGCTTCAGAAATGCAGCCCCTACTGCTCCCAAGATAGAGCCATAGCTCTGAGCTCAGCGTCCAAAGATGCTGCACTTCTCCAGCCTCGTCACCCGCCCCCCAGAGCATGCCACAGCCTCCTGGCACCGCGTCTCGAATTCTCTGCATGGCAAATGCCTCCTCCTGCTCCAGCCCTGCTCTGCATGTCCCCACAGGACTGTCCTTTGTTCCAGTCCCCTCCACCTCCAGTGCACCCTTCTGCCCACAATCTCCACCACTCCACGGGGCAGGTAGGGGTGTAGGACTCAGGGAAAAGGATGTGTCCAAGATCACATAGCAAGTTAACAGCAGGCTGGCTTTTAGCCCCCTCTAGCCCGGGCCCTCCCTCCTCCCCCCCGAGTGCTCACCACGAGGAACGGCCCTTCTGTCTGGCAGAGGCGGATGACCATGACCAAGGGGACGCACACCATGGAGGACAGGGCCAGGCTCCAGCCCAGCCCGATGGCCCAGGTGGGGTACACGTATACTTTGTTGTAGGTCAGGGGTATGTACTTGACGAGAGAGAAAATGAAACATCCCTGTGGAAAGAGGGGGGCAGTCAGGGGGGTCCTCGTCATTGGGAGGGACCAAGGCAGGTCCCACCCCAGGGGCCTCACATCCTCCTCCAGTCTGCAGCCGAAGGACCTCCCCCAGTGCAAATCGGACCACGTCACACCTTACTGCCCTGGGCACCTCAAAACCCTCTGCAGCTCCCCTGTGCCTTCAGGATGCAATCCTTGCTCCCAGCCTGGTAGGAGCCACCAGGAGCTGCACCCCTTCCCTCTCACCTGCCCCCACCTCTGCCTCCACGTCTACAGTCCAGCCACCCTGGGCCCCTTCCAGCTCCTCAGCCTCAGGCCCTGAGGCCAGGCTGTTTCCTCTGACTGGACCTCGTTTTCCCTCACCTCCTCCTCCTGCTCCTGATTTAGCTCCCATGGTCCTGCCTCGCTTGCCCAGGCCCTGCCCAGTCTCAGCCAGGCACCCAACTTTCCCTTCCCAGAGATCACGGGGTGGCAATCACTTCTTCGGCACACGCCCCGCTCACCCAGCTTGAGTCAGTGAGGGTGGGGGGCGTATGTGTGTTGTTCCCCAGTTTCTCTAGCACTTGGTGAAGTCCCAGGCGCACACAGCAGGTGGACAATAAATGACAGCTGCTGGGTGAATGTCTTTCTGCCTCTCCCTACCATCTCCATCTCTGACACCCAGACCCAGACCCCCGGACAAAGTCTGGACCTGGGCCTTGCCCACCTGGGTGTCCACAGCCCAGCTTTCAGCCCAACAAATTGACCGGTGGCATCAGGGTCCACAAACAGTGGGATGGATAAGGTGGGGTCAGCTGAGCCCCAAAGCCTGTGCAGAGGCCCCCTTTTCCACATACGGCTGGGCTGGGAGGGCCCATGCTCCTGCTCTGGTCAGACAGCAGCAGCTGAGGCTGCCCCAGGTTGTCCTGGGTGACCCGCAATGTGAAAATGACTTGTCCTCGGGATCTAATGGTGGGTGTGATGGGAAAGCAAATCCATCTACATTAGAATTGATGACGGGAGTGGGGGAGGAAGAAAGCATTAGGCAGCAGATGCCTTCCATTGAGCACGTGCTGTATGCCTGGCTTGTTGTTGTTTCTGTCCTTCTGTGTGGGGCTCAGACAGACAGGGAGAGTAAGTACCAGGAGGTGGCTGTCTGGGCTCTCCCAACGCGAGGAAGCTTTGCACCAGCCTGGCACCGGTAACTGCCTGTCACATTCCTCTTCCCACTCCGGTGACTTCATCCTGCCGCCTTGGAATACAACCTACCTCTGACCTATACAACTCCTCAGGGAGGGAGGGAGGAAGCAAGGGACGGACAGGCGGACAGATGGACGGGCGGGCAGGCAGCATGGGGAGAGGAGTGGCCCACAAACGTTCAGTCAGTATGAGAACGTGGGCTTTGGAGATAACAAAAGGTATCTCCAAAAATAACCTTGCCAATTGTTGTGCTTACTGGCTGCTAATTTTTATGGGAAAAATAAGTATCTCAGATGGAAAGACCACAACCATAGTAAGTAGGAACAGTAACAACCTAAGGTGGTCGGCGGCCACTCACGTCCCATGTCCAAGTCTCCTCGTTTCACAAGTGGGGAGACGGGACCCGAGAGGGAAGAGGTGCACCTGCAGTCACACGGTGAGTTAATGACCAGTTGACTTATCCTGGCAGAGAAGCAGAGGCCACTGAGGGGAGGGCCCATTCTTTCCGCAACCCCTGGTCCCTAGATGCAAGGAACACGTTTGCCCTTGGTGCCTGCCAGGGTGCGAGCCAAGATGGCAGAGCAGATGTGTGCTCCTGTGATGAGCCCCTGGCTCACTGCCTGGCTTCAAACACCCGCAGGAAACAGCGTTTGCTCCAGAGGATTTCCCTGTGGCTGGAGCCTCTGAGCAGAACGGGGAAGCAGGCAGGGAGCCTGGTTGTATTCCCTCCAGGCCACATTCCAAGATGGGGGATGAGGAACGGGCACGTCACTGCCCTGGGGTCCGGGGCTGGTTCACAGCCTCCTTGTTCTTGGGAGAGGCCAGAGCATCTCTGCTGGGGAGTTCCTCTCCAGTGCATGCCCCACCCTGCCACAGGAGCACCCTGTTCCAATGCCTGTGCCCTCTCCCTTGGAGGTCCAATGGCTCCTTAACTTAACCAGTGGCCGGAGGCAGGCTCGCGAGCTCTGAAAGGGTTTGGGGAAAGGTGATGCGCTCTCTCAGGATCTCTGAATTCCTAACCATACCCAGAGATGTCTTCCTCTCTGAGAACCCTTTGCCTTTGCATGGGCGGGTTCCTTTGCCAGGAATGCCCTTCCCGTTTTCTCTTCCTGACCAGCTCCTACTCATCCTTCAAAACCCATCTCAAGATAACCTTCTGGGTGGGGCTGTGCTAGGCTTGTTCCTGGACATCGCTTGGCAGATGTGCATGCAAAACAGTTCAGCAGGTGAGAAAAGGCTACCCCCACAGGCAGGCGAGAGGAAACTCACAACACAGAGAACTGGAGTGACCACGGCCCAGCTGTACTTCATCCATGGCCCAGGCCGGTAGCCGATCATGTCCTCAATGCCGTCATACAAGTTATCACTGCCTGTGAGAGACAGGTAGACAGATGGTGACATGGAGCCCAATGCCACCCCAGCATCCACCCAGGGAACAGCAGAGCCAGGGCTCAGTGCCATGAAGGGTCTCTGGGGCCTGACTCTGGTCCTGGTAACGTACAGTCCATAGATCCATGTCTAGCAGATGTTTATCTGAAATTACTTCAAAAGTAACTGGGCAGCCGAAACTGGTTTGGCTCAGTGAATAGAGCGTCGGCCTTCGGACTGAAAGGTCCCAGGTTCGATTCCAGTCAAGGGCATGTATCCTGGTTGCGGGCACATCCCCAGTAGGGGGCGTGCAGGAGGCAGCTGATCAATGTCTCTCTCTCATCAATGTTTCTAACTCTCTATCCCTCTCCCTTCCTCTCTGTAAAAAATCAATAAATAATATTTTTTTTAAAAAACAAAAAACTGGGCATCCTGTATTTTGGGGGCATCTTAGGCATTTCTCATTCCAAACCTGATTTGACCCATCCAAGGTCTCAAGGAGGACTAGTGGACCATTCCGGGCCCTCAGAGTTATCAGCCAGGGACCCCTGCACAGCCACCTCATGTGTGTGTTACAACCTACAGTCACACCTTGCACCTTTAGCACAGGGAGAATCTGCCGTGTGGCTGCAACAATAGTACGTGTGTGGGACGGGGCTGCCTTCAGAGGGGAAGTCCAGGCAGGAAAGGCCTTCATGTTCAACTCAGAATGAATTCCCCCCTTAGAATCCTGTTCTGAAACTTCTAACTAGTGAGGCCCAAAGGAGAGACTTGAGAGAGGATATGCAAAAACTGCTACTCACCATAAATCCAGGCAACAACAAAACATTCAAAGAATGCAACCCACAAGAGGCATACACCGCTAGCTGCATAGTAGTCAAAGAGTTGAAACACATACATGCCACCCTGTGGAGAAAGAAACAGAGAAGTCTGATTTGGCATCTAATTCCCTTAATATATAAAGAACTCTGGCATATCAATAAGAAAATGTAATACTCAAAAGAAAAATTGGCAAAGACTATATGATAACAGAGTACCTGCTAGCAGATGTTTATCTGAAATTACTTCAAAAGTAACTGGGCAGCCGAAACTGGTTTGGCTCCACTTCATGTTTGAAAAATTTAATCTCACACACACACACACACACACACACACACACACAGAAAAAGTACAGCAAAGCAACGTCTTCCTTAGCAAAAAAAATGACGAGTTCCCTGAAGCCCGCTCCCAAAGGTGGGAGCCATGGCCCACAGAAGACTTGAGGAACACCCAGCTGCTCAGCGTATGGACTGGTGATCTACCTTTTTTGGGGGGAGGTTTCTTACAGATACTTCTAGAAAAATGCATTTACTTTTGCTTCCAGTAAGGAAAAGTGATGATGTGAAACCCTGAATTGAGTTTGGGGGCCAATGCAACCCTTTGCAGGAGAATATGGGGAGCGGGGTGGAGAGAGGTCCTGGAGAGAACATGCCTCGGGCCTACGCTAAGCTCACATGTCTACATTATTTAGTATGAGAATCTTTTCTTCTCTGGCCCACCTCGTGCTAGACCTGCTGATCCACTGCTGCCTCAGACACGCCTCCTTTCCTCTCTTGCTTCTTTATCCCACTTTACACGGATCCTCTCTGGCCCCCACCTACTCTCTGAACAGTGCACTCTCTGGCCTCGGTCAGCATTGCCTACACTATTTACCCTCGGGCCACCTCCCATGGTGTGGTCAGGGTGAGCAGAGCTGCTGTTAACAGGGATTTTAGCTGAGCCCCCCTCCCCAGGCCTTCCAGGATGAGGAAGACAGAGAGCAGCAGTGTTGCCAAGCTAACAGGAGAAAGGGGGAAAACTGGGTCAACGGCTGGATTCTCCACAGGGTAGGCCCTTGGGCAGGGCAGGACCCCTGAATTGGGTGGGGCTGGATTACCCATCCTGGTCCTCTCATCCAGCTGTTGGGGGGACCAGGGAGGTGGTAGGGCCTCAAACTGCTCTGAGTTCTTGGGGCATCAAGAGCCCTACACGGGGAGGCCCTTCGGGCCAGGCGAGAGAGCTACCTACCTCCGTCACCATGGTCAGCCCCAGCAGGTAGCTGATGCTACATATCAAGGCGATGAAGATTTCCCGACGGAAACCCTTCCTTAGGAAGGATGGGTAAAGATCAACCAAGGATGTGATCTGTCCTTCAACTTCAACAAACTGGGGGGGGAAAGAGAGAGGTTGAGTGGCGGATGCCCGGCACCCCCCTCTGCCTGGAGAGAGGAGCGCGGCACCCAGTCAGCCTATGGGGTCGAGTCCAAGCGTGGGAACCGGCCTTGGGGCTCGGCCTGCCCATCAGGCCACCATGGTCTGTGCACAGTCCTTCCCACGTCCCACAGCTCGCATCTCTGCCGAGGCCGTCCCACCACCAGCACACCCGGTCCTCAGCAGTCAAGCCTGGGCTCAAGAATGCCTGCTCCTTGGAAGCCAATGCTGACTCCGCCCTGGCACGTGTGTTAGCTCCTTAAGTTGCACAATGTGCCAACAAGACAGACTCCTCACACTTTGGTCTGGGTCCTCTCTGAAGCCAAGGGTCGTGCCCCCTCATTGCAGCGGGGCCAGGCACCTGGGATTGCTCCAATGGGTGGGTAACGCAGGGCAAGTCTGGGCCTCAGTTTCCCTATCGGATTCACATGGTGGCGTTTAACTCTTTGGGGATCATAAGCCCACAAGAGAATTTTGCACGTGTGCGTGCCCACCTACATGCCCACGTGTGTGAGCTTAATGCAGCCACGACTCCAGGGCTAATGGACTCTTGGACCCCATGCCTGGGATCCCCAATGTGCGGTAATGTTCTAGACTAAGCCTCAATCTTTCTAACGCTTCCCATCTTTGCACCTAATGATTTATCTTGGAGACCCATAGCATCACAGGGAGAACTGCCTTGTTTTTTAAATGGCAGCTTAAAACTCCATCCTATGAACATGTGCTGTCAGAGACCCAAGCGGGGCCAGCAGGTGGCTTCCAGCCTCTGCAGCTACTGACCTGGGCAAGGACTCTTCCCTCCACCTCTCTTGAGGCTCATGTGCACAAGTAACACTTCAGGATTAAAGGGCTGCTGGCCTCATTTTACATTTGATGGCCTTGCCCACTGACACACCCTCTGAGTCCCTGAAGTTCAGTTCCTTCTCTGGGAGAGGCTGCTGGGAAGGCACGTTCCTACAAGCCGACTCCCACCACCAGGAGGAGCAGGGAATACAAAGGAGGAACAGGCCCCTTGCATGTGCTGAAGGGGCAGGAGAAATAAATGACTGTTGCCAGGGACTCGGGGGAAAAAGAGGACCAAGAGGCTCTTGAAAGGAGCCCAGATACAAGGCACTGATGTTTCGACCTCTCCTTGATGTGTCCGCTGAGGACGTTTTGAACCTAAATTACCACTGAACAATAGCAAACTGGCAGCTCCAATGTTAGCCGCAGCAGGAGTTTAAGAACAAAGGTTCATTCTTTTTTTGAGATGGGAAATCACAGACGGGAGATCATGTGAGTCGGGGCCACGCTTGCACAAGCACCTCTTTTCCGAGTGGCCGGCGTTGCTGGAGAACACCGTCCCCTCACTCCCTTCTCCACCAGCCCCTTCGGACCTGCCTCACTTAATTGCTACGTGACCCTGACTTCTCCAAGCCTCGGTCTCTCCCTCTGTAAAATGGGAGGACCTTGCCTGCTCAGCTGGGATGCTGAGACAGATGTGAACTCACGAGAGTGAATTAGCAATGGGGTGATTAACTGGTTTTAACACATATCAGAGGCTGAGAGTGGGGGGAGGGGGACTCCTGGGGCAGCGGCTCTGGCCCTCGTCTTGTGATATGTGTTCACAAACTGTGTCCCCTCGGGCAGGCCAGACACCCCCAGGCTCCTGCCTCCACGTGGGTGATGTCCCTACTCCATCTCACCAAGACCGCACACAGGACGATGGCTCTGAAACCAGAGAGTGGCCTCCAAACGCCAGAGAGCATTTCCTGTTGTGAGCAAGTGTCTCGCTCCTCCATCAGTGAGAGGCCTCACTAAGGTGGCCTGTGGGTCTCTGCGCCTCCAGAGGCGGCCGCTATCTGGGGAGAACTCAAAGGGAAGGCCTGCTAGAGGGACAAACCAGCAGGTCTGGGAACAGGCAGCCCAGGGTCAGGTCATGGCTCTACCCATTAGCCCTCATCTCTCCATGCCTCAGTTTTCCTGGATTCAGACAGTGTGCAACTTAAGGAGCTAATGCAGGAACAAAAAGCCAGACTGGGGAGTGAGTGTCTAATGGAAACAGAGGTTCAGTTGGGCAGACAGAAAATTCTGGAGATGGACAACAATGTGAATGTACCTAACGCCACGAACGGCACACTGCAAATGGTGCAGATGAGCAGTTTTACGGCCTGTGTGTTTTACCACACACATGTGCACACAGAAAGCCCAGCAGGAAGCCTGGCCCGCGTGAGCAACTCAGGGGGGCAGGGCTCTGACCCTGTCAGTGCTGGTGGGGTGTGAGGTGGTCACCAGCACGGGCAAAACCCTCCCACACCCCCAGGTTCACAGAGTGCATAGGGGAAAGGAGGGATGCCAATCCATGCCAGTGGACGGGAGACACCAGGCCCCACCCAGCTCCCCAGGCGTAAGCCCGTAACAGCCCTTGTAGTACAACAGGTGGGTCAGGCTTGGGCTCTGAGCAGAGCTCCCCGTTGTGAAGTGGGCAGAGAACCCTGCCCTCAAAGGCTGGCTCCGGGTGCTCACTGAGGTTCCCTTGGTGCCTCGGCCACGGTGGGGCTGAGCTCAGAGGTGCCCGCCTGCCTCCCCGGAGAAAATCTGAGGCGTAAAACCAGGAAGCCGTTTCCACAGCCCAAGAGGCCTATCGTGGGCCGGGGGCGATGTCAGGCTTCGTCACTTATCACCCTCTCTCTATTTTTGTGTTTTGCTTTCACTCGGAGGTCTGGAAAAAGTTATAAAAGCCATTTGCTTGGGGCCTCCCGAAGGCCAAACTCGTTCACTAGGAATGATTAATGGAGCCCTCCTGCTGTTTACACAGCTCAAGCCCATCGGCAACTGTGGGAGCATTTTGTTTTCAATCCCCCAAATGCTTTCATTCTGTCTCTTCTGCTAATCCTGCTCCCTTTCCTGCCAAATCCTTGGCTCTGTTCTTGACCTTGCTGGTGGACCGCCTCCTCGGCTCTGCCTGACCCTCTAAGACTTTCCTCCGAGTTTCCGGGGACCCGCCCTGGGCACTGGCTTTGTGGCTGCTGCCCTCTGGGTGGCGGCAATGCCCTCTCCTGAACTGGCCACACCCCACCTCTCACTGGGTCTCAGTGATCAACAACCTGCATGAGGCAGCCGGACCCCCCAGACCGCACCGGAGGCTGCCTAAGGCCTGCTCTCGGTGACTGCCCTCCGGGGCTGGCCCCGAGGTGGCAGACGCCGCATTCAAGATCCCAACTCGCTGGGCACGGGACCAGCCTGCCCTGCATGCACAGCTTCCCACTCCGGAGTCACACCTGTGCCCTGGAGAAGACCCCACTGCATATACACCTATCTCCAGGGACAGGTGACCGAGTGCTCGCGTTATTCATCCGCCCAGCGCCCTGACGGCTCTGTACCAGGCATGGTACCTGGTGCTTCATATACGGCAACGTAGAGACAATCACACCCCTTTATCAGAGGAGGAGCATGAGGCTCAGAGAAGGAGGAAATGTACCCAACATCACACAGCAGCTTGGGGGGCTTAGAACTGCGCGACTCCCAAGGCAGATGCAGCCCCTGGTTGGTGCTCACTGAGCACCAGGGGTGATGGGCCGTGGGGTCAGGAAGCGCAGGAAGCAGCCTGGGTGGAGGCCTGCCTCGGGAGGGCAGGAGCCAGAACAGCCAGAGGACCAGGGCGTTCGAGGGAGGCTGTTGGGGAAGCATGGAGGACCAGGGTCCCACTGGGGGGACAAGCCCCCTGACTCCTGTGCTCTAGGAAGCACAGAGGGTGTGTGTAGGCTTCCCCAGCCCCACGCAGGACCTGCCATGCTGGCCGGGCAGGGATCCCCTTGTGCTTTAAGCAGAGACCTTTGTCCCTTCCCTCTGCTGCCCCTGTGCCTGGTCTATGGGCTCCGCCCCACCCAGCCACTCCAGCGCAGCATTTCGGTGCCGGCCTTGCCCGTTAGTTCCCACCTCTGGCTGTGTTAACCGCACCCTTGTTGTCCATTCCCCCTGGCTGAGGACAGAACCTTGAGCTTTGGGGATTCTGCTGCCCTGAGGAACCCCTCCTGGCCACGGCGGTGGCAGATCTGAAGTGAGGGTGCAATGGGCGGAACCGCCTCACAGAGGGCCACGTGGGCTTATCCAGTACCAGGTCCCCCCGGGAAGCCCTCCCGCTACCGGGGGACAGCCCCTCCACCGGCACATACCTGGCTATCCAGTCCAAGCAAGAGAAGCATAATAAAAAAGAGAATGGACCAAAAAGTGGGCAGCGGCATCATAGTCACAGCTTTCGGGTAGGCAATGAAGGCCAGGCCGGGACCTAGAGGGAAGAGAAGACGGGGAGGGACAGAGGGGGAGACCCATGAGCACCGAGCCAGAGCACCAGAGCGCACACACAGACACGTGGGCCTAAGGCGGGCCTCCCAACCCACACGCAGGGGGAGCCGGCCCGAGCTCCCGCCTGGGAGAGAGACCAGGCCCCTCTCACTCTGGGGGGACGCACGGGCGCGCAGGCAGGGCCCCGTTTTATCATCTGTCTCCTAAGCAGCAGCACCAGTGGCCTCCTCACACACCAGAGTCCGGACGGATGGACGGACGGACGGACGGACACTGGTTATTTGGGTGGGAAAATGGGACTGAGCCTGAACGCACTCTGCCGGCTGGGAAAAGGAGCGCCCCTCCCCCAACCGGAGCAACCATGCCGACATCTGCTGGAAGGACTCACGGGGAGAAGCCCTGGTTACCTGGCTGCTAACTCCCCGTTTGCAAAGGAAAGGTTCCCACGGAAACACTGCGTGAGTGGAAAGAGGAAAGAACAGAGAGCCGTGCCCAGCAGGGCGAGGGTCTCTTCAGGGGTGCCTCTGTGCACCCACCTGAGCAACATCAGAGCCAAGGCCCAACGCTGAAGGGAGGAGTGCGGGGGGCAGGCTGCCAGGCCTGGGAGAGCCCTGACCTGTATTCGAGTCCTCATCCCACTTGCTCCTGCATCTGCTCTTTTCATCACCACATCCCTCTCAGGGCCTCACAGTGAGGGCAGGCCACCATCAACAGCTCCCAAAGAGCCTTCCCGGGTTCAGATTCTCCGATGCTGACCCTGTTCCCCTAGCAAAGGGCTTCCGCTTTCAAAAAGAGGGGACCCCAACAGAATCTGGTGGCAGGGCTGGGGACAGGAGCCCCATCAGCTCAGGGGGTGCCTTTGTGACTGGACACCTTCTGAAGACATGAGAAAAGTCTCCCGCCTCCAGCCGGCCTGAGAGCAGGATGCATGGGGAGGAACTGGGCTGTAACTGAGACCTGTGAGTCCAGGAGACGGGAGGAAAAGTAAAATCCACACAAAAAAAAGAAAAAAAGGTCAAGAAAAGAGACGTAAAACACCAAAGAGGGCTGGAGGCGGGATATTTAAGCAGATATCAGAACCAACGGAATGGCTTACGAAGTGGGGGAAAAAAACTTTGAAAGAAACTGGAGCCAGAAACCACAGCCCACAGCGTTAAACACAAATGTGGCGGTCAAGGGCGAGCCCTTTTACAATCCAGATTCCACTCAGCCTGAGGAAAACCCAGCCCTGACCGAGCGTCCTCCGGCGGCCAGAAAACGAGCACCTAAGAAATGGTGGGCAGGGTGCTGTACTAACCCCGCAGCCCAAACTGGACCAGGAAACCACTCTCCCACCTAGGCCGGGGCCCCAGGCCCCCCGACAGGTCAGTTCTGCGTGAGGAGTCAAGTCCAGCCCACTTTGAGACAGATGTAAAATGGGACCCTCCACCCCCCACTCTCGTCCCCCCACCCTCCGGGGCCTGTGAAGGTTCTCAACGCACTCGTTTCTGTATTTCCGTTTTGCCTTTCTCAAGCCAGCCTCTGGGAGCGGGTCCGGCACCTGTCTAAAGCGCGCAGCGAACTCTGCAGAGACGTCCCTGCGAGGACGGCGGCCCCGAGCGCTCTGCATGCCCCCGTGAGCGGAGAACGTGCCTCTCTACATTTCATTTGCACTCCGTTCGGCTAAATAATGGTCTCGTTCAAATGTACTCGGCTCAATGTGGCGCTTGTTGGAAGCTTGTTAGAGGAATAATCGCCCTTGAGGTGTCGGCTGTTCAGACATCACCGTGGGGAGTTAGCGCCCACGCCTTGGAGGTGGACGGGAGGAAGAAACAACTTAGGTCGACAGCGTATGCACACGCGTGAAAGTGCCTAGCTATCCACAGAGAGCTAGCTGTCTTATGTGTCCATACATTTCTCCCACCACCAAGTTCACTCCGTGCTCCTGGCCACTCCCAGTCCATCGGAATCGGTTTGCAAGTCCTCGACCGGGGAGAAAAGCCATCTGCGGAGGAGGTGGATACCTCCCTTCACCACGCTGTGGTGTGGATACTTCTGGATTGTCTCAGGAATATGATGGCTGGAGGTCTGATTTGGAACTGGGATCAGTGGAGAAACGCATTGGCCCAAAGCGTGGACCTGCCACGTTGGCCTGCATGTGGGGGTGGGGATGTGGGGGTGAGGATGGGGCATGGCAGCATCTTTGCAAGTGAGGAGGAAAGCAGGGCCCAGGGGCTCAGAGAGGTCCGGGGAGCCCAGAGGTATTCTTCTACAGGAAGGGCCAGAGGTTGCCTCATGGGCCAGGGGGTGGGAGTTGGGGGAGCAGAAGGGAGGACACTCTCATGTCCTGGAGACCCCAGCTCTAACCCTGACGGACCCAAGGCTCTCAGCTGTTGGTCTCATCTGTACAGCAGACATCTGAATGCACCATGCTGAGGTACCCCTGACCCCCCCAACTCTAATCCTACAGGCAAGTGTGACACCTTGGCAGGGACTCCAGCTGTGCCTGCCCCTGGTCTGTGGTGGTCCCTCATGTCAGAACCTTACATTCTCCTCAGGGCTTGAGGCGCCTTAGCCCAGGGCCCCTACCAGCCTCCAAGAGGCCCCACCTAGGTCATGAGAAATTAGGCCAGGGAAGCCAGAGAGGTGGACTTGAGGGTCCTGGAAGCCAAAGCCACTGGAGTTTTAAAGCTGTAGGTCCAGGACTCGGTGCATCATGGCCAGGCCTACAATTTGGGCATCTGAGATACTGTGGTCCTGAGACTCTAGGATTCTAGCAACTGAAGACCTCAGGATTCTCAGATTCCCAAACGGTCCTGCTGGAGCCCCAAGATCCCAGCTTAAGATCCCAGGCTGTGAAGTCTGTGTTTCTAGGGGACTGTCCTGGGGGTGACAGTGTCTCCCACAACACACCCCAAATCAGATGTGTCCTGTCCCAGAGGGTGGCCTGCCACACCCGGTGTCTTTCCCCACCCCAAGCCTACGGTGGTGCCTGACACAGAGTAGAGACTCAATAAATCAATAAACATCAGTGGAATGAATGAATGGGTTTGGTTAGAGGGAGCGCGCTGGGAGCAAAGTGCAAAATACAGAAACCAAAGCTGAGAAGGTGGTGATGGAATGCCGATTGGTGGCTGACTTGGGCCTTAAGTTAGGAAAGCGGTTTCTGTTTTGGAAACCAGGAGTTTGCTGGGGAAGGAAGGAGAGGGGGAAAGAGCACACGGAGGTAGCTAAATATTCCCCAATGTTACCAAACCCATGTTTCTGCCACCCCTTGGGCCAAATCGCAATGAACGTGTTGAAAATTTAGCTTTTGTACCCTTTGGTACGTGGGGGACATCTTGGTGGGGGGGGGAATCTGTTTTGGAAACCAGGCTCGTCCCCCCCCTCCAAAGCCCCTGGGGTCTGGCTTCATGCCTGCAGTACTCATCTTACACACTAGGTGGCAGTGCCCACCACCACTGCCACCGATACCACCATACCTGACTCAGCCACATCAGCAATGTCCACCCCTTGCTCTTGTGCCATGAAGCCCAGGATGGAAAAAATTGCGAAGCCAGACACAAAACTGGTACCACTGTTCAGGCATCCCAGCAGCATACAGTCCCTAAGTTACACATATGTCAGGGAGCAAGTTAATTCACAACACAAGGAAGCCACGCTCCCTACTTCTCTTTTTTTCTTTAAACATCATCATCATTTCAAAGGTCCACCAGGCCCGCTGGCACAACACTTGCCTGTACGAGTTGTACTTGTACTTGTTGTAGCTCCCCAGTGAGGTCATGGCCCCCAGGCAGATGGCATAGGAGAAGAATATCTGGGTCCCAGCATCAATCCATACCTATATGGGGGTTAAGAGGGTGGGGTGGCAAGGAGAGAGAGAAAGAACCCTTAGACCTGGCCTCCTGGAGGAGGCAGTGCAGGTCCCTGGCCACCTGGGTCACCGAGGACTGCACCTGGAAATGTGCAGATTCTCAACTGCAATTGGAGTCTCTGTGCTGGAATCTAAGGTGCCTTTCAAGACAACACTGAGCTGCAAGGAACCCCAGAAGTTGAAGAAACTGGGCTCGTAAAACAGAGAGATCTGGATTCCAACCATGGGGTCATTCATTGTGAGCCTCAGTTTGCACATCTGTAAAATGGATTCCACGGCCCTCCCCCACAGAGCTATTTTGCAGGTTCAAAGAATAGTCCAGGACCAGTGGCCTTCTGGTTAAGTCAAGGCTGCTGTCATTACTGTAACTTATTGTCTGGGGCCCCTGAGTTGGAATGGAGAGGAATCCCCTAACGGTTAATGCCGGCAAAGCTGCTCTCCAGAACCCTCATTAGGCAGTTTTCCTTATGGCCTCAGAGCTGCCTTCCACGCGGTCCTCTGAGGCTGGCCACCTCCCTCCCCTCTCCCTCCGGCCTGGGGCGAGAAGTGGGTGGGGAAGAGACCTAAAGCAGCAACCTGGAGGCTGAGGATCCTGGGCACAAAGAGATCCTTCAACACAGGCCCACAAAATCTCCCGGGGTTTTCTCCCACCCCCTGTGGTCACGTGGCGGAGGGCCAGGAGGTGAACATTCAGTCCTGACCCCTCCAGTTCCTCAGAGGTCACCAGCTCTGAATTCCGTCCTTGGCCAAGGAAGCCAGCAGCTCTCCCGCCCCCACGAGGCAGCCCTCTTGGCTGGTGGAGGCAGCGGCCAGGTCCAAGGAGAGACTAGCTCAGAAAGACTTCCCTCTCCGCCTGGCGCAGAGCCTGAAGAAGACTATAATTGGCCTGCCTCAGGAGTCCTCCACAAAGATACACACACGGCTGGAAAAGCCCACGAGCGCCGAGCACTCCCTACCCCCGCCCAGTGGAAAAGTACTAGGGGGTGATGGTTTGGCGAGGTGTGTGCCCCCCAGCACCACGGCCGGGAAGGAAGGGGTGGGGGGACGGGCTGCCCTGCGGTACCTGTGGGTCCTTGAGGCGACTGATGTCAGGGTACAGGTAGAACTTGATGCCTGCGCCTGCTCCAGGCAGCGTCAGCCCACGAACCAGCAGCACCAGCAGCATAGCAAACGGGAAAGTAGCCGTGAAATAGACAACCTGCAGGGAAAGGAGGGATTCAGGGGGGCCTTGGGCACGCACCTCCTGCTGCTGTTACGTTAGAGCATCTGTTCTAAGGCAGGGATTCTGTGGCCTCGCCTGTCATTTCATTTGCTGTGTGACCTGGAGCATACTGCTTAACCTCTCTGGGCCACAGATGCCTCACCTGTAACCTGGGTGTGAAGGACTTACCTCATAGATTTACTGAGAGTCTATGGGGAAAAAAGAAATCCTATAAATAATTACATTTGGAAATACAGTGGTGGACATCCAGAGCACAAATCCCTGCCCTTGCCTTCTAAGTGGACAGAGATAAAAAATGCAAAATTAAGAGTAAACGATCAAGTGTGTATGAAAAAGGCTTAGCCCAGTGGTTGGCACATGGCCATTAGTTCCTATTAGCTAACCTTTTCAGCTATCAGTATGACTCATGGTTAAGCATCAGAGAAGTGCGGGTTCCAATCCGGCTCTCTCCCCTCCCTTGCAGAGTGACCTTGGGCATCATGCTTAACCTCTCTGGGCCTGTTACCTCAGGTGTCAAATGGAGATACGAGAAACAGAAGGTCGTCATCAGGAGGGGAGGCGAGGATTCAACAGAATGATGCTTCTGGCATAAGCAAGAGTGCCTGGCACTGGGGTCCTCAAGAAGTGGGGCCTGTTATTAACGTGATTTTGCAGGAAGCACAAGGGAGTCCCTGGGAAGGAAATGAGGCCTCCAAGGCCCCTCAGCGAGGATGGGGAGGGCCCTCCGCTTCCTTGGAGATACGGGAGGCCCACAGCCTCCCCTGCGCCACCTTGCACATCCCTGACAGGCCCAGTCAATGCAAGGTGTGCGCCAGAGATGACCCAGGCTGGGCCTTCCCGTCCTCAAGAGCCTGCCCCACTTTCTCTCCTTCTCCCATCCTGAGAGCACTGGTCTCCACACATCCTGTGGCCTCGGTTCTATGGATCCCCATCTTTTTCCTCACAATGAGGAGACTCCCGGCAGCATCTGTGCCTGGAAGGAGCTCAAGGCGTGTGGCTGCATGGACAATGCAAGCCTGACACTCCCAGCAGGGCATGGCTGAGCTAGGACTCGCCGAGCACAAGCCCGTGGCATGCTCACTGTGCCCCCCAAGTGGAGACAACAGTGACCTGTTGACGGAGGGGAACTGAGGTTCAGCAGGGCTCAGAGGCTCACACAGGTCATCTGCAGAGCTCAGGACCTGCACTCGGAGACCTGAGATTGGGTCACGGAGCCCCCAGCTCCTTCCAAGGGCCTTGGGGGCCAAGAGACGAGGGAGGAACCACCACACAGCCAATGCGCCCATTTTACAGGTGAGGAAACTAAGACTGAGGACAGGACAAACGTGCCCTGGTGTTTTGTGGCAAGAGGCAGTGCCGGGGGCCAGGAAAGTAACAGACACTGGCAGAGGGTGACAGAGCCCCGGCCTCACCCGGCTGGCACAGGAGCCCCCATTGAAACCGAATTCTCGGGCAGCCACCATCCTTTTGTGTAAAAATAACCAGAAAGGGGCTTTGGAAGCGGGCAAAAAGGAAGCTCAGGGCTGTCTAACTCAGCTGTCTGCAGTCAGTGCCACCAGACAGCATGTATGCAGTGCTTACTGTATGCCTGGCACTATTCCGAGTGTGGCAACTTCTATATGCAGCTGGTCCTGCGAGAACCCTTTGAGGGAGGTTTTATTACTAGCCCCACGCTGGAGGGGAGGAATCGGAGGCCCAGAGAGAGCCCATCGCTCGGCACGCCCCAGAGCCCGCCTCTGGGTGACAACGCCGAGCAGGAAAAGCCTCCACGCCTGGCAGCTCCGTCCATCCTCCCAAAGGCCGGGGGGAGGCTGGAGCCTCTGAGTACCTGCAGGACAAGCTACTGTTCCTCCCGGGCTTCACTTCCCCCGCTGTGAAGTGGGGCGAGCTCCGGGGTTTCCTCCTAGGGGAGTGGGAGGAGTGGCCGAGAGTGTCAGCGTGGGATCACCCAGACCAGGGTGGGTACCCCCCTGTGCCAGCTGGGCAGCTGGGCCTTACCTCCCAGGTGAGCAGAGGGAGACGAGCATGCTCACGGTGCCTAACGCTCGGCATGCAGTCAGCCCTCAGGAACCCCGAGCTGGGAGTGCCCCCCTGATGACCCCAGAGGGTGGGTGGGCACACTCCCGCCTCAGTTTCCCCAGCCACTCGTTTTCCTTCTCCCGAGGCAGCGAGCCCTGTGTCCCAAGGACAAGAAGGTGGACACGGAGCGGGGGAGCCGGGCAGGAAACCCCAGAAGGGGTGAGAGAAGAAAACTAGCGCGGGACTCCTCCCTTCCTGCGGACAGGCCCCTGACCAGCTCCCACCTCGGCCGCGGTGGGCCACACCCCGTGAACAATAGCTGCTGACAGCAGGCCCTCCCCAGAGGGCGGCTACTTCAAAGCCAGCGGCCACCGGGCTGGACACGCGGGCGCGGCCAGAGGGCTTTGTGTCAGGGACACGGGACACCACGGGGGATGGGGTGGCTTCCCTTGTTTTCCTGAATTTCGTTTGTTTAACAAGCACTCGGGTAGCCCTTACGGTGTGCCAGGCCCCGTGCTGAGAGCCTGAGGCGTGTTGACGCGTGCAGCCCTCCCAACCTGAAACGGGGAGGAAACAGGGGCCTCAGAGAGGCGACACCGCGGCCTGGGGCGGCAGAGC
This sequence comes from Lasiurus cinereus, assembly GCA_011751065.1. Taxonomy (NCBI): domain Eukaryota; kingdom Metazoa; phylum Chordata; class Mammalia; order Chiroptera; family Vespertilionidae; genus Lasiurus; species Lasiurus cinereus. The sequence goes on from JAAGEH010000125.1 coordinate 7,944,614, forward strand.
TGGTGGGCGGCGGAGGCCGGGCCTGGGCCTGTGCTTGTTAGCGTTCCCCCCGAATCTGGAACAAGGCCGCCTCACCGGCTCCCAGCCGCCCCTCGGCCGCCTCTCCCGGCCGCCCTTGTTTTGCAGACTCTGCCACTCTGAGGACCAGCCCCGGAGAGCCCTTCTCTCAGCTTTTCCGTGACTCTCCCGGGATCCCGGGAGAGGCTGGTGCCAGCCGCTGCCAGTGGCCCTCTGGCGCCGGCCCAGCAGGCCTTGCCGCGGGACGTGGTAGTTTTCCACTCTTGCTGGCAAACGGCGGTGGCTCCTCTGAGCCCTCGACCCAAATGCCTTGTGGCCCAACTGCCCTGGGAACTTGCAAGGATAGCTCTTCCTCGCTCCCAGTGACAGGAGAGGGACGGGCGAGTCTCCTGCTGCCCTGAGCTCCTTGGGGGTGAAGGCGTGGAAGGTGGGGCCGGGGGCCGGCCCAGGGCTGCAGCTGGCCTGAGGGTCCTCGCAGCACCCTGTGTGTTGGGGGCAGGGGGAGAACGGCATCGCTAACTCATGTCACACAAGAGGAAAATGAAGTTCAGAGAGGGAAACGGATTTGCCCAGTCATGCAGCTCGCGGGGGGCAGAGCTGAGACCCCAAACCGGGCCCGGCTCTGACGGGCACCCCTGCTTTATTCCTACGCTCTGGATGGACGAGCTGCCCTGGAGGTAGCGACGGAGGGGCACAGCCTCAGGCAGGTGCGCCGTCCCTCCTTTGGGCCCACAGGACCATACCTCCTGTGGGAGGGTCTGGCCGCCCGTCACCTCCCCGGACCAGTGGCTGTGGACCTGGGCTGCGGCCGGCCAGGGCTGGGGCCAGGCTGGTGGTAGACGAGGCCGAAGTGGAGCGTGAGCCTCACCGGGCTCTGTCTTGGCTCGCCCAGGCCCTGCTATTGTTCTGGGAGCCACGCCTGCCCCTCAGGGGCCAAGGGCTGCGAAGGAGGAGGCTGTCTCTAGGGGCAGGCTATGGGGACCTTTGACAAGTCACGTCTTCAACTGGCCGCAGAACTATTTTTTGCTTTGATTCTATTCTCCTGCCTCTCCCACCCCTCCGCCCATTATATTTCTAATGTTGCCCAGAGTTCTAGATAGACATTGGCCTCCTCCATCAGACTGGGGGCTCCTCAAGGGTCTGAGTCAGACACCCCTCAGGGCCTTTGCACCAGCTGTTCTCTCTCCCTGGAATTTTTTCTCCTCCAGATAGACACATGGCTGACCCCCTCACTCCTCAGATCTCTGCCCGAAGTCCCCTTCTCAGTGAGCCTGGCCTGGCCACCAGGTTTAACTTTGCACCCAACACTCTCTGTTCTCCTTCCCCGCATTATTCTTCCTCATAGGTCTGGTCGCCCTCTTACTCCTCTATACAGGGTGGGACGGAGGTAGGGTTACAGTTGTCCCTGCAGGAAATAATACAGTGAGTAATAATACAAGAACAAACTCTGATACTTAACACCTGTAAACCTGCTTCTGCCCTGCCCTGTATTTTACACATTGCCCTCCTTACAATCAATGAATCCGTCAGCTCTCGGACCACAGGGATTTTTGTCTGTTTTGTTGGCCCCTGCGGATTCCTAGGCCCCATTCCTAGGCCCCATTCCTACAACAGTCCCTGGCAGATAGAGAGGCTCAAAGCTTATGAGCACGTCTCCAGCACTGCTCGGGGCCAGCGCTCCCTAGAAACTTCCAGAAAGACCGACCTCTCTGTGGGGAAATGAAGCCAGGGTGAGGAAGGGACGGGTGCTCACTGTGGTCTATGCTGAGCATTGTGCTGGTGCTGAACACACCTCACTTTAACCCTCTCCACCACCCATTTGCTAGATGAGGAAACTGAGGGGCAGAGGTGAGGGAGCGACCCGGAGGAGTCTCTTCAGCTCCCCAGCTCAGTTCCCTCGCCATTTAAGAAGAGGAGGTAATGAAATGGGCTAACACAGGTGGGTGAGCTCCAGGGCGCTGTGGGAATAGCTCACGCTGCCCTCTTCCTGCCCATCTGCGGGTGCTGCTAGCTGGGGGTGTACTGCTGGGGGAGAGATTGCTGCAGCTTGGCCTGCTTCCTTTCCACATTGGGTTTTAGGGTCACAGGATGGCTCTGCCCTGAGAAACAGGCAGAGAGCAACCCTCTGCAACCAGGGACCCCTGACCTTGCCCTGTGGGCGTCTGCGGATCCACGACTTTGCCTAAGGGGCTCTCCAGCTGTGTAATTCCAAATTCTGGTACAGCCACGCCCCTTCTCTGAACAGCTTCACCACTGCCCACTGCTGTGCCTCAAATGCCACTCTGACACCCTCTTTTGACTTGTAGGGGCTTTTGATCTTAGAGATGTTCTCCCTGTCAAGATGCAAACATTGGGGATGGGGGGCGGGCAATGCTAGATGGACCCGTAAAGGCAGATGAAGTCAACACCTCCGCTACGGCTTCATGCCCGGGGTTCAGGCTCACACCTCTAACCACAACAGACCCTCTGCCCTGCTGTGGCCATTAGAGTGGCCACGACGACACCAGGCAGAGGGCAGGTGATCGCTGAGCTCTGTTAACACAGAACATTTTAGTTGTAGGCTAACGTGTTCATGATTGTCAGTATACCGTATATCTCTGCATACCCCAAATCTTAATTAGAAGCCGCCGTTGTAATTACCTACCCTCGCCTTTGTTAACAGCTAACATCCTAGCCATCATGGAACGTATCAATCAGCAGCTCCGTTATGGCTAATGTTCTGATAAACAACTACCGTCTTAATCACCAGTGAAAGCGTTCCTTAAGGAACATCTAAAGTTACCAGCTAAAATGTTCTTGGCGAGGTAATTCAATTAATGTGGCCAAGCAACAAAAAGCAGCGCTTCTCGAGCCTCAGTGTGCATCTGGGTTACCTCGGCTACTGCTCCAAGGCAGGTTCTGAGTTTGGAGGCCCAGGGCAGGCCCATGGGGTCTTGCATGTCTAATGAACACCCAGGGGGTGCTGATGTGCTGGTCAGGGACCTCTGCAAAGCCAGGGTCCATGAAGAACTGGGTATTAACAACAGAGCTGCAGAGAACCTCATCGCCAGCTAACGTATCAGTTACAACCTCGCCATCCGTTATCTGCTAACATCTGCCCCACTGCCAGCACCTTGACGGGGGAACCAGTGGTGTGGCGGAGCTTGTGCGGGCTCCAGAGAGCACTGATGGGTCCATGTGCAGGGGTTTCATGAGCTGGATGTAAAACCATCAATAACATCAAAGCAGACATTATACCGTCAAAGGAGGGAGTGCCACAAACCAGGGCTTGGCTTGTTTTCCGAGGACAGGTTTATCAGCCCGCACCCCCTCCCAGGTCAGGGCCAGTTTCGGGCAGGAAGGACTGTGGGGCAGGACCACTGGGGAGGGCCACTCTCCATGAGGCAGGGGAGGGAGAAGAGGAGGAAGGTCAGAAGCACAACTCACCTTCCCCGTGGACTTGACGCCTTTCCAGATGCAGAAGAAACAGACCAACCACACGAAAAGAAGGCAGAGAGCAAGGTCCCACTTCAGTGAGCCGGGGCTGTTGATTCCAGAAGACAAGCTCAGCACGTTGCGCCTTGAAGCAAAAAGAACCGCAAGTCAGTTGGGCCAAGCAAGGTCTGGGGTTCAAATCCTAGATCAGGTGCTGATCTGCCCAGGTCGCAAGTCCTCTCCAGGCCCTGGAATCCCCGGGAAATAATTAACACCCTGTCACAGAGTTGTGGGGAAGTCAACCAGGAGATGAGTTCAGACTCCTAAGTCAGGTGGACCTGGGTTCAACCCAGCCTGACCTCGGGCAAGTTAAGCAAACCCCTAAGCCTCAGTTTTCTCATCTGTGAAATGGGTACTGATTCCTATGTGATTGGCTCTCAGCAGACCCTTCTGCACTGGGATCAAAACCCCCGGCTCCACCATATAATCACTGACTCTGGACTAATTACCCAACCTCCCGGACCTCAGTCTCATCTATAAAATGGGAGCAGCTACCATCCCCAGCAGCTGCCCCATGCCTCTTTTATTTTATTCACTCCCCACCCACCCCCCTTTCTTATCTGGATCTCTCACTAAAATGTAAGCCTCAGGGGGACAGAGTATTCCACCTGTGGCTGTAGAACACCTACCCACCTCCTTGCATGGGTTGTTGTCAGGAGAAACCCACACCAAGTACTAACGGGGTCAGGGGCTGTAGCTGTCACTATTGTGATGTTGAGAGGCCTGGAGCAGCTCCTGGCACCTAAGCAGTTTCCCCCTTCCTTTGGGGGGGCTGGAGGGGGCAGTCTCGAAAGGAGGCAGGCAGACCATTTGAAGGACAATCAGCACGAGGCAGCCACCAACCCCGCCCAGCATCACACAGCCCAGCCTGGATCTTTGCAATCCAAGGACCTCACTCTGACGCACACAAGCAGCTACTCACAGACACACTCCTTAGGGGCAGGCGCCACCTGAAGCCAGGGCAGGGCAGCGCAGGGTGCTGAGGGCTGAGAAGACCATGCAACTTGACGCCCAGGAGCGCCCCCATTGTCCTGGGGCTCTGACTGCGGCAGTTCTGACTCAGGGCAGCCACACTGAGCAGAGAGACAAGCGCCCTGCCCACCAGCCCCCTGGAGTCACCTGCCCACCAAATCTCCAGGCCACGGAGCCTGGGAGACAGAGCCCTCATTTCCCCCTGGGAGATGCTGGGTTCCTTCTAACAAAAGTCAGCTCCCTGCTTGAAGGGCACTCTTGAGCAGGAGAGGCCGAGAGAGGAGTGTGACTTCGTGCCTCCGTTTCCTCCTTGGTAAGACGTGAATGGCATCTGCCCAGGAAGCCGCTGGGAAAGCCATCCAGGCCACCCCGGCCTCAGCCGTGGCGGGCGTCCCCGTGGCCAGGCTCTGGGGCCGTTGCTTTGCTCCTTTTATGTCCCCACAGGAGCTCCAACATGAGGACCTCGGATAAATCCAAAATTCCCACTCAACTGACACCCAAGCCAGACCTTCTCTGCTGTGCCCCCAGCACCTACACCAGCACGTGGCACATACGAGGGCCTCAATCAACACGTATGGAGTGAATGAAAGGACTGAACTGTGGTGAATGGGAAGTTTGCACGTCACTTGGGACTAATTCACGGAGTATTTCCACGAACAGATCCTAAGAAGGGACAGCTTTCCTCTGTGTTGTCCTTGCTGGTCACCTCGACATCTGCGGACCTCCCAGTGGTCATACCAACAAGGCCTTTCCTATTTATCTCATCCGACCCAAGGCCGAGAGGTCACTTGCCCCCTTTTACAGATGGGAAAACAAGGCTTGGAGGACCCCAATGCCCACACACAGACACACAACAGGGGGCAGAGCTGCCACCCCATATTCAGGCTTGTCTGACTCCGAAAGCCAGTGTTCTCTGGACTCCACCTAACTGTCCCTCTGATTCACAGAGAAAACAGAGCCTAAACTTTCGAAAGGATCTCTCCAGTCCCTGCTGCTGGCCGGGGTCACCTGGAACATGGACATCTCCATAAGGCAGGGCTGGCAGCCAACTGCATCCCGGCTGGGGCCCTGCCAAGCACGTGGATCTGGCAGCTGCTGCAGCTTTAGAACAAAAAGCCATTCCCCGGGCAGGCTCCAGAGCTCGGTCCTTCAATGAAGGCCCAAGGCATGCTGGGCAGTGGCCCAAGGCTTCCTTGTGAATGGGCAGCGTCGGGGAGAGCACTTTCCACCTCCACACCGTCGCTCCCTTCCCGATGCCAAGCACACCGTCTGCCTGTGTCCAGAGAAGCCTTCCCTTTGCTCCACAGATGACGAGCCTGGGCTGTCCTCTCACACTGGATGTCACTCTGGGTGACCAATCTGGCCTGACTATCAGATTCCAGGCGTCCCTAAGACAAGAACCTCACAGATGGGCACACAGTGGGTGCTCAGCTGCTGCTGAGGAGGTGCCTGCCCAGTCATAAGACAGCTTTTTCTTCTCTCCTTAAGGGCAAGTTGGCCAGAGAGCTTGAAACCTGGGAGCCGGCATGCTGACCAAGCCCACAGCCAGTTCAGTGGCACCTTTCTGCCTCCTCCCACCACCGCCTGGGGAACCGGTGGTGCCCGCCATGACGGAGAGGCTGCCACATCAGCTTGCGCTGGGCCATGACCCGCGAGGCAGACCACAGCCATGAAACTGAGTCATCACTGGCTCGACGCTTCCTGGTGGCCATCTCCCTGGAGGACCACAGTGCCTCCCGTGACACCGTACGGCACGTTTTCTCAGACCCGGCCGTCCCGTTCCCAGAGTCTCTCTCTAGCGTCACTCCCCTGTGTGTCCAGAGGCAAGTCCACCCCGCAGCACCATCTAGTAAGATAAAAAAAAAAAAACTGGAAACGACCCAAATGGCGCCAAGATCCTGGAATGCCGTGCAGCCCAGGGGTCAGCGGGAAGCTCCCGGGCCCGGAGAAGGGGCTCCCTCCTGAGATAAACAGTGAACAAAGCAAGGCGAGGAGCCGCGGACGGCCTGCTCCCCTGGTGCTCCCCAAGAGCACTTTTGCCAGGACATACGGGACGCTGGTGGTGTCGCTGCCGGTGGGGAGGGGTCCCGGGGGTGGGAATGCGGAGGAAGAGGACTCACGTGGCATCAGATCTATTTTTTTCACTGTCGGGATGTTTTCAATGTGCACAGTTCACCTTTATACAAGTCATTAAATTCTAGAAAACGTTTGTAATGGTCTGTGCAGACATTCTACGAATGGAATCAATATGTCTCATCAATCAGAGGCTGCCATAACAGAGCTCGGCATGGGCTCAGGCCCCAGTGACTGACATAAAAAAGGATAGCTCGAGGGCAGCCGTGGAGGCCGGGACGTGAGTGGGTCTCTCTGCATCCCTTTTTGAGAGAACCCAGTTTAAAGGATCCTCCACAGGTCCCGTCCCTGCCAGACCCCGTGATCTCAGCCACAAAGCAGACCAGGATCTGCCGGGCCTTTCCCTGCTGTGGGGACTCCCATGGGTGCACTGCCCCTCACAGGTGCCCCCTGACCACGCCAGACTATACAGCTTACCCCCAATCTTGCCACATCTCCCCAACACTGCCACTCCCCCACTGCCTCCACCCTCAGTCCCCAGTTTGTTCTCATCCATCTGACAATACCCGAGTCTGGCTACGCCTCCCCGGCTCTACATCCTCTCTGGGCTCCTACCCACCTGGCCCATAACACCCTCCCCACCTGCCCTCGTCCTGTCTGCCTCCCTGAATGTGACCAAATGCTCTATCATCTAGGCCCGGACACCCTAAAAAAGGAGGGTGGTGATTACTGATGATACCGGGACCACAGGTGTAAAGGGGACACATCCAGGACAAGCTGTGGGTGGTCCCATCGCGAACCTCATCCCCATATGGCCCCTTCCCTTCCTCCTTTAGCCACACTGGCCTCTGGGACATTCCCAGGATAGGTGGAGAATGCTCTTGTCTCAGGATCTTTGAACTGGCTATTCCCTCACCCGCCCCCCTTCAGGTCCCTGTTTAAATGCCAGGACACTCTTTCCTGGCCACCTTATGGAAGAAACATCCTTGGCCCCTCTCCTTTCCCTGCCCTGGCTTTATTTTCCATCATTTATCATCGCTTTCCTATTATAATTTGATTTGTGGTATCTGTTTAATGTCTGTCTGTCCTACTAAAAGGACATCCCCACAAAGGCAGGGCCTGTTTCTGTCTGTCTTGATCACTGCTGGATCCAGAATAGTGTCTGGCACATAGTAGGTGCTCGAGACATTAGTTGAGTAAGTTAGTTATTCCCATTTGATTGATGCAGAAACTGAGGCTCTGGGAGATCCAGGAATTCGCCTGAAATTACCCAGATAAGGATCAATCCTGGCCTTTTTTTTTTTTCCCCTGATGCTACCCTGGGGACCTGCCACCAGTGTGCTGGGTCCTATACTGCCCTTCACACGGGTCCCCTGCACCCCACACTCCCCTGCATCTGTCATACAAAGGGAGGAGATACAGAGGTGAGCTGCATTCTTGTCCAAGAATAGTAATGATTCATTCCAGGGTGGGATCCAAAAAAGAATTGCCTGGACGTCTGTTTTGAGTCGGCCAGCCTGCTGCCGTCCAGCCGGCACTCAGAGATGTAAATACGTCCTCCGAGTGGGCCAAATCGTTTCCTTTTGACTGCCGGCCAGCCATTTATTGGCGATGGCTCTTCCCTGGAGACTGATGGAAGCAACAATTATAAAAGAGCCCGTCCGCCCTGAGCATGGGGCCACACAAGGCTTTCTCCCCCGCCTCCCCCTCCTCACAGCTGCAGGGGAAGACCGGCTGAGCAGGGCTTGTTTGCAAATATGACTCATTTCTTTGATTCTAATAAAGTCTAATGATACGTGCTGAGCTCCCAGAGGGCTCTGGAGGAGCCGGGGAGGAAGGCATGGCTCCAGCCTGATGAAGGGCGTTTGGCCAGACCTGGCCCCGCCTGTCTTCCAGCGCTGGGGGAAGCAGGACCCCGAGGTCAGAGGTGAGCCCAGAGCAGGGATGAGCAGGACGAAGCTGACGGGGGGGAGAAGCTCTGCTTCCCCGGCACACAGTGACTCGGAGTTCCATGACAAAGCCAGGGGTACTGACGGTCTCAGGAGCCCAGGTGGCTTGCACAGGGACCTGGTAAAGGGCATCCCACTGGCTCCTGCTGAGCATGGCGCTGTAGCATTGCAGATGGGGTGGGCATGGGGGATCCCGGCCAAGAGGAGACCCCATGCATAACCTCAGAGTGGGGACAAACACACCCCGGCTCAGTGCGACCTGTGACCGTGGGCTTACAGCTAATGGACGCACGGACGCTGGAGGCGACACCCAGCGTCCGAGGTCAGAGCTGGGAACTCTAGCTGCAGAGCAGCCTTTGGCCAGTCGCTCAACCTCCCCAGTCTTCAGGGGCCCATCTAGTAAACCATGCCCAGTGGCCCTGGAGCTTCTTTAACACTCCAGTCCGGCGGGGAGGTCTGAGGACCAGGCTAACTCTGAGGTGTGGACAGGTGAGGAGGACATGCAGCTGGGACGTGTGGGAGTCACAGCCCGTCTCCCCACTGCTCTCTCCTCTCGCCTCTTGGAACACCGGAGCGGGGAGGGATGATCAACAAGGTCCCTCTACCCAGGGCCCGGAGGAAGTATCAGGTCCCACGGTGCCTTGTTATCTGGATTCCCAGGGAGCTCCTGAGCACTCGGCAGGAATCATTTGCTCAAGGAAGAGACAGCTCGGGGACCCACGCAGCTGGGGCCGGTCAGAGAAGTGAAGGGAAACCACGGCTGGGGCTGGGCTTCCCCTCCAGGGGCACAGACTCCAGCCTCTGACAGAGCCTCGCTGCTCTGCAGCCCAACAGCGATACCAGCCGGAGTCACCTGGATAAAACCCAGCAGGCCTTTCATCGAAAACCCCGAGGCCAGTCACTACGGAGCTGGTGGCTATTTTCAGGGGAAATCACATATGCTAAACTTCACCCCAAAGGAACCCAGACCCACTAATGGCTAAGCCCACTGAGACCCTGTATACAGTCTGTGCTTAATACATGCCTCAACTTTTTCTCCCCACAGTGTGTTGCTTAAGCAATGTCTGGAAAACACAGACTCAAACGTAGTCTAACATTTGAGGCTTCAATCCTTCTCCCTGGCTCCATGTGTCCCATGCTCTGGCCCAAACAGTGACTTGCTGTTCCCAAAAGCAGTCATGTGCTTTCCTTCTGCCCACATGTCTTTTCTCCTCTTCAGCCTAGTGAGCTTCTACTCATCCCTCAAAGCCCCGCTCGGAGGGCCATCTGCAGAGGGGAAATGAGGCCGGAGATGGGCAGTGACATGCTGCTCCAGGGCCACCATCCAGCGGATGCAGATGTGCAGTGAATAAGAAGGATCCGCAGTCAGCGAGCACGTACTGAGTTGAAACATTTAAAACCCTCTCTGGCAGGGGGAGAGCAGTGGCTGGGGAGAGTGATCCTGGGGGAAGGAGGAGGGCTGCAGGGTAAGTGCCCATGGTGGTCAGGCTTTGAATATTCTTTCACGGGGGATCCAAGAGGACCTGTGAATTCATGTGCGATTTGAGGTAGAAAGCGGTTTGCGAATTATCCCACTGAGAGGGCCTCTCACAGATTAAATGAAAGGTGGGGGCAGGTCCCGGGCACAATGCTCATGGGAGTCAATGCGTCCGCATTAGTGCTCTCTCCCCTCTTTCATGGCCAAGAGAATGGAAGGCTCTTGAAGGCAGGCGGCCGGGCCTTTCTTATCCACTGGGCCTGACTCACGCCTAAGTCTGCTCTCTAGGCTCCTCCTCTGTGGACTCCAGTCCTCCCGTGTCCTACAAGAGGGCAGGTTATGTATGGACGCGCAGGTGGCCAGAACGGTCTGCACTGAGCAAGTTCATCTGGGCCCTGTGGGTCTTGGGAAGGTGCCTGCCAGACCAGGATGTTTGCATAGATAAACACCGTCAGGAAGGGGAGGTGGGCACTCCGAATGGAGACTCTGGGAGGCAAGAGACCTAGAAACCCCCAGGAGGGCCCAGTCTGGGGGGCAGGCAGGGGAGAAGGCCTGAGTGAGGACTGGAAACCCTGAGGACCTCATTGTCCACGTGAGCATCTTAGAAAAGAACCTTAAAGCAGCAGGGAGGTGAGCAAAGAGGAACCCCTTTGCCATAGTGGGGACAATATGGGCATCTGAGAGGGGCCATTCTTAGTTCTCCTGAAGGCTGTTTCACTTAGAGTTCCAAATGCCCCCAAGGAGCAGTTCTACCCCCTATGAGGACGCTAAATAAATAACATGGCCCATATTTATCACACATGTTATCATTATCTCAAGTTAGGTCGACGCACCATCCCTAGGAGGGCCGTGCTCTAACCTCTCCAGGTACAGGTGAGAACATGAAGGTCCGGAGAGGTGAAGGTGCCCAGTCAGGCTAGAAGCGGCAGAGCTGGGGTTGGAGCCCAGGCAGCTAATCTGTGCCTGAGGCAATGAGGTCCCAGCAGGCGCCCGAGTGGCGGGTTGAGTGCCACGTCCTGGGTGGGGCAGGCCCTGGGTGATGGGCTATGCCAGGAACTGCAGAGAGCGGACAGGGCTGTGGTCTCGGGCCCCATTCAAGTGAGAAGAATGAAGTGTAGCGTTTCTTTGTAAACTCAGCTCTCCCGGGGGTGGGAGACGGGGGGTGAGGGGGGGTGATGAATGTGCTTGTAATGCCCTCTTTGTCTGCAAGTGGAAAATATGTGCGCACAAAGAGCCCCAGGGACGGGGGCATATACTGAAAGGCCCACGTGTTATGACAGGGACGTGCACCACCCGAGTAAGAACTGACTGACCTTGCCTATTATTTCCCAGCCCTGGCCCCAAAGTGTGCCTGGGGCCAATCAGTGGGCAACTCCCTCTTCTGTTCCTGGGCCAGGTTCTGAGAGGTGGGGAGCCACACACAAAAGAGAGGGAGTATCATCTCGTGATGATTAGGGCCCACCTGCTTCCTTAACAGCATTCCCTGCCCCTCGCTCTCACGTTTCCTGCAAGGCCTTATCTCAGCTATTTCCAGATAGACGGGGGCCGCACCCAAGTGCTGAGCCCCACGTTTAATTGCTTGTGAAGAGCAAGGAAAGCGACGCACGGATATATTTTTAATTGGCCTCCAAGGAATGTCTGAGGAGAACTTTCCTATATATCAGCTAAGAGGTACCCAAACGTCAAGCCCCTTCTCATTCTGCCTTTCTGATGTTTGTCCTACGTGTGTGCTCTTATTGACCATAGTGTGGTAGAGATGTGCCCATAATTCTCCACTCTTCTCAAAAAGAGACAGAACCTATTTCTCTGTGGCTTCCTTTGGGACATTAACAAGAATGATACAAGCAGAGGCTTCAAGAGCACTCCTGTGCTGCGACTTTCCCATTGGTTGCTTTGGAATGTAGAACGGCCTCTGAATATGCTCAGAGTAGCCTGCTGGGAGATGAGACCATATGGACGCTGGCAGCCAGCGCCCAGCAGAGCTACCCTGATGCTGATCTACCCCTGAGGGAGCCCAGCAAAGACCAGAGAAACCTCCCAGCCAAGCTCTGCCCAAACGGATCATCAGCAGAGCCTTGAGCCAAATCGATGGTGTTGGTTTAAAGCCACTGCATCGAGGACGATTGTTACACAGCAAAAGCTAACACACACATAATTTCTATTCTATCTATTCACCTTTGACCTTGACTAACTACTATTTCAGCTTCATATGTGAATTTTTCTCTGTGCAATCATAGTTTTGATATAACTACGTTTCTTCTAAAATACATTATGAAAACTATATCATTTTCACACAATATACATACAAATAGCTGCCTCTGGAGGAAAAAGTCCTCATAGAGATCCCATGGGTGTTGGAATGATTCATTCCCCTCATTTGACAGTTAAAGAAACTGAGGCTCAGAAAGAGGCAGAGACTTGCTGAAGGTCAGACAGCCAGTAAATGGCAGAACCAGGACTCGATTCCAGGCCTGTCTGAAACCAAAGGCGTGGATTTATCTCCAAACCTGTACCCGACTTCTTCCCAATCCCATCCTAAGATGCTGACTCCCACATCACGGGGGAGAGGTGGGGGAGAAGATGAGGGAGAGGGCTGTCCTCTCGGCTCCCACCCAGGCCTTCCCTCCTCCCTTAGTGAAGCTGGCCTTACTCCCAGAACTCGGTGACAGGGGAGGTGAAGTTGCTGGTGTTGAGAGTGATCCACAGGCTCTTGTTCTTGCGCATAGTGTCCTCCATGCAGTAAGGTGTGTTCCAAGTATGGTTGCAGTGCGCCCAGGGCAGCTCCGACTGGAAGGACTGGAACAGGTAGTATGTGGCCCAGGCCAAGATGATGATGTAGTATACATTCAGGAGGGACACGATCACGATGGAGGCGTAGCCGATGCCTGGGTGTGGACAAGCAAGATAAGCATTAGGAGGAAGGCGGCCAGACCCACTGTGTCCACACACTCAAACGGAAGGCCTTGGCACCCCCAGGGGACCTTCAACAGTGACCAGCAAATATTTGTAGGATGGTTAGATAAATGGGATACTTGGACGAATTGAAGAATGCATGCAGGTGGATAGATCAATGAGTGGATAGTTAGATGGATCAATGGTTAGACGGATGGTTAAGTGGAACGAGAGAAAGCCGAATGGGGAGATGTTGGATTGATGGGTGGAAATTTGATTTGTTGGATGGATGCATGGCTGGGGACTTGCTGGAATGTGAGGTAGATGGAGTAGATGGATGAATGAGTAGATGGGTAGATAGGTGATGGATAGACAAGTGGATGGATAATCTAACTAAATTGACTAGTTTAATGAAGAAAGGTTTGATAGATAATATATGGATAGATTTATATGGATGACTAAGTTGACAAACATCCTCCCATCCTTGCCAGTTATAATCATAACAGTATTATCTTATGAATGCATACTAGATACTAGACAAAGGACTAAATGTTATAATAATTAAGCTACCATTAATGTGGGGCTTACTATGTGGACAAAGCACTTTTACATGACTAGTAGTAGTAGTAACCCTATGAAGTAGGCATACTGTTTCCATTTTGTAGATGAAGAAATTGAGACACAAAAAGATTAATTAACTTTCCCAAAGTCACAAGAGTTAGCAAGAGGAAGAGGGAATAGAACCCAGACAGCAAGGCCCCCTGAATCCGAGTGCTTATCTTCTGCACTATACTGCTAAGCAGCTATTGGCTTCTCTGTCCTTCAACAACCCAGAGAGGTGGGATCAGCCAGTACGTATGGAGCAGTCACTGTGAGCGGCATCGCTCGTATCATGTACTGGCTGCTACCTTGTGTGAGGCACAGTGCCAAGTGACTTGCATGAGGCTTCCATGTACCTGGCAAACAGCAGGTGCTCAATAATAAATTTGCTGAACCGATGAACACCAGGCCCCGGGTGACCATTGTCCCATACTCACCAGAGAACAAGGGGCAGATCTTTTCCCAGCAGGTGATGCCCCCTTCAGAGGTGTACTGGCCTATGATTACCTCCAGGAAAAACACAGGCAGGCCGCCCCCAAACAGGAAAATAAAATACGGTATGAGAAATGCACCTGTGGAGAGAGCAGAGTTGGGGGAGGATCAGACTGGGCTGTCACAGGGGCAAGGCTGCAGATGCTCGCTCCCAAACCCTCCCAGCCAGTGGAACCGGAGAGAACAAGTGAGGGACGTGAGGGTACAGGCCAACCTCTTGGGCGTGGTTGGAAATTCTGCAGATCCTGCCCAGCAGGCATCACCTTTCCGGTGTGCCCTCTCACCTTCTTCAAATCTACCAGGTGCTTTCAGCCTCTGGGCCTCCAGTTAAGCTGTGCCGTCTGCCGCCTGCCGCCTGCCTTCCCCACATCATCCATCTGAATAAGCACTGCTCAGCCCTGAGGACCCATCTCAAATATGACCTCCTTGTTGAAGCCTTCACCTGCCTGTTCCCAGGCCTGCCCAGGGCAGGAAGCTGAGACCAACTAGCTAAGAAGGGGTACAGTGATGAGAAGCAAGAGGTGGGTACCTCCAGCTGGGGTGGGAGCCAGGGCAGGAGTGAGGGGCAAGGAGTCGGGGCGAGGGTTCCTACCTGGTGTCCACTAATGGCTTCAGCGGGTCCATAAACCCTTTGAAACTGTGGGCAACTTGGGTCTATGTGTATGCGCTTTGCTCTGGGGAGCGTCTAGGACACTCATCAGAGTCCCAAAGGCACCTGAGACCTACAAAAGGTTAAGAAACCAGACTCTAAGGCAGAATTTCCCAGAAGGTAGTTCTCCTAACTCGGGCTGTATGCAGCATGCCCATCTCTGCTGACAGGTAAGCCCTCAATTACGGGCAGTTCTCCCTACCCAGTTCTCAACAGGCCCCTCTTACTGCACAGCAAGGAAGTTCCCAGTATGTTAGCACGGACTGCCAACCTGGACACCTCCAACAGGAGAGGACTCCAGCTCAGAGCCTCCAGATTAAAAAAAACAAAACCCCAAAACCAGTCCTAGCCAGTTTTTCTCAGTGGTTAGAACATCGGAAAGGTCACAGGCTCGATTCTGGTCAAGGGCACGTACTTTGATTGCAGGCTTGATCCCCGGCCCTGGTCGGGGCACGTGCTAGACTGAGGCAACCAATTGATGTATCTCTCTCACGTCGATGTTTCTCTCTCTGTCTCTTCCCCTCCCTTCCACTCTCTCTAAAAATCAATGGAAAAAAATATCCTCAAGTGAGGATTACAAAAAACAAACAAAAAAAGCCCCAAAACAAAATAACTGGAATCGACCAGAGACCTTACACTTAAAAAATACCTTCAATGAGTAAAAGTGGTGAAAAGGTACAAGTATCCAGTATAAGATAAATAAGTTCAGGGGGTGACTGCAGTTAATAACACTGGGCTATCCTTGAAAGTTGCTAAGAGAGGAATTTTCAAAGTTCTCATGCCACGAAAAAAAATGTCTAACTGATATATGCTAACTGAACTTATTGTGGTGATCATTTGGCAATATATATATATATATACATCAAATCATTATGTTTACAACTGAAACTAATACAAGGTTATGTGTTAATTATATCTCAACAAAACTGGGAAAAACTTTTTAATTAAAAAAGAAAATATACCTTCACTCTATTTTTTTTTTTCCTGGATATCTTTCCATTATGGCAAATGATACTGCTTTTCCATTTAGGGGGGACACAAAGCTTGTTTTTGAACTACGTTTAGTTTACGTTAGAAAAGCCAAAGTAAATATTAGAAAAGGTATTCTGTAAGGAGCAGTTGGGAGGCATGAAGATAAGAGGACATTTCTGAAGGGAGCATGTGAGGGTCGGAGGTCTGGGGGACAGGGGCCTGGCCTCATCACTCCTCTTCAGAGATGGCAAACTGAAGGATCACAGCGGGAAAGGATCTTCTCCAGGTAACACAGTGAGACCCCGACAGAACACCGGCCGATTCCCAGGCATGCTCCTCTCCCTCCTCTGAGAAGGGGAGGGGCGGGGGTGCAGCACGCTGACTGAGGGAGGTCATGGTGGGGACCAGGGAGAGCAAGAGGCCACCCCTTTCTCCCTGCCCAGCCCGGACTCACCTCCACCATTTTTGTAGCAGAGGTACGGAAAACGCCAGACGTTGCCCAAACCGACGAAGCCGCCAGCCACGGAGAGCACAAAGTCGATCTTGCTGGACCACTTCTCCCTCTGCGGGGGCTTGCCCTCAGCCTCATCCTCGGGACGCGTGCCCGGGCTCTTTCCCGGGGACGGCTTCAGGATGTCCTTGTGAAAGTCTTTCAGACACTGCAGCTTCTCCTTGGTGGCCATCTCCTCCTC
Source organism: Lasiurus cinereus (assembly GCA_011751065.1). NCBI lineage: Eukaryota > Metazoa > Chordata > Mammalia > Chiroptera > Vespertilionidae > Lasiurus > Lasiurus cinereus. The sequence goes on from JAAGEH010000125.1 coordinate 7,960,874, forward strand.
GCTTTCTGTGGGGACCAAACAGAACCCAGCGGGCGGTTGGTCAACAGCCTTTGTGCCTCCAACACTACCTCTCCCTTCCTACCCACGGGCCGGCTCTGACCTGCCCAGACCTGTGGCAGGGGCCTGCCATCCCCTTGACTGTCCACTGATCTGACCAGGTACCAAGCGAGTCAGACCCCCCCTCTAGGCACGCAGGGACCTAATGATACAGAAACGGACAGACGCCTTCCCTCAAGCAACTGCTGAGAGAAGCACTGGAGACCCATGCTTGCCGTCCTTGAATGCCATACCTCGTCCTGCACCTGCAGGCAGATAAGCACACAGCCACCCCTGGCCTGGCATCACCTCTACCAAATCGGACACACCCAGGCACTTCTAAGGCACCGCCAAATAACACCTGCCTGAATTTTCTAGAAATGGATACCATTTCTAAATTTCAGATTTGCGTAGAAAATGACCGCTCCCCTTTCACTCATGAACCAGCACGGTGCCTGGCGCACGAGACGGGGGCAGGCAGGGGAGCGGGGGCCTGAGCCTAACTGTTTAAGGAATGGATAAACACGGAATGAATGAGGAATGGGGTTTCAGCCTGGAAGGGAAACAATACTTGAAAATGGGGTTTCCGTCAAAGTATGGAAAATGGATGTTTATGGAAGATATTTGCAATTCACCAGCCACATCTCTGCAGCATTAAAAAAGCAGGGCTGTGCACCGGTGAGGACTGTCTGAAAGCCAGTGGATCTCCTTTGTTCACCGCTCTCCATCCATGCTCTGGCTTGTTCCAACCGCCGCGCCATCCAGGTCCCCTGCCCTCTGACTCCTGATGGGTTTGGCAATGGGAGGCCTCAAATGCCTACGTCTCCAGGAGCTGTTTGTGGTCACTCTCAGCCCACCCCTGCCTGGGTCCAGTCTAAGAAGACATGTGCCCCCAGCCATGCTGGAGCCTCTTCTTTCTGTGCCTCCTCCTCTGCAGTTCTCACTCTCCCTGGCAGAGCTCAGCCTTGAGGACAAGCGTATCCTGAGTCCCAGCCTGGAGGGAGAGGGTACCTTCAAGGGTTGACCCCGCTGTGGCGGAGCACCGCAGAAGACATGCGCTGGAGGACCAGAACTAGCGGGACTGCCCACCCCTCGCTGAGCCTGTCTCTCCACCTGCAGAACGAAAAGGATAATGGCAAAGGCGACCGGCTCAGAGCCAAGCGGCTTGGGCCACAACTTGTCTTCGTGATCCAAACGGGTGGCCAAGACTGAAAATATCAGATTTCAGAGAAAAGTCAAGATTTCTAGGTTCTTGTGAAAAACTGGGAGCTCAGACCATGTTTATAGTTCACACTCCTTTTGGCAACCATCAGGGGGACCAGATGCGGCCCTCTTGCCTGGGCACACCTGGGCCAGCTCACCAAGCTTACAGGACATATTCAGTGGGCATCTCAGTCTGTCTTGCCAAACTGCTTGGCACCACCTGAAAATGTCTTGATTCACGTCCTTGCTTCTTTGTTAACCGCCTCTGCCTCGACTAGAGTTATGGCTCCACAGGGACAAGGACCCATCTGCCCAGAGCCTGGTGCACAGTAGGTCATCAAGCAAGAACCGTTGGGTAGATGGTTCCCAGAGGGGGATCTGCAAGCAGCTGGTGCTAAGTATGAACCCCAGCTCGGCCACTTCCCAAGCACCGGTCTCGGCAAGTCCCTGGACCTCAGAGCCTTGCATTCCATGCTGCTTGGCCCAGAAAGCCATCCAAGGCAGAGCAAGGAGGAGGCGGGGGCTGCCCAAGGACCTGGGTGTGGAGAGGGGATGTGCTGGCCTGGCACCAGAAGCTAGGCCCACAGGGGCCGTGCTCTGAGGAGCAGAGGCACAAAAGCATAACAGAACCCCTGTTTCCCTCACACCTCCTTCCTCTCCTTGGCTTGGGGTGGGGGACCCCAATTGTTTTGCTATCTGGTGGTGAGCAGACCAAGAAAAGGCTTCCTGGAGCCGCCGGGCGGCTCGCTGAGCCCTTCCTCTGTCTCCCAGAGCACAGACTGGCGGCGGCATCCGCATGGCCTTTCTTTGCCCTGCTCCCTCGGGGCGACACGGGGGTTCAGCCGGGCGTATGGCTACTGTAAAAATAGCCTGAGCAGCCAGCATTGTTCCAGTGTTAATTTGTGCAACCCCCGATGGTTATCTTAGCGACCCATTGTAGGCTGGCTGGATGGGAGCATAATTGGAGGATGTGGGACTCAACTCCCTCCTAGTGAAGATGTTTTTCAAGGAATGACCCCTGAGCCTCCAAGAAAGGTTGGTTCCGCCCTCTTGGGCTCTCCTTGGATCTCAGAGCTGGAAGGCACTTCACAAGGTCAGCCAGATGGAGGGGCAGTGGCCGGCTTCTACTCACATAGGCAGCTGAGACAGACAAAGCTCTTTCCTCCTGGGACCTGGGGTTGGCTTCTCATGGCTATCCTGAGGGTCCTGGCTCTGTCCTCAGGGCCCAGACCCACTTGCCATCCTGGCACTCAGAGAACCCTCTAGAAACATGGCATAGCAACAAGTTCCCTGAGACCTCCTCTGCTCGAGGCTCTGGTTTCCTACAAGGCGAGGCCTCCAGGCCCCTCTCCATACTCAGGACCGCATCTTTCCAACCCCCATGGGTGAGCCAGCATGGGGATAGGCCTGCATGGGGCAGAGCTGGGGCCTAAAATGTGCCTGATATGGTGGTGGCTTCCCCAATGCTCATTCCCAGGGTGCATCCCCCGAGATGTGTTCCTCCTTCACCGTCACCTGTCCCACCTGTGGCTGCTGCAATCACCTGCCCTTCGAGAACACACGGCCAGCAGCCCTGCCTCTGGCTCCCTCAGGCCAAGCCATCCTCCATAACCTCACCCAATGCTCCCTCGTGCCTGCAGCAGGACACACCCAAGTGCAGACAGCCAAACACCCTTCATGGGGCTCATTCCAAGCCCCTCTGGGGTGTTTAACCAGCCTGGCGCCTATAGAAAGCCCACAGCAGGAAGATGGCAGATTCTGCCTCTCAGACATTCTTGGCATCCACCTACTTCTCTCCCTCACCATGGCAACCACCATGCTCCAGACCCCAATAGTCCTTGTAGGGCATGGAAGTCAGCTTCCTCACAGGCCTGCCTGCTGACAATCTGCACCCCCCTCCCCTCGCCCAAATCTATTCTCAACAGGGCAGATAAAGGCAACCTGTAAAGGACACCAGATCACAATGCCCTCCCACCCAACCCTCCACCCCCCCCCAAAGAAAATAGCAGCTCCTCCCCAAGGTCTACGGGAGCTTCCAGTGCAGACACTCGCCCCGCAGAACATCTGTAGTTCATCCCCCTCAGGCTGACCCCTTGCAGGGATGCTCCAGGCCCTCTAGTGATAGCCTGGCCCCTGCAGGAATCAAAGCATGAACTCTGGCCTAGAAGCTGACAGTTACTTCTTGTCCGGGTAACTTCAGGCAAGTTTTCAACCTCTCTGGTCCTCAGTGTCCTCATCTGTAAAGTGGGGGTAACCACTCGCCCCACAGGGGTGTTCTGAGGACTGAACAAGAGAGGTGCACAGAAAGTGCTTACAGCAGTCCATGGCATGTGGCAAGTACTCCTTAAATAGTAGCTGCTAGTATTACTGTTGTTAGTACTGCTATAATTATTATCAGGTCCAACCTGGCCTTGGGGTCAGTCCTACTCAGGGTGAAATCAGCAAAGCTCGGAGAGGCCAAGTGACACTCCCAAGGTCATAAAACTACTTGTGACAGTGACCATGACGTGCCCAAACTCCTGGCTCTGCTTCTGCTGGCCCTCTGCCAGCCCAGCGTGGTCTCAGCTGACACTCACGGAGGCCCACTAATTCTCCATCACCCCCAGCCCACCCCATGATTCCGTGCGTAAGAACAGGCTCCCTCCGCAGGCGTCCCAGCCGGCGCTGCCGTGCTGGCAGGTGCCCAGAGCTGTTTTCGTTGGCACCAGGCCCGTGGCTATTTTGTAGCTAAGGTGATACATAATTCCCCATTTGAAGAGCTTCCTCTTTGATTATTACAGCTATAGGCGATTAGAACAGGCTCTGATACAGAGGCTCCGAGATGAAGGCTCCCTCCTCGCCCAGCCGAAAGCTCCCTGTCCCTGTTCCAGGGGCTGAAGCCAGAACTGGCTGTGCCTTTAGGCTGATATGAGGATCACCTGGCCAGCTTTGGCACGTACTTGGACAGTTTCAACCTGGTGGCCGAGACACTGGATTTAGAAGAGGTTCCTTTTTGCTCCCCCGATTGAAAACTATGAGGACTTACTCTGTGCTGTGCTTATTCTCTCTTCAAAGACCCTTAGTGTAAAGGGGCTTTCGATTTCCTAGATGGGGAAACTAAGGCTCAAATAGGGTTGGGGATTTGAGCCAGAATTCCCACCTTGGTCTGGAGCAAAGCTCAGAGAGGAGGAGGCCTCTGCACTATTTGCAGATGGGGACACTGAGGGAGAGGTACAGGAGTGCAAAGCAGGGCTGGGGACTGGGTGTCCCGCCTGCCTCCAGTGCCCTCCCACCCCCTCTGGCCCCAGATGGCCACGGGCCAGCCAGCTGGGCCCTGAATTGAGCTGCAGATGCTGCTGTGGCTGTCTCCTCCGGCATCTGCCACCCGAATCCAAAGATTTGGGAAAAGTCCCTCTGCAGAACCTGAACCTTCTCGGGTGAACAGCTCCCCAGAACAATGACTTCAACCTCTCACTGTCACTGACTTAAACACTCAGGAGCTTCTACCATGGGTTTTAAATAAGAGGACAGGTACTTTTTCTGTTTCCTCTTTGGGTTACTCCCTTCCCTGTCCCCATCCCCCCATACACACTCCAAAAGGACCGACCACATGGCTGGCCTCTAAGACCTATTAGACAGTAGCTATTTCTCAGCAAACCTCTGGGGGTTAGGCAAGCAGCTCCCAGCCCCCCAGAATGGGGAAGGAGGAAACCCGGGTGACAGACCCATTTTATAAATGGGGAAACCTGAGGGCCGAGTAGCCCCCTGCCTGTTGGGCTGTAGAAGGAAGCACACTGCTTATCTGTCCCCTTATCTGCCCTCCTTTTCAGTCTCCCTATCCGCTCTGGAGCCAGTTCTGGGCTCACCAAGGTCATGACGATGCTGTGTGACCTGGGGCAAGTGACAACCTTCTCTGTGCCTCAGTTTCCTCCCTGATTAAAAAAAAATGAGGATGAAAATAAAACTCACCTCTCAGGGATTAAATAGGATGATGCCTATAAAATTTTCAGCATAAGTACTGGTACATACTGAGAATAATAAATATTAGCTATTATTGAAGAAAACAGCTGACCACATTGGGACTTTATTATACTGTGTGGCAGGCATGGTATCCTGAGTGCTTAAAAAAAAAGAAAAGAAAAGAAAGGAACAGAAAGAGGCTGCATTTATTCGCCACTGACTGCACCATGTATTCAGCACTGGGCCAGGGCTCTGCAGGCATCTTCTTAGCCCCTCAGCGGGACTCTTCCCCTCCCTGTTTTGATGACGAGGTGCAGAGAGGTGAAGTCAGTTGCCCCTACAGCAAGTAAAAGGCCCCAGAGCTCAAATGGCTCCCAGGTCTATTTTGGCTTCCAGGGTCCATGCAACCCCGTGGCTTTAGCAAAGTCACAAAGTGAAATCAGGCCCGGCACCTTTAAAGCCAACTTCAAGCCACTGGACTGGGCTGACAAGTTAGGGAAGTAGGCAAGGGCAAACATGGAAATGAGGTGACACATGGCAGAGACGGGCGGGGTCTGGGGACCTGGGGAGCAGCCAGTGGCCAGGGCCACAGGGGTGAGCTGGGAGGGCTGATGAAACCCCTGGATTAAGGCAGAACGTACAGTGCTATGGACCAATGCTTCCTCTAGTGAACATGTCCTCCCACATGTCTCTACTGGATTTGAAGGGGCTCCTGTGAGCATGGTCTCCACAGATTCCAGGCAACAGACAGGCTCAGCAAAGAGGGCTGGGGTCAGTGAGTAATACCATCTGCCACACACCATCCCAGCCAAGAAAACATTGAACCATGAAGCACCCTCCCTCCGAAAAGTGAGTTGTGTTAAGAGCACCATTTCACCTTCTATTGAGGAGAGCTGTTTTTTGAAAAGTAGAAATTAAAGTGTGTGTGTTTTTCTTTTCTTATATAAAGGTACATCTCTAAACAATTTAATCATTTGATTGAGCCACGTGATCTGTATCCCTTCTATCTTGTATTATTTATTCTTAACTCAGGCTAACTCAGGTGTAACAAACTCAAGGTCTCTTAAGCTCAAAGACCTCCAGGGGCCTGGCAGGCAGAGGACAGGAGTCCAGTGGGGAGGCCACAGGGAAGAGTAGAGATGGCAGCAAAATGGTGCCCAGCCACAGGGGACTCTTCTCAGCTCCAGCTACTGGGATGGGGGCCCAGTGGGGCCAGCTCCTCCAATTTCTCAGGAGAGGCAGAAATCTGAGGTGTATGGGCATTCACACGTTCCCATTTCTCAGACACCGTGTGGGCCAAATACAAGCACTGTTTGCCCCCTTAGGTCCCAGCATTGCCCCAGGTCACCCGAGGCGGCCACAGCAAAGGACAATCTGACCAGCCCAGCCTCACAAGCCTGATGGCTCACCCCAGTGAGGTCATCCAGGAAGCCTGGCATTGTTCTGCCCGGAACAAAGCCGAAACAATGAGCGACAATAGTCTGGTCCTAGTGAAAGTGAATTGTTTGGGGAATTGTTTTCAGCATGACATCTCTGGGGACAGGGCTTGTTCTCCACCTCGGTTCAGTGTCTGTGGGCAAGGTCCTCCCTCCCTCCCCTAATCTAACTGCAACCTCCCGCTCCATAAAAGTTCAGGTCACGCTCCGAGACCCCTTCCCCCACCTCCGAGGGGAGCACCTGCCTGGCTGAGGCTCAGCCTTCAGCTTTCAGAAACGTGTATGTCTCCCCGAGCCACGCGAAGCCTTCCCTTTCCCAGATCAGGAAGTGGAGGCTCCGAGAAGGGGAGGGTCTGGCCAGGTCACCAGCCATGAGGCGGTGGACCAGGATTGGCACCCGAATTCTGACTCCACACCATCCTGGGGCAAGAGCGAGCTCTCCACAGGGACCCACCAGAGCAGGTCACACTTCTGGGCCTGAGGTTTGCAAAGGAAAATGTGGGCAGATAGGGACAAATTTTGCAAAGAACTGGCCTCTGGGACAACGCCGGGAAGGAGCAGGGCAGGATGTGGGTCTTGTCCTCATCCCCGAACAAAAACATCTGCAGGTAAAAGGTCTGAGGACTGGGTCCAAATATTTTTCTTATCTCCTTGCAGATGGCAGGCCTTGACCCAAAGCCCAGAGACCACAGGCAGATAGCAGAGAAGAAACAAAGAGGAGGACGTGCAAACATCAGAAGCCGCGGGGGGGGGGGGGGGGGGGGGGGCGGGGCCTCAGAAGGTTCCCCCCTCCCCGACAGGGCTGGGCCTAGAGAAGAGTAGAGGGGCCGGAGCAGGGTGGTTGGGCACCTTCCCCCTGCCGCAGGTGAAAGTGAGGTGGGCACAATCATGCCCAAAACAGAAGTGGCCCAGGCACCAGCCAAGCGAGCCATGGACTGGGGAGAGGAAAGTGGGCTAGGAGTCAGAGAGCTGGGCCTGTTTCAGTGCGGGTGGGTCTGGCGGGGCAGGTACTTCCCCTTTTCATCTCGGATATCCAGGGAAAAAAACAGAGCAAGGGGGCTTCAGCCAGCAGTGCAGGCAGGATAAACATTTACTGACAGCCTACCCTCGGTGCCAGGCACGGCTCCAGGAACTGGGGGTGTGGACATGAGCCCTGAGGAGCTGACATTCCAGAAGGAGAGACGGACACTAAGCACAAACATGAGTTACGACCGGGCCAGCACGTAGACGACAACCAAGTGGGATGAGGTGTAGGTGATGGGGCAAGAGGCGGGGGTGGGTGGAGGTGGGGAGGGAAGCAGGGTGTGTCAGAAAGGCCCCTGTGAAGGGGTGACATTTCATAACGGCAGCCACTCCCTGAGGACTTGCTCTGCTCAGGCCCCATGCTTAGCTCATTCAGGCACCAACTCACTTGTTCCTCTTAGAAGCCCGGATGAAAGAAGGAGGCCCAGAGAGGCCAGCCACCTGCCCACAGGTCACACACTGGGATTCACTTGCACCCAGACGACCGGCTCCAGAGTCTGTGCTTGTAACCACATTGAAGCCGAGAGCTGCAAACCTCAGGGGGAATGGTGCTCTCAGAGCAGGGGACAGTGTGTGCAAAGAGGGCCACACCGGGCTTGGAAAGGAACAGAGAAGGCCAGTGTGGGAAGAGAGAATATGGGAGGACAGGGCCTGGGCGACCTGGAGAGGAGATGGGGCCTTGGAGGCCAGGGTTAGAAGCTAGATTTATTCCCGAGTGGACAGCTCCTGAGAGCCTTGCTCTGCCCCCCTGAAGGCTCAGCACATTCAGCTAAAAGCCCCCACCTGTCCCCAACCACCTGGCCAACCCTCCCAGGGTAAGAGGGGATTTGAAAGCTCATGTGGGCTGAAAACAGTTTGGCTCAGTGGATAGAACGTCGGTCTGCGGACTGTAAGGGTCCCAGGTTTGATTCTGGTCAAGGGCAGGTGCCTTGGTTGCGTCGATGTTTCTAACTCTCTATCCCTCTCCCTTCCTCTCTGTAGAAAATCAATAAAATATATTTTTAAAAAAAAGAAAAGAAAAGAAAGAAAGCTCATGTGGGCTTCTCCCTGTAAGCAGTTGCTAGCGGGCACTTGACCGTCCCGGTACCCCAGAGCTGTCCAGGCTCTTCCTCGTGAACAGAGTTCGCCCTTGGGATGGGCTGAAGGTGGCTGCAAAGCGGCACTGGCCAAGGATGGGCAATGGAGCTCCTTCCCCTTGGCCCAGGGCCACAACACCGGGGACACAGAGAAGAAAATGTTCTGGTGCTCGACGCCCAGACCCCCTCACTCCTGCACATGTGAGGCCCGTGGGTTTGGAAAGAACAGGGTTCTTCCTTGCACCTTTGATGCCACTGGATCTCAGACAAGCCCATCCCCTGCACTGAGCAGGCCCTTACTCACCGAGAGCTGGTCGGGAGGAAACACCCGGCTGTCCCACGCGGACCGAGCACCTACTGCACAGCCGGCCCCTGCAGGGGGCACAGGGTCACCTGCATGCCCTCAAGGCGTGAATGTCCAGAGACAGGGGAGGGGCTTGTCTTGTCAAGGTTACAGAAATTAATCTGCCAGTTCCTAAGGGCCGGAGCACGCGTCTGAGTCAAGAGGGAATGAGAGAGGCTTCAAGGAGGAAGTGTCATGACACGGCCTGGCTGGGCCCCTCCACCGGGCCTGCGGCACAGGAAGGCAGGGGTCCGGGAACAGGTGGGCCTCTCCGATCCTGTCTGACGGGGTTCATACCCCAAGAGCCACTTAGATTTCCAGCACACGCCGGCGCCATCACCAAAGCTTAGCCCAAGGAGAGGATTAGGCGGACAAGAAGGGCCGCCATGATGTCTGCTGGGCGCTGGGGGGCCTGTTTTCAGGCACCAGGCGGTGAGTCAGCAGACAACAGCCTCCAGGCGCTGACTCACCAGCCACAAGCCTGCCACTCTTCTCCCTGTCAGCGTCCCCACCACCCCTGGCCTCGGCCTGGTTTTGCCGGAAGTGGGGTGGGGGGTGGGGGTGGGGGGGGTCAGCCATGATCCTGAAGCAGGCTTTGCAGAACCCAGGATTATTTCTGGAGGCCACAAAAAGAGACTCGAGAGAAAAAAAGAAAGGCTTGGTTTTCATTTCCTCAAACTTCCCCTTTTGAGCTGCAAGAACCCGAAAACCGCCCTCCTCTCACTGGCTGTGAAAAGCAAACAAAGAGCAGCCCCTCCCTCGCTGGACAGAAACTGGAGAGGGACAGGCCCGCTGAAGGCACGCCTGTGGCCCAGGGCCCACGCATGGCCCAGCCACTCCCGGCCAACTCTACACCAGGGCTCTGCGGGACTCCGCTCCGGGGAACCAGCCAGGGCACTCTTTGCCGTAGGGCCTTGGGCAAGTCACCTCTGGGGCTCGGTGTCACCCCGTGTAAGGTGGGCGTAATATCCCCTCTATGGCACCTGAAAACACCCCGCTCAGTAAGTGTTTGTAAACAAGCTCCCCGCTCTCGTTCTTGTTGTTCCTCTTTTAAACAGGTCTCTCCTCAGGGAGGAAGGACTTTGTCTGACTTCCGAGCTCCACGCTTACCTCACCCTAACCCAGAAATTTAGCTCAAGGGCAGTGTGGTGTCTGCAGAATCAAACAGCCTGGGAGCCAGCAAGACGAGGGTGATGGACCCACAAGGTCTGCTGCCGGTGCCTCTGTTTCAAAGCGAAGGCGCTTTAGTCTGGACGACTGGTCCCTTATCTGGAAGTCATGTTTGAAGTGTCCTCCACCACCTGGAGTCCACCCAAGACTCCAGGGACTACTACATCACACCTCGGCTCATGCTGTTCCCTTAGCCGGGCACACTATTCCCCAAGTAACTCATGGCAAAGGCCGTGCCATGCTTGGGCTCCAGGGGCCAGGCCCACTCACTAGCCAGCCCATCATGTCACTATCTGTTTGCTCTTCTGTTGCCCGGAGCCTGGCTCTGTGAATATTGGGCAAGCAGAACATTTAGGGCTCAGGACTCTGGGGACACTCAGTCTATGAGTAAATACCTTCCACCTTTTAGCTGTGAGGGCTCCTTGATTGGGACTACAGCAATGGCAGCCATTGAGAACACAGGCAGGGGGGTCCACAGAGGAAGGATGGGCCTCAGGTGCTCTCTGCTAGCGAGTGGGATGTGTTCCAGCATCTGAGCACCGTTCCCTCCGAATGGTATAAAACTCACATACAGTCCTGGCTGGTTTGGCTCAGTGGATGCAGCATCGGACTGCAGACTGAAGGGTCCCAGGATCGATTCCAGTCAAGGGCACATGGCCAGGTTGCAGGCTCAATCCCAAGTTGGGGGCGTGCAGGTGGCAGCTGATCAATGATTCTCTCTTATCCTTGATGTTTCTCTCTCTCCCTCTCCCTTCTTCTCTCAAATAAATAAAAATATATTTAAAGAGAAAAAAAACACCTCACAGTACAGTCCACACCAGTGTCAGGGTGAGCTCCAGGGAGGACAGACATTTCTCAGCTGTGGTTTTCCCTCATGTGCAGAACACCCACACCCTCCCCCGCATCTCCCTCAGGTTTTCATGTGCCATTGGTTCTCCTCTGCCCTATTGCCACTGCTGGGCTCTTGTTGAGAACTGTGTGACAGATTCAAGAGTTCTCCTTGGGAAACCTCCATTTCTTCATCTGTGAAACCGTCTCTTGCTGAAGCTCCTGGGGTCTTGGGCAGAGTGGGTGAATGACCAACATGCTCACATGTGCCTGAGCATTGGCACCGCCTGGGACTCTGGCCTACCCCAAACCTACAAAATCTGAATTCTACTGAAAGGTTGTAAAACCAACCCCAGAGTCCCAGTGAAATCTTAGAATCAGGTGAGGTTAGGAACGGGGATACTAATGAACCGCGCGACACTTGGTAAAACATAAAACAAAAGCAACCTATACAAAGGACTCGGTGACAGATAATGCGCACATGTGTGCGTGTGTGCATGCGTGCATGCGTGTGCACATATTACACGTGGACAGTCTCCCCTGCGGGGCTCCGAGCAGTTGGGGGCTGGGCCCAGCTCAGTTTCACTTCCCCGGCCCCAGTAGGTTCCAGGTCTCCACCGAGAACCATTGGCACAGTGGTTCTCCTCTGCCCTATTGCCACTGCTCCGTACAGTTCCCCTGGGGTGGGCACTTTTGTCCCCAGTTTACCAACAAGGGAACTAAGGCTCAGAGAGGTGAGAGGGCCCGGCCCAAGGTTACCCAGGGAGTGGCAGAGCCAGAATATGAACCCAGGACAAGGCCAACACTCCTTTTATCTGCTTGGTCAAGTCAAAAGGAGTTTGAGAAATACAGGTGAGGGCTGTCAGGGGGACTCCCTGGGGCTCTGGGGCAGAGAGGTGAGTGAAGTATGTGGGACCCATGCATCACAGACCCCCACCCCAGTGGGGAGTGAAGGAAGCCTGGGCCTGACTCCAAAGTCTGGCGAGACCCAGAGTCTAGCTGACTCAGGCAGCATCTCCAGAGACAGGAATGAGGCACAAGTTATATCGCCTGAGACTTGGGCCCCCTTCCCCCCGGCTGTCACCCCTACAGAGGGGGTCACTTTTTCCCTCAAGTAGAGGCAACAGGTAGGTCTTCCCAAAAGGAGAAACACCTGTCCCTAAAATGCCGGCTACCCAAGCACAGGGAACCACAGGAAAGGCCCCAGGAGGCCCAGCTCTGCCAGTGACCACCGCTTGACCAAGGCCAGGCCTGCCCCTGTGGGCTGTGCTTTAGGCCAGGTAACCAGGAGATCCAGCAACCTGGAGGTGCATGGGTGTGCAGACACGCATGCACGCGCACGCGCGTGTGTACACACACACACACACACACACACAGCCCTCTCTCTTGAAGGCAACCAACCCAGCGGAAGAAAATGTACTCCTTAAATACATCTATGCCTCTGTTTCCTCAAATACAGAAGGGAAATAGTAATATCTCTGAGGGTTATGGGAGTTAAATGAGCTAGTATGTGTAGACCGCTTAAAACAGCACCTGGATAAAGTGTCAGCTACCAAGTTGATGGCCACATTCATACACTCTCCCTAGAGCAGTGACAGCCTGGACTCATAGCTAAGGCCCTGCTGGGGCACCAGGGCCCCTGGGCACTTACAGGCCCTCCCACATAGCCAGGTCCCAGTCTCCACTGCAGGGCAGCCATCTCTGCAATGTGGCCGTCACCCTAACACTCCAGTCTCCTCCCCATTCCCCTTTCCCTTCTATTCCAACTTCCTCTCCCCTTTCTCAGTGGTAAGGATTGGGAAACCCCGGGGTTCCTCCTCCCCACTCCCAGAATATTGCTGACTGAGGGCAATGTGGGTGTCATGGGCTAGTGGCTTCCTGGAGATCTGAGCATGAATGTGGCAACCTCCTGTCACCTCCTCTACCTAGCCTTGGGGTGCAGTTGGGATAGCATCTCAGGTAGCTGCCCATGGCAGGACAGAGGGCAGGAGGAGGGGCAGGCAGCTAGACCGGGCCTGCAGCCCCCATACAAGGTATTGGGACCGTTCTAGCCCTCAGGGCTGTGGCGCCTGCCAAGCCGGGGAGGTGGAAGTTTCAGAGGCTGGAGCCTGGACTCGAGAGCAGACAAAGGCTTTGCTGTGAGCACTGCTGGGAAAGGGGACGGCACGGCGGCCTCGCCAACCCGTGGGGGCAACTGCAGACAAGCTACTTGGAGCAGAGTGGCCAATGAGCCTCCCTCCCTCCTTCCTTCCCACTGGTCACTCTGGGCAGCTGTGATGGAATCCTTCCTCCTGGGAGAGGAAGGTGTCCCAGGATGGCTGCAGCTGCAGAAATCAGATACTGTGACCCCTCAACTCCTGGCAGCCTCAAAACTCAGAGGTCCCTGAGTGCCTGAGGCACCTCACCGAGCCATCACTGAATGACACAGCAGGACCCCGTGCCCTGAGTTCACAGGTAAGGACTCTGAAGCCTGCACGGGGAGGGGGCTTGCCAAGGAAGGTCTAGTCAGGCTGCCCCGGATCAAATCCCAGCTCTGCTGTGTGACCTAGGCAGCCTGCTCACTGTGCCTCCGTTTCCTCAGCAGAACATGCAGCTAGACCAGGCCTGCAGCCCCCATACCAGGTTTGGGGACCGTTCTAGTCCTCAGGGTAGAAGAGTGATCACATGAACTGACACAAGTAAACGGCTCAGCACACAGCCAGGCACAGCCAGGGGATGACTAACACTGCCCTCTCAGGCCAGGAATTGAGTAATTCCTGCCCACTACTGTCACCGGAGAGGAGCTCCAGCTTTGTTCAGAACACAGCGAGATGTTATGCATGAGGGTGACCACCTATTCACACTGGAGCAAATCTCAGAAGTGCCTCCTAGTAGGAAGGCAAAATAGCAGCAATCACTGTGGTTGCTCTCAGAACATTCCAGAGCTTTATTATCCCATGGTTGTCCAGTGTGCCAGGCCTCTGCCAACCTGGGTGAGCCTTCACCAGCTGCAAGTGCAAGGAGAAAGCCAAGGGCATTGAGCACCTTTCTTAAACCCGATTAGCCCTACTTGCTAACATTGCAGCCTTCCTATCTTTTTTTGGGAGGGGAGCTCGGGGGGGTGGTACTAAAGATGTCATTTCTTTCACATCATAGTGAGAACAGATGGCATCTTTTTAAAAATTGGTAAAATAAAAAGTTTACCAGCCCCAGGGTGGGCCATTCCACTCCTCAACCCAGATTTGTTTTTTGAATATGTACTAGTTCATGAAATTCAATGCCAATAATGTGCCCATTTTGCAGGTGGGAAAACTGAGGCCTAGGTATACAAGTTTCCATCCTGCTCTGACTTTGGATGCTTAGGACCAGCTCAATTCCTTACTTACCTAGGGAGCTCTTTTCCAGGCCCAGGGAAGTTAGAGCCCCAAATCCCATGGAAGTCCTTGACCCTAAGGGAAAGCCCTTCCTGGTTGCCCAGTGACCCATCTTCGTCAATGCAGAGGCCGAGAGGCTCCATCAAAGGATTGGAACAGACCGAGGATGCCACCGGTGGTCTGGGCTGGGAAACCTGGGCAAACGTTTCCAGCAGGGGGAGCCAGGACCTGCTCCAAGCTGGACGCCTCTGAGAAAAACCTTGTCCCCACCAGCCCCCCAGTAAGACCACTCGGGTCAGAACTCAGAAGCACCTAAGGGCTGCCCTGTTTGTCTCCTGCTCCTTCTCCCACCCAGGCAGACTCCCTGAACACCGTTTCCAAGGTAACTAGAGCTTCTGGAGACCTCCCCCACCTCTAAGCTTGAATTACAGAAGCAAGCCCAAGGTGGCTCTCTAAGGGGACAGAGGCTCAGTGAGCAACCAGGACCAGGTGGACAAGCAAAAATGACTTATCCCTGGATAGGTCAAACGGGGGGCATCAGAGGCCTGTGAGGGTGCAGAAAATGCCCAGCACCTGGGCTCTGGGCCTCAGCGTATCTGCTCATGAGGTCACAATGCCCCTTCCATCCAAGCCTAGGTGCCCAGAGACTGCCTCCTCCAAAAACATGCTGCTGACTGGGAATGTCCCTAAGCAGAACTAAAGCCAGAGAGAGGGTTCCTAATCACAGAACTCACTGCAGAGACACCACTGCTGGGAGTTGAGGGCTTTCACGGCTCAGTGCATTTCCACAGGCGGCTCCCGGCAGGCCCAGGAATGCACATCCCTGCTCTTCCCATCTTCAAATGCCAACTTCTCCAGGAAGCCATTCCCTCACCCTTCCCTGCCCCTCTCCCAGCTGAGCGAGGAGCTCCTTCCTCAGCTGCAATCCTCACATCTTCCTCCTGTGGGCACATCTGCAACACAGGGTGCCCTAGGGCAGGGGGTGGGGCTCTGCCCAGGAGGCAGCAAATGAGGAGGACCTGGACTGCTGTTGTTATAGCAACCCTTGGTTCTTTTCCAGCTGTTCTTAAATCCTGGAAACAATAATTGCAGCTAACATTGTGTGCCGGGCACTTCGATGGTACGCGGTAATTCTAGCAAGTAGTAATTTTTTTAAATCATGCTAAATATTTTTATTTCTTTAAATTACTGATTATGGCTGCTCACTTCTTTTCCTATAATTAGTCCAAGGTAATGAGACTTCATAGCATTTTCAGATTCTGATAGTATATAAAGCACACTCGAAACGCCTAACTGAATGGAAAATCTTCCAAATACACGGCCAGTTACAGAGAGAAATACCAGCTCCCTGGGCTAAGCACACATGTGTGCCAGGCTCAGTGTCTGGCATTTGGGTGCAGTAGTTGACCCAGTCCTTACCAATGACTCTATGAGATGACGGATCTGACCCTCTGAGGATCAAAGAGGTTGAGTGACTTGACCAAAGTTGTACAGCCAGGAAGAGACAAGGGTTCCAGAGTCCTGGTTTCTCAGCCACTGGGCGCTGGGACATCTCCTGGCTTTTATACCAGAAAGTCCCCCTAGTCACTGGAGGCTGGCAGGAGGTAGGGGTCTCATTGTGCACATCAACCAGCTGAACTGGAATTCACGTCTCATGATAGGCCCAGATCACAGGTATTCCCCCATCTTCAAGGACTGCGCTGCAGCCAGTCTCAACCACAGGACGCAGCCACCCAAACATCCACTTAGCTGAGGCTTTGTCCTAAGTGTTCCACCAAGATCTTCCCATTTAATTATGTATACCTGCTGGGATGACTAATACTGGCCTCTCAGGCCAGGAAGAGCTTTTAACTATTAAGTTCAGCCTGCCCAGAGCAATTAAGCAGCTATGTGGCTAATCTCAAATAATTGATGCATGGGGGCGTAGAATCCAGCGGTTCTGTCTCCAAGCCCAGGCAATGTTTGGAAGTGTAACTGCCCGGTCCACCTCACTCCCGCTC
This sequence comes from Lasiurus cinereus, assembly GCA_011751065.1. NCBI lineage: Eukaryota > Metazoa > Chordata > Mammalia > Chiroptera > Vespertilionidae > Lasiurus > Lasiurus cinereus. The sequence continues at coordinate 7,977,281 of JAAGEH010000125.1, forward strand.
AGCCCTGAGAACATCCCCTATCTCCACACATCCCCTGAGCTTTCCCTCACCCTGACCCTCTGGCAAAGTGGCCCAACCTGGGACTTAATCAGCTTACTTCTCCTATAGATAGCCAGCGATCTGGAAGTCTCCTTTTACTGCTGGAGGGCAAGGATACCTGGAATTTAGGCCACCACTATAATTAGTGGAGAATTCTGTCCTTTTTTAATTGACTTGTCTATTTACTTGTTCAATCAGTTCCAACTGACCCCCAGATGGCCGAGTTCTAAATAATTCCTGCCCAACACTGTCACTGGAGAGGAGGGATCCTACTGGCTGCTCCAGCTTTGTTCTCTAAATTCCCCAACAGGCACCTCCCACATCCCTCGAGACCCTGTTCCCCAAATACTCTTTTGCCTAGTTCCACTTTTGCCTCTGCTGTGTCACCATAAAAGATTTTGGTTGGAACCTAGCTCTGCCATTTGCCTGCTTAAGAAGTACTGACCTCGGGAATGTCATTTCCCTCTGGGGCCTCAGTTGCATCATCACAGAAATGGGGCACCTTGCATTACACCAGGGAAGGTACAAGGAAGTGTCTCAACACGGGATTCGATTTGCCCTCAGGAGAAACAGTACGGCCCTAAACAGGAAAAGATCAGCCACCGTTCTTGTCATGCAGTTCATAAACACCAACTACACCCCTTTTCTCAGCATCTCCCAGTCCCGAGAAAGGCAGACACAGACTGTTCTGTGCAGCAGGGAAAATACCAAATAAACAGCTCGATTGGTGTTTTGTGTCAAACAAGCAGCCAGTCCGCTGGCACTGCTATCCCCTCCCGAGGTACTTTATATGCTTCTGAAACCACGTGAGTCAGCAAAACTAGGTTAGACATCTCCTTAGAGTGGGTTCCCTCCTGGGACCTCTGGCTCAGCCTGCGATTCTCCCACAAGCGTGTTTGAGTGAGGGCTGGGCTTTGTTTTTCTTTCTGAGCCAGTTGTCAAAACAACTAAACAATCCTTACCTTAAAGGCACCTGGAAGAATTAAATAAGAACTTCTGGTTTTAGGCTGGTTCTCCAGAGTGAATCAACACCAACCACTCAGCAGGGCATCTGGGGTCAGCAGGCTAGACCACCCCATCCAGCCTCTCTCCCTTCCCCAGAAGGGAACACCCAGCCACACCACCCCCTTATGCATGGGGAGCACCCACTTCACACTTTTACTCTGTCATATCTTTTTTTTTTCCCCCATGGGTGGTTTCTCTACCAGTAAGGCCCTTCCAGTCTTGGGCTCACCTGGCATGAGCCTATTATAGGCCTTTCGGAAAGTTTCTAAGCTTTGTGTACCCAAAGCATCTTCAAAAGACCCTGCCAGTGGACAGTTGATCTGTCTCCCCTCTTGCCTGGGAGTTCCCAGCCTGGACAGAGTGAGACTCATTGATCTCTGGGTCCCCAGGACCTGAGCCACAGGAAAAGCCCATAACTCTCTGACAACAGAATGAACAGACTTTCAATTCTCAGTTTTCAGATGTTTAGAGAGTTTCTCCAAACTTCCCCTGATGTCGTTATTTTCACTAGGCCTTTGCCCCACGCAGCAGTGCTGGAAAGAGGTGTGCAAATGTGTGAGGTCTCAATGGACTGGAAAGGCCACAGGGAAAACAAAAGATCTGCAACCTGGAACCTTAAAAAACAGGGCCTATTGTGTCTGTGTAAGAAGATGGATGTCAGCATGCCTCTGTGGTAATCATCTCACAAACATGCTGTACGTCTACCTTAAACTGACACAATGATGTGTGTCAATTATCTTATATAATAAAAGGCTAATATGCAAATTGACCAAATGGCAGACCGACAGGTCACTATGATGCATACTGACCACCAGCGGGCAGACGCTCAATGCAGGTGATCAGTGTGCTCCCACAAGGGGAATGCTGCTCAGCCAGAAGCTGGGCTCATGGTTGGCGAGCCCAGTGGCAGCACTAAAGAAGTCCGACTGATGGCTTAGGCCCGTTCCCTACAGTCAGACATCCCTTGAGGGCTCCCGGACTGTGAGAGGGTGCAGGCTGAGCTGAGCAATGCCCCCACCCCAGTGCATGAATTTTGTGCACTGGAACTCTAATTTCTCAATAAAACTCGAAATAAAAACTCACCGAATTTTAATGTAATTTATATGTTCACATATTAGTCTCCCCCATTTGACTGTATAATTCTTTATCTTTTTTAAAAAGTTGGGGGCAGCCCTTCTCCACAGAAGCATCCAGCAGGCCCAGTGCTCAGCCATGACACTTTCAGGCCTGGCCACACAGAGATCAGCTGGCCCAGGGAAGGTCTCAGATGTGGAGGAATCAGTGCCTAGAAGCAGCCCTTCCCCCTCATCACCCCCAGCTGGGGACCTCCTAGAGCGTCAGCCTTCCTAATTTTGTCTTTTAGGGTAAGAGGCTTCACTGAGTATCTGGACTGTTTAACCCTAAATTATCCCTGAAAGCACTTCATTACGGGTATTAAGGCACATTAATATGAAATATTTGTGCCCTAGTCAGTTTGGCTCAGTGGATAGAGCGTCAGCCCATGGGCTGAAGGATCCTGGGTTGGATTCTGGTCAAGGGCACATACTTGGGTTGTAGGCTCGATCCTCAGCCCTGGTTAGGATGCGTGTGGGAGGCAAACCATTGATATGTTTCTCTCACATCGATGTTTTGCTCTCTGCCTCTCCCCCTTCCTTCCATTCTCTCTAAAAATCCTTGGGAGAGGATTAAAAAAATAAGGAGAAATATTTGCATCGAGCTTTTTAATATACCAAGCCGCTTTCTCCCATATGTGCTGGTTAACCCAGTGGTCATCACAGTCCCCATTTTACAGTCAGGAAAACTGAGGCCCAACAGGAGATGGGACTTGTGGGAGGCCACACAGCCAGGATGCAGCAGAGCAGGGATTCTTCTCTAGGCAATGCCAGGGAAGGAAGGGCGGTGCTGAAAGGAGCAGAGGCCTGACATCTCAAGGAGCTGTGTGACCTTGGGCAGGTGGCTGCACCTCTCTGAGCCTCTGGGGGCTCATTTATAAGGAAGGATGGATGGGAAGATGGAGGCAGAAAGGGACATGAGAAGGAGGGCTGGTTCCCATTTCCAGACCACTTCCCTTCTCTACCTGAGACAAGGCCCAATCTCCAGCTCACACACTCTGGCTGAGTTTTGGGGGCCTCTGTCCCATTTTGCAATTTTAATTGGTTTGTGTAATCATTTGTCTCTCCCCTCCTGCCTTGTTCCCCATTCTATCTCCACTGCCCAGTACTATGCCTGGTATACAGAGGGAGCTCAATAAAAACTGAGACAAATGAATAAATGACTCAGTTCCTTCAGGTGTGAGATCATCACAGGACAGGAGAGGGTCTTGAGCAGCGGTCGCCAATCTTTCGGACCTCACAGACCACCAGTGGTCCGCGGACCACCAGTTGAGGACCGCTGGTCTAGAGGGAATAAACCAGGAAGGGCAGCAGGGGTCTCCTGGGTAGCAACCCAGGGAAGGAGAGGGCAGGTGGGTACCCAAAAGCCCACTTCTCCTGTCTCCTACTCCGTGTGCCCCAGTGGCATCACCAGGCACCTCTTTGAGCCCAGCTTCTTCACCCATAAAGCGAGGAACTTTGCAACCTTTTCACAGGCTGTCTCAGCTCAGATGGGTTAAGTTCTGGGGCATATTAGGTGCTCAGGAAGCATTTCTATGTCCGAAGTGGACTTTGTAAATCAACGAGGCTGACACTTTGGTGCCTGGATGAGGAGACAGAGGCCCAAGGCAGCAGCGTCTGAGAGTCTCCGAGCAAAGAGGGCCAGGGCCGGGGCGACAGCCACTGTCACTAGATTCATGGAGACAGTCTGAAACTTCAAGAAGCAGTTCGTCATAGTTTCTGGGAACGACCGAAGGGCCTCCCTGGGCTGTGGGATAAATGGGGCTGCAGAGGTAAACTTGTCAGATTTAGCAAACACTGCACCGGACACACTTAAACTAAAAACATGACTCACTGTTTATCTAAAATTTGAACTGAACTGGGCGCCCTGCACTTTATCTGGCAACCTAATCCACAATATCTGGAGGTGTTACCCCCCTTCCCCCACTAACTAACACAGCGGGGACCCCGATAAATAAGAGGAACTGAAGACTCCAGCCGTCTGGTCTGAAACCTCCACCTGAGTAAAATGAAGAAGGTGGGGACCGGAGACCACACACGCTCCGAGCATGTAGGCATGCTGCTTTCTTCTTCCCACCCCGGAAGCCCTGTCCTGGTGGCTGCACAGACATTCCACCATCCTCTCGGCTCCTCGTTTGCACATTTTTTCCAACGCAGGTGTCCACGCCAAAGACGTCACGTAGCGTTACCATCACATTCCACCTTCTCCTACGTGACCCTGGACAGACATTGTCAATGGATCACGCCAATGGGTCCTGTCTGCCCGGACCATATCCTGATCAGGACCCAGCCGGAGGTTCCTCACTGGAACCCAGTCTCTCTCTGGGCCCCCGTAACTTAGAGAAACAAGAGAAAGACCTCCTGTGTGAGAGATGGTCCGGGCAGGCAGGACACCCAGAACAGTCTAAAAACAGCAAGACAGGCAGAGGCTCACGGCACCATTAGACCCTGAAAATATGAATAAAAGCCACCTCCCCCTCACTATAGCAACACGACAGCCCTGATAGGACTCCATGGAGCAAGAGCTCAGATGATGTGAGAAGATGGCAGGATGTGGGGGTCAGAGAGCACCCACAAATGTGCAAGGTGAAACGGGAGCTGAGTCAGGGCTGGGAATGAGGGGCAGAGGAACAGATAACCCCAGACCATCCATGGCTGTTCCTAGGGACAAAGGCAGGAGGGTAAGAGTGCTTTTCGGCCCCACAGAGGTGTGCCACTGCGCTGCCAGGTGGAGGCGGGGGCCGGCCCTCTTTCTAAGCACACAGACGGGGTGGGGGAGGCACATGCACTGTTGTCCCTTTTACTGTAAACACCCAGCTCGGGGAGGAAGACCCCACCCACCAGAGTACCCAGCTCCTGAAAGCAAAGCTGTGTTTCCCAGGGGAAGGCCAGCAGCTACCCTGAGGAAATGGGTCCAGACCCAGGTGAGCACACCAGTTGCTGTGAGAGGCTCTTCCCGTGCTGGGTCTGAGTAAGACTGTGAAACTACATAAAAAGAGATTCCATGGAAAGTCACCTCAGGGGGTGATCTGACCACAAGTTCACATCCCAGGCCTACAACTTTCTTCAGGAGAAGGTCTGTAAGCAAGCCCTGTCCATTGTTAGCACACCTCTGAAATGCCTAAGGAGTAACCCTCTTTTCCAGACTCTTCAAAGGTGCAATCACCCTCAAGGGAGCACAGAATCTTAACTACTCTGTACCTTGCTTTCTTGGACCTTGATATCATCTTCCTCAAGGCCCCTCCTGAATTCCAAATGCATAAAATAAATGGCAACACTGCCATTTTCAGGTGCATTTGAAACTTGCTTCCCAGCTTTGAGATCAGTTTAGCTCAACTAAAATCTTAGGTGAATTCTTTATAGCTTTGGGCCTTCTCACATCCTCATGACCCAGGTACCTTCCCCCAGGGGTGCCCTGAGAGCGAAACCCCAGCATCTCAGCAGTCCCAGGAGGCTCCTACTTTTGTGAGCCTGAGTTTCTTCCAAAAACTTCTCTCAGGTTTCAGCATGGGAAGCGCTGGCCTCTGAAAGGCCCTGTCAGTCTCTGAAAAAACCTCGGTGATGGAGTGATTTATAACAAGAAGCATATATTTAATCTTCATCCCTATGCGTGGCACGGAGCTCTAACAACCCCTGGAATTTGCTCTGGAGATCAGTTCCGGTGTCTTCTGTTATGTTAACGAGGCAGTTGGTAGAAGGTGGCCTAGGCTGGGGGCTGGTTGCTTGGAGAACCACTGGGATTCCAGGGTTGGAACTTTCAGTCCCCCTCCCAGGATCTATGGGGGAGAAAGAGGAGCTGGCGGTTGGACCAACAGCCAATGGCTAATGATTTCATCTGTCATGCCCATGCTAGGAAACCTCTATTAAAAAGAAAAAAAGAAAAAAAAACACACACACACGCTCTAACCGGTTTGGCTCAGTGGATAGAGCCTGCGGACTAAAGGGTCCCAGGTTCGTTTCCGGTCAGGGGCATGTACCTGGGTTGCGGGCACATCCCCAGTGGGGGGCGTGCAGGAGGCGGCTGATGGATGTTTCTCTCTCATCGATGTTTCTTTCTATCCCTCTTCCCTTCCTCTCTGTAAAAAAAAAAAAAAAAATCAATAAAATATATATATATATATTTTTTTAAAAATGGGTTTGAAAAGCTTCCGGGTGGGTGACTCTGGGAAAGTGGCGCGTTTAGCAAGCATGGAAGCCCGGTTCCTTCCCCACACCTTGCCCTGGGCATCCCTTCCATCCTGCTTCTCCTGAGTTACAGCCTTTTATAACCAACTAGTGATCGGTGAGTGAAATGTCTCTCTGAGTTCTGGGAGTCACTCTAGCAAAATAGAACCCAAGGAGGAGGTCCTGGGAACCGCCCATCTGTAGCCAGTGGGATCTTAGGTGACAACCTGGACTTGCAATTGGCATGTGAAGGGGGAGGGGGCACTGAGCCCTTAATCTGTGGAATCTGACACTGTCACCAATAGATGGACGGCACCAGAACTGAGTTCAATATGAGGGCACCCATCTAGTGTGAGAGAAGTGCTTGGTGGTGTGGGCAAGCCCACACATTCACATTGTAACCCCCTTCCTTGAAGAAGTCCCTGCGTGATCCCTTGCTAAGAGCCAAGCCAAGAAGATCCACCCAAGGAATCTTCTCTCCACCTGAGACCCACGCTCTCCTAACACAGGTACAACCAGAAAGGGAGGCGCCAGACTGCCCTGTCATTCGGAGGCCCTGCCACCCAGAGGCCCCATCTCCCAGCAGCTGCCGTGGAAGAGACTACACGCCTAAGATGTTGGCCACTGCCCTCTTGTGCCTCACATTTCTCACCAGTTACGTGAGGATAGTAATAACGCTATAAAATAATATACATATTAGAGATAAAATACATTTTTTAAGAATTGCCAAGGGCTATTATTGGCCATATATTCAGACTACCATCTATTTCTGAGCTAGAAGCATCAGAAATAGTTACAATAACAGTAGCAATAGGAATAGCAATTATCATAACTACCATTTATTGAGTAATTGCCGTGTGTCCATCACTGCACTGAGAACTTTCATAGTTTTTCTCCCCTAATCCTCACAACAACCAGAGAAGAGAGATTCTACATCAGTCTGTATCACGTCTCCTGTGACAGAGGACTCTGGGGCCCAGAGAAGCTCACTGACATAACTGCGTCCCACAGTGAGGTACAGACCCAATGACATTTACACCCAGACTCATTGGACATTAACCACCCTCACCTCTCTCTAAACAGGGTGTTCATCATCTCTGAGTGTGACCCATTATTCATAGCATTTCTTGTTTTACCGAATTTTTATTTTCTTCCCCAAATGAGGAAGGCGAGCAGACTGGGGGCTACTAGTGTGGATTGTTTTAAATCCTCTGCTCCCTAAAGCCTTGAAGGCAGGGACTTCCCAGGGAGGTGCCACCACTTGATGTCTTGGGGCTGTCATTTAGGGTAATTTCTGGAGGGTCAAAAATGTGGTGACACTGTGCCCAGCATTTTAAAAATACACAGTCCCTTGAGGGTAGCAATTCCAATGTGCTGACCAGACCCAGGTGTAGTGTGTTCACTGCATGTGGTTTTGCAAGATGAAACAGTTCCGGAGATTGGTTGCGAAACACTGAATATACTTTAACACTGACAAACTGTACACTTAAAAATGGTGAGGATGGCAAATTTTGTTATGTGTATTTTACCACAATTAAAGTTAGCATGGGGGAAAAAAGATGTTCACAGCAGAGTGGTTTATAAGAAAGAGAAACTGCAAAAGGCCAATCCCTTATCCCTAGGGGATTAATTAACCTATGGATTTACCCAACAAATGAAAACCAATCTGAACAGAGTCAACAAATTAGGGGCCCTGGGCCAGATCCAACACTTTAGTTTTTGTAAATAAAGTTTTACTGACACAAAGCTACACTCATCGTTTGCATATTGGCTTTGCATTCTAGCTACAATAGCAGAGGTGAGAACCCTTAAGAAGTTTGTGGACCCCTCACTTAAAAGACCCAGACCCAAGACCCAGAAAAATTATCAGAAATATGTGAAGGGGAGCCCTGGTCGGTTTGGCTCAGTGGATGGAGCCTCGGCCTGCGGACTGAAGGGTCCCAGGTTCAATTTCGGTCAGGGGCGTGTGCCTTGGTTGAGGGCACATCCCCAGTAGGAGGTGTGTAGGAGGCAGCTGATCAGTATTTCTCTCTCATCAATGTTTCTGGCTCTCTATCCCTCTTCCTTCCTCTCTGTGAAAAAGCAATAAAATATATAAAAAAAACACACACACAAAAAGAAATATGTGAGGCGGGGAGGGGGAGCAGGGAGAAGTTGGCTTCCAAGCGTAGCCATACTGAGCATTCAATTTTGAAAGGAAATTTTAAAATCATATATGGCTATATGGTAGGCAGACATGAGCAGAGCAAAGAGGAAGGCCCAGGTACAGAAGGTCACCAGGGTGGAAAGCCCTGGGTGCCTAGCAACAGGCGAAACTGGGAAAACTAGGACCTCGCCCCGAGGGTAATCTTTCCTCCCTGGCATATTGCTGGTCATGAGGTTCGGACCGTCCCCTGACCTTTCCTCCCCTGGCATGTCGCCAGTCATGCGGCAGACCCCCTTGGAGGAGGAATAGGGGCTAAAGAGTGGCTTCATTTGACTCCCATGCAGGCCTTTGCACAACACTCCCTTGAGCATTAACCCCGAGGAATAGGAATAACATCTAGGCCTCAGTTGTGTTCCAGCTCCAGGCCCAGAGGAGCAGTAAAACCAGACAAGCCATGCCACGGCTGACATGGCACGAGGGGAACCTGTCCCCTCTCGCCAAGCACGCCACTTTCCCAGAGAATTGGCTAATGACCCCTTGCCCTGCTGCCAACCCTGAAAGGACATCCCTGGAAAGCTGATGAATCTTCCACGGAGATCCTCTCCAGGGCCCTCCCTAAAACCCCCACCCTTAAAAGCCCCCAGGACAGAGCACCCAGGGCCGCTCTCTGCATGGAGCACGCAAGCCCTTCCTCACCCTCTTTTCCCAGGCGACTTTTCCTGGTCTCTCTTTTTCCTAAGCTCCCAGGGCCCTTTGTAACTTGCTCCTGAGCCCACCCAGCTCAGATGGCTCACCTCTTCTACCTCTGTGACTTTCAAAGTAAACTTTCTCTCGAGTCTTGGCTCTGAATGCTTTCTCAGCCAGAACTCAAGTACCCAGGTTGCTGGATAGAGGCCTGGTCCGACGCCACTGGCCTAACACCTGGTGCCGTTTCTCCCAGTCAGCAGCTCTCTTCTCTGGATGGTGGAAACTGGGATACGTTTTATTTTCTCCTTTCGACTTTCCTGTGCTCTCCAAATGTCCTGCATTAAAGATATTACTTCCCAAAGCTGTAGAAAATGATAATTGTGTGACTCGATGGAAGTGTTAGCTAGCAGTACTATGGTAACCAATACTGCAATACAAATGTGTCACATCACACATACACCTTAAACTTACATAATGTTTTCCTATGTCAAATCTGTCTCAGTTTTTAAGTCAGGTAACAAACATTAATACCTTTCTCGTTGACTTGGCCCATAGAGGTAGCTAGTGCTGACTCTGCGGCTTTTAATAATCACAAGGTCTTGATATTCACAGCCTCTCCCGGCCAACTTACAACCTGGAGGGTAGGGAGAAGGCCTCATGGGAATTCTCCTGACAGGTTCCCCTCTTGCTAAAATTACGGACACCCAGGTGGGTGGCTCTGATTTTCAGCTGGAGTGGGGTGGGCTTGCTCTAGGCCTCAGTTGTGTTTCAGCTCCAGGCCCAGAGGAGCAGTAAAGCCGGGAGGTGGGTGGGAGGATGGAGAACCTTTTTTCTGCCAAGGGCCATTTGGATATTTATAACATCATTCCCTGGCCATATAAAATTATCAACTTAAAAATTAGCCTGCTATATTTGATCAAACATTTAATTAATCCACCCTTAATGCCTTGGCAGGGCCAGATCAGATGATTTTGCGGGCCTTCTTCGGCCCGCAGGCCAGACAATCCTCACCCCAGCAAGAGGACATCGTGCCAGGGAGATAAAAAGTGAAAATGTATTGGGGTTCTTGGAACTGATTTGGTGAGGCTATCGAGTGCTTCAAAATCCCACTGTAGTGACCATTCCCCCTGATGCTGCACGCGCTGTTTTTCTAATCCTCCTGGTGCTGTCCTTGTTTCGTGTTACAGATTACAGGTGGGGAATCTGGGGCTCACAAGTTCAGTGACTCTGCCCTCAAGCTCACACAGCTGGCACAGGGTGGAGTCAGGATTCGAACCAGGAACTGTCTGACTCTCCACCTCCTTGGGCTTTCCACTACATGGGTTGTCCAGTCAGGAATAAGTATCTTGGCTGGTTCATTAATAATTCAGAGTCCCACATCATCTTCTCTTGGCTGCACACAACCCGGTGAGAGTCTCGTAAGCAATTACCAGCTCTTTTCTCAGCTGGGAACCTGGAGGTCACAGTAAGGAGGGCTGCAACCCAGTAGTGCTCAGACTTCAGGGATGACGGCGTCTGTCCTCTAAAGATACCCTCCTCCAAATCCCATGTTGCCTGTCATGTCAAAAGTAAACTCAGGAGGACTGCTTGGAGGAGGCATCCATCAGGCAGGCCTGAGAGCAGACCCACCTGTCAGCTTCAACTATCTCTCCTGTAAGATAAGCTCTCACCTGGGGTGGATGGGTCAGCAAGCCTCGGAAGAGAGGAACAGTGGCTGGCTTCTATCTGCTTATTTCCTAAAAAGTCACCAGCCCTGGTGGGGGCCAGGCCCCTAGCACAATATTCTCTTTATCTGAAAGCAGAACTCACATTCCAGCTTCTCAACAGCAGGCACCTGGCTTCCTGCTGCCCTGGGCTACTCATTAACCAGGCCGGGGCCTCAGGAAGGGGCTGAAGTGGGAATCTGCTCCCAGTGTGGGGGCGGGGAAGGCAGCGCTGGATGATGTTGGCACTGGGGTCAGATCAACCCGGCCTCAAACCCTTCCTCGCCCTGTGACCTTGGGCGTAGTCAACTCACCACTCTGAGCCTCAGCCTCCCTGTCTGTATGGGAGATCATGCCTGGGTCCACTTCACAGGACTACTGTGAGGAACGCATGAGCCAGTAAAGTGCCTCGCAGGGATCTGGAACAGGCACTCAATAAATGTTATCTGTCATTTTTTGCAAAAAGAATAACTGCGCCCGAGTCACAGGACTGCTGTAGGTTAAAATGTGCCTCTCGGCACCGTATTCAGCTGTGAAGGAGTTAAATGTGAGGGAGTATTCTTACCGGCACTTATGATGTTTATGGTGATAACGCTGGAGGCAATATGGAGTGGGACCATCCCATGCCCTTGGCAGCTGGTCAGAGAGGTGTCCTGAGCCAATAGGGATATGACTGCCTGACTGTCCACCTCGAATGGCACGGCATGAAGAACAGGCCTCCACGGGGTCAGGTGCACTGTGGCAGAGCACCCGGGTTGGGGAGTCTTGGTGACAAGGACAGAATCAGGTCCACCACTGGCAGTAGCAGGCCGATTCTCCTGGCATGGGAGGGTGCAGGGGCGCCTCGGCAGCCCAGGTTCTCCTGACAGGTTCCCCGACAGGGTCTTTGGGCCTTTCCTCCTAGTCCTGGCTTCCTAGGTCACCCCAAATCAACCACATCCCAACTCTGGACCAGTGGGAGCTTGGTGAGGGGCCATTACCTCCCTTCCCCTCCCCACGCCCACCCCCCACCAGGAGAAGCTGCTGCCCAGGAAGCCAGGATTTTCCAGTTCCAGAGCAGAATCTGCCAGTGGGTCATGAAATCAACTCAGAGAGTCAGGGCTATCGTTTTTTTTTCTACAAGAAACCAGGAGAGAACAGAACCCGAAGATGGTGAGGACGTGAGTTATTATTTTTGAAGCTGTGGTTTCAGTTTTGTGCGTGTGTACGTGTGTGAGCACATGCGGCATCCTGTCGTAAAACGTATTTCTTATTGACTGTCACCACGACAGGACTCTGAAAGCCCGACAGCACCATCGTTGTACCTCGAGGTTAATGAAGCATCTGCAGAAAAGGGACTGAGTCAGGTTCCTGCCCCATTAACCCCCTTTAGAAAGTGTCGTGATCCTGAACTAAGGTGGGGCGAAGTGGCGGGGGGCGGGGCGGGGTAGGGGGAGAGCTTCTGTACACGTCAGGATACGATCAGCAAAAGCTAGATGTCCTTAAGGTCTGTAGATTAGATAACAGAACTGTGTCAGTATTAAACACCCGGGGTTGATAATTATATGTGCTTACATAAAAGAACGAATGGCCTTGTTCTTACGAAACATACGCTAAAGCAGTAGTTAGGGGTAAAGGGGCAACTTGACTGTAAAACCCCCAATGATTCAGCAAAAAGAGAGAGAGAGAGAGAGAGAGAGAGAGAGAGAGAGAGAGAGAGAGAATAGCAAAGGGACTATTTTTATGGCATAGAGAGAAAAAGATGAAGCCAAAGTGGCACATGTTGACAATAGAAAAATCTAAGTGAAGGGCATATGGGAATTCAGGGTAATAATATTCTTGCAACTTTTCTGAAGGGTTTCGATTTCTTTAAAACAAAAAGTTTACTGAAGAGAAAACTGGGATAGCAGCTCCGATCCCTGGAGCATCCTGTCTCTGCCGGCAGCCAAGTGGATCACCCTTTCACACGAGTCCGACCCCAATCCTCAGAGTCAGCTCAGTGAGGACCCCTCGCCCGGTGCACCCACAGGCCCAGTGCTCGGCCATGACACTTTTCGCAGCACCCCAAGACAGATCACTGCTCAGTGGCACAGCCAGGATGGGAACGAGGCCAGGACTCCAAAATCAGTGTTTGGTGCATTTGCAGGGCTGCCTCCCTGGCACAGGCATGCACAGGTAGCCAGCCCAGACTATATGGACCTGCCACCCAGAGGTGACAGCATGTGAGTAAGGTCCCATGGTTGGGGTCCGTCTCCCCTCAGAGCCTGGAGGAAACACCAAGCTCCTCGGCACCACACCCCGGGTCACCGCCGAGCTGGTGAAACCCATCGCCATGGAGGGAGTTCAGTGCCACTTACGTTTGGAGGCTCCTCAGGAAGGGCTGCTGTTCTGGACCTGTCATGATGAGAGGAAGCAAAGAAGGAAAGACCTGGTCAGGCTGTGGCTTGTGACTAGACCCAGGCCTCAGTCTTCTTCCAGGTGTGACCACCCAACTCACACACATTAGGAAGGGCCCCCGGCAACACGCAATGGGGACAGAAAACTGGAGTGCTGAGGCGCTCCTGCACACTCACATGCTCACACACGGACACACTGGCTCACACACTCTTCTCCTGGATGCAGTATCCCTGAAACTGTCTGCAAGTGGCCTGTGCTGGGAGGAGCAGATAGCCCAGCCCAGCGCTGGGAGGAGATGGTTCTTCTTGCTGCCTAAGCTGCCCCACCCTCCAGCCCCGACCCAAATGCCCACACTCCTGTGAGCATCCCCCACCAGCCCAGTCATGTGCCCAGGTCTGGGAATGGCTCTTTGCTGCAAACAAGGGGACATGCCAAGGTTAGATAGATGAGCTGCAAGGCTCTGGGGACCCCAGATTCTTGGAAAATACGTATCAACTGTTTAGAGGCTCTGAGATTCATGTGCCAAGAAAATCTGTTGAACTTTGCTGAGCCAAGCAGTCCCCAAACGTGATTGACCACCAGCTGGAAGGCTCTCCTGGTTTGCTGGAATCTGTAAGTGCAGAAATCCAGGAAATGGTTCCTTAACAACTAAGATCTTACATTTCAGTGGAAAGACAGGGCCTCCAGGCTGGGGGCTTCCCCCTCTTCGTGCGTTTGCAGCCCAACCCTTCCATCCTCTTCCTCTGCCTCAGAAAAGACCCCAGAAATCTAGAGAGCTCCCTGTCCCCCAGATTAGACAACCTCATTGCTATGTTATGGCCCCCACAGTCAAGGGCACTGAGAACACAGTGGTGAATAAGACAGCCGAGGTCCCATAGAGCCGGGAACCCATGGTAAAGGCCAGCATGTGACAACGATGTCACGGAGCCTTTATTTTCTGGGGACACATGTGAGGGCCGGGGTGGATTAGTAATATCTCCAACTCCTGGGTGGGAGGTGGGGGTGGCAATGTGTACCTGGCTTATCCTGGACTATTTCAAGGGAAGAGGGACAAAGGGAAAGAGGAAGGCAGATGCTTACTTAATGCACAATCCCAAGCACCGCAGTGAGGGAACCGGAGGAAGGAGAGTGTAATTCCCTCTGGGGTTAGACCTTAGCAGTTGCATGAAGCCAGCCCAGCTCAGAGAGGAGAATAAAAATGGCACCAAATCCCTACAGGCTAGCGGACTGGCAACGAGACCCCTTCTTTTAGGGACAGCCCAGATAAATCCCACTGGGAGACCCACACATGCCTGCTCTCAGTCTATGGAGTTTGGGGTGGGCTAACCCCACTTCCCACTTTCAGGGGTGGGCATGTGAGCCAAACCTAGTCCATCAGAGGGGCTGTCACAATTGGCTCAAGGACAGGCACCTGACCAAGCCTGGACAATGACAGTGATGCCAGGAGTTATGCTAAAAATATTGGGGGAAAAGAAGGCTTTTTCTAAGCTGAGATAGCTATGGGACAGGGGACACCCAGTAGCTGGGAGCATCCCAAGGAGAATGGAACCAACAGAGGAGGGAGATGGAGCCCAGAAATGAAAAGAAAGGAGTCCCAATAACAGCTCACAACACCTGGATCCAGCCATGCCTGAAGCATGACCCTGGGGCTTTCAGGTAAAGGAGCCAGTAAATGTGTGTGGTTTTTGTTGTTGTTTTATAAGTTAGTTTGAACTGATTTCTGCCATTTGCAACCCTAAGAATGGAGACCTATGCCCTGCTTTGAATGTGCTGGGTAATTTCATGCATGCCTTTTTCTCTGACACTCAGGGCATCAGAAAAGTGGGGTCCAGATGGAATGACATCTGAGGTCCCCCTACAGCGGTGTTACCAAGAGAGCCTATTGCCAATGTTAGAGAAATTGGCCCTTCTCAAAGCTAGGCCTGGAGAGCTTGTTAAAACAGAGCTGGGCCCACCGCAGGTGTGAGTTAGCATTCTAACAAGCTCCCCAGTGATGATGACTGCTGGCTCAGTGACCACATGTTGAGGACCTAGATCCTCAATCGATTCTGCTCTTCTTGGTAGCTTGGGGCAGGTGCCAGTGCAAAATGAAGCCCCAGCCGGGCAGGAGACCAAGGTCTCTCTGTCTTCGAAGCAGACCTCCCATCAAGGAAAGTGCCTGTGTGGTTTGAGGAAGAGCCAGTCTTGAAACAAACGAAAGTACCAGGTCCCAGCTGACGACCATTCCATTGCCCATCCTTCTGGCCAGCCCTCCCCCCTGACATTTATCTAAGTATCAGGGAAACTGTAAGGGACATGGAGCCTCCTTGGGCTCAGCAGGCTCTTCCAGGAGCTGTGAGCATCCCCCAGCGGCTCTCGGCACCAGGCAGCCTGCCAGCACCAAATCCCGCTGCAGGCCTGGGCCTGACACACTGCCTGGGCTGCCTGCTGTCAGCACGGCCTGGCGGGCCCTGGGCTCTCCCTGATTTACATCCGACTTGGCTGCCTTTAAAAGCCTCCTGTGGCTTTTGGACCAGGGACACTGTGCAGTAGAAAAGGGCTTTCCCACCAGCATCCTTTCCAAAGTGGCACTGGCCCAGAGGGTCTGGCCTGGCTCAGCTGCCTCCCAGCTGTGTGACCTTGGGCGAGTTACCTGCTCACTCTGGGGCCCCAGCTTTTCATGTGCAGAATGGGAATAAAAATATCTTTTGTGGTGATTAGAGACATGATGCTTACAAGGCCTTCAGTGGCAGCGGGGACCCCACAGCTGTGACTTATTTCCTTGACTCAGAGCGGTCCCAGACCAGCAGCACCGGGGTCGCCTGGGAGCTGGCTAGCCATGCAGAATCTCAGGCCCCATCTTAGTCCTTCTGCATGGAAAGGAGCATTTTAACAAGATCCCAGGTGAGGTCTATCGCTGCCCAGTCTGAGGGGCCCAGGTATGTTATTATTGTGGTTGCAGCATCCCAAACCAGAGCCGAGCCAGAGGTGGGGCTGGGGGTGGCAGGCAGGTGTCAGAGGTGATGAGATGCTGAGGGAACAAAAATTCTCCGATGTCTCTCAGCCTCCCCTGAACCCTGGGATGGCTAAGAGAGGGAAAGAGACAAGGTCGAGGTGTGCCCTACAACGAGACGCAGTGAGTAGGTTCGGATCACAGGACTCAGCCAAGGTAACAAGATTTACTGAAAACATTCCCGGTCCCAGATGTGGGGCTTTCCGCAGAGTCTGGCTGCCTCTGTTCCCCTCCACAAAAGGCTGAACCTTTTGCATGCAAGGAGGTAAGTTTAACGGCCCTCTGTCTGTAGCGAGCGGCCCCGAACTCCCAGCAGAGACTGGCAAAGGGGCTGCCCTGGAAGGTTTGTGCCACAGACTGCGGGGAGGAGTGTGGAGCCGCCTGGATTTCTCAGCTCTAGCCTTGAACTGCCCTGGGAAAGTGCTAAGGGTCCCCCCGCTTCGAGGGCTGTGAATGGAAAGGCTGCTGAGCTGAAGTTTCTGCATCACTTCCCCTCCGCTTCCAGTGGGATCCACCGGCAACACGCTGCCATACCTGCCATACCTGCCATTCCTCTAGGGCCAGAGCCAGCACACGGCGGGGCGGGGGAGGGCGCTGCCTGCCGGCTGCGGTCACAGAAACCAGATGACCAGATGCAGATGCAAACACACCTCATGCTGAAAAACAGTGGCTCAAATGGATAGAACTCTGTGTTGACAGCACAGAACAGACCTATGGACAAGAGCTGCCTCTGGAAGACCATGCTATCATGATCGTTGCCATTTTTTTTTTCAGGCCTGGAACGCTAATCCTTTTCAAACAACCCACACCTTCCACTGGTCAGAAGCGGAAGACCGAAACGAATTCTGCTCAGTACCCTTGGAGAGAGGCTGGCAGGTCTGGGCGGAGAAGAGGGTGTTTTCTTCCTCTTCCTTTCTTTCTTCCTTCCTTCCTTCCTTCCTTCCTTCCTTTCTTTCTTGAAGGTCTGCTCTAATCTATATTCTTCTATCACAGGTAGAAGAAACCCCACCTTGTTCCCCAAGAAAATGTGTTTTACTAAAAGCGCATGCCACAGCTCTGCTCAGAGCATCTCAAACCCCAGGCCCCAAACCGGGAGGGTCCTTTCAGAGGAGGACTAAGACATCTTAAAAACCTACAGGATGACAACAGCATCCTTAAAGGGACCCAACCAGAGTCGCACCCCACGCAGGGATGACAGGTGCTCCCCAACAGAGAAAAGAAAGGGTGTTCCCCCCTTTTACTCAGCAGGTATTTCCCCCCCAAACACAAAGATTCCTTACAAATTTGTAGTGAGGATGAGAGCAGGGAAAGGATTCGCCTTGATCACACCACAAGCCAGCAGCCAAGGCCCCCCAATCCCGGGAGCCCAGGAGCCCCTGTGATGAGTCATTAAATTATTTTTTGCTCAGCTCTACGAAGGCGTGATTTGGTCTGTCTTGGTGACCTGCCACATCGCCAGGGCCTAGAACGAATAAATATTTGTTGCATGGGTGCACAGTGATGGGTACATTGCATTTCCAAGCCTGGACCCACTCAGATGTTTAAACTACGGGCTCTCATTTCAGGGTTCAGGGAATCAGAGGGATTTTGTGTGTGTGCGTGTGTGCTGAGGACCCCCTGCACACCAGACCCTATGCTGGAGCATCCTCCCCCCAACCCCTGGCCTGTCCCCCCAAGTGCCCTGGATAGATTTAAGACAAGACCACGGAGACCTGAACTCCACCTTACAGGGGGGCTCAGAGCAGGGTGACGTTGTAACTTTTTTGAGTGCTTACTATGTGTCAGGCATCGTTAAGGGGTTCGAGGAAAGCTTCAGGAAGTAGGTGTCAGTACAGAGAGATGCCCAGGAGGCATGGAGGCTGGGGAGGAGGTTACTGTCTTGATCTCTGTAGCCAGAGATGAGATACCAGGTGCCGTCTGCTAATAGAATGAATGTCCTTGACTTCATGGGCTGAGTGCCCCAGGAGGGCTGAGCCATCATCATCTCCGGGTGCCAATCCGCTACACAGCAGGATGGCAGAGCCTTCCACACCGGCCCCTTCTGGTGCCCTCCAGCCACTAAGCAGGTCTCTGCTGATGCCCACCAGCCAGCTGCACCCCTCCACCCCCAACCAGGCAGCAGGCAGCCTGGCCCACAGAGTTAAGTCTTTCTGCTAGAAAGGGATGGTGAAACATAGCACGAATTCACTCATCCCTTTCATTCTGTGCAAAGAAAAGCCATGGGATAGGTGGGACCCTCCGAGCTGGTTGGAGCGACCCTGTGGCAATGTGGCCCAGGACGTCACTTAATGGGGGGAGGCTGGAGCTCAGAGGAGCTGAAGAGGACCCAAGGTGAGCAGAACCAGAACTCGGCTCTCCTGCCCTTCAGCCCAAGCCTGCTCGGACACCTTGTGGCCCCGTCACAGCTGCCTCAATTCTACTCCACATCGGCCAGAGCGGCCCACCAGAGCCGGGCCCCATGCCCCTCCCCACGCAGGTGTGCCTGCTTTCCAGGAACCCCCATCCCCGCTTGCTTCCGTAGGTGTCTCCGGAGCAGCCAAGCGCTAAGGAATCTTTCAGATCTTTATGGCTTTGCGCCCTCTTACCCCCTTTCCCATTCCGTGCGATAAGATCAGGATCTGAGAGTCTTGGCAATGGCCATTGAAGTTTTGAGAATGAAAGTTTGAGACTGAGATAAAACAGCCCTCAAATTCGCCTGTTTTACACAGTCCCGGAGAGGCAGGTGGGGCTGGGGAAGAGCCCCAGGTTTGTGAACAATGGGCCTCTGGATGGCCCATCTTTCAGAGCTGATCTACGTCTCATTCAGACCTCAGTCTCCTCATCCCTGAAGGGGGTGGACAGGGAAAGTTAATTCCATAATCCGGAAGTCCCATTAACTCTTCTTGATAAGAGATCTCCTCCCTCCCAGGAGGCGGTGAGCTATTTGAGCACAGGGGCTGTTTGGTTTATTTAACCCTGTCTCCCTGGCCACAGCACTATGCCTGGCACCCAGTAGGTGCTCAATAAACATTAGAGCACGTGGGCTCTGGTTCCAACACTCCTCCCCATTTCCCAGCTGTGTGAGCTGGGGCCAGTCATTTTTCTGAGACTGGAAGAACTCGTCCAAAAGATGGAGATACGAACCCCAAGTCAGGTACGGGGCTTAAAATGCAGCCAGGGTGTCAAAACCGGTTTGCTCAGTGGATAGAGCATCGGCGGCGGCCTGTGGACTGAAAGGTCCCAGTTCAATTCCGGTCAAGGGCATGTTACCTGGGTTTCGAGCACATCCCCTATGGGGGGCGTGCAGGAGGCAGCTGATCAATGTCTCTCTCTCATCGATGTTTCTAACTTTCTATCCCTCTCCCTTCCTCTCTGTAAAAAATCAATAAGATTTTTTTTTTTTAAAGATCTCTCTCTCTCAAAAAAAAAAATAATGCAGCCAGGGTGATAAGGCAGAGTGTGTGCTCACTGCCCACCATCAGGACAAGTTCAAAGTCACTGGGTGGGAGCATTTCATTCACTGAGGAGGTGGTACTCAGGGTCATTAAGACAGGCTAGTCTAGGTCAGTGATTCCCAAATGCTCACGAGCTGTTCAGAAGAGCCTGGCAGGTCTGTATGTTCTGAAAAGCAGTGTTTCTACAATGGTTTGTTGTTTGACTAGAGTACGTGGCAGAACCAAGAACAGCACGATGCCATTGTCGAAACAAAACAAAACCACATCTTCCTTAAATCCTAAATAATACAGATTCTAAATAACATTAGATAGAAGTGGCAATGAATACCGATCTACAAAGTAATAAAAAGGAGCATATGTCCATGTAGACATCTGAGGGATACCGTTAAAGCTGTAGGAAGAGGAAAATGTATAACCTGAAAGGCCTTACTTGTTATAAAAAGAGAAATAGATAATAGGTTGTCAGTCAGATGTATGAATACTTTTAAGGATCACTTTGAGCTTACACAGTTTTGCATTGCTTAAGGTATTATTTTTTATAATTAAAAGAGGTTCCTCTGACAGATTCCCACTCCTAGAAAAATGAAAAAATATATATCCACAAAAAGACTTGTACATCAATGATCATAGAAACTTTATTCCAAATTACCCCAAAATGAAAACACCCCAAATGTCAACAAGAGAATGGATAAACTGGTGCATCCATAAAACGAAACACTACTTGGCGATAAAAGGAATGAACTACTGATACACACTGAACAGCGTGGCTGGATCTCAAAAACATCAGGCAGAAAGAATCCAGACACAAAAAGAGTCTATGCCATTCACGGCCATTCTAGGCTTAGCCAAACGTATGTATGGTGATAGAAATCAAAACTGGTTCCCTTTGCGGGGGAAGGGCACAGATAACTTTCCAGGGGGACTGGAAATGCTTGGTATCTTGATCTGGGTGGTGGTTACACAGGTGGTTACAAAACTCATCAAACTGTAACAAAATCTTTGCATTTCACTGCATGTAAATTATATCTCAACTTAAAAAAAAAGAAAATTTAAATCACGAGAAATTTTTTTAAAATATAGATTCCCAGGATCCACCCTCAGAGATTTTGATTCAGTATCCAGGCTGGGCCTAGAAATATGAATTTGTGAAAAGTAATTCAGGTAAATTCTGACACATGACCAGAATTATTACTGCTGGCCCCTGGCCCCTACAACGGCACCTCCCGTCCCCCACCTTTTATTGTTTTGAGTGATTTGTGTGTTGGTTTTTTACAAGAGAGCTGGTTGATCACCAAGCTTTAGAAACATAACCATTTTCATTCTTTCTGCCCTCTCTCCCACCACCCCAAACCCTGCCCCTCAGCTCAGGTTTCCAAATGAAGCCTCTGACCAGGTGAGATAAGAAGGGAAATCCCAAAGCCCCGTCTAGGACAGACATACTTCACCGTAAAGAGGCCAGGGCTGCACGCTCCCAGAGAGGTCTAAGCCGGTAAGTTAATGGCCTGTGTACCTGTTAAACAGCATGTCCAGGCCTTCACCCTGTGTTTACAAAAAGAGCTCAGGGCAAAATTCACTGGCATGGAAAATGCTCCGTGCCCTGACCAGCAGTTACTGGGCTCTCCTTGCTTTTCTACATCTCAGCCTAATTCCTCATCACCATCAGGGGTCTCCCAGGCTCGGGGGTTTAACTGGCTTCTCCACTGCTGTCCCTAAATCCAACCTGATGCCATTTCTATCTCAGCGGCTCTCAGAATAAAGGCCAAGCCCTTTACCTAGCACTCAAGGCCCTCCACCAGTTCTTCTCTCCAGCTAGGTCCCTAGGTCTCACCTATTGTGCCCTCTGCCGGTTAACACTAGCCCATCCTATTCCTCCATTCTGATGCCAACTCCAAAATCACCTCCTCTAAGAAACTGAGTTCCACCTGCCTACAACCCTGCCATCAATGCACACTCAATCCTCATTGCCCCCCATAGTCAGAGCAGCTGCCACACTGTTCTTTCTTTCTCCCTCCCTGCCACTATGAGCTCCTCGAAAGCCAGTGCCTCACCAGAACTAACCTTAGCAAGGCTTATTAACCAATTAAATGAGACACATTTAAAAAGAGCTCTCATTCACATTTGAAGGCCACGGAGCATTTCCACATCCACCCACAGCTCCTCCCCAGATCCCTGTAATTCACACAAACACTTGGGCCAAGGTAAGTTTGGCCAATGCAGAGGAGTGAGCTGTAGCTCCTAAGAATTTGAGTCTCACTTGTGACCTTTTGCAGAAATTGGGGACCAGCCTGCACCAACCGGGGTAACCCCGGGGCTCCAAAAACAGCCCTAATTCTCACCCAGACCCTGCCTCCAGCTGCAACCACGCTGCATTCTAGGGGCTCCTTATAATTTATTTTTCGGCTCTTTTCTATATACAGGAAAATGTTCAATGATCCAAGTGTCTTATTTCGGGACCTTTGGAAAGACTTTCAGGTAAGTACAGTTCCCAAGCCCTTTGACAGGTTGACAGGTGGAAAATTGGGAGTTAGACAATGCCACCCATGGGGCCCAAACTGGGTAGGAAAAGTGGCAGGGCGCCCAGAGAAGGTACAGAGAAGGGGAAATGGATAACCAGGGAGAGAACTGTGGTGCCCATGCGTTCCACACACTCACCCTCCAAAGGACTGGGGCACTTTTGACTCTTGTTTTCCCCAGTCCTGGCCCAATTTCAACTCCCCAAGATATTAGTTCCTCAAACTCCACAGAGCCAGAACTCACAGCTGGCCAAGGGAAGGCCTACCACTGTCCAGTCACCCTGCTGTCCTCAAGGTGGTTCTCAGTTTGCTCATCTGCAAAATAGGCGCTACCCACCAGGGCCTCCCAACTCTGCAAGCAGATGTGACCCAATCCCAGCAGGATGAGCCGAAAGAGAAGGGCCAGGGGAGGTTGGCTGAAACTGTGTCACAGGTCAGTCCAAGGGTATTCCTGAAGGGCAAACACCTGAGGGTGCACCTTAGCCTTATCACATACCACAGTGACCTGGGGGGCACCTCTAATTAGCAGCTCTGAAGCCTGGCTCAGCTTTACAGCTTACCTCGGCTTATTCAGCCTCATCTCCCTCAATCCCCTCAAGGACACAGTGCGGCTGGCACTGACGTCCTTGCTGCCTCAGGCCCAGGGAATCACCCAAGGTCACAGGCCAGCTAAGACAGAACTTGCACTCAGCTCCCTAGGGACAAGCTCCTGCCTCGCCGACTCTGCTGACCTCAGAACCATTCCACTCCATCTTACAGATGCGGTAACTGAGGCCCCACAAAAGGTGGCCCAAGGTCAAGTGGGGGCTGAGGCAGGTACTCACCAGCCAGTGCCCTCGGGCCCCCTCTAATCCCCCTTCCCAACGCCATCTTGATGAAATCTGTCCTTCCCCCTCCACCCCCGTACCTCTTCATGCCCACCCCGCACTCCCTGAATGACTCCCTGGTTGAGAGGGAGGCAGGCGGTTGCTAAGTGCTCACCCGCGCTCTCTCTCATAAAAATAAACTCCTTCTGGCTAGGATACTCTGGATGAGATCCCCTCCCTTCCAGCCAAGAAAAAATTTAAAAGAAATTTTAAATGATCTCCTCCGTGACATTTATTTGAACATCAGCGGTGCCGAAGCGTGGGCCAATTTACCAAAGTCCAAATGGAGCCACGCACCACTAAACCTCAAAATCTCAGCCTGAAGACCCTCCGTTGAAGCCTCTGGGCTGTTACTGAGCTGATTTATGTCACCAGGCAGGAAATGGGGGCCCGGGCTGCCTCCCAAGCCGCTGGGGCTAGTCCTGGGGAAGGCCAAGATCTGGCAGCGGCCTGGCAGTGACCAAAATAGCCAGGCTGGTGGCCCCACGGAGCACACACCTCCCTCTGGGTGCCCAGGAAGGTGGGCCACAGGTCCTCCCTCCAGGCCAGGCTAAAGCCTTGGGGCTGAGGAGTCTCTGAGATTCTCTCTGGCTTCCCTAGTGGGAGCCATAGAACCTCCGCCCCAAAGACGACCCCCCCAGAAGGAAGGGAAACTGTCAAGAGGAGTGTCTTGCTGTCCCTGCCCATGGCCCTCTTGGCCTCCAGCTGTCCCTCAAGACGGCTGGACATTGGCACTGCCACCTGCACGCCACCCTCGGGCATTACCCGGGGAGCCAGGCCGCGCTATCACCTCTCCCCGCCCGGTGCCTGCCCTGAAGAACCAGCTCCTCGGTTCAGCTCTCTAGAAACCAGAGACACTCCCTCCGGCACAGCAGAGGACACACAAGTGCTGCAACCGGGGACCCAGAGACACAGCCACACTTGGGGACATACACGTGCACAGGCAGGTACTTGAAGACACACACACACACACACACACACACACACACACACACACACACACAGGTTCTCACCCACCCTCCCGCGCGCACGCGCGCGCACACCCACACGTTCTCACAGACACACACCAGGACACACAAGTGCACACGTGAGGAGACACAACCACACTCAGGTATCACAGACACACCAGAACAGACACACACACACACACACACACACAGCCCTGGACACAGAGGATAGCAGACATGCATTGGGTCACACAGCGCATGCTGCCGGGGACATGGAGAATCAGCCACCCTCAGAAACACACACACACAGGGACGCGGAGATCCACACAGGCGCCCAGTGAGCCTGAGACGCCGACACACACACACACACACACACACACACACACACACACACCTGCCGCCTGCACGGGAAGCCCGAGCCCTTTCGCCAGGGAAACAATAACAGCCCTGCCGGCAGGTCTGAGCAGGCGACCCTCCACGCCTCCCCCGGTGGAGAAAGGGGCGCCAGAATGGGGGACACGGAGCGGGGAGGAGTGGGGACTGGACGGAGCGCGGGGACCAGGTGGGGGCTCCGCGCGGCCGGCTCCCTCTCCCGCGGGTACCTGGGGCGGCCGCGGCGCTGCACTCCCTTCCACTCGCCAGGGTCTGCCCGCCGGCTGGGTCTCTCTCTGGCCCGCGGGGTCCGCGCTCCGGCTCCGCGGCGGTGTGGCCGGGTGTCCGAGCTCGCGGTCCTCGGGGCTCGGCGACGGCAAGCGAGCCGCACTGCAACCGGGGCCCGAAGCTCGGCGCTGGCGGCGGCGCGAAGGAAGCAGTAATTTATAAGCGGCTTCTTCCTGACCTCGCGTGTCTGTTGTCTGAGCAGGCAGCTCTCAGCATCACCCATCCTGCTGGGTGGAAAAATACCAGCTTGGCCGGGCCGGGGGCGGGCCCCGGGGCGGGGCCGGGGCGGGGCCGCGGAGCCCTGCCCCTCCCCACATGCGGACACACACATATGTACAGGCGCGCGCGCACGCACACACACACACGCGCGCGCGCGCGCGCGCGCACGGGCTCGGACACACAAAGAGCCTGGGCTCGCCGGGCGCGCGCGCTCACACCGCGGGCGGTGGTCGAACACTCGGCCAGTCGCGTCCCCCATTACAGCGCTTTTTTTTTTTTCAGGAAACCCTCACTCTACAACCCCTTGGTGCCAAGTGGTACAGCCGGGCCTCAGCCCCTTCCTGCCAGGAGAGGCCCCCAACCTCGACTCGGTGCGGCTCCTCGACTGGGTCCAGCCTCCGAACCCCAGCACTCGCTCATTCACCTGGCTCCTGGGTGGAGCCTGCGCTTCCTCGAGTGGCAGAGTCCAAGCCACTCCACTGCGTCCTCCCGGGCGACCCTCCAGGTTCTCAGCCTTAGATATGCTCCTTCAAGAAACGGACACAGCAGCCTTCCCTTGCTGCAGGAGGGCGACCTGAGATTGTGATGTGAAGCCGGCAAAGAGCTCCCGAATACCAGCTGGGTGATCCTGGGGTCGTGTTACTCGGGCTCTCTGTGCCTTGACTTCCTGATCGGTAAAATGGAAATAAAAATTGGAGAACTTATCTCCTCTGGGTGCTGTGAAGATCCGAGGTTAACAATGGAAAGCAATCCGAACAGCACCAGGCACTTAAGTGCCAAGCAAGTGTCAGCTACTGCGACTATTTTTAAATGAAAATGGGGAATGTGCCATTATTCTTGTCCTTATTTGCATGAGCGGGTCCTCGGAGACCATTTTCCAAAACCAGGCCCTGGCTGAGCATGAGGGGGAAGTGCTGTGTGACTTCCAGCAAGGTCTTTTCCCTCTCCAGGCCGTTTTTCTTCTCTCTCGTTCCCTCTCTGCAGTGGGAACTGTGTGGAGAGCCCCTGGATCCTTCCACCTTAGGCTGAGAATAAAGAGAAAAAATACCACACAGACCCTGCAAGACAACCATTCCCCGTGTCAGACGTGACCCAGCTGGAGCCCACTGCCTGGGGGAGCGCCATAGCACCCTATTCCTGAGCAGCCGCAGGGATGGACCGGAGATGCTGAACGGAGGAACTCCGGAGATGACACTGCCTTTCCCTGGCTTCCTCATTAGGGCCCCCTGCTGTCTGGCTCCATTTGGGCCTTTTGGCAGGCTACCCCCACCAGCTCCAGCCAACTCAGACACTGGCCCCTCCTGGCACATACCCTCCCTTGCCTTCTTCTTGTGCCTTCCCTTCTCTTCTGCACCAAGGTGCCCTTTTCTCCAGGAAGCACCAGGAACCAGAAGTGTCTCCAGCAGCCCAGCAGCCCCAGGTGGCATCCACTTCCAGTCACCCATCTCTCCTTTGAGTTCAGGGTACCTGCACCCCTTTTATCAGTAAGGAAACCAGAGCTGGAGAGGAGAAGCAATTGAGTCACCACATGTCTTCCCTTCTGATCAAAGTGAGGTTCCTCCATGAATTGAAGGCGCAGATGCAGTCAGAAACTCCCCAGACTCTTTGTGCCCGCACCACTGCACACAGGGCAAAGTGGCAGGTCATGTAATGTGGAATTGGGGTTGGAACCAGGAGGCTTTGACAAACCACAGGGTTGAGGAGAATGGAGAGGGAAGTGTGTTCCAGGAAGAGGAAGCTGCTATGCAAAGGCTCATTGGATCCCTAGCCGGCTTGGCTCAATGGATAGAGCATTGGCCTGCAGACTGAAGGGTTGTGGGTTCGATTTCGGTCAAAGGCATATGCCTGGGTTGCAGGCTCCATCCCCAGTAGGGAGTGTGCAGGAGGCAGCTGATCAATGATTCTCATCATTAATGTTTCTGTCTCTCCCTCCTTCTTCTCTGAATCAATCAATCAATAAAAGGCTCACTGGCAAGGGTGGCAGTGGCCCTAAACAAAGGTGATGTGAGCCCAGCTAAGTGTGACTAAGAGTGAACAAGGGCAGTGAGGCCACGAGAGGGAAGATATGAGTGACATGCCCAGGACTGCAATTTGAAAAAGTCCTTTGCATTGAATGAACTGCAGGCAGGCCAGTGTAATGCAGATCATGTCAGCACAGATCACATGAGCAAGTCTTATCCAACCCTCTATCTTCCTCCACTAGACCATTAACTCCACAAGGAGTGGGCCTTGTTCTTGGTGCCCCTGTTGAGTCCTGGTCCTGCCACCTACTAGGTACTCAACCAATGTTTGTTGCATTTATTTAATTTAACAAACCCTTATACAGTGGTACCTCAAGATACGAGTGCCCTAACATACGAGATTTTTGAGATATGAGCCGTTGAGCGAGCGATTTTTGCTTTGAAATATGAGCAACATTTGAGATAGGAGTAATCGAGCGGATCGGCCGGCTGCACACGACCCACCAGTTTACTGCGACTCGAGCGTCTCATAGTTTCCCATGCCTCAAGGTTACGGAACGAATTAAACTCGTATCTCGAGGTACCACTGTATAGCTAAGCTACATGTTGGGAACAGTTCAATGCATTTAAATATGTTAACTTACACAATCCTCACAATAACTGTACTATTAATCTCCCCATTTTACAGAAAGGAAAACTGAGACAGAGAAATTCAGTAACTTGCCCAAGGTCATTTAGTGATCACATAATAGACTTGGAATTCAAACCCAGGCCATCTGGATTCAGGGGACACACTTTTGTAAAAAATATATGTTTCTTGCCCTAACCAGTTTGGCTTGGTGGATAGAGCATCAGCCTGTGGACTGAAGGGTCCCAGGTTCAATTCCAGTCAAGGGCATGTACCTTGGTTTTGGGCATATCCCCAGTAGGAGGTGTGTAGGAGTCAGCTGATCGATGTGTTTCTCTCTCATCAATGTGTTTCTCTATCCCTCTCCTTTCCTCTCTGTAAAAAATCCATAAAATATATATTTTTTAAAATATGTTTGTTAAATTTAGAAAGAGAAGAAGAGAGAGAGAGGTGTGCCTTCCTGCATACCCCCTACACATCCCTTACTGGGGATTGAGTCGATAACCTGGGCATGTGCCCTGACCAGTAATCAAACCAGTGACCTCTAAGATGCATGGGAGGGCAGGAGGACACACTTTTAAATGAGGGAATTCCTGGGCTTTCAGTGATTATCAGATAAAAACCCAGCCTCGCCAAAACCGGTTTGGCTCAGTGGAGAGAGCCTCGGCCTTTCCACTGAAAGGTCCCAGGTTCGATTCCAGCCAAGGGCATGTATCCTGGTTTCAGGCACATCCCCTGTAGGGGGCGTGCAGGAGGTGGCTGATCGATCTCTCTCTCTCACATCGATGTTTCCAACTCTCTATCCCTCTCCCTTCCTCTCTGTAAAAAATCAATAAAATAAAAATAAATAAATAAAATAAAAATAAAACAGCCTCAGAGGGAGTGAGAGGGGAAGAAGAGGAGGAAAGGAGCCAGAAAGGGCTGCAACCTCAACCCAAGGACAGGAGGGTGGATAAGAGGTAGAGGAGGGCAGAGCTGGTGGGAGGAACCATGGAGAAACCCAGGTTGGGGAGGACTTGGCATGGAGCCAGACACCCCGTTCCTCTTCTTCTCTACTGCTACCCAGCTGTGTGACTTGGGCTGTAAGCCACTGTGATGAAAGGTCTCAAACTGCAGCTGGGTGGGGAGTGCCTGCATTAAATGCAGCTCCCCATGTGCTTCTGTGCCTCCACTGTCCTTTAAAATACTTACTTGCCATGAATAAAAACTCGGGAAAGTTCACATTTTAATATATATTTTTTAATTGATTTTAGAGAGAGATAGAAACATCAATGAGAGAGCAACACCAATTGGCTGCTTCCTGCATGCCCCCTCCGCTGGGGATCCAGCCCATGTCCATGGGCATGAGCTCTGACTGGGAATCAAACCAGCAAACTCCTGGTGCATGGGTCGACGCTTCACCACTGAGCCACATCGGTGGGCAAAGTTCACACGTTAGAAACCTGAATATCTGCTTTCCCTGTGGGGCGGGGGGAGGCAAGATAGAGCCACCCATTATCTACCTGTCTCTATCATCACTTGGAGCTGAGTGACATTAACCACCCCTCACATGGAGGAGTGGGAGTGGGGTACAAGGACTCCCCAGATTGCCATAGACCCCAATTAGCTAGTTCGTTTATTGATAGCACCTACCCTGCCCCCTGTCCCCTGCAAGGGGCTGAGTTTGAGACCTCTGGTCCCCTTGCCAGGAAATGGCAGCTGGAAGCTCCAGGAAAAGACTGTGAGCATCAAGGAACCGAAACCGTTGGCAACGAGGAGGGAACTTCAAGGAAATCCAAGCAGCGGTTTCCTTCAGAAGCCACATGCCAGCCTGAAGCTCCATTGGGACTACCTCTTCCCATTTCAAAAATTAAAATCAATAGTGAGGAGAGAGGGTCAAGTAGTCAGGCTTCATTCAATTTGCAGCCCTGAACTTAAAGGCAGTGAAGGAGAGTGTCTAAAGGCGACTTGATGAACTCGTGCTTTTTTTTAGTTGCTGGCAATAATAAAGTAAAAATGATGGAGAACTTTAAGCAAAACCCTTTGTCCCTGGCCACAGAATAGTTTGTCTCATCTTTTAAGTGATTAGCAGGGCTTGTTGAAATGCCAGCAGGAGGTCCTCTCAGAAGGTCATTCCCTAAGGAGACAAAGTAACAAAGCTGCTGAGTGCTCCCTGTCCTGGTTACTTTCTCTTGGGCACACCCCAGGTGTCCTCATCTCTGCAGGTGTACAGACAGATGGCTGTGTTGTAAGTGGGGGAGGGGTGGAGGGAGGGCGAGTGTGGATGGGATGGTGCCAGGTGTTAGACCAGACCTGGGTTCAGCAACCTCAGTACTTGAGTTCTGGCTATGAAAGAATTCAGAGCCAAGACTCAGCTATAAGAGAACATGTATTTGTAAAATCACAGAGGTGGAAGAAGTAACTCATAGAAGAGATGGGCTTAGGAAATAAATTATAGAGATAAAGAAAGGGTCCTTGGAGCTTGGGAATGAGGAAGGCAATGGTCATGCGCCTGGGGGAGCAGGAGAGGTTGGGGGAGGGGGAGAGAAGAGGGAGAAGGGAAAGGCTTGGGCAGGCTTGTTCCCAGGGGGGAGAGCTCCCTGGGTTCGCCTTCCTAAGGGTTTTTTGGTTGTTGTTAATCCGCACCCAAGGATATTTTTTCTATTGATTTTGAGAGAGAGAGAGATGTGAGAAAGACACATCAATTGGTTGCCTCCTACAGGAGCTGGACAGGGACCACCAGGGATCAAATCTGCAACCCAGGTACGTGCTCTTGATGGAGGATCGAACCTGAGACGCTTTGGTGCATGGGTTGATGCTCTAACCATTGAGCAACTGGTGCTGATTTTAGGGGAAGTCCCAGGGGAAGACCTCAATAGCATATTCACTAGCTTTCCAGGTCTCCACTAATTGATTGGTCAGCACCAGGGCAGGGGGTCATTATTCAATGCAGCTGGCCCTGAGGTCAGCTGTGGGGTCGCTGCTCTGGTTTTGCCACTTTTCTGGGCTTGGAGTGAAATACAACTGAGGCCTAAATGTTATCTCTAGGGCGGAAAGGGCAGGAGGTCTAAACCCCATGACCGTTGATATGCTAGAGGAGCAAAGGTTAACCTAGGGGCAAGATCCCATCCTACCTGTGAGCCTACAACTGAGGCACATGCCATTGGTTAGAATTGAACCCAGACGCTTCAGCCTACGGGCTAACACCCTCATCGCCTGAGCCAAACCAGCCAGGGCCTACATTGGTCCTTTGCTTTCTGCCTTGGTGACCTCTGTGTCTGGCCCTTGTCCTTGCTCTGCTCATGTCTGTCTGCCGACCACAACTGTACCACAGAGGCTCTGTCCGAGCATCTCAGCCTTCAGGACTCTACTTGCCTACCCACCCTCTTCTTGCCTGCTTGCAAATCCCAGGTCCATCTCTCAGCCTGGAGTGAATCACATGACCGCTCCGTGACTCAGTGTCCTAACTTGTAAAGCCATACTGATCGTAAGCCCAGATTGTTATAGGGATTAAGTGGAGTTGACTCACATAAAGCATTGAGTCCAGTGCCTGGCAAGACACTCAATGACCCTCTTGCATTCGTGCCATGAGCTTTTCCTCCTCTTCCTGGCCTTCTCCCCTGCTCTTCCCGCCCCCATACTATTCCCTCCCCCAAAGTACTTGGCCCATTATTGCCCCACTGCAGCCTGGATCTCAGTCACCCTTGGAGCTCCCGAGTGGGTGCACCCAGAAGGCAGGGCTGCCCAGCAGTGACCAGCAGTGCATCGGACACGGAAACCCTTGCTGAATGTGATCTGTGAGTGGCAAGCCTCCAGTGCTCACTTTCTCCTCTCCCTTGTGGGATACAGCATATCTACCCCAGAGAAGGGGAAGGTAACAATGTGGAGACAGACCTGCAGAGGATGGGACACGGGCACATTTGTACGTTCACCAAAGCGACAGCCAGTCCCCAGCTCCTCAGCCAGGCCATGGCCTCCCTCTGGTGACTTTGGGGGAGGATGCCGTGGCCTCCTCTCCCTCCCCCAGTCCCTCTCACTCAGTAGCCAGAGGGATCCTGGAACTCTCCTCCCCGTCTGGTGAGGACAGGGGATGGCACAGCCACTACGGAAACAGCGATTTCTTATAAGGTTTAAACATCCGCGAAACCTATTAGCTAGCAATTCTATCAAAGTAAGAATGTCCAAACCTGTAGAGGATTTTTGAAAATATTTTTTTATTGATTTTTAGAGAGTGAGGAAGGGAGAGGAGGAGAGAAAGAGGAACTTAGATGTGTGAGTGGAACATTGACCTACCGGGAACTGAGCCCATAACCCTGGGGAGTGCCCTGGCCAGGAATTGAAACAGCATCCCTTTGGAGCACGGGACAATGCCTAACCAACTGAGCCACACCAGCCAGGGCAAGAATTTTTATACAAGTCATTGGAGCCAAACAGGATACGCCTGGAAGCAAGATCACAACAAACTGAGAAAACACTTCCAAGATATGACCGTTTTGCAACTTGTTTTATGCATTTGGATTTAAGGAGGAAACCTAGGAAGATTATATGAAAGCAAGGCTGGAACGGATCACAGGACCGTTATCTTGAGGGAGGTCACGCCTTAGAAGCAGAGATTTGAAAGGGGGGTCAGCTTGGGAAGGAGGGTTTGACAGGGTGGCCACACTTTAGAAGGAGCTATCTGAAAAGACTAATCATCACCTCTTTTCAGAGGTTGACAAAGGTTTGCTAACCTGGATGCACAGACACGTGGGCAGGGCTGGCTTGAGGCAAGGATAAGCCTTTTCCTAGGAAATTATATGCCTGGGGTGTGACTGCCTACCATGACCTACCCCATTAGGAATTTACGATCAGATAAACCTCTGAGATTACTTTTCACAGGGTCCCTTTTCCACCCATTAGTCAAGGCCTAAGTGTTAAAAAGAAGAGCCACAGGCCCCAAATGTTTGTTCCTTATGCTAAAAGCCCATCCCAAACCTAGATTTAATGCCTAAACCAATTGTAGTTTTGACTTTTGACCTTCTCCAGAAATGTAATTAACTGGTCTGGAAGTTCCTGGTCAACACCAATGAGGTCATCGGTCACATGGGCCCTCTTACATTTCCCCAAAGAAGAGGCTAATCTGCATAATGAAACCCTTCTTGTTCTCTTCTCCCAAAAGGATGTGTCTCAACCCCAAAATAACCCTTTCTTTTCTCTTGCTAATAGCTTCTTTGCCTCACCCTTTTCTTCTTCTTCTTTTAAAATGTTTTTATTATTGATTTTTAGATAGAGAGGAAGGGAGAGGGGGAAAGAGAAACGTAGATGTAAGAGAGAAACAATGGCTGCCTCCTGCACACGCCCCACTGGGGATGGAGCCTGAAACCCGGGCCTGTGCCCTCACGCAGGAATCGAAGTGACCTCTTGGTGCACTAAGCCACACCCATGGGGCCCCACCCTTCTTTTCTATAAAAACTTTCCATTCTATGCAACCCCTCAGAGGCCCTTCTATTTGCTAAATTGGATTCTGCCCAATTCATGAATGTCTTAATAAAGCCAATTAGAACTTCAAATTTACTTGGTTGAATTTTGTGGGAGTTTTTTTTTTTTTTGGTTTGTTTGTTTTGTGTGCAAACCTTGTACAAGAATGTAAATAGCAGCATTATAATAACTCCCCAAAAGTGGGGGAAAGGGGAGCAGTTCTGGTTGTATACATCCCCAGGAGAAAGATGAGGAACTCCAGAAAGTCACAAAAACTCTGGGGGCGGGATCTTCAAGACACCTACCAGGTGAGAGCAGACCACACGCGGCGCTGTTTGTTCCATGGCAGGGACTTTTCAATCAGAAGTGAACTATGGTCCTGGGAATTCGAGCAGTGATGTGGGGGAGGGTTGGCAGTTGGCCCAAAATAGCCAGAGAGACCCTTCTGAGGCTGGGGAAGGTGCCATACCCTGATTTAGGCGAAGGCACAAGGGTGTATGCAAATGCACACCCCTGTGGAGCTGTATGCTTTAGATTTGTTGCATATCACTCAACGCCACGAGTTCCTAGCAAAAATCAAAAGGAAGAGCTTCAAACCCACTCAGTTCTCCTGTCTGCTCTGAAGCCCAGAGACAGCTCCCACCATGCTGGCACTAAGGCCACACTCCCCCAGCCTCTGAGACAGGCCCGCCATCTCCGTCACTCATCTCCCACCCGCTCCAGCCACATTGCTCTCCTGGCTTCCCCTCAACCCAAACTCCTTCTGCCTTTGCTCGGACTGTTCCTGGGCCCAGAACACTTTCTCCTCAGCCCTTCCTGAGGCTGGCTCCTCCCACCCTTTAGGCCTCAGCCAAGGCCTCTTCCCCAAAGACTTCCCGACCCCTGCGTCTCAGATAGCCATCTCCCCTCCCCCAGGGACTAGGCCTCCGCTCGGTTTTATTTTCATCCTAACTTGGATAACCTTGTGAGTGTACCTTGATCACTTTTATATATCTGTTTCCACATCTAGGCTGCCTATTTCACACGGGCACGGCTGAGTCGGCAGGGTCCAGTGCCATATCCTCAGGGCCTAGAGAAGTGCCAGGCCCAAGGTAGTGTCCAACACATATCTGCTGGCTGAATGAGTGAATGAATGAATGAATGAATGAATAGCTCTGTAGGTGCTTACAGTTGCCACACACTCCCACACATGAGAGGACCCTCCTACACACACACACACACACACACACACACACACACACACTGCAAAACTATTTGCATAGCTGGCGGGAAAGAGGGTCAGTCTTGAAGACTGTGCATTCAACCATGGGAGCCGCCTCCCCTCCCCATCTCCCCTAGAGAGGTCAGATCAAAACCCTTACTGGCTCTGTAACCCTGAGTGGCTCTCGAAGTGTGCCCCCCAGGCCAGCAGCAGCAGTGCTTGGGAACTTGTGAGGAATTCCAAGTCCCAGCACCCAGACCTCCTGAATTGGGAATTCTGGCCTGGACCCAGGGAACATATTTTACAAGCCGTCTGATGGGCTGCTGTAAGGCATCACTCAACCTGGGCTGCCCATTGCAATCACCCAGGATGCTTAAAAAAAAATCTTTCTGTCTAGTCCCACCCTCAGAAATCCTGATTTAATTGGGATTAAAAAAAGAAAGTTCTCCAGGCAATTTGAATGTCTCCTCAGAACCGAGCATCCTTGACCTGGAGGGTGCTGGGCCTCTGAGAGCATCACCAGCTCCCAGACATACCCAGGCAGGCCTAATTCCTCTGCATTCCTGCCCGGGGCCTCTCACTGGCTGCCTTCTTATATTTGGTTATTTTCCCCCTCCCTCCCCAAACACAACAATTCAAAATATTCCCAGCTCCCAGACAATAAACAAAGCCGGGGAGGCAAGCTCCCTGACTGTTTTGTTCCCACTTATGGCCTGATCCACGGCTGGCCTGATTGGGCCCTCAGGACTGGTCATCTGAGCCAGGCGGAGGGAGCCCTGGCTCACACACAGGCCACCCCAGCTCCACTCCTGGCATCCCAGAATCCCTCAGCTCTCGGTGACCCCAGGTGCCCTCTGAGGCCACATCCCCAGGGAAACGGAGGCTCTGAAAGGGCGAGTGATTTGCCCCAGGACACACAGCAGTGCCGAGGGCCTCTCCTCTTGTTTCCTGCTGCAGGGCAGATGTGTGGGCTCTGGGGAGACGTGCGTTCAGTTCCAGGTTCTGACCCTTACCCACTGGACATTAGGTAGGCGCCAGTCCTAAACTGAGCCTCCATTTGTCCTTCTGTAAAATGAGGATGGCCCTCGAGCCCCTTCTAAGGTCACTGTGAAGGCCAGGGTCTACACAAGGTGAGTGCTCATAACTATTGCTGTTATTCTGATTATTTTTGCCATTTTGAAAAAATGGAATGAGCAAGTGAGAAGGGTAGCTGGAGGATGGTGGGAAAGAAGGATACAGGAGGTTATCCATCCAGCTTTCAGATGCCGGACCCGAGAAAAGGGCTTGTTTTGGAGGATGGGAAGGGAAGAGACAGGTTTCCAAGGGCCATACTAGACAGCCACTGGCGGAGGGAAGCAACCAATGCTTTCACTGTACAAGGGGGGGATCTGAGGCGCCGAGGTGAAGGTGGTTTGCCACTGAAGCTGGTCTCCAGGGCCATTATCCACACTGTGTACCCGGATGCTATGTGCAGGTCTTAAGCCTGATTTTCTCCACGTGTGTATTAAAAGGCTTGGGCCCAGCATATTCTTTTAGGTGACGAGCGCATTGTCTTCTGTGGGTCAGTGCTTGAAAGAATAAGGAGAACACCAGGGCATTCCTTGTACCAGCAGGGCCTGCCCCAAGACAACAAATGGAGGACCGCGTGCATCTGTCTCCATATCGGAAAGTTATGCGTCAAGCTACGATGCTGCTAAATAAAGCCTGGCTTGCCTGTCCATCTTGGCAGGTGTATTGTCAAGATGAGCTGGAGGCCAGGTGTGAGTGACAATTTCTCCGTCTCCTTGAAGTTTGATACTTGGGGGAGCCTCGTGACCCTGGCTGGTAGCCCACCCCTCACTCCTTTCCTGCCACCCCTGGCTCTGCCCTCACCCTTGAGTAGCTTTGCACACATGCACCTATGACAAGACAACCAGACACCCCCATTCCAGCTCAGCCACACCCTCAAACAGCCCTGCTCCTCCCCACTTGGATCCGGGGGGCACACAGTGGCCCTTTCCACCCTCAGGTGGGTGGATGAGCAAAGAGGCCGACAGACAGGCACTCTGGGCTCTGGGCAGGCCCTTCTCTTCAGTTCAAAGAAATCCTCGTCCCAAGGGCCCAGTCAGGCACGGGCCCCTCTGTCTGGGATAGTGACGGTATCTCTTGCACAAGGTTGATGGAAAGATTAAATGAGTTAATGCAGGAACGGGCTTAGCCCAGGACCCAGCACAGTTCACGTTACTGATGACGATGCTGGGAAGCCCTGTGGCAAGCTGTGCGGCAGAGTAGTGCTAGGGCGGCAGAAGGAGGAACGCGCGCATGAGGCCAAAAGTGGTAGGGATTATACATTTATTAGGTCATCTGGAAAACCCCAGATGGGCTGACCCCCAACATGGCGCCGGCAGCCAGGGACCAGGGAGTTAGAGGTTTTAAAGGACTCTAGGCAGGCTTTTTTCGGGCAGGGAATTTTGTGGGCAGGTCTGGATCCTGCGCAAATCCGGAGGGGAAAGATGATGGTTTTAGCAAACGGAATGTGGTCCAGGAGAAAGGGAATGTCTGTTGGGAATGGTCTAAAGGTCAGGTTCCCAGGGGAGAGGATTATCGATTCGATTATTTGACCAGACCTCATAGACAGGAGCTTGCAGGCTGGTAGGAGGGAAGCAGTATTGACTGAGCTTGCCATGTGCCAGGCACGGAGTTGAATGTTCACCGGCATGATCTCATGGACCCCTTCCAAGAACCTGGGAGGAAGGGATCCATTTCACAGATGAAGAAGTGAAGCTCAAAGATGGCGAGCCACCTACCCAAGCCCACACAACGGAGCTGGGATTTGAATCTTCACTATGATCTTCTTACTCTCCATGGACCAGAGCAGGCAATGGAAGCAAAGAGGAGAGAGAAGCAGAGGGAGCAGGAAGCAGATGGCTGCAGGGTCATAATGAGGGTGAAGGAGATGCCTATTTTGGAGATGTGCTCCTCACCTCTGTGGGTTAGTATGTAATCATATGTGACCGGATGTGAAACTGCTGCCTGAATGGACCCTGGGTTTCAATCTAGCTGGTCCAATGGAGCAAGAAGAAAAAAATCTATTGATCATGGCTTGGATCATAACCCTCAGGGTGAGTCCAATTTTGCCCAGGTCCAGTTGCCTTGCTGCATAGTAATAATTCTGCCCAGCCTTCACTTGGCTATAATGGCTACGAGATGAGGACATGCAGACTGTTTGTGCAGCCTTCAGAGTTTACGCCCCTGCTCTGTGTCCATGTGGTCAGGCCACGGCCACCGGGCGCGCTCCAAGGCCTATGTGTGAAAGCACATCGGAGTTTGGCTCAAATCCAGACTTGGCCACCGATGCTGTCTGACCTCGGGCAAATCCTTGAACCTTTCTGGGCCTCAGTTTCTTCAAACGTATGTGGAGGATGGACACGGCTAGTCATTAGAGACATCGCAGAATGAGACATTTTCAGGTAATAAGGGAATTTTCTCTTTTCAGTTCTTTTTCTTACTCCTCTGGGAAATCAAGAAGTCTCAGTTAGGTGCTTCTGTGTCTTCAGCGACCTTTACCACTTGATCATCTCCTTTTTCAACAAAGCCACCCCAGGATCAAAGGCCTTGGGCAACTGCACCTGGCTGGATTGTGTGGTTTTCATTGTCTTTATTTTTTAAGGCATCCTCTATTTATGGAAAGTATTGTGGTCTTCCATTTATAGCAGCTACGGGAGATTTACTTTGTAGCAAAATGTGTGCAATTTGTTTAAAAATGAGGGCATTTGAAGGGAAAAGAATAATGAGTGTCACAGGGTGACCAAAACAAAGCACCACAAACTGGGGGTGGAACAGCAGAAACCCATTCCCTCATAGTTCAGAGGCCAGAGTCCCAGACTGACAGGCCGCGGGGCCACGCTCCCTCTGGGCCTCTGAGGAAACGCCTTCCTCGCCCCTGCCCAGCTCCCAGCGGTTTCCATTCATCCTTGGCATACCTTCGTTCGCAGCGTCATCTTTCCACTCTCTGCTTCTATCGTCATATGGCATCCTCCTGTGTGTCTCTGACCTCACATGGCCATCCTCTGCTGCGTCCAGATTTCCCTCTTCTTATAAGGACACCAGTCCTATTGGATGGGGGCCACCCTAGTGACCTCATCTTAACTTGATTACATCTGCACGGACCCTGTTTCCAAATAAGGTCAGATTCACAGACGCCAGGGGTTAGGATTTCAACATATCTTTTCGGGGGACACAGTTCAACCCATAACAGGTGAGTTGTAGCAAAAGGAAAACCTGCACAGGGAGACCTAACAAACGTTTGGGGAACTCTGCCCAGACCCTAAGAGCATGGGAAGAAAAGCAGGGGGTCAGGGTCCTGCCCCACCATCAGGGCACCCTGGGCCATCCTCCCTCCCTGAGCTTTGGTTCCTGGGGTTTTCAAACTGCCTGGGACCCCTTGGAGCAGCCTCTCCAGTGAGATCTGCCTTTCCAAGTTCAAAGGGGTCCGGGCCTGGGTCTGGAGTCCCTCTGGCTGCTTTGTCCCTCCCAGCCTCCTCTGTAAAGTGAAGTTATTCCAGGTGGCAGATTAGGATGTGGCCATGACACCATATAGTCCTCTCCATCTAAAGGAGGGATCTGTCCCTATTGCCCTGGAGTT
The DNA here is from genome assembly GCA_011751065.1 of Lasiurus cinereus. NCBI lineage: Eukaryota > Metazoa > Chordata > Mammalia > Chiroptera > Vespertilionidae > Lasiurus > Lasiurus cinereus. The sequence goes on from JAAGEH010000125.1 coordinate 8,015,994, forward strand.
AGGCTAGCCTGTCACTTACTTGGGCTCACTGAATGTGGTAGAGACATTGCACCAGTTTCCAGCCTGGGCCTCAAGAGGCTTTGCAGCTTCTGCTTTTGCTATCTTGGAACTTTTCTCCCCACCCTATAAAAAAAAAAACAACCCAGGGTAGGCTGCTGGTAGATGAGAGACCATGTGGAGAGTGGTCCGCCAGCTGACCACAGACTTATGAGGGAGCCCAGCAGCCAACGAAGAACCACCCAGCTGAGCCAAGCCCAGATCATCAACCCACAGAATTACAAGTCAAATAAGCTGTCATTGTTTCAAGCCATTTCGTCTTGGGATGTTTGGTATGTAGCTGAAACCAACTAATACCTCCCACTCCAATCTTCTGTAGGCTGGTGAGGAGTAAATGAGGTTACACTTTAGACAGTGCCAGGCACAGAGAAGATGGCCACTAAATATTGAGGTTCTTCTGCTCCTATGTCAGAGTGCTTTTTAGTGATCAAAGGTAAAAGAAGGAAGGTGCAGCCTCTTGTGGGTTTGGTGATTTTTTTAAAAAATATATTTTATTTATTTTTTACAGAGAGGAAGGGAGAGAGATAGTTAGAAACATCAATGAGAGAAAAACATTGATTAGCTGCTTCTTGCACATCCCTACTGGGGATGTGCCCGTCACCAAAGTACATGCTCTTGACTGGAATCGAACCCGGGACCCTTCAGTCTGCAGACCGACGCTTTATCCACTGAGGTTTCAGCGGTTTGGTGATTTTTGCCACTAATTTAATTTCACCCAAAATTGGTCCCTTTTCCGTGTCTTAGATTATGGACGGGCTCCTGTTGATGATTTGGTGTTAGGTGGCCTTCAGGAAAGTCCTCCTTGATTAGCATTTTAGCCCCCAGAGAATAAGAACATTGAGAAAGTACATTGAGAGAGAAGAGGACCCAACCTTGAAGGAGAGGCCCTCAGAGGAGGAGCTCATAAAGAGGACTGAAGAAGAGTGCCAGAAGGTTGAAGACAATCAGAAGAGGGCACATCTTGGAAGCCAAAAGAAGAGTATGGTTATCCTGAAGAAGGAGGAGGTTAATGGAGTCAAAGGAAGCTCGCAGAAAGAGGACTGACAAGGGGCAACTGGCTGTGTCCACCTGGAGATCAACCATCAGTGCCCCTGGCAATATGGCATTCCATGGAGTGCAGGGGATGGAAGACCAAACACGGCATCTCAAAGAAGAAGCTGATAAGCAAGAGAACACATGGAGTGTAGACATAGTATGTTCACAAATATCCTCTTATATGTTTCTTTAACTTCCATCTGGGAGCATCTCATATGCTCCTAGGGACGGGGTGGAGGGGAGGGACACAGAAGTAAAAACGACAGTTTACATCTTTAAGATTTAAAGTGAGATGTAGATACAGAAAACAAACTGATGGTTGCCAGATGGGAGAGGGTTGGGGGACTGGTGAAATGGTAAAGAGATTAAGCAGTACAAACGGGGCAGTTACAAAATAATCATGGGGATATAAAGCATAGCATAGGGAATGTAGTCAATAATATTGTAATAACTACATATGCTGTCAGTGGGAGATCACTTCATAAGTTATATAGATGTGTAACCACTATGCCGAACACCTGAAACTAATACAATATTGAATGTCAACTGCAAGTGAAAAAAAAATTATTTTAAAGAAATGTGAGATCCATGAGGAAACATAGAGGAGAATGAATGAATAAGTGAACAAACGAATGTGTGACATATCCTTGGGTAGAATGTCCTCAAGGGCTAGCCCTTCGCCAACACAGCACCGGGGCGCCGCACACAGGCTATGTATGGGGTGGGACAGCCCTAGCTTGCATAGTTCCAAGCTGTGTGACCTTGAGCAAGTAGCCTCACCTCTCTGCACTTTGGCATATTCAGATGGAGCTGTGACAGTTGCCAAACCCTTCAGGCTCTCTGCTGAGAAGAAGCCATGAGACCCCCCAAGCTGGGAGAGATCAGTGGGTAGCAGTGTAGGTGTGAGAGGCTCCCTTTGGCTGGAAAATCCCCCTGGGAGCTGTGAGTTTGATCTTTTTTTGTTTCATAAAACACACCTGACCAAGTGGCTGCCTGTTTGTTTTAGAAGGAAAAAGAAAATGGGGGAAAGGGTTGTATGTGGGGGTGGAGGCAGGAAGGAAGATAAGGGGAGAAAGAAAGGCAGGGAAGGGGGAGGTAACGGTGACAGGCATGCTCCTGGGCACTTGCTGTGCCAGACCTTACTCTCAGATCCTGTACCTGTCAATTCATCTAATCCCCACGGTAGCCCAGGTGCTACTATCATCCACAGGGAAATGAAGCAATCTGCCCCCATGTGACAGACCCAGGAGCGGAGGCAGGATGGCGGCCTGATTCCGGAGCAGGCAGGGAGGAGGGCGCCTGTCTGAGCAGACCGAGTTCGCAGCGCTGGGCTGCGGCCTAGAACTCCCGCCGCCGACTCGTGTGGGACCTGGCCCTCTTTGGACCTCAGCTATCCCGCGTGTGCAGTAAACGGCTGAGGTACAGGCTCCTTGCTCTGAGCCTCTTCCTGTGCCTCGATGGGGCTTAAATGCCCCGCCTGGTCCTCACTAAGTCACTCTCGGCCCCCAGATGCAGGGCAGCTTAGGAGACTGTCCCAAATAGGGGGAGCCTCACACCCTGTCCCTGACTTAGGCTCTGCCCCTCTGCCCAGCCCCTGCCCATTTACTCCTCTCTGGCTTCACCGCCACTGGAGCCTCTGGGGCCAAGCCAACTCACATGTCACTCTCTTGCTAAAGAATCGTCAGTGGCTCCCTATTATCTGCCAAATGACCAAATCCCTCAGGCAGCCCTCCAGGTCTCCCAATCCTACCCCTTCACCAGGAGGGCCAGCCATCTCTCCTCAACTCTCCTCCCAGCCACACAAAGGCTTCTCTTTCCACTGGGTTTTTCCACTGTGCCTGCGGGAGCAGTGCCTCTGTGGGTCCACCCTCCTATTCCCCAGGCCAAGCTAATGGCTCCTTCTGAATAGGTTACAGAGGTTGCTAACGTGCCTTGTCAGAGTGCCTCTGATGCCATTACTCCTGCACTCCTTGAGGCTAGGCCAGAATCTAGCCCTCTCAGTACCCCCTGTACCAGCACCACCTCCCCAGCCACTATAGCCTGTGCTCGCACCCTCTCCCGGGGGGAGAACCATGCAGTGGTGGGAGCTTTCAGACGAAAAGGAAAGAGGAGATAAAGCCCGGTGGGGGTCCGTGGCCTAATGGGGGAATGTTGGGCAGCAGGGACTTAGTACCTAGACGCAAGGGATCTCCAAATCTGCATGAACTTGAGAGGCTATAAACTTGAGTCCTCCCTCTCTCACACCCAGAGCATCTCAGAAGATGTCAGCCAGGAGGCTTTCAAAAATTGGCATACCTGAGGTTGTTGTTGCCAACTGCTGGTCCTGCTATAAAAAGCTGCCACCCTGAGCCCATTTTAGTGATTCATAGAATTGCATCGGTCAGCAGTTCCTCCGCTCACCACGGACCTCCCTGTTTCCCATCAGGAGGACTCTAAGTGCTTCTTCCAAGTGTGAGGTTTCCTTGAGACCAAAATTGCTTCTTGGCTGTGCCCTGGGGTTGGCAGAGAAGCCAGCTGTCATTGGGCCTCTTTTCTTGGCCTCCCAGAGGCTCAGATCCCTCTGTCGGGCCTCAAGGGCAGCACTGTCAGGAGGGAGGTGGGGGTCTGGGAGGCGAGGCAGTGCCGGCACACAGGTGGGTTGGGGGACTGAGAAATGGCTCGGGAGTGGGCTGGAGATGAGACGGGGTCATCTGCGGCCGGCCACTGCAGATCCCAGGAGTCCTTGAGCTGGGCTGGCCTAACTCAGTGGGGCTGCGAGCCAGGAGGTCACATGCCACTGGTGCAAAGGCCCCAGTTTCCAGGACACGGTGGCTGGAGCCTCCCTCGCTGTGCGCCTTGTCCCAGACCCTTCAACTAAGATGCCCTCACAGGTGGCAGTGGGAAGTCAGTGCAATCTGAAGCGAGTGCAGTTCTCGGCACAAGGTGGCTGCACGGGAAGTGTCCAGGCGTGGCAGTAAACAGCAGGGCGGAGAAGACAAACCTGTGCTGAGAACTTCAGTCCTCACAGAGCCCGGGGCCATTTCACAGACGAGGACCCATCGCCCAGGAAATAGAAATATTCTCCCCAAAGAAGTGTCCCCAAAGCTCCTGGCCCTCTGAGCCACTGTGAGTCTCCTTCCACGTCCACAGCTCTGCACCAGCTTCCTCCATATTGGAGTATCTCAAAGAAACCTTGAGATTAATACTAAATTAATACTCCATCCTGGCCTCATCCTGCCCCCCAGTTTTCTTGCTCTGTACGGTTTCTGCCCTGCCCACCGAACCTTCAGTGGCACCCCATTGCCTGCAAAACAAAGAACAGGCCCCCCTTTGGCATTCCAGGTGACTTGAAACCTGGCCATGTCTTCCTTTCCAACTCCCCTCTTCCATCCTCCTCGCCACACGTATGCTTTGTCCTCACTCACTCTGTTCCCACCTCCTAACACTTTGTCTGACCTCCCCCTGCTCTTCAGGCACCACTGAGTGCTAGCTCTCTACGAGCCTTGATATATATATGAAGAGAGAGGAGAGAGAGAGAGAGAGAGAGACAGAGAGAGAGAGAGAGAGAGAGAGAGAGAGAATCAATGATGAAAGAGAATCACTGATCAGCTGCCTTCTGCATGCCCCACACTGGGAATCAAGCCCACAACCCAGGCATGTGCCCTGACCAGGAACTGAATCATTACCTCCTGGTTCCTAGGTCAACTGACGCTCAACCACTGAGCCCTACTGGGCAGGGTCCTCCGATTACTTTGTTATGTCACCCATTCGGTGAACAAATCTTTAGTATGCAGCCCGGTGACTTTGTTCTTATATAATCACCACGCAGATCGAGCTACAGAACATTTTCATCCTTCTGAAAGGTTCCCTGGAGCTGCTTTCAGGCAAGTGCTACCCACGCCTGAGGCACCCTAGCTCTCATTCGGGATGTGCAAGAGCTTCATATAGATGGAATCAGAGCACTGTCTCAGGTGTCCAGCTTCTTTCATTCAGGAGACTGTCTGAGAAAGTCACTTCCTATTGTCCTGGGGAGGATGCTGGTTTGTGTTTGGCGATGGTGAATTGGTGGTGGTGGTTGTCCGTGTGGTATCACTTAGCCCGTTTCCTGCCTGGTTTTATATGAACTGAAACAGTTAAATAAGCTGAGTTGAGACTTCACAGGTGGGACCGTGCCCCTCATGTCCCATCCCACCAGGAGGCTCTATGTCAGGTGCTCCCATTGGGAGTGATCTCAGGCTGGTCAGGTCATCACTCCAGTTCGTTCCCCTGTTAAGGTAAGTTTCCGTTTTGATGTCAGAGGGTTTTGAGCAGCAATTGACATGGTCTGATTTACCATTTGTAAAGTCCTCTTAGAGCTTCACTTGGAGAACAGACTATAGGGGGGTGCAAGTGGGGGATGGGGTATATTAAAGCAGGAAGAGCAGTAAGGCTACTGCAGTCTAGGCAAGGGATGCTGCTGGCAGCAGTGGTGGGGTGGAGTGGCCGATTGTGGTTGGAGCTGTGCTAGCCTCCCATCTACCTGTGGTAGGTGCCCCGTCACTGTTATTTGGCCTGAGCTGAGCGTCTAGAGACTGGCAGAGAGGGTGTCCCAGTCATACCTGGGTGTGCCTGAATTAGGGGAGACTTTGACTTTTGTGGTTTGATGCTGCAATTAAAAAAAAAAAAACAGAACAAGATTCTGACCTGGTTACCCAGCAGGCCCTGAAGCAATTTCTGATTAACGGCTCTCTCTGCCCTCCTCCCTGAACTCTAGGTGTCACCAGGGGGGCCTCTCTGCCCGTGGGGAGCAACCATTCACATTACCACCGAGTGACAGACAGTGTGGATTACAGTTAGGTCTGCCTCCTGGGGACAGAAAGTTCCCAGCTTGGGGCCTGGAATAGAGAGCTCGCTCCCCTCCTCCTGCCCCGCCCCCAAGGCTCAGGTTCACACACTCCCACATGGAGGGAGCGGAGGAAGGCTAGGGGCAGGCCCCAGTGTGTAATCTGCACCTGACAAGTAGTCCCCCAGAGACGTAGGGGCAGCTCCTGCTTGAAATCCCAGTGGCCCCTAGGAATGTGGTGGGAAGCCAGTTATTTGTATCAGTTATCCATCACTGTGTAACAAATTACCCCAAGAACAATAAACACTGATTACATGGCATGCTTGCTGTGGCCCAGGAATTCTGGAGCTGCTTTTGCTGAGTGCTTAGTGGCTTAGGAGGGGGCAGTGTGGCCTCTCCTGAAGGTCCAGTCATCAGAGGGCTTGTTTGGGGTCTGAGGCTCTGCTTTCCGGATGGCCCACATACAGGACTGGCTGTTGGTGGGAGGCCTCAGCCCCTCTGTGCAGGCTGCTGCCATGCTGGCTTCCCCAGAGGAAGTGGTCCCAGCGTAGGGAGGAAGCTGCCACACCATATGACCTAACCTCAGAAATCACACATAGTCACTTCTGCAATATCTTGTCTGTTACACTGGCCAGCCCTATTCAGTGTGGGTGGAGACTGTATAAAGGTATGAATAACACGAGGAGAAAATCACAGGGAGGCACATGGGCAGTCAGACCACAATGAACAGGGAAGAACCCTTCCAGCCCTCTGTCTGCTTGCCTGTGCTCCTGCCGGGGTGAAGTAAGGAGGTGTGGCCTCAGTCCAGCAGAGAAAGAACTTCATCCATTCAGAGGAGTCTGTAGGGGACCAAATCCTGGGGGCCACGCAAAGGATGAGCAAAGCCACCAAACCCTGACAAAGCCTGATTAGCAAGGACATCACTCACCACCCCGAGGCTCAATTCATAGCCAGATAGATGTTTCAGGGGTGCTGGGATAAAGGGCAACAGAACCAAGGAGGAGAGAGAAAGTGCCCTAGCCTGGAATCAATCAGGAGAAGGCTCCAGGAGGAGGTGGCATTTGAGCTGTTGGTGCGTTTTTGTTTTGTTTTGTTTTTTAATTTATTGATTGATTTTGAGAAAGAGAGAGACATTGATTTGTTGTTCCACTTGCATTCATTTGGTTGACTCTCGTATGTGCCCCATGTGGGGACTGAACCCGAAACCTTGGTGCGTTGGGGCCAACTGAGCTCTACCTGGCAAGGGTCTTGAGCTGGTTTTAATGTTCAAGAGAATTAGGCAGGCGGGGGGCAGTGTCCCACAGGGTTCAGAGCAGATATGGGCACAGGCTCATGCCAGAAACTTCCTGAAACCACACCTCCCCCCAATTCCTACAAAGCAGTTGATCACATACTGTGCATGTGCCATGGCCTGTGCTGGACACTCTTCGGCTAGCAGTGGATGAAACAGATCTCATGGTGCTTAAAACTATTGTGTTGGGTAAGGGACAGGGCCTAGAGATGACCCCGAGATTAATGCTAACAGTAAAAGTAGCTTCATTCCAGCCAAGCAATGGAAAACCATCTCGGTGGGCACCATCATGTCCCTAGTTAACAGGTGAGGAAACCGAGGCTCAGAGCTGCAAGGATAGGCCAAGGTCACAGAGCCAGACCTGTTATTCCCGGGTTTTTTAAGGGGACAGAGCTGTCCTTGGTGCGGCTCTCTGGAATGCTCTGGGCTGCAGGTGCGGGCTAGGCCTCTCTTCTCCACCAGCAGGAGAACCGCCAGGCTCCTCACACAACAGTGTGAGGAGGGTTGTTTGAACTTTTGTGGCTCAGCTTCGGAGCACAAGGTCAATCATATGACTGATTAGCAGGGCCTGTGAGCCACATGGAGAGGGATTTTTAGGGATTGTTCAGAGCAAAGTGTCTCCAGGCCTGATCTCCCACCTCGGAGATGAGGGGGAACTGTGGAAGCCCTGGCCAACTAGAGGACTAATGGGGCCCCCACGTGGCCCCTCCCCTTACCTACCCACCTCATGAAGACCACAGTGATTAAGGCTCTCTACATCTGGACAAGAGCTTCGGTGAGCCAGGCATTGTGTTGAGCACTTTGGGGGCACAATGCACTGTGTGTTCTTGCACTCCATGCAGGCCTGTCCCTATTTCACAGATGAGGAAACTGAGCTCAGTGAGGTCAAAGTCAGTTGCCTAAAGGCACATGCAACCCCTAAGCAAGTCCTATCAAAATATACCTTTAAGCCTGGCTGGGCGTCATTCCATGGTTGAGCATGACCTATGAACCTCCCGGAGGTCATGGTTTGATTTGAGTGGGCTTGATCCCCATAGGGGGTGTGCAGGAGGCATCCAATCAGTGATTCTCTCTCATGATTGATGATTCTTTCTCTCTCTTCCTCTCTGAAATCAATAATATATATACCTTCAAAATATCACTTGGCCCAGCCCCTGTACTCCTTCTGTGCCACCATGCACGTCACATTCAGTGTTATCACTTGCCTAGAAAGATGGGCAATTAAGTCTGAGAAAGGTCAGATTTTAGCAAACCTGTACCTTGGACAAATTGAACACCTCCAGATACCTCTCCATCTTCACAAAGGTAACCAAGTCTTATTCAAAGTGTATTTTTGTTCTTTAACTATTAATATCCTATCTAATAAAGAATAATATGCAAATTGACCATCACTCCAACACACAAAATGGCTGCCCCATGTGGTCAAAGATGGCTGCTCCCATGTGAACACAAGATGTCTTCCACAAGATGGCCAGCAGGGGAGGCAATTGTAGGCAATCAGGCCTGCAAGGGAGGGCAGTTGTGGGTGATCAGGCCAGAAGAGTAGAGCAGTTGGGAGGGACTAGGCCTGCAAGAGAGGGCAGTTGGGTGTAATCAAGCCTGCAGGTGAGGGCAGCTAGGGGTGGCCAGGCTGGCAGAGGGAAGTTGGGGGCAATCAGGCTGGTAGGGGAGCAGTTAAGAGTCAATCAGGCTGGCAGGGGAGTGATTAGGGGGTGATCAGGCTGGCAGGCAAGTGAGCAGTTGGGAGCCAGCAATCAGACATCCCTCAAGTTGCTCTCAACTGCCCTCTCCTGCAGGCCTGGGCCCTCCCAACTGCCCTTCCCTGCAGGCTTGGTCACCCCCAACTTCCCTCTCTGCCAGCCTGGCCACCCCTAACTGCCCTCATCTGCAGTCTTGATTACACCCAACTGCCCTCCCTTGCAGGCCTGGTCCCTCCCAACTGCTCTCCTCTCCTGGCCTGATCGCCCACAACTGCCCTCCCTTACAGGCCTGGTCCCTCTCAAATGCCCTCCCCTGCTGGCCTGATTGCCTACAACTGCCTCCCCTGCTAGCCATCTTGTGGTGGACATCTTGTGTCCACATGGGGGCAGCCATCTTGTGTGTTGGAGTGATGGTCAATTTGCATATTACTCTTTTATTAGATAGAACATTAATAGTTAAAGAACAAGCGATCCCAGATCGGAGAGGGTGCAGGCTGGGCTGAGGGACCCACCCCTCCCATGCATGAATTCCGTGCAGTGGGCCTTTAGTTTAAGTGTACACACACACACACACACACACACACACACACATGTTATATACCAAATATTGCCCATCTTTTTTTTTTTATATTGCCCATCTTTGATCTTTAGATAGAGGACCACACAGAACACTTTCTTCTGAAACTTGCCTTTTCTCCTTCTTTGTTGAGTTGGTGCCCGCAGCTCCGGTTTGTTCATTTTTCACTGCTGAGTGGTACTCCACGGAGAGGCTCTAATTCAATCTTTTGTTCCTGTGTTTAACTCCCACTGGTTCAGGTGGTGTGTCTTTGATTCCGATGTTATAGATGGGAAAATGGTTTGGAGAGGTTAAAGGCTCATCTGGGATTAACCAGCTTCTAGGTGGCAGAAAAACCACATTGAGCCTCAAATGATGTTCACATGCTCTTTCTATAGTAAATTGTGTGAAGAAGAGGGAAGAGACCATGTAGCCAGGCTAGTTCTAGGACCATCTCAGCTCTCAGGGAGTGGCCGGGAGAGGGGCCTTGACATGGTATGGATTTGGGAAGGTTGCCCAGTGGTTGGACACCACCCAGCCCCAAATCCACCTGTGGGCCTCAGTCCACCCCAGGGCTAGTGTGGGGACACAACACACAAGTCACAAAGTAGAGTGTGGCTCCATAAGACAATTCCACCTGGAGCATGAATGAGAAAATCCACGCTAAGCCTCAGTTTCCTCATCTGTAATATGGGGATAATCATTGTACCTGCCTAGAGGAAGGCTCAAACCTTGTTTAGAGCATCTGAGATTCAATGATCCTGAGGAACCTTATCTCAGGTTTCTCCAGACTCACTCATTCATTCATTCATCCAGCAAACGCTGGACATCTGCTATAGGCCAAATGTGAAATGGGGCACTCAACAGCGACTGAGAATTAGGAGTCAGGATAGGGCAGAGGACACGGCCACAAGCTGTGGCAGATGGTGCTCTAATCACAGATCAGGAACTGTCCGTGTGATCCTGAGTCACCCCACCCTCCTCACCTGTGGGGTGGGCTTTGTGAAGTGCCTAGATCCTCATGTGGCTCCAGGGAGGTGGGCTGTGTCATCCTCCCTGACCTGGGCAGAGCACAGCCTGCACACACCACCCCCTCAGGCAGAGGCCAGCCTATGAAGCCCCCCTTCCCCCCCTTCCCCCCTTTCCTCGTGAGCATCCTGGAGCCCAGGGCACTGGCTGCTGACATCACCCCACACTGGGCGGGCCCTGGGATGCGGTTGTGGACGCAATTGGACTGTCAGCTCATGCCCCAGACATGTAGGCACGTCACCCTGAGAACTGGGGCCCAAGGAAACCCCCCTCCTCTCCTGCCTCCTCCCTCACATTCCCAGGGGAGAGGCAGCTGCTTCTCTCAGAGTTTCCACAGCCACCCCTGCCTGCCCACCACTAAAGAACAGCAACCCTTGGCGCCTGGCACAGGCCCCTGCCCACCCTGCCAGGGGCGGCCTCTGCCAGGGAGTCTGCCCACCCTCATGTCGTCACTCAGGCACGAGGCACCGGCTTGACGGGAACGCAAACCTGGCAGGAAGAGCCGGTTCAGGTCACCCTTGGGGACTGCTTGGCTCAGACCACGCAGGCCTTGCTGGGAAATCTTGCTGGGGTATCACCAAGGGCCACGGGTCCTGCTGGTCCCTTCCTCTCACCCTATTGGCTTGTCTGTGAGAAGCTCCGTCTTTCTCTGCCTCTCATGTCCCCTCACTGACTTCAGAAAGACCCATCGTGAGGTGCTTCCAGGCCCCCAGTCCAGATGGAGATGTGACAGGTCGATTTACAAGCTCAGGAGCTGGGTCAGAGGGCCAGGGCGCTGCCGCCATTGGTTTGTGTGACCCTGGCTCCCTGCATGTCCTGTCTAAGCCCTGGTGGGATTCGATGGGGTGACGGAGGGGGCAGGGCCCGCAGAGGAACCAACACTGAAGTCCAGGACAAGGAGGCGAGTGTGTCTCCTCCTCTGCTGGAGGGGTTCACACCCTGGACTCCAGCAGCTGGAGGCGGGAGGCAGCGGGTGGGTGCTGAGCTGGGTACGGCTGGTAAGTGCATGGGTCGGGGCGTGGCAAAGAGATGGTAGCCAAAGAGAGACAGGGACAAAGAGAAAGAGGAAGGATAGGGGGACTGAGAGAAAGACAACCAGCAGAGAAACGGAGAGGATGGAGGGCAGGGCAAGGGAAGGGGTGACAGCCATGGGGTGGGGGCCCAGAACACGTCCTCAAAGAAGGGGCATTTGAGCTGAGCCCAGAGAGTGCCTGTGGAAATCAGTGTTTGGAGCTGAGAGAGGCCCAAGGAGAGGTTCGTCTGGTCCAGGACAGGGGGGCGATGAGTCCTGCCCCCTGGTGTCCTTCAGTGCCAGCAGAACCCACTGTCCCACCACAGATTGCTCCTCTCTCCTCTTGCTCCCCCTGCAAGGGTGGTGGCCCACGCATTTCACACTTAAAAAGTTGGGCTGAGCCTAGCCAGGTGTGGCTCAGAGGTTGAGCATCGACCCAGGAACCAAGAGGTCACTGGTTTGATTCCGGGGCACATGCCCAGGTTGTGGGCTTGGTCCCCAGTGGGGGGCATGCAGGAGCAGCCAATCAATCATTCTCTCTCATCGTTAACGTTTCTCTCCCTCCTTCTCTCCCTTCTTCTCTGAAATCAATACAAATCTATTTTAAAAAAAAATGTTGGGCTGAACTTTGTGCCCAGATGTCCCAGATCTGAATTATGGCAGACATAGCTGGAAGGAGCTTTGGGGGTGAAATCACTGTCCATGTGGGGAAACCGAGGCACAGAGTGAGTCAGGGACTTGCCTGTGACCACCTAGCAGAGATGGCATGAGTGCCCAGGCCTCTTGGCCTCTGGGTGGCATTGTTAGCAAGATCACAGCATCAGCTGCGGGGAGTTCCGTAAGCTCTTTCTCCAGAGCAAACACACGTAGACTGGCATCTTCTCAGCCAGAGGAAGGAGGGCCGGAGCCTGGCTCTCCCTGCCACTCGCTGCCAATATAACTGTAACACTAACAAGTGAGAGGAAAAGGACTTTGGCACCTCCTCGGGGCCAGGCGCCATGCTAGGCACTCATAGATAGGAACTAATTCACAGCTGACAGCAGCTTTACAGCAGGGGCTGCTAGTCCCATTTTATAGATGGAAAAATTGAGGCAAGAGAGATTAATGTCAGGAACTCGACACCTGGTTGTCACCAAAGGGGGCCTTACTTTCCCAAGGCCACACAGTAAGGAGGACACCGGTGTCCCAGGCCATAAGTTTGAGGAGGAAAGCTGAAGAGGAAATGTGGGGTCTCTGAGGATGCATGCCAGGGGAGGGGGGAGCTGGGTCTGTGTAAATCCACAAATATGCCCACAGCCACAGCTCTCCCCTCCAAGGACAGGAGGGATCACGGAGGCAGAGGGAGGTAGATGGAGAAAGTGAGGCACACGTGTGACATCCATCTCCCTGACCACCCCTTCGGGATGTGCCTTATGTTTTCCCTTATTCTTCACTAAGCTGAGTCCTTGGCCTTGGCTCCTCCAGCCAGCCTAGGGTTTAGCTGTTGTTTTGAGGTTTAGCAGGTGCGGGAGCTGGAGAGAAGGGTTCCTGCCCCAGGCTCTAAGGATGGCCCATTTTTTAGTTGGGGAGGGGGGGCAGGAGGCGGGGTAGGAAGCGTTTCTTACCTCCCTTACCTGCTGAGTGACCCTGGTAAGATTCAGGCCTCAGTTGTCTGTCGGTCTGTTGAACAAGGTGGTCTCTGAGACGTTTCCAGCTGGGTAGTCTGTGTCAGGGATGCTCCAATGTCTGAGTGGCAGAGTCATTGACCTGTGCCTCGTTTATTTCAGAGATGAAGAAAGAGCAAGACAGTGAGGGCCAGGGAGGGAGAGCGAGAGAGAGAAGGATAAAAGTGTGGCAAGCAGAGAAGGCGCACAGGTAAGGACATGGGGAGTGGGGGGTGAACTAAATCAGAGTGTGGGGGTGGGAAGCACAAGGGAACCCGCCAGGCCAGTCTCTCCCTGACAAGGGCACAGGGCCTATAATGAAGTCAGGGGCAGCTGGAAGCCACAGCTAAAGCAACCCCAGCCTGCAAGGTTTTCTTCTCTGGAGGAAGGAAGGAGGGAAGGAAGGAAGGAAGGAAGGAAGGAAGGAAGGAAGGAAGGAAG
>JAAGEH010000125.1:8029568-8122180 GCA_011751065.1 Lasiurus cinereus
AGGAAGGAAGGAAGGAAGGAAGGAAGGAAGGAAGGAAGGGAGGAGATTGATGGGAGGTGGAGTGATGGCTGGATGGCTGGATGGCTGGATGGTGGGTGGATATGTGGATGGATGGATGGATATGTAGATAGTTGGAAGGATGAGTTTGTGCATAGATGGATAAATAAACGAGGTAAAGTCCCCATCATCAAGAAGCTCCCGGGTGGGCAGGAGGGCTACCCTTGTTCACAACTCATTTCTACCCCAGACAAAAGGCTCAGGGGCCCTGAAGGGGAACCTGCAGATTCCCAGGGACCGTGATCTCCCCTTAGTCAGTGGGAGCCCCGTTCAGTCTCCTCTGCAGAGGCCCTGTTGTGAGCCTGGCCTTGGGTTAGGCACAGGACAGGGCAGCAAGTGTGGCGTTAGGCATGATCCAACTCTGGACTCAGTTCTGCTGTGTCCTTGCTGTGTGGACTTGGACAAGTTACTTTTCCTCTCTGGGTCTCAATGCCCTCACTGAAATGGGTGCATTTAGAGATCACATCAGCATGTGGCTAAGTACCTATGTCTGGAGCCAGACTGCCCAGCTCTGCCATTTGTATGGTATTGTCTTGGGCTGGTCAACTTCACCCTCATGTGACTTAGCTTCCCCACGTGTAAAATGTGGATGATATCAGTCCTCTCCCAGGGCATTGTTTTGAGGATTAAATGAAGTGCTTGCACAGAGTCATTGCTCATAAATGTTAGCTGTTACCCACGCCACAATGCAGTTAGGAAAAGAAAATGAAATCACGCCGGTAAATGCTTGGATGGATGCCCAGAGCACTGGATGCTCTCCATAAATTTCGTTATCTTTAATCTCCAACACGATCCTGTTTTCCAGATAGGAAAACTGAGGCTCTGAGATGAAAAGTGACTTGGCCCAGATCAAGCAGCACATAAGTGGTGGGAGCCGTGATTCACAAGCAGGCCTGGCCGACCCTTCAGCTCTATGCAGGAAGTGGCAACTGCAGGCCTTGAAGCATGAATAAGATTTCAGCAGGTGACGAAATGGGCTGGCCAGAGAGGCCGCTGGGCGCAAGGCCCAGCTGGGAGAGCGTAAGGCATAACTGGGGAATCACGTCAGGGGTCTGGCCAGGGGAGTGCCAGGAAGGGGCCAGGGCAATGAAGCAGAGGAGGGGCTGGTTGGATATGGGGTCTGGAAGCCGGGTGCTGCTGCAGTGGAGGTAGAATGAATGGGCCGGGGAGAGGGACAGATAAGAGGTGGCACCAGCCTGCCAGGGTAGCAGTGTGTGGAGTGTAGGACAAGGTTAATATCTTCATGCACGCCAAGACCAAGCATAGTGCAGAAACCACCTGGAGAAGTCTCCAAAAAATAGTAATACCAGTGGACACCGCTTATGATGTAAGAACAGCATATGGCCATTTTGTGGGTGAGAGGTAGGTGCCCCTGCCCATTTCATAGATGAGGAAACTAAGTATGTCAGGGACAGGCTTAGGCCTGAAACCTAGGGCTTTTGGAGTCAGGGTGGGAGGAGGGTACATGGCCTGAGAAGTACACCAAGTAGCAGGACAAAGCAGAGAAACCTGATCGCATGTTTACCAGCTCAGAGATTAAGGCTATGCTGCTGGGAGCTTACCAGGAGGCAGGCAGGTAGCAGCAGGCTGTGGGGAGCAGGGGTGGGGGCAGTGGGTGGCCCAGGCCAGTGGTTCCCAAGCCATGCTGTCTGCCAGTCACCAGGTTTATTTAACACATTTGCTCATCAACACCCTCTTCCCCCCCAAAAAAAAAGGATATGTGTGTGTGTGTGTGTATATATATATATATATTATTTCAGAGAGAAGAAGGGAGAGGGAGAGAGGGATATAAATATCAATGATGAGAGAGAATTATTGACCAGATGTCCCCTGCACGCCCCCTACTGGGGTTTGAGCCTGCAACCTGGGCATGTGTCCTGACCGAGAATCGAACTGTGACCTCCTGGTTCATGGGTTGATGCCCAACCATGGAGTCACACTGTCCAGGCATCAACCCACTTTTTAAAACATCTTCATAGCAGAAGGTAACCTTGACTATGCCACTGTTCCAGATCTAAGCACTTTATACCCACCAACCCTCCTAACAGCCCTCAGGCCAAACAGGGGTTCCAGTGCTATTCTTAAACTAGACAGGTAGGGACACTGAGGCAAGAAGAACCGCCTGAGTGCACACAGCAATGAACAGGCAGAGCTGGGTTTTGAACCTGGACCACCAGACCCCCCTCAAGGCCCTGGGCTTAACCCCTCCACTGCCTGACATTATTGCGAGGGTCAGCATATTTAAAAAGGAAAAAGCCACATCACATCTGAGAAATGGCTGCTATCCACAGACGGCACAGAAAAACAAATGTATAAGAAAGAACAGCTTTTGAAATCTCTTTAGCTGCTGGCACCTGGGAGAGTTCAGAGCCAGAGCCCTGCTTCACTTTGCTAACAGGACGGAACAGCAAATGGCAGAGAGGATTCTGAGACAGCCAGCCCTGTGCGGAGCCCTCCTGACCCAGTCAGAAAGACTGAGCAGAAGCCCTCAGAGCACCGACCCTGAGTGCCACACCACACTGTCTCCAGTTCCTCGGGGAACGCACTTTCCCTGGGGGCCTGCCTGCGGGGCAGTGAGAATGGGCCACTTTTGACAGATAAGGAAACTGAGCCTGTTCAGTGAGGACACAGCAGAGCCAGGGTTCGGATCCTAATCTTGTGGCTCCTCGTTTTCTGTGCTTCCCTCAGCACACCCCCTCCCTTTAGGTTGAAGATCCCTAGAATCTAAGGTGGCCTTCACGCATTCTTTCATTCAATCATCCATTCATTCATCAAGGACTTCCCATGCCTACGATGGCTGGCATTCTACAGGGCCAGGGACCCAGCAACAGGCCACTTCCAGGAGAACTTATCTGGTAGGGAGACAGACCCCAAACCCAACCATTGCATGAGAAGGGACCCAGAAGAGGTCTAGGAAGGCAGCTAACTCAGCCTGGATCAAGAAGGCTTCCTGGAGGAGGTGGAGTCCAACCTGAATGTGGATGGAGAAGGAAGAGCTTGCTTGGTACCAAGAGAGAGCACAGCTCACCTCTGGAACTTACAGCGTGTTGGGGCTGGGGAGGAGGGGGGAGAGAGGATGCACAGGGGAAACCAAATAACCAAGATCCAATTACTCCTCCAAGAGACTGGCCTGCCCAGGGGCCCCAAGCCCCCTCCAAATCCGATATCAAGGTATCACCAAGCACCTGGCCCAGAGCAGGTAACTTCTTCTCCAAAAATGTCGAGTCATAAAGCTGCATAGCTGGGAGGGCCTGCCTGCATGTCTGCACATGAACAAGAGGGAGATGGAGGTCCAGAGAAGGCATTGGACGTACCCACAGTCACACAGCTAGGTGTGAGCTCATATGGGCTCATAACCAGCTCCCTCTGACCCCAGCCCTCTGGTACCACCACCTCAAGGAGGCTGGTACTTCTAGGTTACTGGGTACCTGCTCAGGTTCCTGTGGATCCTGAAGACCCGGGGATGAATAATGATGGTGATGACGGTAGTTAACCGTCCTAAGCACCAACTGTGCTGCTGTAAATGTTTCTCATGTATTACCTACCACTCACAATACTCACAAAACCCCTAGGTGGGTGCTATTGTTATTCTCTTTACACCTGGAAGGAGGCCCAGGCAGGTAAAGGAACTGGCCGGGGGCCCACAGCAGGTAAGTGACAGAGCTGGGCTCTGAGCTCAGGCTGTCTCGCCCTGGAGCCCCCTTGTGGGATCATGAGCCTTTGTCCTCCTAAGCCACAGCAGGCTCTTAGGGACCCCTCGGAGCAGACACACACATCAAGCAGACACACACATCGACTCTCTAATGAGGTGGAAGATGCCTCAGCGGAGGAGAATGTGGCTCAGGTGACACGGCCAGCCCTTCCACCTTGAGATTGGTTTCTCCAGGCATTGACGGCACTGTGTCCTCAGTTGTACCTTTTTCTTAGTAACTCTTGGCCCTGAACTTCTAGGTGCGTCAGAGAGAGAAGACTGACGCCCTTGGCCGGGCTTAGCTGGCAGCCCCCTGGGCTGGGAGGGGCCATCCCCCAGCCAGGCCTGGCTCCCAAAGTCAAAGTCGGAACACAGAGCAGCACCCCTCCATGCCACCCAGCCTGGTGATAGCCCAGGGGTTGGTAGGCGGGGCTCTCAGCCTCCGGTGTGCTCTGCTCACACCTGCCTCTATTAGCCTGCTGGAATGTAGTGCCCTGGCAGGGCCCGGAGGCTCAGGTGTGGTGGGTGAGGCCTGGAAGGTGCTGAGTGGGGTCTCCGGTGGGGACTGGGATAAGCAGCTGCTGTGTTTGAATCCTGTGCCAAACTTCCTACCTGGAAAATTCTGGACAGTCTCTAGACTTCTCAAAGTCTCAGTTTCCTCACCTGCGAAACGGGGATGATGATGCCAAGCTCATAGTTTGTGTTGTGAGTACTGAAATGAGAAAATTTGAAAAACAGCTAGCAATAGAGCTGGAAATTAGTTAATTTAAAACTGAAAGGAAGAAAGGCGCAATTAGCTAGTGCCAGGCACACGGCAGTGATCACAAACAATGGTTTCCATCTCTGTGTGAGCCCACACTGCTTTCTAGCCTCCCTCAGTATTCAATCTTGATTAATGGGAATAATGGTTTATGGTTTGGGCTGAGGAGGTTTCTGAGGATCAATCTAGGAACAACAGGAGAAAGGTTTCAGTTAGTGATGCCTGTCATGCACCAGACAGAACAGAGGCGTATGTCCCCTCTCTCCTGTCTTACCTTCCCTTCTCCTCCCCTCTCCCTTCCTTTCTCTTCTCTTCTCCCTTCCTCTGCCCTCTCCTCCCATTTCCATCCCTCTCCACTCCTCTCTTTCTCCAGTTCCTATTGGCTTTACTTTCAAAACATACCCAGAAATCACTCACTTCTTGCCATATCACTGCTGCCACCTGGTGCAGCCAACATAATGTCTCTTGCTTCTCCCTTACCTTTTCAGCCTCTTCTCACAGGGCCCAGAAGGATCCTGTTAAACCCTAAGTCAACCTTCATTCGCCTCTGTTCAGCAGTGCCTCCATGAGATCAAAGCCAAAGTCCTCATAGTGGCCCACAAAACCTGTACAGTCTGATCCCCATCTCCTCTGAGGCCTCACCTTCCATTACCTTCCCCTTGTCACTCTGCTCAAGCCTCACTGGCCTCCTACTTGTTCAAATCTCAGGTCTCTGCTTCAGGACCTTTGCACTTGCTTCCCCCAATCTGGAATCTTCTCCCCTCAAATAGTCACACTAATCTCTCACTTCTGTGGCCTCTACGCAAATGTCCTCCTGTCAGTGTACTCTTTCCACTAGTTATTTATTTTTAATCCTCACTGGAGGATATATTTGAATATATTTATTGATTTTTAGAGAAAGAAAAAAGAGAGAGAAAAACATTGATGTGAGAGAGAAACATTAATTGGTTGCCTCTGGTATGCACCCCAACGGGGGTCCAAACCAACAACATGCCCTAACAGGGAATTGAACTTGTGATTCAATTCCGGTGTATGGGATGATACTCCAACCAACCGAGCTACACCAGCCAGAGCAGTCTTCCCTGTATTTAAAATGGAAAACCCAGCTCAACTGGTGTGGCTCACTGGTTGAGCATTGATCCATGCATCAAAAGGTCACTGATTTGACTCCTGGTCAGGGCACATGCCCGGGTTGCAGGCTCGAGCCCAGCAGGGGCCATGCAAGAGGCAGCCAATTGATGTTTTACTCTCACATCAATGTTCCTCTCTCTCTCCTTCTGTCTTCCCCTCTCTCTCAAAATCAAGAAACTATTCTTAAAAACAAACAAACAAAAAACAACAAAAACAAAGATCTGCTGCCTCCTTCCTGATTTGCAGCTTTCCAGAAGTTCATGCCTACATCTGGATGGGGTCTTATCTTTTTTTTTTTTTAATATTTTTTCATTTATTTCAGAGAGGAAGGAAGAAGGAGAGGGAAATAGAAATATCAATGACTGTCATTGATCAGTTGCCTCCTGCATGCTGCCTACTAGGGATAAGTCGACAACCCAGGCATGTGCCCTTGACCAGAATCGAACCCAGGACCCTTCAGTCCACAGGCCGATGCTTTATCCACTGAGCCAAATCAGCTAGGGTGGGTCTGGTCTTTAGTGATAAAATTGTCCCTGGGGTGGGGGTGGGGGATCTGAGAGGAACTGGCTCTTTTAGGCACAGATGGTCACTCTATCCATGGGGGTTGGGAGAGGGCAGGGATTAGAGCTTCATGGATTACATTTCTCCTATGGGACATATCTTCCTGGGAGTATTCCTCTGTCCCCTGGACCTGTCCCTCAACCTAGCTGCCTGGTGGATTTCCAGGGGACTTTATAAAATCCAATACCCAGGGCCACCCTGGAGTCAACATTTCCTAAGCTCCTCAGCTGACTCCAACATTTGCCAGCATCGAGAAGCTGTGGTGAGAGCACTGCCTTGGAGTCCAACACAGGTGGACTCCGCGTCTAGCTACTTCCATGCTGGATGACTATAGGATTACTTGGCAACCTCTCTGAGCTTGTCTCCTCCTCCTTCCACGGGGAATGACATTCTCATCACCAGGCTAAAGGAATTAAATCATATAATTTGGCCGAATCACCTGATAGAGGTCAAAAAAGAATAGCAACTAAAATAATCAGGCTCAGAGGGAAACCAAGATGGCGGCATAGGTGAACACCTAAACTGCTGCCTTGCACAACAATTTCAAAAGTACAACTAAAAGACAAAACGGACACCATCCAGAACCACAGGAAAGCTGGCTGAGTGGAAATTCTACAACTAGAAGGAAAGAAAGGGGCACGTGGAGACTCAGAGGAGCTGCAAAAAGCTGAGGTATAGAGATAGGTACGTGGACAGGATGGGCAGTAGAGATTGAAACTCCTGACTACACTGAACCCCAGTTCTGGGTGAGACTCCTACGGGGGGAGTCTGGACTGTCGGAAAAAGGAAGGAGTGCATGGAAACTCACAGGAGCCACGAAAGGCAGAGGTCTGGAAGAGCACTCGCCAATGCATGCAAAGAGAACTGACTGCTGCCTGTGCCACTGGCTTTCTCTAGCGGGAGGAAGACAGAACCTCCTGACTGTGCTGAACTCCACTTCCAAATGCACTGAACCCCAGTTTTGGGCGACCCAGACTCATACAGGTCCCCGGAGTGCATGGAAACTTAGGGGAGCTGCAAAGGGCAGAGGTCTGGAGGTGCAAAAGTGCAAGTGTGGGCAGAGAGGGCTGTAGCAATTACTGAGGGACACTGAAACCCAGGGGCCACATAGGGCAGGGCTGATGGGAAGCCAAGACTGTGTGTTCAGCCCTGAGACTCTGCCCCATCCAAGCCCAGCACAGAAATTTTTGCAATTTTGCAAGTCTTGTATCATAAGGCTGACTCCAGCACAGAAGTTCTCCCTGTGTAGACACAGCTGATCCTCACAACCAATTGGCTTGGAGGTCAATTCCCCCAGTGATACCAATAACAATCAAGACTTAACTACAACAAGGCTGTACAAACAGTCCACATAGGGGTGCACCAAGAGAGTCCACCTCATGTAACTGGGGAGGCAGAGCTACTGGGCCATATAGGATAATTAGCACACAAAACTACTCTACCAACTCAGGGAAGCAGCGAAAATGCGAAGACAAAGAAAGAGATCACAAACGAAAGAAATGGAGGAAAACAAATAACTGGATATAGAGTTTAAAACCACAGTTACAAGGTTTTTCAAAAATTTCCTAGAAAAGATGGATAAATTTAGCGAAACCTAAGAGGAGATGAAAAAGGCCCAACTAGAAATTAAACATACACTGACTGAAACAAAAAATACTATGCAGAGACCTAACAGCAGACTAGAGGAATGCAAGAATCAAGTCAAAGATTTGAAATACAAAGAAATAAAAAACATTCAACTGAAAAAGCAAAAAGAAAAAAGAATCCAAAAATTTGAAGATAGTGTAAGGAGCCTCTGGGACAACCTCAAGCATACCAACATCAGAATTATGGGGGTGCCAGAAGAAGAGAGAAAGCAAGTTACTGAAAACCTATTTGAAGAAATAATAACTGAAAACTTCCCACACCTGGTGAAAGAAATAGACTTACAAGTTCAGGAAGTGCACAGAACCCCAAACAAAAGGAATCCAAAGAGGACTACACCAAGACACATCATAATTAAAATACCAAGAGCAGCCGAAGCCAGTTTGGCTCAGTGGATAGAGCGTCGGCCTGCGGGACCAAAAGGTCCCGGGTTCGATTCCGGTCAAGGGCATGTATCTTGGTTGCGGGCACATCCCCAGTAGGGGGCGTGTAGGAGGCGGCTGATCGATGTTTCGCTCTCATTGATGTTTCTGACTCTCTATCCCTCTCCTTTCCTCTCTGTGGAAAATCAATAAAATATATTTAAAAATAAATAAATAAATAAATAAATTACCAAGAGCAAAAGCAGAGAATATTAAAAGCAGCAAGAGAAAAACAGTTAATTACCTACAAGGGAGTACCCATATGATTGTCAGCTGATTTCTCAACAGAAACTATGCAGGCCAGACAGGAGTGGCAAGAAATACACAAAGTGATGAATAGCAAGAACCTACAACCAAGATTACTCTACCCAGCAAAGTTCTCATTCAGAATTGAAGAGCAGATAAAAGCTTCACAGATAAGAAAAAGCTAAAGGAGTTCATCAACACCAAACCAGTATTGTATGAAATGCTAAAGGTACTCTTTAAGAAGAGGAAGAAGAAGAAAAAAGTAAAGATAAAAATTAGTAACAACAAATACATATCTATCAACAAGTGAATCTAAAAAATCAAGTGAATAAAAAATCTGATGAACAGAATAAACTGGTGAATAGAATAGAATCAGGGGCATAGAAAGAGAGTAGACTGACAATTCTCAGGGGGAAAGAGGTGAGGGGGTTGAGAGGAGAGACTGGACAAAAATCATACACCTATGGATGAGGGGGAAGGTAAGAGCAGAGGGTGGGATGAGAGCTGGGTGGAGGGGGATGATGGGGGGGGGAGAGGAACAATTGTAATAATCTGAGCAATAAAGATTTATTAAATTAAAAATAAATACAATAATCAGGCTCATACACTTTGATTCGGAGCATGCTAAAAAGGCGCTTCTGGAGCAGAGTTAAGCTGAAACCCATCCAGCTGAAGTCTCCTCACAGTGTTTGCTTTATATTGTCCATCCTCAGGGAAGGTTCTGAAATGAATGCCATTGTTGCAGTGGGCGGCTAACTCGACCTCTGTGTGGGAGAACAGCGGCCCCTGCAGTGTTTGACCCACTGCTCTTTCTGCTTAGAGGGGCCACGGCCATGACAGCTAGTCAGATCCTCTGCTCCCAGACATGTCCCTGCAGGACTGTCCGGGGCCTCAGGATGGACCGAGAGGAGGCAGGAGAGCAGGACGCTCACCCCATGCAAGCACACACCTTGTGTTATACACTCTACGTCAGCTTCATGAAACACAAGTGTAACTGGCCCTTACTGACTACTTCCACATCGTGTTGTGAGCATGTTGCATGCATCTCCTCATTTGGTCCTTTTAAAATCACTCTATGAGCTCCGCACTATTATTCTCCACTTTACAGGTGGGGGAATCGAGGCACAGAGCAGTCAGGTAACTTGGTCAAGCTCACAGCTGGAAAAGGGCAGATGCAAGATTTGAACCCAGGCCTGAAGGCCTCACACACACTCAAGTACTTCACTGTGCTGTGTCTGTTATCAGTGTGAATGATTGAGAACGATTGCCAACACTCGACAAAGGCAGAAACTGAAGTTCTGGGGCCTGAAGCACCTGGCCACCCAGCCAGCAAGAGGCAGAGATGGAATTTGGTCTTGATCTGTCTGGCTTTAAAACCTACCTTTGACTGTCTGTTCTTGCAAGGTGTGAGAATTAGTCATTGCTTGCTTCACTTGCTTGTTTCTTCATTCATCTCTCTCTCTCTTTCTCTCTCTCTCTCCCACCTCAGCAGTTACTGAGTACCGGGTCTGTATCTGGCCTTGTTCTGAGTGCTGGGGAGGCAGAGATGAGACAGGCCCTCTGCCCCCCAGGTCCTCCCAGTGGTGGGGCAGACAAACAAACAACCTCCCCAGGGTTTGGAGGAGAGAGAAACTGATTCTGTCTGGGAGAGCAATCCAGAGGAAGTAGTTTTTAGTTGGGTATCAAGAGATGAATAGGAGTTCACCAGAAGTGTGAACGAGGCAGAGTGAATGGCAAGTACAAAGTCATGGCCACGTGAAAGTGTGTGCTCTATTTGGGGACATCAAACAGTTTGGTGTCACAAAGATAGTAGAGTGCATACGGGCCAATGTGATGGGGAGAAGGCTGCTCAGTGGTGCAGGTGAGCAATGATGGGGCCTAAATGAGGACAGTGGTGGGCTGGAAAGGGAGGGGGCATTTAGGTTAGATGAAAGCAGGAAGAGAGGTTGACTCCTGAACTTCCCAAAATGAGTGGAAGGGGAGAT
Source organism: Lasiurus cinereus (assembly GCA_011751065.1). Taxonomy (NCBI): domain Eukaryota; kingdom Metazoa; phylum Chordata; class Mammalia; order Chiroptera; family Vespertilionidae; genus Lasiurus; species Lasiurus cinereus. Next base: position 8,040,066 of record JAAGEH010000125.1, read on the forward strand.
AGAGACTGTAGGGAAGTGGGGCTCACTGCAGGCAGGGTAGAGTAAGGGAATGGGGGTGGAGGCATGCCCCTATAACCAGGACCTGCCTGGGGCGTGTGAATCACCTCAGAAATCCCAACCGTAGGTGTCAAAGTCATTTAACTCTGCCAGGGGGTTGCCATAGAGAGAAAAGGCGCTAGACTGGGGGTCCATGGTATCAGTTACATCACTACCTAGACAAATGACCTTGGGCAAGTCACTTCCTTCTAAGCCTCAGTTTCTCCTTCTGTAAAACGGGGGCCCTAACACCTATATCTTTCAGCCCCATGATTATCAGTCATGGCCTGTCTTTCTTTGTCTTTTGGAGATGTTTGGCTGGTCCCTTCCTCTGCACCCCACTTGGGCTGGGTCCTCACTTTCAGCTTCCTCCCTAATCTCCTGACTCTCACGCTCTTGCTTAGCCAATTCACTAGTCACTGGCACCCGTGGCGCCCCTCCCCCCTTACTGAGGGAACTTTTGGGAATACATTTCTGCCCTTGGCATCCCCTGCTCAACTTCCATGGCTCCCTCTTGCTCCAAGATTAAACACAGGTCTTCAGTGCTCTGGGCCCTGGGCAGGCTGGCCTGGACCTACCCTGCTGCCTCATCACCCACCCCTTGCCGGGCAGGAGTTTCGTGCTTCAGCCTGAGCTCACCTGCCCTTCTGCAAGGAGGCCACACTGCTGTCATGCCTCTGGGCTGCAGCACGAGCTGCCGAGGTGCGTGTCCTCACTGTGTCTGGTGAAATTCCATTCTCACGACGCAGGTTCACATCTGAGGAGTTGAGATCTGAGGGAAGGAACCAGGGAGTCTGGAGGGAGGGGAAAGGAGAGGCGGTGGGATGTTGCCAGCACCTTTGGCCACAAACAGGGTTCTCATCCAAGCTGGCTGCCAGAGCCCAGGGCCTGAGGGGGTGGGCAGCAGGCCACCGGAAGGAGGCAAAGTGACCAGGCAGGACCCACAGGACAGTTTCCCAAGCTGCCAGGAATCTGGAATGTGCAGTCCCATCCTGTCTCATCTGCGGTTGGGGAAATATTCAGCTGAAAACAAACACCCTCATTCCGGATTGAGAGAGATGTCAAGGACCCTCTGACCCAAACAGGAGGGCCTTGCCCTGAAGGTGGAGCCTGGCCATACCCCTTTTCTCCAGCAGGCTCACCTGGACCATGCTGTGTGACTCCCAGTCAGTCGCTCCCCCTCTCTGTGCTACTGCATCTGTTGCCTCTTAGTGAGGGGAAAGACGGGACCCCACAGAGAGGTCTCCACACACTAAGGACTTTTACTTCAGGTTCTGTTTGGAGGCTGTGTTCAAGATGCTGGAAACATCTGAAGAGGAAAGTCTCTGGAAGCGAACAGATCCCCTGGCAGGCCTTGCCTCTTTTAGGAGTTTTATTCAAAGACACGTCGAAACTGCCAATGGCCAAAATGGCTTTTTGCAGAAGTGGGTGCTCCTAAGAACTCAGATGTGCAGTTCTCATCTCAGGGGAATGCCTTCTTCTGTCTCTCCCCTGCCCACATCCCTCCCAGGATGGATGCTCATTTTAGGAAGCTCCTAGTTCAGCTGGAACTGGCTTCCCTATACTAATTTTCTCTTTCCTGTCCCCATAGGTCTGCCCCCACCCCACCCCTCGGCTTCCTCATCCTTGGACACAGCCCTGGGGAAGCCTCAGAAGCCTCGGGTCAGAAATCGGCTCCCTGCTGCTGCCTGCTCCAGGGTGAGTGGTCCCATCTCTCCTCCCCTCTTCCTAGAGATCCTATTGGTACCCCCATCTGGCCAAGAAAGTTGCAGTGGGCGGGGAGGTACAGCAAGAAATAAGCATGTTTAGCCCCGGACAGTGTGGCTCAGTTGGTTAAGCATTGTCCTGTGCACTGAAAGGTCACTGATTCAAATCCTGGTCCCCAGTCAGGGTACGTGTAGGAGGCAGCTGACTGATGTTTCTCTCTCATATCAATGTTTCTCTCTCCCTCTCCCTTTCTCTTTCGCTCTCTAAAATTTTTTTTTAAAAAATCAATAAAAACATATTTTAAAAAAGAAGTAAGCATGTTTGAGGGAGCAGATTTGAGCCCTACAGATGTGGATTCCTAATCCTAGCTGTATCACGTTCTGGCTCTGTTGCTGTGGGCAGATGTCTCAAATTCCCTCAGTTTACTTATCGGTTAGATGGGAACAATGAAAGCATCCAGCTCACAGGGCCGATGTGAGGATTAAATAAGAGGTGGCCCCCCTGCATATGGGGCTCTTCGCTACCCTGTCTCTCTCTCCTCCCCAACCCCTGCCCGTGCACCTTCAGTCAGTCCCTTCCTCCCATCATGCTATGCTCTTTCCAGCCACCATGCCTTTGTATGTGCTGCTCCCCTTGACTGGTATGCTCTTCTCCTTCTCGGTCAGGCCACCCCCCACTCTCCTTTAGAGGGCTCCACTCACGAGCTTTCCTTTCCTCCTTCTCAGGCAGAAAAGATCTCACCCTCTCCTGGTCCCCAACAGCCTCCACACTGGAGAGGTCTGAGGCAGGATAACTGGGATATGGCGCTTGATAGTAGTCCTATGTCCAGATTATATGACTCTGAACGAGATTCTTTCGCTTCCTGAACCTCATTTTGCCTCATCTGAGAAATGGGAATAAGAACCAAGTTCTTGTTCCATGCTCTTGCATGTCCTATGACCCACAGAGGTGACTCTGGTGTGCAGGTACAGCCTTGCAATATGTGCATTTCGGGCCTAAGCTTCAGGGCCCAAGCAGTGGGGTTATGTAAGTTCCGAGACTTATTTTTTACTGCAATTATGACAAACTCCTGGAGCCCTGGGTGAATGGGCCTTGAGCCCCCACTCTTGCTTCTGTGCTTGTTGGGACACACACCAGAATGAATTTAATTACCATCTTGGGCCTCCTTCCAGGTGGGCTCTGCCAGGGCACCTCCCTCTGGATTTCATTAAGTCTCCTGTCAACATCACCCCACTCAGTGCTGCTGCCCGAGGAGCCACAGGAGGACCGGGCGCCTGCCCCAGCCCCGCGTGATGGATTTTGTTTATCCGCTTCTTCCCACAGATTCTTCCTTAATAACCCTGGAGCCAGGAGGCTCCCTGGCAGGAAGGCGGGAGACAGAGTCTGAGTGGAGGCACTGAGGCAGCTCCCTGGTGGCGTGGGAAAATCAGGACAGTGCTGCTAGAGAGGAGCTAGGTTTTTAAGGAATAGATGGAAAACTGTTGGCTTCAGGGGGATCTGAATTTTGGGAGGGAGCTAAGGGGTTCTGGAAGCTGTGATCACTCTTTTCATTAGGAATCCACAAAGGAGCTACTGAACACTGATGTAGACTGAGCCCTGATCATGGTCTCAGACTGATGGTTCATCCCAGTGATAGCCTGGATGTATACAGCCTCAAATATAAACTGAGCTTGGTCCTGATCATAACCTGGGCCCTGACCCTGATCACAGATTGAGCTCTGGCTCTGGCTCTGGTTCCAGACTGAGCCCCGATCTTAACGTTAGCCCCAGGCCTGAATTGGTTCCCAAACTCAACCCCAGTTCTATTCATATACTTACTTCTAAGTTCAGTCTAAGACTAAGCCCTGACTCTAGTTATAGCTTTCCCTGGATCAGAAAACAGACTGAACCCTGATCTTAGTTCCAGGCTAAGCCATGGTCATAACCTTGACTCTGGTCACAGACTGAGTCCTACTTCAGGCCATAGATGGATGCCTGGCCTTAATCACACACTGATCGACAAAGCTGATGCGTGGAATGAACTAAGCCCTAATGCTGACTGTGTACCCAAATTTGTTCTTAGTCCTTGTCTGACCCAAACCTTACCCCCGCTGAATCTTAACCCAAGTTATAGACTGAGTCCTGAGCTCAGACCCTGATCCCTGAATGACCTCTAACTCTATCTTCTGACCCTCATTACAGACTGAACCCTAATTCCAGCTCTAGGCTAAGCCCTAATCCTGGATGCTGCCTGACCACACAGCAAGTTCTCAGATTCTATTTTCCCAAGACTACCCCTTTCAAAGTATAAACTTGTCCCCTAGCAAGGAAATAAAGCAGCCCATTTAGTGCTCATTCCTCAGTCAAGGAAGAGATGTCTGTGAAGGAATGAATCATGGAACTAGGTGTGAGAGGCAGGAGACAGAGGAAAACAGAGACAATTCTTTCCTATCAAGAAACTGAGCTGGGCAGGCGGTTCCCCTGGAGGAACAGGAGGGGAGAGAGAAAATACCATGTTGAGGCTAGGGGAGCAGATGGCTCCAGGCTTCCCCTCTCTGGACAGTGGCTGGGAGCCTTTTAATGTGCCCTGTTGAGAATCATCCATTCTTTCATTGATTCATTCACTCAGCAAACACTACAAAACACCACCCACGAGTCTGGCCTTCATCCATTCCACCATGCATTCAGTCAGCATATCTTAGATGCATAGAGCCCACATTCTGTTGGTGGGTGTTTCCAGGGTTATAAATTACCCTACTCCCCTCCCTTATACCACTACTCCTAGAGTAGGTTCCCAGGACATTGAGAAATGAGTCTTAGAGTCAAGAAGGCATGGCAAGTCACCATCCCTCTCAGAGTCTCAGTTTCCCCTTCTATTAAATGGCAATTGGCCCAGCCGACGTGGCTCAGTAGTTGAGCGTCGACCTATGAACCAGGAGGTCATGGTTTGATTCCCAGGCAGGGCATATGCCCAGGCTCGATCCCCAGTGTGGCAGCCAATCCTCAATCATCATGATGCTTCTCTCTCTCCCTCTCCTTTCCTCTCTGAAATCAATAAAAATATTTTTTTAAAGAAAATGTGAAGACATTAGAGAAAAAAACCCTCTAAACTTCCAGAACCCCTTAGCTCCCTCCCAAAATTCAGATCCTCATATGAACTATAAATTGGGGAGAAGGATGTGACCCATTTGATCTCCTGATGCCATCGTGGGTACTGAGCCCCTCGATGGGCCCCGCCATAATTAATGACCCAAGTGTAGGAATGCTCCCAGCCCCAACTGCCCTTGCCAGCTTTACTGAGGACTGGACAGGCACATAGAACTCTGAGCAGCACGGGCCTCAATGCCGCCTTCCAGTAAATGGGTCGCTCCAGGCAAAGCATATGTGAGGTTACATCCCCACAGTGAAAAAATAACTCAGGGATGAGCAGAGTTGATTTATGGGTCTGGCTGTGGGAAGAGGAAAGGTACATACCCAGCCCTGGAGCTCCTGAGAGGGATTCTGGGGAGGCAGAAGCGGCAAAGCTGCTGAAGGGAGCGAGGGTCCCAGGGTCCAGGAGCCAGCTCAGCATGGGCCGAAGTCAGAAGCCGGTGATGTAAACACCAGGGCCCATGGCTTCAAGTCCCCCCAGTCCTGGTCATGCACACCCCCTTCTATTCCTTCACAATGTCCTGCACCCCTGATGCAATCATGCTCCACCAGCGGCCCTGCCCCTGCCACCAAAAGCCACCTGCTTTGCTGCTCTGTGCCTTTGCAATCATACCCGAAGCCCAGAATATGTTTCTTCTTCTCAACAGACTTCCTGAAAATGTCCTCACCTCTGGGGACCCTGTCCTGGGGTCAAGTCCCTCTTGAGATTTTAGAAACTGTAATATACTTTTTTAATTTTTATTTTTTGGCAATTGTGTTGATGAGCTCTGAGGCTCTGTGGCTATAGATAGGATCTGACTCAGAGCCTGGCTCTCATTCAAGTTTTCTGAATGGATGAATGAGTCGAGTGGGTGGTAGGTGGTGGGTGTAGGGCAGGATGTCTTCTCCAGGGACAGCAGAGCCTCCAGAGGCAGTGACCTTTGTTCTCATATCTTGCTAACCTGCCATGTGTTACCTAGAAATTCCTGGAACCCAGTCCCCAGGATCCAGAGTGTAGCTGGCCCTTCTGATGATTTCTCTCCTATAGTGCTGGGGGCCTGGGATCTGCTCCCTGCTTAGGCTGCATTGGGTCACCTCTGGGTGCCCTGCTCTGGCTGAGCGAGCATTGGGGAAATCACACCTCACACCCTGGCATCCTTTGGTCCAAGGGCACCAGAACAACATCCTCTGCTGAGCCCAGGCTGCAGGACTCTGCAGGTGGCTCTGAAGGCCCACCCCCAGCTTCACATGGCTCTCCCCTCAGCCCTGTACTCCCAAGCTTGCCCTGAGACCAGGTGGGTCACGTGGCAGCTCTAGACTCACATCTGCTTCACTCACACATCTGCATGACCTTTCTCACATGGGGCTCCCTAACTTTGTCTCTTTCCATTGCCCTATCGGCCTAGGATACATCCAGTTAGTTCTCACCCCAAGGCCTTTGCACTGGCTGTTCCTTCTGCCTGGAATGTTCTTCCCCCAGATCTTGGTGTCTCTCCTTCTTCGTGTCTCAATCCAAAGGTCACCTCCTCAGAGGGGCCTTTGCTGACCAGCCCAGGAGGCATGAGGTCAGCCCAGCCCTGCTGTACCTCCACTTGCTGGGTGGTTTCAAAGCCTATCGGAAAGCAACTCCCTTTTGGGCCCAGAGTCTCACACCAGAATGTGTGGGGAGAACAGGGCACTGGGCTGTGAGCTGCTGGTTAAACCTAGTAATGAGAGGTTGTCTAGTTTTCTCAGAGGTTAGAGTGTCAGCCTATTAACGAAGGGTTGTGGGTTCGATTCCTGGTCTGGGTCATGTACTTGGGTTGCAGGTTCACTCCCAGCCCCTCATCGGGATGTGTGCAGGAGGCAACCAGTCAATGTGTCTCTCTCACATCGATGTATCTCTCTCTCTCTTCCTCCCTCCCATCTTCTCTTTCACGCTCTCTGAAAAGCAATGGAAAAAATATCCTCAGGTGAAGATTAACAATAATAATAACAACAAAGAACCTGGTAATGATACCATCTGCCATATTGATGGCCCTAAAAGGATAGTTCATAAGGCTGACTTTATGATTGGGGAAACTGGGCTCAGAGAGGGGAATGGCTTGTCCCAAACCATACAGCACCGAGGGGTGGAGACCACAAATCGACACTCTGCCTGCACCCTTAGCTCCCTCTTCCAGCTCAGTCTCTGCCTCTCTGGCTTCCTGAAGATTTGCCCCTAAAAACAGGCCACAGACTCCATGTAGCACTGCAATGGTGGCAGAGGACAAAGGACAGATTCTGTGCCCAGGAGGGAGGCCGTGTGACTGTGAACCAAGGAGCTGGGACCAAGGTCCACTTAGATCTGCTGGAGCCTGAATTTCTATTCCATTCTATGTCAGTGCCCTGCCCGACTCCCCCCATTTGTCTGAGATATTCCCAGCCTGAGCACCAGAAGTCCTGTATCCCGGGAATCTCAGTCAGCTAAATTGGGATTATTGATCAGTCTTGAGTGAAGGGAGAGCCAGGGAGGTGGGAGGCCCAGCCCAGCAAGGCTGGGAAGTGGGATGAGCTGTGGGAGTGGCAGACAGGGTTGCCTTGGTGTGTCGTGACCCTGCTGAGCTTGGGAGCTAAGATGAGAGAGGCATTCCAGGGGCCATGAAGGCCACGCCCAGGACTTGGGCAGTGGGACCTGCTCTGACATCTTGGTTGCTGCTCCCTGGAGGAAGGAGACGTTGGGAGGAGAAAACTAAGTCCCTGGAACGCTACTCTCAGCAGCCTGGCAGGAGGGCAATGGCGCTGACCCTTTTGCTCTGCCAGCCTCTAGGCGTTGCCAACACAGTGGGTTCTTTCTTGAGAAAAATTCAGTAACAAAACACCCTGTGATTCAGCCTCTGCCTGAGGGGCTTTGTAAGGGGTGGGCAGGGAGATAAGCAAACCCCAAATAGTGGCTGCTCTGGGAGATTTTGTAATTGGAAATATTCTCCTGCCTGTCCCAAAGCCAGAGGCCAGCGGGGGCCGGGGGCCGGATTAACCGTGGTCTGCACCTCCCCAGTGGGGGCGGCACATGCCTGTGGTTTAGGGCGTTGGGGGCTGAATCCAGCTGGAATCTTGGCTGTGAGCACCACAGGCCAACGCAGCTGCCCAGAGGATGTAGGGAGAAGTCCTCACAGCGGAAATGCTGCCTGCACTCCCCACGGCAGCAGCCTCACGCCTGCGTGCTCCCCACAACCCATCTCACAGATGAGGAATCGGAAGTCCAGAGAGGGCACGCAGCTGGCTTACCCAAGGTCACCTTGTCAGCGGCAAACCACCGACACCCCCAGTGCTAACTCAGGTGCTCTGTTCCTCGGAGACACCCATACCAGCACCCCTGCCCTGAGGGTGATGATGTGGGTGCTCTCCACTGCGCCCTGCTTCTCCTTTCAGTCTCCTTTAGGGTTTCCTGAAGACAGGTTACACAAATGAAAACAAGATTTTGAAACCCTTAATGTGAGTCTACTGGTTCTCAAAGTAGGGTTCCCAGACCACCACCCGCAGCATCTGGAAATTGTTAGAGATGCACCTTCCTGGCCCCTTCTCAGACCTCCATTCCTGGAGTGTTAACAAGTCCCCAGGGGAACCTCTGCTCTAGGCCTATTCGAGAGAGGAAGCTGAGGCCCAGGAGGTCTCACCTTGCTCAGGGCAGAGCCCGGAACCCCCCTCAGCTATCTCCAAGCTCCAAGTGCACCCCCACCCCCGGCTCCCCAATAATATGTTCTCTCTGAAGAGAATGGCCTCCTTTGCCTGGAAAGTAATTCATGAGGCCTTCCTCCTCCATGAAACTGCAGCTCCTTGAGTCTGACTCCTCTGAGAACTGCCGGCAGCTCTAGCACCTGCCTAACACGTAAGGAGCTCTCTTTCATACACCTGAGACACTGACCACTCACTCCTCCTCCCCTTTCCTCCTGGTGCCCGGGTCAGGGAGGACAGTGCAGTTAGCTGGGCCCCGTGGTTGACAGCAGGGCGGCCTGAGCCCTGGTCTCCAGTCTAGCCCAGTATGTCTCCCTTGGTCAGGTGCCTTCCCGATCCAGCAAGTTACCTGGATGAACTCAGCGATCTCTGATGCATCATCCCCTGCCCTCTGCCGGCACACACCCCTTCTGCTGGCCTCCTCCTCCCCCTGCATTCCCGTTGGTCTAGGACAGAAGTCGGCAAACTGCGGCTCTCGAGCCGCAGTTTGCCACTCTGTTGACTAATGAGTTTGCTGACCACTGGAATAGGGGCTTAATCACAAGGAATGACAACAGCCTGTAATTATTGGAATTGAGAGTCTAGGTCAGTGGTCGGCAAATTCATTAGTCAACAGAGTGGCAAACCCCAGCTCTTGAACAGTATGTGGCTCATGAGCCACAGTTTGCTGAACACTGGTTTCTCTGTTCTCAGAGTGTCCCTCCAAGCAATCCTTCAGACAGGACCGCACCTCAGATGCTCCTGGATCGATCTCCTTCTCCCCTTGGTGAGCACCTATTCCCCTCTCTCCACGCACCCTTTGCTGCCCTCCTCCTCCTCCTGCATTCCCGTTGGTCCAGGGGCCACCGAGGCCTCTAGTGCTTTCGTTTTAGGAGCAGCGTTTCGCACTCAGAGCTAAATCTGGGCCTGGGTCAGGGGAGAAGATTCCGTGGCAGTGAGATTCGGAGGTGGCTGCAGCTTGGTGCATGTCTTTGCCCTCCTCAGGGCCCAAGAAGTACACGCGAGTACAATAATCCCCTCGCACCAGGCTCAGCCACCACGTGACATTTAAGCACCTCATTGTAATCTGTGCCAGAGAAAGGATTAGGCTGTGTGGGCCCAGCACAGGGGCACAGTGGGCAGAGGCTAACCCGTTCTGCTTGCCTTCCTCTCTCACGGCTCCTGGCCTGGACAATTGTAACAGCCTCCCCGGGTTCCCTACCTCCAGCGGTACCACCCTCTTCCATCTGCCTGTGGCACCTGGCGGCCCTGGAACACCACGGCTGGACTCCTCTCAGAGAACCCTGCCCTGACCATGACACAGCCTGAGTCCTTAGCCTGGCATTCGATCGAGGCTCTTGACAGTCTGACCACAACTTGACGTTGCAGGCTCTCCTCCCACCAGCCCTTCACCTTCCCTCTGATCCAGGGCGCCATTCTGCCAGACACACACCAGTCCCCGCACTTCCAGGCCTTTGCCCTGCTGTCCCCACCGCCTGGGATACACATCCTCCCCTTCTCTGCCCTCCTCCCAGCCTCTCATTCAGTTAATAACTCATTCCACGCCAACTGAGCCCTTCTGTGGGACAGGCCCTGGGTACTTGGAGGTTGACTAGCAAAATCCTGGCTCCTGCTCTCACGGGCCTCCAGTCTGGGGGGAGGGAACGACTCAGGCTTCCCAGGGAAGGTAAGCCTGAGCCGGCACGGAGGCGTGTGTGCATGGCCTGGGGAAAGAGGGGACGGGAGAGCATTCCAAGCAGAGGGAACAGCCTGTGCTAAGGCCACAACCCAGGAGGCAGCAGGCCAGCTGCCTTTACAGATGTGAGACCAGAGCAGTTACTCAGGAAAAGTCCCGCACTTGGGGTTTAAAGCCCCAGTGGCTGCCTTGAAATTCTTACTTTCATCTTCGAATGTGTGTGGCTGAAGTCCCATGGGATGGTGGAGCATGCACCCGGGACTTGGACCATGATTGGCATGTGGTCTCGCCTCCTGCTACTCCTCCATGATATTAAAGGTCTCACCCACCACCCTGCCCCCCTCGCACCCCAGGCCCTGTCCGATGACCCCTGCTGCCTCCCACCAGGGGCCTGGTCACGGACAGGGTCAGTGTTGAAGGCTGCAGCATCTCAGAGAAGGGCAAGGCAATGGGTGTCTTCACCCCAAGCTGGCAGCACCAGGAGGCATTTGGTGGGCTGTTCCAGCAGAGGGACCAAGGTACCTGGTGCAGAGGGACCTCACCCCACAGGAAGGATGCCTGATACTTTTGTGGGCAGCCTGTCTGTGAGTTGGGGGAAAGGCCAGGTCCCCTACAAGTCCCCACACTCAAGGAAATATGACATTAAGTAGAAAATACAAAACAGCATGACAGGTTGAGAGGGAGAGAAAGAGGGAAAGATGAGGGAGAGAGAGAGAGCAGCAAAATAATGTAGAAGGTTTACATCTTAGTTCATTTAGCAATACTTTAGTCTTGCCTTAAAAAAAAAAATTTATTGAATTGATTGGGGTGACATTGGTCAATGTGAACATATAGGTTTCCGGTGGATTTCTATGTTACAAGATCTGTATATTGCACCGTGTGCCCACCACCCAAAGTCAAATCATATGGGGCCCCAGGCAGTGTGGCTGGATAGAGGGACGGGGTCAGGCAACAGACCACTGCACTTCAGGCCTGTACTGGAGGGCTTAGAAAATCCCCTCCCCAGCGGGAGTGGTCAGAGGAATTAATCCTCTTCAAGGTGGGGAAACGGGGCCCAAAGGCAGAAGGGCCTCTTTCCAACGGAGCTCAGGAAACCCGGTCAGCTGCCCACTAGGCGCAGGCGTTTCCCAGGAGATGGGCGGTCCTCAAACCCACGGTGCTCTTTGAGTTCCGGCCGCAGTGGGGGAGTGATGAAAGGGAGGGGGCTGGCACAGATGATTTGGGGTTCAGAGCCTGCCAAAGCCCGGAGCTCCCTGCCCTACCTATCAGCACCCTGGCCTCAAACATTCAAACAGCCATTCTGAGCCAGCCCATCAGATAAAGCCTAGTCTTACATCACACCTCTCTCAGCCGCCAGGGCTGATGGAGCCAGTGCTAGGCCAAGGGCAGGGGTGAGTTTCAAAACAAGAACAGAAGCAGGGAGGAGGCCGGAGGGGGAGATATGTTTTCCCTCTGACTTTTCTATCCCTACCCCACAAAGCCTCTAGCTTCCCGGGCCCATGTTTTTCCGGTGAAGAGAAACCAAGACCAGAGTTTTACAGACAGACATTCAACCACCCCCGACTAAGGCTGCTGGATCAAACACAGGATCACCAAATTGAAATTTCAGATAAACAAGTACATATTTTTTTTAGTATAAGAATGTCCCAAGTATTTCATGGAACATAGTTATATTTTTAAAAAGTATGTGTTGCCCCAACGGGTGTGGCTCAGTTGGTTGGAGCATCATCCCATGCACCAGAAGATTGTGGGTTCAATTCCTGGTCAGGGCACATACCTAGGTTGTGGATTCAATCCCCAGGTGGGGTGCATATGGGAGTCAATTGGTCTGTGTATCTCTCTCACATCTATGTTTTTCTCCCCCCTCCCTCTAAAATTATTTTTTTAAAAGTACTTGTTGTTTATCTGAAATGTAAATGGGTATCCTTAGTATTTACTTGCAAAATCTGACAACCATGCTCCCAGCCAGTCTCCACCTCCAGATAGTGACCCTGAAACTATCTAAGAGCTCCCGCAGTTCAAGGCCTGCTGAACATTTTCAGGAAGCTGTGGATGAGAGTGACTTAGAAATCACATTTCACCATCTATGACCTGAGGCCCAGAAAGCAGAAGGCTTTGCCTGAGGTTACAGACGCAGAGCATGTCTGTCCTGGACATTTGATGGTCCCTGACGCTTTCTTTCTTTCTTTCTTTAAATATATTTTTACTAGAGGCCTGGTGCATGAAATTCGTGCCAGGGGGTGAGGGGGTGTCCATCAGCCCAGCCTGCACCCTCTCCAATATGGGACCGCTCGAGGGATGTGTTCTGCCTACTGGGATCAGGCCTAAACGGGCAGTTGGACATCCCTCTCACAATCCAGGACTGCTGGCTCCCAACTGCTCACCTGCCTGCCTTCCTGATTGCCCCTAACCACTTCTGCCTGCCAGCCTGATCACCCCCTAACCACTCCCCTGCCAGCCTGATTGATGCCTAACTGCTCCCCTGCCAGCCTGGTCATCCCTAACTGCCTTCCCCTGCAGGCTTGATTGCCCTCAACTGCCCTCCCTTGCAGGCCTAGTCCTCCCAACTGCCCTCTCCTGCTGGCCTGATCACCCACAACTGCCCTCCCTTGCAGGCCATCTTGTGGTGGCCACCTTATGTCCACATGGGGACAGAATCATTTGACCACATGGGGGCAGCCATATTGTGTGTTGGAATGATGGTCAATCTGCATATTACTCTTTTATTAGATAGGATAGAAGCCTGGTGCATGGGTGGGGGCCAGCTTGTTTGCCTTGAAAGGTGTCCCGGATCAGGATGGGGGTTTCCTTGGGGCATGGGGCAGCCTGGGCGAGGGGCCTGTGGTGGTTTGCAGGCCGGCCATGCCCCCCTCCCCCCAGGGACTCAAGGAAAGGCCCTGGTATCTGGGATTTATTTATCTTCTACAATTGCAACTTTGTAACCTGGAGCAGAGCCAAGCCTTCTGCTCATTCTGTGGCTGCAGCCATTTCTGTTGGGATTTGTTTATCTTCTATAATTGAAACTTTGTAGCTTTAAGCGGAGGCAAAGGCAGTCCAGGGCTGTGGAAAGCTTGACTTCCTCCATCACCAGGGGCAACTCTAGCCTCCTGCTCTCTCCAGCTCTGTGGCTGCCACCATTTTTGTTGGAAATTTATTTATCTTCTATAATTGAAACTTGGTAGCATTGAGTGGAGGCCTGGGCCGGCCAGGTGTGCAGAAAGCTTGGCTTCCTCCATCACCAGGGAAACCCAAGCCTCCCTCCTGCTTTCTCCCTGGCCACAGCCATCTTGGTTGGATTAATTTGCATACTTGTTCCTGATTGGCTGGTGGGTGTGGCTGGTAGGCATGGTTTGTGGTGTAGTGGAGGTACAGTCAATTTGATAGGATTGACTGTAGTCAGAGAGTTAGAGAGATAGAAACACCAATAATAAGGGAGAATCATTGATCATAAGGGGCACTATTTCAAGCCCCTCCTGCATGCTCCCTACTGGGAATCAAGCCCTCAACCTGGGCATGTGCCCTTGATCAGAATTGAACCTGGGATCCTTCAGTCCACAGACTGACACTCTATCCACTGAGTAAAACCAGCTAGGGCAGTGCTACACTTTCAAATGTATCTCAGGCCATCAGGGAGGTGAGTTCAGTTTCTGCTTCCATTTTGCAGAGGAAACTGAGGTCCAGGATAGGAGCGGGGCTTTTTGCAGCTCACAGGAAGTCTAACCCACAACTTGATTAATCCTGTCTCTAACTTAAGGTTTCAGCCTCCCAAGCCACTGCTCGTGTCTCTGGTTTGGGGGCTAAGAATGTGGGGTTCAAGGAAAGAGATGTATGTTTGAACCTTGGCTGGGTGACCCTGCCCAAGGGCTTCCTTTCCAAGCCTCAGTTTTGTCATCTATAAAATGGGGGTAATGACATGCCCACTTCAGAGAGATAGTGATGACATAGTGAGGAAAACACATGAAGCCTATACCTCCCACCAACCTGGACCCTTAACAGCTGGCATCCAGTTCTGTCCCTGGCCACCCCCCAAAGCAGACACAGAGCCAGTGTAGAGAGAGCCAGAAGTCACAGGGAGCCACAGAACCCATCCCATCTCTCTATCCTTGCCACTCCTCCTCCATGCATTCAGCTCTTGGTCACTCTGCTCCAGGCCTCTGCCCAAGCTGTCCCCTCTACTTGTCATGCCCTTTGCCCATCCATCATTGACCAGCTCAGAGTGTCCTTGAGGCTGGAACCCACAGCCCAGCAGCTTCCTCCCGACAGATCACATCTAGCACAGCTATAACGATGGTGGTAGAGCCGACCAGGCACTGCTCCAAGCCCTTCGCACATATTGAATCATTTAATGTTCACAATAACTCTATAACGCAGATTCTATTTTCATCTTCATTTCATGCAGCTGGTCAGTGGCAGAGCCAGGACCTGAACCTGGAGAGCACAGCTGCAGTCTGTGCACCCAAGTCAGGGCTGTGCTGCTCCTCTCACACTGCCATGTCCCAGCGTCTGGCACAGGCCTGGTATGTAGCAGGTGCTCAGGAAATAGTCATCAAATACATGACCAGACGTATCACATCAGATCATACTTTCCTCTTTCTGGGTCTGTTTCCCTGACAAAACCCTCGCTCCTTCCGGGCAGAGACTGGGTCATGTTTGTCTCATGACCAGCACAGAACCTGGTACACAGTAGGTCCTCAGTATTGAATGCTTAATCATAAACAAAAGAATGAATGAACTAGAGAGATGATTTGGTGGGCTAAAAAAAACTACAAGAAAGATGGCCAAGAATTTTCCCTGCAAACAAGGTCACGGTGAGTGAAGCGTGGATGCCGGATTCATTCCTATGACCCTTCTTTATGGGCTCAAAACAACTGATTGGAGAGGCAGGCTTGTGGGGGGAGGCAGTGCTACACTTGCAGAAAGCCCTCCGAGGGTGTCCACCATACTTCATATTCAGCCACTTTCCTTCAGTTTTGTAAAAAACAGATATAATCATATGCCTCAAAATCCATCCATTTAAAATGTGCAGTTCAGCATTTTGTAGCATAATTCCAGAGTTGCGCAACCATCACCACAATCTAATTTTAGAACATTTTCATCGCTCCAAAAAGAAACCCTGCACCCATTAGTTCACTCCCATTCCTACCTCCTGACCCCAGCCCCAACAACCACTAATCTACTTTCTGTCTCTATGGATTTACCAATTCTGCATATTTGGCATAAATGGGATCATACAATATGTGGCCTTTTGTGGCTGGCTTCTTTCATTTAGCATAATGTGTTCAAGGTCTACCCATGCTGTGACATGTGTCAGTACCCATTCCTTTTTACTGCTGAATAGTGTTTCACTGTATGGATATATTGCATTTTGTTTATACTGTACACTCATCAGTTGATGGATGCCGGTTTTTAACCAATCTTTAGTCGTTATAATAGCACTGCTCTGAACACTCATGTGCAAGTTCATTGTGGACATATATTTTCATTTTTCTTGAGTATATGCCTAGAAGTAGAATTGCTGGGTCATATCATAACTCTATATTAAATGTTTTTATTCCCTCTTAATTTGGGGGTGAAAAGAGCAATAATCTTTCTTGAACAATTTAAAACTACATTTCAACACCTAAGCAGTCCTACAGCTTCTGCAAAGCTGAGGCCCAATAGAGGGTCTTTGAAGAAACTGGGCACCTCAGTGAATCATGTGAATTCAAATCCCGGCTTTGCCCAGATGTGCCCACCTCTCTGGATTTTGTGTGCAGAGCGTTTCATAGACAGCTTGAAGGCATTGGTGAGGATTAAGTGAGGTAACAGGCGAGGACCACCTGGCAAACTGTAGGGGCTCAATGCCAGACTGTGAGTGTCATTTAATGCAGCAAACACGTTTATTGGTGCCCTGTTCTGGGCGATGTCATCTTATGCTGTGGAGACTGAGGCCTGGAGGGAACTAGGATTTCTCCAGAATCAGGGCATTGATTGTAGGCCAACCCCACCTCCTTTTGCAAGAAGGCACACTTCTGTTCCCCCAGTCCAATCCTGGTTACTTTCATCAAATGAGGGATGAGGTCAGAAGAGCCCTAAGTCACACTGAAGGTTTTCACTTTGACCCGTTCTCCCATCAACTGAAATGGTCAGCTGGGCCTGGGAAGGGTATTCCCATCGCTGTGCCTCAGTTTCTTCCTCATCTGTAAAATGACACTTCCCTCCTCGGGTGGTAGTGAGGATTACATTAGATGATAGGTGTAGAATTATGTTCTTAGGCCTGGCATATATAAAGTGTTTACCAAATGGGAGCTGTTTCTTCCAGTTATTTGGGGGGAAGCATGGGGGAGGAGGGGAGTAAGAAATAAAAAGAAAACTGTAAGGCAATATCACTTACAAAAGTCACAACCCAAATTATAATGGCTGTGATGAGAAAAACAGCATCAAGCTGGCAAGGATGTGGAATGGCCGGAACTCTCTTACATCCCTGGTGGGAGTGCCAAATGCTACAGGCATTTTGGAAGGCTCTGGCAGAGTCTACCAAAGCTAAGACATTACATACACTGGGAGCTGATAATCCTACCCATAGCTATTTACCCAACAGAGATATGTACTAGGATCACCAAAAATCTGTTCAAGAATGCGCAGCACCATTTGTAGAAGCTCCAAGCTGGAAACACCCCACATGTCCAATGAGAAGGACACAGGACAACTGTGGTCATTACATATGGGGGCATTCCAGACCCAAAGATGAAATCTACACCAACGTGGATGCATCTCACGATGAGCTATGGAGTCAAAGAAGCCAGACACAGAGGTGTACGTGGTGAATGGCGCCCTTTGTATAAAGGTCAAGCGTGACCAAATCGACTCTGCAATGTCAGAAGTCAGGAAGGTGGCCTCTGGGGAGGACACCTGGGCTCTTATGGAACACCCATTATATTCTGCTTCCTGATCTGGGAGACATGGTGCGTTCGGGTTGTGAAAATTCACAAAGTTCTCCATGAGTCGGTTTTGACCTTCTCTGTATGAATGCCTTACTCTGAACAAGTTGACTGAAGAGTAGAAGTGTACTCATTTTGCAAGGATGCACACAGGTAGCAGGCATTCCACACTTTAGAAGGGTTGCCTATGTTGGGGAAGATGGCAAAGGGAACCTGAGATGAGAAGATAATGAACCAAGCCTAGGGACAGCAGCTTGCACAGGCCAACGATGGCCATGTGTCCTGTTCAAGGGCAGGGAGGGGAATGTATTAATTCAGCGCTCAGTACTGCCTCCTCCCAAATGTTTCCTTATTATTATTTTAGGTCAAATTTGAATGCACACACAGCAGCTCCCAAAGATGTATATTTATTTATAAAGTATAGGGATGCTATTGAACTAGCATATGGAATTTGTAAGAGGATCATGAGTGGAGACAAGCATTCTGATATTTTCTTTGCTCACCCAGTGGTTGCTTCTCAGGACATCCCCTGTCCAGTCCAGAGTTCACCTGCCCCCCAGAGAGATGGCTGAGGGGCTAGGCAAGGAGCCATTGCTGCAGACTTCCCATCCATAGGCTCTGAGCCTAGCCATGACCTCTCTAGGAAGGAAGGCATTAAACCTCTCTGTGAGCAGGGGGAGAGCACAGGGCAGGCATTTGTGTTTTATTTAACCTGTAAGCCTTGCACCAGGTCCTTTTGTAAACACTCCCCAAAACAGGTATACACACTTTAACAGCTGGTAGCTCAATTTTGAAAATGAAATGTTTACTTTAATAAACACTGCCTTGCCCTAGCTGCTTTGGCTCAGTGGATAGAGCATCGGCCTTCAGACTGAAGGGTCCCAGGTTTGATTCCAGTCAAAGGCACATGCTTGCATTGTAGGCTCCATCCCCAGGAGGGGTCTGCAGGAGGGGCAGCCGATCAATGATTCTCTCTCTCCCTTCTTCTCTGAAATAAGTAAAACTGTATTTTAAAAAAATAAACACTGCCTTTGTAATTATTAAAAGTGTGTGTACACTTTGAGGATATATTAACTCATTTCATCCTCAACAAGGAAAGTTTCTATAATAACTTTGTTTTAGCAGATGGGAACTGAGGCACAGAGCAGTTAAGTAACTTTCCCAAAGTCACACAGTTGGGAAGGAACAAAGCCAACCTTTAAATCAGGACAGTCTGGCTCCAGAGCCCACGCGCTCTCCTCCACTCTCCTCCACCCACCAGGGCTGGCTTCGCTCCCAGCTTCCCAGAAGGGGGAGTATCTATTCCCAGACAAGGCCCAGAGGACCAAGTAGATCTCAAACCCCCAGCTTCTCCTAGGACCTGCTGCAAGAAATACCCAAACAATAATGTAATTATCATCCCCATTTACAGATGCAGAGATTGAGGTTCATTAAGAAGAAATGACCTGCCCCTCGCCCCTCGCTGGTAAGTGGTACAGTTGGGACTTAAGCTCAGGAGCAACACATTTCCAAGGCATGTGCTTCACCATCAGCTGAGTTGACTTAAGAAAGCCCTGCTTTGAGAAGAGCACTGGAGAGGGAGTCCTGAGGACCCTGATTCTAGCCCTGGCTCTGCCTTGAGTTCACTGTGTTATCCTGGCCAGTCGGCAGGGAGCTCTCAGTTCCCCTGAGCAATATGTGAAGGGAGTGGTTGAGCTCAATAATCACTTTCAGCCCTGATGTCTCCCATTACACGATGGAGGCCAGAGGGAGAAGCCATTTGGAATTTGGGATCCAGAAGCCCAGATGGGCTTCATGGAGGAGGTGAGACTTTAGTTTACCTTGGGCAGGGCCCTCACAGTCACACCCTGAATGGGCTGAGCTGTCAGCCATGGACAGAATGGGAAGCAACTGTCCTGAGCTTGCAGAGTGGGAGAGTGGCAATCTTGGGTTTGAACCCAGGGTTGTCAGAGCCTTTCTCTCTGACACAGCATATGGGAGGAGATGAGACCACCCTCCTAAGAGATGAAACTAAGCGATGAACACCAAGAGTTAGGACCCAACGCACAGTGTGCTTGGCAAACACTAGGTGCTCAATAAATATGTAAGAGGAAAGAAGGAAGGAAGAGGCCCATGGAAAGACTTCAGCCTGGCAGGCACCAGGCCCTGCCTTCCAGGCCAGCTGGGCCCTGTGGGGGACAGGAACCTGCAATACCGTGGGGCTGTGCCAGATGCACGCTGCACAGAGGGCACCTATTAGACCAATTAGAGCAATGTTTTCCGCTTTGCTGGCTGCCAGGCAGCTCCTTGCTGTGCCCAGCCCTGGCTCAGGAGAGGTCACTGCCTTCCCAGGGCAAGGGCAAGGCAGGACCGGGCCCTGTCAAGCTCCCAGGGCTCAGTCCAACTAGAGGAGCCAAACTCCCGATGCATCCTGGGCCAAACCCTCCTTTTGTACCCCGGCTGGTACCTACTTACCTACCTAGACTGCAAAAAACACCAGTTGGGGGTCAGACTGGTTATGTAACGTGGATACTTCCCCTGGCACAGTATGGAGAGCAAGGGGCACAGGCCATTTGGATCCCATCCCACAGCATCCTTGACCTCCTTGGTTGGCACATCCCCGCAGATGGAAAGTTTGCCACCTTTTAAGGTGGTTTCGGTGGTGCCCTCCAGGGCAGCAGAACAAGTATGAGTTGGCTGCCTCCGAGCATGTGGGGCTGTGCCATGTAGCCGGCATATTACAGAGCAGACTCAGGAGTCAGAGAGACTTGCACCTCTCTCTTCCTTAGTTTCCTGATTTGTAAAATCAGGGGCAGTTGGGGTGGGGGGCAGATGGGGAGGAGAGCCTTTATCTTGAAGGATAGCTGTGAGAATTAAACAGGTGAATATACTCAAAGCACTTAGGACAGTGCCAGGCACAGGGCAATGACTGTATAAGTATGAACTATCACTACTACCACTATTACTGCCAATATTATCATTCTGATTCAGCTACTTCACCACCTTTTTCTTGACCTCTCTGACCCTCAGACTTCTCTTCCGAAAAATCAAGGTAACTACTTTACCTGCCTCACGGGGTTGTCATGAGAAGTAGATGTGCTAACACCTACCCAGGTAAATGGCCACACAGTGCCTGGTACATACTTGGCGCTCTGTATCAAGCCCCTGGGGCCTGGTGTCAGAAAAGTTGGGCCCCAGTCTCCCTAGTTGTTGCTGTGTGAACCTGGGCAACTCACTTAACCTCTCTGAATCTGGTTTCCCCGTGGCTTGGGATATAACAGGTCCATTGGGATAAATGTGGTCCCTTTACCACCTTCTCAGGCATGTGCCCACACACAGCCCTCGGAGGTCATGAGCCTACCAAGGAATCACCTGATCCACTGGGGAATTCACAGGGGATGTCTCCCACAGGAAAGCCCACAGGAGTGCCAGCAGCTCAAGCTTAGAGTATCTAGAGGAGAGCATTTAAATTAAGTTCCATAGGGTCAGAGGGCAGATGGACACCATGAGGCCTATGTGAAACCTGGTGCTCCTCCCTGGATCTTAGCCTCCTGCCCCACCCCCACTCCCACCACGTGCTTACCCGGCTCCAACTCATCTGCTAGGAAGGCACTCCCCTTATCCTGCACCCACCGTGTCCCGACTCCACTCTGACCTCCTGGCCTTGCATCACCTGGCAAGAGTTGCCAGTCAGAGCTTTGGTCAGTTTCTTTCACACACAGGAGGATGCTGATTCTCCTGACACTGGGAGTGGGGATATCCGTCCCCTGTCCACACTGGGACTTCCCAAGGCCACAGCTTGCTCATCCTCCCCCAATCCTTTCTGCTCTGCTAGACTTTGATCTCACCTCTAGCTCCATCCAGGGAAGGAAATTAAAATATGTAACAACTGTCAGGGCACAGAGATGCCAGCTGCAAACAGCCCACCCAGATGTATCAGGACATCTTGACTGCACTCCTTACCCGGGTACACTTCCTGCCTCACACTGTGGACGGTTCTGCCTCTTCTCCTCTTCTGTCTCTCAGAAGCCTGGGCTACAGTTATTTACTGTCTCACTCCACAGGTCCCCTAGCACAGGAACTGCACATGGTAGGGGCTTCACACACATCCATTCGCTCAAAAGCTAATTATACGCCAGGCCCCCCTCCGAGGGCTGGGGACAAGGTAGTGCCAGGTCCCTGCCCCTCAGGGAGCTGACCCCATGGTAGGAAGGTAGTGAGCAAAATGAACACACACATGTAAGCTGATTGCAGGTGGTGTGTGCAAAAAGTGACTTCCACAGAGGCTGAGTGAGAGCCATTTGCTATTTAGATAAGTGGTCAGGGGAGGTCTTTCTGACAAGGTGATGTTTATGCCAGACCTGGAGGCTCAGAAGAAACCAGCCATGGAAACATCAGAGGGAGGGGAGGTCCGGGCAGACAGAACAGCATGTGCAAACATCCTGAATGGAGCCTGAGTGGGAGTTGGATGGGTGGAAAGGAAGCAAAGCACATGGCAAAGCTGCAGTGAAAAGCCCTTGGTCAAGAGTCTGGACTGTGTCTGAGTGCAATGGGGATCAATCGCAGGGTTCCAGCAAAGACAGTGACGTCATCTGATTTCTATTTTGAAAGACTCCATCTGGCTGCTGAGTGGGGAACAAGTTACAGGAGGGGGACAGGGATGAAGGGGGAGATTTCCTTCGGTAGCTTGAAATGCATAAGGTTTAACTGCCTAGCAGATGAGAGTAGCACCTCATTACCCTTATCCCTCTGAGGCACAGCACTTCTGGAAAACTAAGCTCTCTGAGTCATAAAGCAGCAGGAGGAAGGCCAGGCCCCTGCCAGGAAGGCGTGATAATCTATAGAGCATGTAAGCACCTAAGCCAAAGTTCCAGTAAGTTCCAAAAGCTATAACTTCAACTGCATTGAATTGTAACAAAGTAAGTCCACGAGGAGACTTTGGGCTTGGCCCACAAATGTACTTGGTAAAATACAAATCTGAAATTGTTAACTGACATTCCAAAACCAGGTGTTATGTAAAAATCTGAATTTCTGGCTGGTTTGGAACACTCCAGAACTCGGGCAGCCCTGGGTCTGCACTCCATCCCGACCGCAGCCAGGGAGCAGAGCCGAGGCCACCTATTTCAGATGGGACACACGTGTTCAATTTGCCGCAGTCCCCACCTCTCCCTACCATCCCCCGAGTCCAATCACTCATTATTGTAATGGCCTCAAAGGCATCTGGAGTTTATTCCTCTCTTTGTTTTCAAACATTTAAAAATCCAGTAATTCCAAAGTTTGGTGAGGGTAAGTCGCAGAATTGTCCAGGTTCACTTTGGAAAACTATCCAGTAACTTCTAGTAAAGCTGTTGTCATTGTATAAATTGAATGCATGCATTTTCCATGACCCAGCATTTCTTGAACTGGGTTTATACCCTAGAGCAACTTGTGTCCATGTGCATTAGCCCTAACCTAGAAATGACCCATTGTCCATCAACAAAAGATTGATAAACTGTGCGGTAGCTCCATACTGGAATACTGTGCAGAAATGACAATGAACAGGTTACAGCTACGCACACGAATGAACGTCAGAGACACAATGTGAGTGACAAAAGCAAGTCTCAGAAGAATACAGACAGAATGATTCATTTATATAGTGTGCCCAAACTAAACACTAAACAATAAACTGTTTAAGGAAATGGGCAGAGGTGATACAATTAAGAGGGAAATCAAAAGACTAATTAATACAAACTTTCAGCTAGGGCTTCCCTCTGAGGGAGGGAGGAAAATGCAAAGGTCCTAACATAGTGGTCATGCCATAAATATATATATATATATATATATATATATATATATATCCTAATAATAGACAAACATGTAAACTGACCATACCTCCTCTATGCCACCAGCCAATCAGGAATGATATGCAAATCAACCCAACAAAGATGGCAGTTAATTTGCATACATAAGTTCCAAGTGATGGGGGGGAAGGGTGGGACACAGGTGTCTGTCCCACCCCATCTCTCAGGGCCTCTGGGCACTGTGGGAAGCCAGGGCCAGAATAGAAAGAGGTGGCTCCGGGGCCTGAGCAGAAAGGGGCTGGGCCGGAGTGGAAAGGCTGTGCCGGCAGCCAAGGAAAGGAAAGCCCATTCTAGCACCGACCTTCGTGCATCGGGCTTCTAGTGTATATAGATTGATTTCAGAGAGGAAGAGAGAGAGAGAGAGAGAGAGAGAGAGACATCATTGATCAGCTATCTCCTGCAGGCCCCCCACTGGGGATGGAGCTTACAACCTGGGCATGTGCCCTTGACCAGAATCAAACCTGGGACCCTTCAGTCCACAGGCCAAGGGTCTATCCACTGAGCCAAACCAACTAGGGCATGCTCTATTTCTTAATCTGGATAATGAAAATGTACGATTTGCTATATTATTATTATTTTTAATTATTATGAATAATATGAATTCTTTTAGAATTTATATTTTTAAGATGTATTTTGCTAAAGGCAAATATAATTAGTATAGAATAAATTACACACATCTTAAGTGTTCACTTCAATGCATTTTTACATTTGTAGTCGCCCCATAATTACCACTTGAGCAAGACATGGAACATTTCCAGAGCCCCAGAACCTCCCTGGCACCCCTTTGCAGTCATTCTTTGTCCCCAGAAACAACTGCTGCTCTGCCTTCTTTCAGCATTGCCATCCTGGAATGTCGCGTAGATGGATTTGTACAGGACGTCCTCACCGGGGTCTGGCTTCGTCCCTTCGGCCTACGCGTTTGGAGATTCACCTTCGAGGTTATCAGCAGTTGACGTGTTCTGATTGTTGAGTCGTATTCTATTGCGAGGATGTTCCGCAGTTTATTTAGCCACTCCCTGGTGACAGACATCTGGGTTGTTTCCAGTGTGGGCTAACGTGAAGAAAGCTGCCATGAGCATTTTCACACATGTCTGGGTCTAAGCATATGTTTTCATTGCTCTTGGGTAAATAGCCTAGAGCGGAGTGATTGAGACACTCTGTAGGTGTGTGCTTCATTGAAGGTACCTGAAATCTCCTTTAGCTCCCAACTTCAGAGGAAACTTACAAAGGTTCTCCAAAGTATCTGTACTTCTTCTATTTTCTTCAGCAGAGTATGAGATTCCAGTCACTCCACATCCTCATGGTACTTGGTGGTGTAAGTTCTTAAAATTTTTAGCCATTCAGGTGGGTATAATATGGTATCTGATTATAAATTTAGTTCTAATATTTTGTTTTTCACTGGTTTTGAGCACCATTTATGTGCATACTGGCCATTACTATATCTTCTTTTGTAGCATCTGTTCAAGTCTTCTGGCATTTTTTTTACAGTTGGATTATTCATCTTGTTACTATTGATTTGTAGTTCTTTATATGTTCTGGGAATAAGTCCTTTTTCGGATACACACACACACACACACACACACAATGAATAACTTCTTCCAGTCTTTGTCTTGCCCATTAATTTTATTAATGGTGACTTCTAACAAGCATAGCATTTGATTTTGGATGAAGTCCAATTTTTCAACATATATTTTTTAAGGTTAGTATTTTTTAAATCCTGACCAAGGAACCTTTGCCGCCCTAATGTAGCAAAGACATCTCTATGTCTTCTCGGTTCTGCTTTTCACATTTACGTCTATGATCCATTTCAAATTGATTTTTTTGACATGTAGAATGCTGTACATATTCAATGTATAGAACTTGATGAGTTTGAGGATAAGTATATACCATGAAACCATCACCACCATCAAGGCCATCAAAATGTCCATCACCTCCCCAAATTTCTTCCTGCTATTATTATTATTACTAGAGGCCTGATGCATGAAAATTTGTGCAAGAGTAGCCCTTCCCTCCCCCAGTTGATGGCACAGGCTTCCCTCCAGCACCGACTTCCCTCTGGCACTTAGGACCCAGGCCAGCAGGCACCCAGGACCCCGGCTATCTTCCCTCAGGCCTTGGCTTTGTCAGGAAGGACATCCAGAATGACATTTGGAAGATGTTTGATCTAATTAGCATATTACCCTTTTATTATTATAGATTATTATTTTCAATTGACTTTTGTATATAAAGTAGTAGTTAAGATTTATTTTCTGATACCCATTTTTCCATTTATTAAAAGTACTTTGCCCTGCCGAAACTGGTTTGGCTCAGTGGAGAGAGCATCAGCCTGTGGACTGAAAGGTCCCAGGTTCGATTCCGGTCAAGGGCATGTATCCCGGTTGCAGGCACATCCCCTGTAGGGGGCGTACAGAAGGCAGCTGATCGATGTCTCTCTCTCATCGATGTTTCTAGCTCTCTATCCCTCTCCCTTCCTCTCTGTAAAAAATCAATAAAATATATTTAAAAAAAAAAAGTACTTTGCCCAGCTGGAGTAACTCAGTAGTTGAACATTGACCTGTGAACCAGGAAGTCACAGTTCAATTCCTGGTCAAGGCACATGCCTGGGTTGCAGGCTTAATCCCCAGTGTGGGGCCTGCAGGAGAGAGTTGATTAATGATTCTTTCTCATCGTTGATGTTTCTATTTCTCTCTCCCTCTCCCTTCCTCTCTGAAATCAATAAAAATATATATTTTTAAAAGTACTTTCCTTTCCCAGTGATTTCACTTAATACCTTGCTTTATTACTTTAAATTATTCTTTAAACTGTTATAATCCTCTTTAATTTGTGCGTGTGTGTGTGTGTGTATTTCATATTTTATTTTATTTTTTTTAATATATCTTTATTGATTTTTCACAGAGAGGAAGGGAGAGGGATAGAAAGTCAGAAACATCAATGAGAGAGAGACATGGATCAGCCACCTCCTGCACGTCCCCCACTGGAAATGTGCCCGCAAGCAAGGTACATGCCCCCGACTGGAATCGAACCCAGGACCTTTTAGTCCGCAGGCCGACGCTCTATCCACTGAGCCAAACCAGTCTTGGCAGTATTTCATATTTTAAAAAGAGCTTCCCCACAGTGCCTCTAGGAGGCATTGTGCTCAGTGCTGGGAGACAGCCATGTCCTGACAGCCCCTCCACACCCTGTTGAGCTAACCACCCAGTGGTGAGCCTGAGGTCTCAGACATGTGACGAGGGGCTGTGGTTTCTCCTATTTGGAAAGACCCAAGTGGAGGAAGAGTTGCAGGCTGGAGGAGGCCCTCCCAGGGAGTATGTTATATGGACAAGATCTAAAGGTCTTAATGGGCCAAAAGCTTGACAGATCAACAAGTTAAGGTAACTTAAGATCGCCTTCACTGCCTTCTGGTGTACAGTTATACCACATTCAGAAGAGAGGAAGGGGTCCTGCCCCTGACCACCTCACACGGGTCCTCTGCTCAATCCTGTTGGTGGGGGCATCTTTGGCTCATCTCTGGGAGAGGGAAAGAACAGTCAGAGAAAATCTGAAGGGGGCTAAGAGCAGGGATAAGGCTGGGGGTTCTGCCCTGTGAAGGGGTAGATCTGAGGCCCAAAGGGTAGATCCAGGACACTTCATCTCCTTGGGAGGCCCAGGGAAGCAGGCCGTACCACCAGTGGGAAGGTTTTATTCTAGGTGTGGATTATCCCACATGTCAACAAGATTCCCAGGGAGAGGGGGGAGCGGGGGGCGAGGGTTGCCCTGAACCTCAATAAGGCCCCCTCCACCGTGGCATGTCATTCAAAAGATCCTCCGGGCTCCCTTTCCTCCACGCTAAGCTCCTCTGACATTAAAGGAAACCTTTGTCCTTGAGCTTTGTGGCTGCTGGTCAAGGCCCTGTGATGGGGACCCAGCCCTTCCAGGCTATTTACTGAAAGGACGCTTGGTTCCCCTTCAGGCCCTGGCACTGAACGGGAGGGCCCAAGGAAGCCCTGCGGAATGTGCCGCCAGCCCCCTGGCTCTGCCTGGAATTTCACGGGGACATTTTGCAGTCACTAAACTTAGCACCGGGTAGGCACAGGCATGCCAGGGGCTAAGAATGAATCATGGGGTGAGTCTGCAGGAAAATATTCAATGGGCTGGGCTCAGGGGACACATCTCATCCTGGGTGGGGGACAGGCTCCTGAGCAGTGGACCCTGGGACCCCAGGTCTCTTCCTGGCCTTTTCCTGTTGGTCCAGGGACATAGTCCCTACCCTAAAAAAGGGATCTGTACTCTCTGGGGCGAGGGTCTGGTCAGAGTCATTGATTCCATATATGTTTACTTAAGGCCTACTATGTACCAGACACCTTGCTACACCTGAAGACATTGTGGGGGAAATAGTCCTGTCCTCTGGAGCTTGGAGTCCTCCTGAGGCAGACAATGGGTTCTGAAAAAGAGAGCTGGGGGAGCTGAGAGGAAGAGTTCCACCCTGGAGAAGTCAAGGGTGGGGGGCTTCCCAGAGGCAGCGACATCCAAACAGAGGTCTGGAGTGGAGGGAGAGCTCAGCTGGGGAGAAGAGAAGGTGGTTCAAGCAGGCAGTCAGGCCTGGCTGTGAGGACTTTGGGGAACTAGGGGCGGTTTTCTGAGGCCCAGCTCAGCTGCTTCCCATGGCACCATGAAGCTATTTTGACTTTTGGCTTGCTCCCTGGAGACTGTCATGTAAGAAAAAGAGACCACTCTTTGGGATTGGACAGACTTGGTCTATCCTGACTATGTGATCCTGCGAGATAAGCCAGCTCATCTCTCTGAGCCTCAGTTTTCTCGTCTATAAAATGGGGATAATAACAGGTCCCCTCTTTCCTAGGGTCTTGGTGAGTTGTAACGACGTGCACATGAATACGTGTCACGCTGCCCACTGCTTAGCAGATACAGAAAAAGAGGCCTATTCTGATTGTCCTGTGTTTTCTGTCCCCCATTAGTCATTGAGTGTTCTGAAGGCAGGGCGAGCCCTTCTTTGAAGCCCTGGCCCAGGGCCTGGCCCTAGAAGATGGTGGCATATGCCTGCCATGGGCAGGGTCTTATCTTCCTTACAATCCCTGGCCTGCAGCTGAGGGGCACCTCGGTGCATGCAGGGAACACCTAACCCCCTGACTTGGAGCTGCTATCCACCCATCTACCCACCCACCCAGCCCGCCCAGCTCCAGGGAAAGGCGGGGAGAGACAGAGAAGGTCAGCCTCTGTTCCATGGCCAGCAGCTGTTACTGACAGGACCCATGTGTTGCCCTTGGTTTCTCTCTCCTACGTAGATGTGGCCCTGGTGGCTGCCAGCCCTCAGATGGACAGGGACAGCTTTCTGCTGCCCTCCCCGGAGGAGTGGCATGTACCACTGACCCACATCTACCACCCAGTCCCATGAGTTTCCGAAGGCCCAAGGCGGGGGTCTAGGAGACCCTTTGCTTGTTCTGCTCCAGCCAAATCTCTGGGCTGGATCCCACCCATGGCCCCACCTCCTCCACGGCTGGCCTCAGGACACTCTGCCTATGATGTATCATACATTCCCTCAGGGCCATTAGATTTTTATTTTTAGGATTTATTGAGCACCTCCTGTGGGGCCCAGAGTTATCTCGTGAATCTTCTTACCCCAACAACGTAGGAGGTCAGGATTACCTCCTTGGTTTACAGACAGGGGATCGGGCACAGAGAAGTGAGTCAGTTGCCCTGAGATCACACAGTCAGGAAGGGGCGGGAGGGTGGGTGGAATAGAATCTCGTCTGCTCACTCCAAAGCTCACTGAATCCAAGACGGGACTCAGAGCAGCAGTTCTCTCTTGCAGAAGTCCTCATAACTGAGCTGCAGTGGGAAATAGACGGTCACCAGCCAGTAAGAGGCAGAGTTCAGGTTTGAAATCAAATCTGTAAACTGAGTTCAATGGTTATATGGAGCTGGGCTGCTTGGACTTGCAGTGGAAATGGGCCAGGTCATGAACCCAGTTCAAATTTTGCCCTGCCCCAGCACTGGGCAGCCCACACAGCGAAGTAAATCTGGTAGAATGAATGAGAGCTGGAGAGGGTGACTGGAACAGACACTGATAGATCAGGCTGCTCAGGGTCTTTCTTATTGTCTTGCTCTAATGGCACTCCTCTTACTCCTGTGAGTCCTAACCCAGGAATGTTTTTTAGAATCTAGAATTCAGAAAGTTGAGTTCAGATGCTATAAAATGTGAAATTCAGATGTGCAGCCATTTTCAACTGCAAGTCAAAACAAATCTGGCCATCAATGGCTTAATAAATAAAGTTATATTTTTCTCACAATAAAAAAATCTAGAGGGAGGTAGCCATGGCCATTGGTTCAGACATTAGTTGGGTCAGAGCTAGGATTCTGTGATTTTCTTGCCTTTCTCTCCTGGCTATAAGATGGCTGCTCCTGCTCAGCCATCATACCTGCATTCAAGGAAGTATGAAGGGGAGAAAGGTTAGGCCAGCTGTGTTTGATACCTTTTATAAAAAATAAATGAGTCCTTTCCAGAACCACAGCGATCCTGCTTACATCTCACTGACCTATACTATATTTCATGGCTGCAGCAAAGGAAGCTGGGAAACAGTATTTAGCTGAGCACATTGCTAAACTAAATCAGGGCTATTTTAAATGAGAAGAGATGCTGAGTGGGAAATCACCCATTTCTGCCTTGTGGAAGTCCTCTAGACACAGGTGAGAGATGCAGAGAAAGTTGTAGCAGCATCTAGGTGTCTGATTTTAGGTTTTGGTCCAACCTTCCCTTAGATTCTATGATATCTTAAACCCTACTTTTGTATTAAGCTGCTTGAAATAGGTTTTCAAACTGCTCTAAATGCCAGGCCCATGGCCCCCTTCTAAGGACAGTAGCTCCCTGGGAATCTGTGCCCATCTGGGGTCATGAGTTTGGAATCATGTGATCTCTTTATCATGCCAACAATGGTTGAACCAGTAATGTAGGCCCCAAGACCTGGCACAGTGACAGTCCCCCTAGGGAAGGGAAATGAGATATGGTGTCCTAGCCCTAGGCCTCCTGAAGATAAAAGAAGGCTCTAGGACATGCCAATGTATTGGGTCACAAAAGCAGCCAGTGCCTAACTGAGAGGAGCAAGAACTGTGAGGGACAGAAGGGTCCTTCATTAGGAGAACCCAGGAGATTGGGCCACACTCAGCTCTGGGAGACTATCATCTCTGCTCAGGGCAGACGTGGCTTCATGCCTAAGATGATGGACTCTGGAATTTACTGAGCTGGTTAAAGGCCTAGCTTACATGACCTCTGTGAACCTATTTCCACACCTGTCAAATGGGACCACTAATAGTTCTTATTTCTGTTGATGAGATTAAATAAAGTCATGTAGTAAAGTGCTTGGCATAGGGTCTGGAACATGGTAAGAACTCAATAAATAATAGTTTTAATATTACCATTATAGTAGATATTCAGGAAATATTTATTGAAAAGGGGAGAGGGAATATGTCCCAGCATTAGCCTTGCTACAACTTAGACGTGGTGGAGTATGTGTGTGCGTGTGTGTGTGTGTGTGTGTGTACTCTGACTGGGAAGGAAACAGTAAGCATTTCCC
Organism: Lasiurus cinereus; assembly: GCA_011751065.1. Classification (NCBI taxonomy): domain Eukaryota; kingdom Metazoa; phylum Chordata; class Mammalia; order Chiroptera; family Vespertilionidae; genus Lasiurus; species Lasiurus cinereus. The sequence continues at coordinate 8,070,589 of JAAGEH010000125.1, forward strand.
CTGACCACATGGATTGGCTCTGGCCAAGGGTATGATGATGGTTCCGCAGACAGAAGCTCCTTATATTCTCTCTCTCTGAATGACAGGTGGCCTTCACCACTATGATGTGCCCCCAGGAGAAGGCGCTAGACTACCTTGGATTGCACGGGCCAAGAGAAGAGCCTCTTGACATCTCCACTCAACACATCAAACTCAAGATCAGCCACCTATGGTCTCCCCACAGTAAAATGCATCTCCATTCAATAAGAAACTTGGGCATGGCGCTAAATGCCTCCTCATCCTTTACTGCATATCCAAGCTATCACAAGTCCCATGATTTTACCTTTGAATAGTTCTTAGGTCTGTATATCTGTCTCCGTTTCCATGCCCCCTGCATTAGTCAGGCCGGCTTCTATAACAAATAACCGCAGATCTCATAGCTCAACACCTCTCAGAAGTCCAATGCAGGGAGATAGATGGTGGGACTCTACTCCATACAGCCATTCAGCTGCCCAAGCTCCTTCCACCTAGTGGCTCTGCCATCCCCTATGCCTTGGAGTCCTACATTAGATCCTTGGGGTGAGGTGTGTGAGGGCAATAACCTGGAGGATTGTACGGAGGATTTACACCCAGGCCTGGAAATGGCTTACATCACTTCCTCCCACACAAGGTCCCTCCTAACTGCCGAGTAGGCTGGGAAATGTAGTTCAGTTGAGCACCCAGGAGGAAAAGGAACACATGGTCTTGTTTCTCCAGGAACAGTCTTATCCACACCCCGTTATCTCTTGCCTGGTCTCCTTGTATTCATGTTGGTTCCCTCCAGGCTCACCACAAAGCAGTGGGGAAAATCTTTCCCAAGACCAGAATCGGATCATATTGTTTGTTTGCTTCAGACCCTCCAATGATTTCCCCCTGCTATCAAGAAAAATGCCACCAAACATCCTTTCCTACAAAATCATATAGGAACTGGGTGCTGCCACTCTCTCACGAAGGCCCCCCACCCATTTCTCCCAATTAAAAAAATTACCCAATTTTTCAGCTTAAGAAATTAAGTGATTTTCTTTAAAAACCATTTTTTAAATTTATTTTAGAGAGGAAGGGAGAGGGAGGGAGAGATAGAAACATCAATGATGAGCGAGAACCATTGATTAGCTTTCTCCTGTATGTCCCCCATTGGGGCGTGAGCCCACAATGTAGACATGTGCCCCGACCAGGAATTGAACTGTGACCACCCAGTTCAGGGGTTGATGCTCAGCCACTGAGCCATGCTGGCCAGGCTTAGCTTATTTTCTAATTCAAGATTTACCAATTCAATAAAATAAATGGTCTTAAAAATTAAGCTAAAATTATTTTTAGAGTTATGTAAATATAAAATAGTGACATATTTGGAACTTTTTAGGAACTCATAATTCTGGATCTTTTTTATTCTGAAAAACATCTCTTTTTCCAGGTCAGGTAGGCTCAAACTGTCTTTCTGAAGTTCTACAGCAGACTGAACAGAACATCACCAGGCCCTGCTGACTAAGGCCCCTTGAAATCTAATCCTGTGCATCTTCCCAGCTACAGGGAATGGTGTGTTGGTAAATTGGCTCACTGGAGGGGGGAAAGCTCTGACCTGAAATGTTTGCTCATTTCCATGGTGCAAAGACGTCGTAGTGGTAGATTCCAAGCTACTGAGGTAATATCACTGAATGCAGAGTTGGAAAGAGATGTGCACTATTGGCTCTCAGGAGCCAGTGAGATCAGGCTCTATCACAGATTCTGGCATGACAACAATTCCCCAAACACCACTCATTGCCAGGCCTTTCTTTATGCCATCCCCTCTGCCTGGAATATCTATTCATTCACTCAACAAATATCTATAGAAAGCCTTCTGTATATTAGGCATAAGGTCTGTGGAAGAAATGTTCTCACTGAAGACTGAGCTCAGCCCTTTCATCAGTGCTAGAGAAATTCCCATTATACTGATGAGGCAACTGAGGCTTGATGACATAATCTAATTTGCCCTGGATGACAAAGCTGCCGAGTGGAGAAGTCAGGATTCAAACTTTGCCTGTGTGAATCCAGTCCTTATGCTTAAGCGTGCTGGTCTCCTGCTCCTTCTTCTCCTCTCTACCCGACAAACTCGAATTCACCCCCTCAAAGCCCTACCACCAAGGCCCTCCCTGACCCCTGAAAGGCTTATTTTAAAAAATATATATTTTATTGATTTTTTTTACAGAGAGGAAGAGAGAGGGATAGAGAGTTTGAAAGGCTTCTAATGTCAAAGTATATTTAGACATGACGTAGTAGAGAGATAAGTAGGGGTAGGAGGGAAAGACTAGAAGATAATGAAGTGAAAAACCAGGGAAAAAGAGGAATGAAAGCAGCAGATGAGATGTAACATAGTTGTCAAAGGTGTTAAGTAGAATAGAAACTGAATAATGGGTCCACAATCTTTGTGAAACATACAGCCCCAGAGACAAATTAATTCAAATTGCTACAAGGGCCTTGAAGAAGATAAAAATGAGTAAAACAGACTAGATTTATAGGACAGTAAGGGGTAATGGTATTCTGTTCTAAAGGGGGAAATCCTTGGTCAAGTCCAGAACTGTGACCAGAAAGTCCATCCCAGTCCTCCCCACCCCCAGCACACCATTTCCACTAGTCTGCTTGCTTATTTATTTATTTAATTTATTTTTTGGTTGTTTTAAAGAATAGTTTATGGGTTTTTAGAGAGAGAGAGAAAAGGAGAGGGAGGGAGAGAGAGAAACATCAATGTGAGAAGGTAATATTGATCGGCTGCCTCGTGCACATCCCCAACAGGGGATCAAGTCCCCAACCTGGGTATGTGTCCTGACTGGGAATTGGACCAGAAACCTTTTGGTGCATAGAATGGTGCCCAACCAACTAAGCCACACTGGCCAGGACTGGCCTGTTTATTTCCTGGATCAGGTTGCAGAGTGATTGCAGCTAGCAGCCTGATGGGGCTAGGAGTTTGACCCCAAGGCAACTAGAACACAAAACTTAAAGAGGCACTCACCCCTCACTCTCTGGTTCTGGGGGAAAATTCAGAGTGTTTTAGGATGCAAGTAGAATCAGAGAACCAGAAGGCAACACCTTGCAACTACACACACACACACACACACACACACACACACGTACATATTTGACTAATAAGAAACTGAGGCCCAGACTTCGCTGTTCCCTCTGTCAGGAATGCTCCTCCCCACTCATTGACTAACTTAATCCCAGTCATCACTCCATGTAACCCCTCAGAAGCCTCCATTACTGCTCTGCCCACACTAATGCACAGTACACAGCCCCAACTTCAGGCTGTGTGTGTGTGTGTGTGTGTGTGTGTGTGTGTGTGAGAAAGAGAGAGAGAGAAAGAGAGAGAGAGAGGAAGCTCAGGAGCTCAGGATTGGGGTCTGCACTGCCCTTTGCTGCCTGGCTGTGCGGCATTGAAGCAGGCCACTTTAGCTGCTCTAGACCCTGGTTTCCTTGTCTACATAACAGGGATAATACCTTCTTTAAGGACGCTCATCAAGATGAAACAAGATGATGCTTGTACTGCACTTAACACAGTGCTTGGCCCAGACTGGATGCTGGAAACGTGTTGGTTAAAATAAAACACTAAGAAGTAGTGGGCATTAAAATTAGCCAGGATTTAGGCCAGACTGTGGTCAGCTTGGAGCAGCAAGCAGAGAGTGAGCTGCCAATGGGGAGTCATTGAAGGTGCTTGAGCAGGAGGGATGGCTCGTTGGCAAGGGAGTGTCATTAAGCTTACTCTGGCACCAAATGTGTTGTTTATCAGTGTCTGGGTGAAGACTTTGGCTCCAGTTGAGACGTGAGAAAGCTGCCAACGAAAGGGCCTGGTAAACCCGGGAACAATGGCTTTTCAGCAGCCTTTGTGGAGCCAGATTCCTGCTGTCCAAACCACCCAACTTCCTGCTCCCAACCTGCTGAGAGCCCCAGGAGGCGCCTTTATCCACCGGGTAATGAGCCAGAGGAAGAAATGTTAATTCATCTGTAATCCCTGGGCCACTCCCAAGCCCCATCTCCTCCCCAAACCCTTGACAAAGATACCTGCGCAGGCTAATAAGATTGGCTCTGAGTTCCTAGGCAAACAAGGTCCATAAAGGTCCCTTTTAGATGATGAAATCTGACATTAACCCTTTGTTTGCACTTCAAGGTCAAACAAGGTTTAGCCATTTAAATCTTACATTAACCCCCTGTCTGAGTTTAAGGCTTTATATCATAAGAGAGGGCTCTCCATCCACCTGTGAGCTATCAAAGTACATAGATTAGTTTGATTTCGAAGCTTACTATCCTAGAGCCTCCCCCATTAGGCAAACCATCCCCTAGTGAAGATAAGGAACACTCTCAAGGTCACCAACCCAATTTAGTGTCAGGATTGGGAGATTTGATTTCCCCCTATTCTCAACTTTTAAGGCATGCCATACAATAAAATTGATTTGTCCAAAACATTTTGTCCTCCTAGAATACTGATAAAGGAGCACAAAGTTAAAGGGGTTTGTTGTCATGGCCTCTTTGAGTTAGCAAGATGAAAAAAAAAAAGGATTGTCTATACCACGATACCAAGTTGATAATTCAGAATGATTATTATTGTTAATAGGGCTAGTTTTAAAGTTATGCTGTAGGCAGTTAGACATGAACAGAGTAAAGATGATGAGCCAGGTATAGAAGGTCGCCAGGATGGAAAACCCCAGGTGCCTAACAATGGACAATCAATTGACCTTCCCCACAGGGGTGACTTTTCCTCCCCTAGCATTTTCTGGTCACGAACTCCTGACCTTTCCTCCCTAGAGATAACATCTAGGCTTCAGCTGTAGTTCAGCTCCAGGTACAAATAAGCAACAAAACCAACCAAGGCTGAGGTCAGGACCAGCTGCATGGAATAATGACTTCCTGCTCTGGTGCAGGCCAATCAATCAGTGGAAACCACAACTCTGAATGAACACACCTGAGAAGCTGGTGAATATTCTATTAAGATGTTTCTCTGGGACCTGCCCTAAAACCTCCACCCTTAAAACCCTTAGGATGGAGGACCCTGTGTACTCTCCCTCCTGGGAGCACTCCTGCACCTTTCCCTTCCCTTCTGCCTCCTTTCCCTTCATTTCCCTCTCCTTTCCCTTTCCCTTCCTCCTCCCTCTCCCCAGGCACATTACCACTAGCTTCCCCCTTACTCCCAAGCTCCAAGAGCCCTTCCTTTACCTCTATAACTTGCTTGCTAAGCCCATTTCTTCTAGGAATTACTTTTTCTACCTCTGTAATTTACCCAATAAATGTTCTCTTACAGTTTGGGTCTGGACTTAGAATTCTTTCCAGCCAGAACCCCAGTACCAAGGTTGCTGAATTCAGGTTTGGTCTGACCCCACTCCCACCACCACCAGTCAGACACATGGTTATGTTCCTGCCACCTACAACAGTTGCAGAATTCCAATTTCTTGAAAGTGACTATTTTTTAAGAGAATACTTAAGCTTGGCTCTTAACATTTATGGAAACGTGTTGGCAAAGAATCTAGTTTTCCATGTGGGTCATAACAGCCACACAAAGTCATCATCGGGCTGGTGAATTAGCAGTTATAAGTCCACCATATTCAAACTAGAAAAGCTCACACACACACACAAAAAAAACTCAAGTCCACCTCTGGGTCTTCTGGTCTACCCACTTCCCCAGGAATCTTGGCATGGGTGCACCAGCATATTCAGGGACAATGAGGAAAGATCAGGAGCAGCCTAAATGCCCTTCAAATGGCTCAGTACATAAAGGCACATTCAAGCAATTTGATGAGGCAGTCATTGAAAGAAGAAAGTACGGCCCTGGCCATTGTGCTCAGTAGTTAGAGCATCAGCCCATGCACCAAAGGATTGAGGGTTCAATTCCCAGTAAAGGGCATGTACCTGGGTTGCAGGTTCTCTGATTCAGTGGGGACACATGTGGGAGGCAACCAAATGATGTGGCTCTCATCAATGTTTTTTTCTCTCTCTCCCCGGACCCCCTCCCTTCCACTCTCTCCAGAATCAATGGAAAAAATGTTCTCAGGTGAGGACAACAACCAAAAACAACTACAACAACAACAAAATTAAGTACAGCCCTATACACCAATGCACAAGCATCCAGAGGTATTGTTCTGTGAGAAGAACAAGGGGCAGAACAGTTGTGTGCAGGTACTCGTGTAGGAGAAAAGAAATGTCCACTTACCTGAATGTGCATCGGCAGAAAACATTTCAGGAAGGCCAGGAACCAAACAAATCGTGGTCTCTGGGAAGGGAAGAGAGAGTCTGGCTTTTAGTGGCATACTTTTTCTACCTCTGGCAATTTTGTGTACTGTGTGCAAGCATTATCTTTCCATTGAAAAGTTACTTATTCAAAAATATCAAAAATATATGTCCATGCAAAAACTTGTACACAAAAAGTATTATTTACAAAAAAACAAAAGCAATCCAAATGTTCATCAGCTGAGGAATGGGTAAATCAAATATGGTCTATCCATCCAAGGGACTATTATTGGTCATAAAAAGGAGTACTGAGACAGACTCAGTACTGGAAGCAGGATGCTTAGTGAAAGAAACCAGATGCAAAGAGCACAGAGTGTGTGAAATCTGCAGAACAGGTAACTCCATAGGGACAGAAAGCAAATTAGTGATTGAGGGACAAAGAAAAATGGGGGGTAACTTCTAATGGATATTGTCATTCTTCTTGGGGTTATGATATGTTCTAAAATTAGATAGTGCTGATGGTTACGCAATTCTGCAAATGTACTAAAATCCATCGAACTGTACACCTTAAAAGGGTGAATTTTACATATGTGAATTGTACCTCAGTAAAGCAGTTATTTAAAAGAGTTGTTTTTATATTTATTAATTTCCTAAGTCTGCTGTAACAAAATACCACAAACAGGACAGCTTATTATTGTCTCATAGTTCTGAAGGCTACAAGTCCCAGGCTAAGTGTGAGCCAGGCCACTCTCTGTTTGGTGGCTCTCGGGGAGAATCCTTCCTGGCCTCTTCCCAGATTCTAGTGTTGTCAGCCATCCTCGGAATCCCTTGTTTTATAGATGCATCAATTCAGTCTCATGGCCATCTTCTTAAGTGTCTTCATATCATCTTCCCTCTGTGGGTGACTGTCTTTGTGCCCGAATATCCCCTTTTTATAAAGACACAGTCATATCGGATTGGGACCCACCCTGATGATCTCAAGATCAGGCTAAATCTACAAAGACTCTATTTTCAAACCAGCTCACATTTACAGGTATCCAGGGCTAAGACTTCAATGTATCTTTTTAAAAAAAGAATATGTTTTTATTGATTTCAGAGAGAGGAAGGGAGAAGGAGAGAGATAAGATAGAAACATCAATGATGAGAGAGAATTATCAGTCAGCTGCCTCCTACACATATCCTACTGGGGACTGAGTCCACAACCCAGGCATATGTCCTGACCTATGGGGTCATGGGAATCAAATCATGACCTCCAGTTCATGGATCAATTCTCAACCATTGAGCCACACTGTCCAGGCTCACATACCTTTTGGGGTACACAATCTAAGCCATGACTCTGATTCTACACGATTTTAATAAAGAGACTGCATCTGCCTAGCAGGGGAAAGAGGCCACATGCAGAGGATGTCGGCTAGAGTGTGATACACTCAGAAAAGGGATTCAAAATCGTGCAAGTTCAGGATAATGGAGACCTTTCCTCTGGAAATCAGTGGTGGCTTCCAGGAGTAGGCATTTGAGCTGGACCTTTTGTCAGATCGGAACCAGGAAAGTTTTGAGAGTGAAAGGGGGCACTACTAGTAATCACCCCAGGATATCAGCTGTGAACTGCAGCTGTGGACGGTCAGTGAGATTCTGTGGTCACCTTGCTCTTAAAAGATGCTGAGAATTTGAATATTGGGATGAGTGGCAGAAAGAGTGTCTCAGAAAAGCAGCTACACAGGCTCAGAGGTGGGAAACCACCAGATGCATGCTGGGAAGGGCTGAGCCTGAAGGAAAGGAGTTTAGGAGGCTGGGAAGAGCACTGACTGCCAGCCCAAGGAGGGAGTCCTTACAAGGGGTCTCCTTGCAGGAGGGGGGGGGTGCACACTGAGGGGGAGAAACACAGGCACTCCACACCCAAACCAGGAGACTGCCTAGCAGAGCCACTTTGCCTGTCAGCCCAGGAGCATGAAGCCAGCTCAGGAGGCCTCAACAGGACCAGACCCACCACTGATAAATGGCTGACCTGGGCCCACACCCCAGGAAAACATGCCTGTCTTTGCTCCATTGTTCTGCTCTGATCAGAGTGGAAGCCAAGGGGGGTGTCTGTTTGGTTGTTAAACCTTCAACAAATATTGTTCTATTTTTCTGGGAACCTTCCCACTTTGGTGTTCAATCGACCCTGTTTGTGTCTGGGCGTGGGTGTTGTTGTCATGTTGTTATTTTTGGAAAGAGATGTGTTGAAGATATCAACTTCTGAATCACGTAAAAGCTTGGTTTTAGTTACTTAATCCCTTGGAAAAATATTAATCATCATTTGTGTTTTTTGTTTTTTGTTTTAATTTAAAAGTAAGTTTATGATTGTGGAGAAAGGTGGGGGAAGGATTTTAAGGCAAATGTGGAAGTCTGTGTAGCAAAAGCAGGAATCTGCTAAAGAGAGAGAAAGAGAGGGAGGAAAGGAGGAGAGGGAGGAGGAAGGAAGGAAGAAGGAAGGAAGGAAGGAAGGAAGGAAGGAAGGAAGGAAGGAAGGAAGGAAGGAAGGAAGGGAGGGAGGAAGGACAGTGGTTGGAACCACTAAAGTCAGTGTTGGAACATCAAGTGATTCCCCAAATCCATTGCATTTCTACCACTATCTCTAGTTTTGGGGTACAACACAGAGGTCTTTCATTTGCATACCTGCCCAGAGGGCTAGGAGAGACAGGGACTGTCTGAACTTGAAGAGCTGTAGAAGAACCCCCTCCTCCGGCTCTCCCCTCTGCCACTCTAGTCACAGGCAGTTGTGCAGGTTGAGAGCATGCCTTTGTCCCTGTGTCCACAGACCACATTGAACGGGAAGGAAGGATGAGGAACCAAATTCAGCCAAATGGACTCCAGAGAAGATTGTCCCAGGCACCCCCCATGTGAGAAGGTGAATCCTGGACACTCTCAGGCCAAAACCTGAACCATGATGGACCATGTCACATACCCACTCACAGCTCTCCCATGGCTCCCCAGTGCCTCTGTGAGAAAACCCAAACTCCTCTCCTAGCTCAGCCTGCCCCCTGAACCCTCTGAACCTGACCCTGGCCCACCCCGCTGGGCTCGCCTGGCTAAATTCAGGTCCTGCGGAGTCTGAGATGCTTACAATTAAGCCGATCACACAGCAGCCCTAGGTCACACAGCCTGACTCTCTCAGATGGCCCGACTGCAGCAGGCCAAGAGGCGCTGCCATGCCTTTCACTGCAGAACTATCTTAATGGCAGCGAGGGCAGGGCTCCGGCTCAGAACCTCTCAGGCAACAGCTTCCAGCTGGAACTTTGTAGCACCTTCACTTTCAGTCACTTCTCTTTTTCTAGCAAAGTGGTATTTTCTTCCTCATACCATAAAGTTTCCTTTTGAAATAAAACTTTTTAAATTTAAAAACAATGAGTACTTTAGAGAAAACCATTCAATCAAAACCAGTCCCCGGAGCTTTTGGATTAAGCCATGGGCCTTCCCGGCGAAACCACTCTTTGCTGCTCTTGTAGAAACTAGGCCGTGTCCTGCCTCCCAGCCTTTGCCCTTGATGTGCCCCCCACCTGGGCACCCTTTCCACCTCTTCACTTGATTCATGACTCCTCACTCTGTGAAGCCTTCCTTGACCCATCTTCCTACCCCAAGTCTAAGCTGACTGTCCTTGCTCAGCCCCCACTCCCACCCCCATCCCCACCCCACCCCCACCCCAAAGCCCCGACTCCTTGAGTGGGGGAGGGTGTGGCAGCATTCCTTTCCCTTGGTCATGTACTGGTTGGTCTCAGGGGCTCCTAAAGGCCTTGTTAGAAATGAGCCTTTCTTGCTAGACCAGGAGTTCTTGGAGCAAGGCCAGGTTCTCTGTGCCACCTCCCATCCCCAAGGCTTGCTTATATCCAATGCAGGGCTTAGAGGAGGAGCTGGCCCAGAAGCCTAGACTAAACTGACCTGGGCCTGGGGTCCCAGAGGCACCACTCACTGGGTGGCAAGTCCCAGAGGAGAGCAGCCTCTCAATGGTGGGCATGGTCTTGGATACTGTCTCCTCAGATCTTTGTCCTCCCACCTCCCCTTAAATGTGTCCTATGGCTGGCCTGCTCTGCATCTCCTAGGCAGGCTGCCTTCCAAGCTGCTGTACCTGGGAATGGACATCCCATGGGGCGGCCCACACCCTGACTGTGGGTGAGGAATGTGCAAGCCCAGGACCCTGCCTCCAGGCAGGGCAGCTTGCAGTGTGACTTGCCCTCCAGAGCTCTCCAGGGAGCGGCCAGAACCTCCCCCCACCACCCGAAACCCTCTTCCTTCTTCCCTACCCACTGGCTGGACTCCCTCCCCTTCCAGATCCTGCTAGCCCTCCACCTTTACCAGTTTCTCCTGGGAGCTCTTCCTATGTCATTGCTTCCACATTAATCTTTAATTCAGGGAGTCCAGCTTGATGGGTGCTTGGAATTTGGGGGTCTCTGTTGGAAGTATCTGGCAGATGGTAGGACCCAGGGGTCTGGGGATTGGGCATTGGCAAGGACATAGAAACCAGCAGAGGAGGTGAAGTCCCCTAAGAAGTGAGGCTGCAAAAAGAGACACCCAGAGCTTGGACATCCAAGGCTCACTAATCATGGGAGGAGGAATCAACTCAGAGAGGCTCCAGGGGTCAGAGGTCAGATGGGATCCAAAATGGGCTCTGGGCTGACCAGAGAGGCCATGCCTTTTGAGAGAGGGGAATGGAGAGCAGGACAGCCTAGAGGAGGGAGCAAGAGAAGTAGAGGGGCCCTGTGGGAAGCATGGGACTTGGTTGGAAAGTTTGTAAGGAGGACATTCTGATAAACAGGTTGGGCTGCCTTCACAAACTTTCCAACCAAGTCCCATGCTTCCCCACAGGGCCTAGGGTCCAGGGAGGCTTTTGTTGTTAACTGATTGGACTCCTGTCCAGGTTCCACACCAAGTCTTGTTATGCCCAGAGTTCGGGGTCCCCAATAATCTACCACTAAGGAGCCTTTTCCGATGCAAAAGCAAAGAGTCTTTATTCAAACCTGGGTTTGGTTCTCAACCTCTTTCTGGCGCAGCAGTGAGGTGAGAGAGCAAGCCGGGCGGGAACAATGAGTTTTATGGGGTAGGATAATTGGGAGGGCTTAGGAAAGTGACAAGGGTTACTGAGATTGGTCACTTGAATTAGGGTCTTTCTGTGGTTTAGCCTTATTAGGACCCTTGCTGTGTTCCTGGAGCTTCATTGGTCCATTTGGGTGGTGGTCGGGGAAGCTAGGACATTGCTGGCACACCTGTGCCCCCTCCCAGAAAAGGGAGGGGGTTAGGCAGGGGTCCCAGCCCTATAGGACAAGATGGAGGGGAGTTCATTTCCTTTCAGTCTCATGCCAGGAGCTGGGAAGGCGGAGGGTGGGCAGTTTGTGGTGGGGTGGGGCTGGAGATGGTCACTGCAGACAGGAGACAAGGCTGAGCTTAGAGATAGCACTGGTGACAGCCTCGTGTACTCCTTTCGCATTAGGCTGAGGCCTGATCAGACCAGCATGGTTGACAGCCAGCTCAGACCTGGGGCTGGGACCTGAATTAGAGGTAGTTACAGAAACTCGGCCAGGGCAGGGTTAGGGTAAGAGGGTGAGGCCCCTTGGATGTAAAACTGAAGGAGGATCTGCCTCACCCTGTCCATGTACCTACCTCCACAGTAGCCCCCTTCCTCAGCTCCAGGCACAAACACACTCTTCCCTCCACATTCTGTGCGGGTGTTTGCGCATGTTATGCTTTTGGCTGGGAGCACCCTTCCTTCTTTCTCTGCTTAGCAAACATGTGATCATTCTTCCAGATTCGGGTCACAAGTCTTGGAAGATGCCCCCAGGCACAAACCACCTTGCTACTCACTATGAGAGGGCAATTGCACCCAAATCTGGGGTATCAACAGATTTGTGCTTTCTTGGGTGATTGGGAGGAGAGTCTAAGGTAGCAGGGCCTAAGGTAGATTGGATGCTGCCAGAAAGTGAGTGAAATTCTGCGATTGGGGACCTCAATAAATCTCACCCACTGAAAGGGGAGCCTGAGTAAGCTGTAATTGGCAAAGCTGTAGTCAGTAGGCACTGTAGCTGAAAGAGGAGCCTGAGAGCAGAGTTGTGCTTGGTACTTAGAGCGGGAGGCCTTGTTTTGTTTGGGCTGAGGCAAAACTGCAGAGTGTCCTTGCTGCGAATCGCTGTCTCATGGTCCCAAAGGGACCTTGTCTGAGGTGGGTGTTCTGTGAGCCTGTGTCTCATCTCACAGGAAACAGCAGGGCTCAGTTGGGATCCAGGCCAGCAGCGCTGCCCCTTTTTTTCCTTCTTGGTCTCTGTCTCTGCAAAGCTTCTTCACAGCCTCCACAACAAACACCTCCGTGTGAATGGATCTTTCCCTCCTTCAGGCTCCAAGAGCATTCTTTTAAATTAGCATATAGCATGCAAACAGTTCAGTGAGCTCATCTCAGGGCACAGCTCATTGATGTTTTTCCTTTGCACACACCTGTGGAGCCACCGCACCCAGGTCAAGACACAGAACATTTCCACACCCAAAAAGGCCCTCTCAAGTCTCCTCCCAGACACACCCGGCCCCGGGGTGTCCACAGAAGCCCTATTTCACTGCAGAAGCCTCTCTGGAATGTGTTTCTGTGTGTCTAGCTTCACTTGTTTACCATAAAATCGGTAGACTTTCACCCACGCTATCCTCTTGTGTTCATTGCATGTAGCTTGCCACACCCAAAGCCCCACTGCCATTCAATGGGGACAGAAACCTCTTTCAACACATTGTGCTGGCATGACTGGGTATCCTCTGGAAGACCACAGACCTGACTTCCTACCCAACTCTGTGCACGAAAAGGATTCGAGATGCAAGATGGGTTCGAGCAGGGAACATGGGGTGCAGTCTTAATTGATTAAAATAAACAACTTTCCTCCATCAAAAGACACCCTTAAGGAAGTAACAGGTCAAGCCCTTGGCTGGGAGGAAATATTTTGTCCATGCCTCGAAGGTTGGCTCATCATTACCTTCATGGTTTCCTACACACTTCAACATGTATTCTTTTAGAAAATAATTTCCCCCAGCTTTATTAAGATATATAACTGACAGACACAAAACATGGTGTAAATTTAACGTGTACAATGTGTTGATTTGATACACTTACATATTACAAAATGGTTATCACCACAGCTTGAGTTAACACCTCTATCCTGTTGCTGTAGGTGGCGGGAACGGCACGTAGTGTCTGACAGGTGTGGCCAGACCAAATCTGGATGGGTTTAGCAACCTTAGTACATACTTGCATTCTGGCTAAAAAGAGAATTCAGAGCCAAGACCCCAACTCGCTAGAGAAAATTTATTTGAGCAAGCAAAGAGAAATGTCAAGCTGGTGACTCAAAGAGTGGGAGTGGGCTAGGATTCCTTTTAAATTCTTGGAGGGGAATTAACTGCTTTCTTCTTCAAACTGACCTATCAGGGCCTGGTCTTTCGCGTTCTGTCCTTGCATGGAAGTTAGATGGGGTTTTCTCCCAGCCCCCCACCCCTTGTTCTCCTCTACAGGTAGGGGTCTGCCACGTGACTAACCACATGCCAGAAGGGAAGAGGTCAAGAGAATCCCACCTGCATGACAGAGACATTCTAGGGTGGAAAGAGGCACTAGGGGCAAAGCCTCGAATGGAACGTCTCCAATATCTACTCTGCCAGTTCTTTCCCATTGCGAGGTGTGGGAGTGTTCCGCTCTGGTGACCTCTGTACCTGGTACATTGTCCATGTCTGTCTAACTGCCTACAACACTGTCATATGGTTACCATTTCTTTTTTTGTGGTGAGAACACTTAAGATCTATTCTTAGCAACATTTAAGTATATGATACACTACTAATGAATTATTACCTATATCTATATTTACATAGATATATTGCTATACATTAGATCCCCAGAACTTATTTATCTTATAGCTGGAAGTTTGTAGCCTTCGACCAATGTCTCCCCATTTTCCCCAAGCCCTAACTCCTCATAAGTATAACTATACTATACTCTCTGTTTCTCTGAGTTTGACTTTTTAGACTCCACATATAAATAATATACAGTATGTGTCTTTCTTTTTTTAATTTCTTTATTGATTGCAGTGTTACATATGTGTCCTTATTCCCCAATAACCCCCTGACCTCCTCCCCTCCTGCCCTCACCCCCTTGTTGTTTGTGTTCATTGGTTAGGCTTATATGCATGCATGCAAGTCCTTTGGTTGATCTCTCACCCGTATTTGTCTTTCTATGTCTGATTTATTACATTTAACATGATGTTCTCAAGGTCCATCCATGTTGTGCAACTGGCAGGATTTCTTTCTGTCTTGTGGCTGAATAACATTCCACAGTATCCATATACAGCTTCTTTATTCATTCATCTAGGGATGGACAGTTAAGTTGTTTCCATGTCTTGGCTATTGTGAGTAATCAGCATGCATTCTTCTTTTCTTTCCCATATGTATTTTTTAAATATATATACTTCATTTATATCAGAGAGGAAAGGACAGGGAGAGAGAGAAATATCAATGATGAGAGAGAATCATCTATTGGCTGCCTCCTGCATACCCCGCACTGGGAATTGAGCCCACAACCCAGACATGTGCCCTGACTGAGAATCAAACCATGACCTCCTGATTCATAGATTGACTCTCAACCACTGAGCCACAACAAGCTCCCAAATGTATTTTTGATTAAATGTATTGGATAGTATTTGTTAATAACTCCCATATGTATTTTAACTCCCATATGTATTTCATTCCAAAGACATGTGGACTTTAGTTCTAATTCCATCCAGTTTATGATATAAAATCAATAAAAATATCCTAAGATTTGGAAAATCCAAGAGGTTTAATTTGCACAAACCTATACAGGCCTTAGTTCCTAAATAGGGTCTGGCCATTGAAACAGCTCCACTTGAGGCTTTGGCACTCCTTCTGATCCTGGCCTACAAGGTTATGAGGCAGTGCTCGTATTTCTACCTTCCAGCTGTGGCAACTGAGGCTCAGGAGAGTTAAGAAGCTGTCAAGATCAAATGCAGCACCTCAAGCCACGTTGTGGTCAGTGTTTGCCTCCTATGGAGTAGATGCTCAACAAGTGCTTTAAGAGCTGCAGGATCCTAAGGCCATGTCCCTGCCCTCAGAGCCATAACCCAGTCCCAGAACCCAGGAACAGCAAAGGCAGATGACAAGACTCCAACAAGGTAGTTATTTTTCCCTCCTGGGCCTCCAGCCACTTTCCATTTGTAAACACTGCCTAAAGTTACACCCCAGCTCCACAGTCAACAAGAGGCCACCACGAAGGTGAGGCCACTCCCACCTTCCCAGGTCTCCAAGCAACAACACAATAAAGACGTGCCTGAAAGCATGGAGGTGCTGACCAATTCTCAGTGCCCACCTCAGTTCCATGCCAGGCATTTCCTACTGGGCACTGAATGTCCTATTCTTCCCAGCACAGCTGGCACTCCAAAAGCTACATCTAAAGGGGAAAAGGCCAAAAGAAAGAGAGGGAAAGAAAAGGCTCCTCTCCGTTTATTATCAATCACAGGTGTCGGTATACATATGAGGAACACAGAGATGGTCCCCAGACTTGGGGTCAGGTCTTGTCTCTGCTGTTCACTGGCTGTCCCTCTGTTCTCTTGGCTATAAAACAGGCATGATATCGCCCACCACCCGGTGTCATGTGAGGACTAAGGAATGCACAAGGCTTTTGCACTCAGGACCTGGAACCTGCAGACCAGGCTCAAG
Organism: Lasiurus cinereus; assembly: GCA_011751065.1. Classification (NCBI taxonomy): domain Eukaryota; kingdom Metazoa; phylum Chordata; class Mammalia; order Chiroptera; family Vespertilionidae; genus Lasiurus; species Lasiurus cinereus. The sequence goes on from JAAGEH010000125.1 coordinate 8,086,510, forward strand.
GGTTGGCCTCAAGTGGGTTCCACAGCCTCTCTAAATGTTCAGTAGGGGTCTTCCCAACCCTGATGCAGGCCCCTCCCTCTCAGTCTTCCTGGCTCCGCAGTACCAGTTGCACATGTACAATGAAGGGATGCCGATAAGAATTTCCATGTGGAGGGAACACAAGAATTTGTTTGTGCAAAGTATAAACCATGAAGTGCAGCCTCTCTGTACATTTCTGTGTATATTTGCTGAGAAGATGCTATGTTGTGGGCACTGAAAGGAATCCAGAGATAAGTCCAGCACCTCAGGGACCCCAAGCCACAGGGAAGAGACAGGACAGGTATGAACCATCTGTTTCCTGCTATTCCCTATGCCCTGGGTACCACCACCGTGTCCCAGGCTATGGATAAGGAAGCTAAGGGCCAGGCATATATCACACCCTGTATACGTCTAGTTTGGCGATTTTCAACCTTTTCCATGTCACCGCACACATAAAGTAATGACTAAAATTCTGTGGCACACCAAAAAGTATATCATAGTTTTTGGCAATCTGACAAAAAAAAAAAAAGGTATAATTTTGATTCATTCACACCAGATGGCTATTGTTGTGTTGGCTGTTGTCATTTTTTTTTATTTGACAATTTAAGGCAGGAGTGGGGGGCCTTTTTTCTGCCAAGAACCATTTGGATATTTATAACATCACTTGCAGGCCATACAAAATTATCAACTTAAAAATTAGCCTGCTATATTTGGTCAAGTGTTTAATTAACTCACTCCTAATGTCTTGGCAGAGCCAGACCAAATGATTTCTCTGGCTTTATGCAGCCCTTGGGCAGACATTCCCCACCCCTGATGAAGGAAAAGAGGTCAGTGCCCCTGACAAAATAGTCAGGTATTGCATGTTTTAAAAATACTTGTGGCATACCGGTTGAAAATTGCTGGTCTGGTTGATTCTTGAGTCTTGGTGTGCTTTCTGCTGCCCCAAGCAAAACAGGCTCCAGTTGTTGTTTGTTTCTTTGTGTTTTTATTTTTTTTAATCCTCACCCAAGGATATTTTTTCCATTGATTTTTTTTCCTTTTTTTTTTTTTCTTTTCTTTTTTTAGAGAGTGGAAGGGGTGGGGGGAGAGAGAGATGGCAACATCCATGTGCTACAGACACATCAAATGGTGGCCTCTTGTACTCACCACAACCGGGCCTGAGATTGAATCTGAAACTCAGTATGTGCCCTTGACCGAGAATCAAACATGTGATCCTTCAGTACACAGGCCAACGCTCTAACCACTGAGAACACTGGCCAGGGCTCCAGTTGGGTTTTGATGGAGAAGATTTAGGCTAAGAAGATGGGAGTGGGAGTGGTACTGGGGGAGAGAGGAGCACTACCTTAGCCTAGTTGGCAGCAAGTAGGTCAGGGTGGCTAGCACTAAACTGTGCCAGGTTAGAGGACAAGCAAGGGCCCGAGGGTCTGGAGAGCCAGAGGCCTCAGCCCAAAGCCACAGGAGTGATATCTGCACATCTGGCCAAATCCTGAGCTTCTTGCTGGATGTAGAGAGATCAGATACTCTCCTGGTCCTGGGAGTTCACAACCTTGTGGGTGAGTCAGACTTACATGGGGGAAATGCAGGCAACTGAGGAAGACCAGGGAGCCCTGACCCAGCCTGGGGCACCAGAGAAAGCTTTGGGGTGGGGGTGAGGGATGCAGGGCCTGCCTGGACCTGAAAAGATGCTCAGCCAAGTGAAAGGGAAGGGGAGGCCTTGGAAGCAGAGGGAAAAATGTGCGCCACGGCTCTGAGGCTGGAGTGAGGTGTCTAGGAGGGAAGGGTCGAGGGTGAGTGGAGGGAGGACTTGACAGAGCTCAGGGAAGGGACTAGTCTGGGACAGAGGAAGGTGCAGAAGGAAGAATGATGTGGAGGTTGGTTTGTAAATGGTGGAGTGGGCTGTTGAGAACTGAGGAAGGAAATGAGATGGCAGGAGATAACTTCTGTTCTCATCCTCCCCACTCCCCACAGCCCTCACTCACTCTGCTTCAGCCACACCTGCCTCCTGCTGTCCCTCCAGCACTTCTGCCTCTGCATGTGCTGCCCAGAAGGCCTCCCAGGACTCTGCAGGACTCACTCCTTATTACCTCTCCGTGTCTTCCCACACGTCCCTCCAGAGGGGCCTTTCTTGGACAAACTCTGCCCATCATCACCGCTGTCTCATAACCTGCCTTTTTTTTAACACATCACTTTCTGACATAGAATATATTCATGAGCTTGCCTGCTTATTTTTCTGTCAGTCCCATAGCATGCAACTTGCAGAGAACGCATCGGGGTGAGTATAAACAGGAAGGGACAAGTCCTGCGGAGAATCTTCAACCTTGTTGCTATCTCCAGCAAGTGGCCTCCCAGGTTAACATGTCCTGGGGAGACCACAGTGGGAATCTATTGGATATTCAGGAGGTCTGTGGACCACAGCATGGGCAAAGCATGCTTTCAGCCATAGCCACCCCAGGCCCGATCACCATGTGAGGGTTCAGCCTCCAGTCACAGAGGGATAGCATGGAATCAGGTTGAATCCCAGCTCTACCACCAACTTGATCACTGTACACACAGGGAAACTAAGGTACAGGAAGAAAAGGGCATTGTCCATGGTTACACAGCAAGTTGGGTCCAAATCCTCCCAGTAGCCTCCTCTTATGTCTTGAAAGAATCCTCTGAATGAATAAGTCCACTTAGGCTCAGATGGAGATAAGAATGAGGATAGTAAACATTCCCCTCTCACCACTCCTCCCTCACGCCCATTGCAGGCATCACTAATCAATCCAGGCACTGTTTCCCTCTGACCCAGATATGGCCTCCAAATCCTGCTCAGTGCAAACTCTGGGGAGCATCTACCAGACAAATGGATACTAAGACTAATCTATTTGCCATTTCTACCTGAATAGGAATTGACTGACAGGAAAGAGGAAGAGAAAAAACCTGTCCCAGGGACTTTTTAAGTATCAGCCATTATAACTGACTCGCCTATGCTAATTCTTACAAATCAACTCCAAAGCAGGGTTATCAGTCCCATTCTATAGATGAGGAGACAGAGGCACAAAAACAAGGAAACAACCCATAAGTCCACCTAGAAGGTATTGGGAAAATAAATCATGGCATACAAATAAAATACTTTGTAACTAACTATAAGAAAGGATGGAGTTGACCCAGATGTCTGTTAGGGAAATATCTCCAGGATACATTACATCAGTGACCTATCACCTTGACAAAGCTGCATAAAAGACCCTCCCAAGCTGGGCTTAAAAAACAAACAAACAAAAAAACCCACAACAATAAACTACTTATTTAGTTAATGAGTCTGAGATTCTGAGGGTCAGCAATTAGGCTGGGCTCATCTGGGCAGTTCTCTGGTCTCTGCTGGGCTCCTACATGCCCTGATGGCTAGTTAGACTGGGAAGCAGCTTTGCTGGTCCTGGCTGAACTCTGCTCTCTGGAGCCCCAGCTGGTGCAACTGGCTGACTCCCCGCTGCTCTGCAGGCCTCTCACCCTCAGCAGGCTAGCCCAGCTTACTCACAACAGGCAGCGAGGCTCTGCAAGAGTTAGCAGAAGCACGCAAGGTCTCGTGAGGTCTAGGGTCAGACCTGGCATATCATCACTTTTGCCACATTCTACTTGACAAAGCCAAGGCACATGACCAAGTCCAGATTCAGGGCAGGGAGAAATAGTCGCTTACTCCTGATGGGAGGAACTGCTCAATCACATTAGAAAGGGCACAGAGAGGGAGGTGTGAAGGATTGTGACCATTTTTGCAATCAACCACAGACAGAAAGCCACGTTCTCCCTTCCTTTGTTATACAGGGTGGGGCAAAAGTAGATGTTCAGTTGTTTGTCTGGAAAATAATACAATAATAAAACAATTAATAAATAATAAACCCACGTTTGCCCCACCCTTTATGTCCTTTCGTGATTTATTGTTAGGTTTGTTTAAAAAATGAGATATTTCCATTTTTTAAAATGAAGAATTTATGGTTCAGGTGTTTTTTTCAGACCTGTGAAACAAAGCATGTGCAAGAGAGTTCATCTAGCACTGTTTGTTCTAGAGAGAGGTCAGAAGCACCCACTGTGAACACCAGTGAGTCCCAAGGCCTCCACGAAACAGATTTCTGTTTAAAGCAAAATGAAGAATCTAACAGCCTGAAATGTTTGGATATATTACAGGGCATGTAAAGTGAAAACAGAGAGGTGTGATAGCATCAGATGGGTCCATTTGTGTGGGAAGTGTATAGACTGCCTCTGGAAGGGTATACAGAATAACAGCCATGGCTGCCAGGGGCTCAGGGATGCTGCCTGGGAGTCAGGGGTGGCTACCTAGGGGTCAAGGGTGGAGGGGAGCAACTTTCTCTTTGTGCTCTTTTGTACCCTTATATCACGGGGGCTCCTCTTTAGGAATAAATAGAAAGATAGAAATTTGAAAATGATTTGTTTTTAAAGTAAATCAAAGAATGAACTTTTTTTTTTTTTTTTTTGAAATGCCTGGGGGAAGGGAGAGAAAGGATGACACAGATTTTGTTCCAAACACTGATTCACTCTGTGACCCTCAGGGAAGTCAGTCACTGGCTGTTTCTGAGCATCAGTTTCCACCAACTATAAAATGGGCCAAGTCTCCCTGGCTCACTCTCACTGCAAGCAGGGACCAGCGCCACTATATTAGACAACTCCTGGGTGTGCCAATCACATCATAGTCCATGTGACTGGTGTCTCTTGCAATTGTGCAGTACACAGCATAGGCAACTGGAGGAGGCAGCCCTGATGTGAAGCTGAGATGAGATAATGCACCAGAGAGAGCTTCAGATGTCATGAGGGGAAGGGTGTGCATGTATGAGTACATACAGTGTGACAGCACATTCCTCTGAATGGGTGCGTATTTTCTGCTGATGTGTCCTGTGAACTTGGACTTAGGATATGGGACAACCACTCCCTCCCCCGAGGCTCGGCCTCCAGGGTCCTCTAGGAGCCATGCCTGAGAAGAGAAAGAACCACACTATGGGCTACGAAGGCCTCTCTCTCCACTTTTGGGGGTCCAGCCACCAGACCAGCTGTTTCCTCAGGCCTTTCCCATGCTGGCTAAGTCTCCATCCCCAGGGTTGTGATGCAAGAGCAGAATTCCTCACACACCAAGATGCTTTCTGCTTTTTGAAGTGCAGAGATCTTACCCCCGTCAGAGAGAGTTGGGCTCAAATCCCAGCTCTGACACTCAGTATCCTTGGGATCTCTGGGCCTCAGTCTTCTCAGCTGTGAAATGGAGATATCATGATTGCCTCATAGGGGTACCGTGAGGATTAAATGTCAGGCACACAGTAGGCACTCAGTCAGTGCCCGTTCCGGGTATTGCCTCTCATGACTTCTCCTGTGATTGGCCCTCAGAATCACAAGGTGATGCACATTTATGAAGACATAAACAAGAGGGAAACACACCAGCTCCTAGCAGTGGTTATCTCAGGAATGGGAAGGTTCCATTAACAGGTGACTTCTATGCATGATTTTTAAATTGGCAAAAACCCCAATAAAGACATTCCCATTCTCAAAACGGAAAAGTAAAGTTGTTGTTTTGTTTTGTTTTGTTTTAAAAAAAGAGAAAATAGGTGGTACACAGAGGATTTTGGGGCCAAATACTATATGGTACTATAATATAACAAATGCACTGCCCTGCTGGGAGAGGCAATGCATTGTGTAGGGAAAGGGGGTGTAATTGAAATCTCTGAACCTTCCTCTCAATTTTTCTGTGAACCTAAAACCGCTATAAAAAAATAAAGTCAGCTGAACCCCCACCACAGGGCACATGAGTGCATTATGCAGAAGGGGGCCTCTGAGGCCTGGGAGCTTGTTCCCTGGTGTGGGACAGGTAGTGCAGGGAGAACATGGGCAGGAGGTCTGAGTCTGAGTTCCAGGTATTTCTGCTCCTGGCCAGCTGGGTGCCCAGAACATGACCAGTGCAGTGAAACATCGGGAGCCTTTCTTGCCTGGCCCAAGCTCTCTCACCCACCACACTGCCTCCTGCACATTCAGGGATTCATGGCACCACCCCTTATAAATGAGGAAGATGCCATCACTTTAGACCTTCAATCAGGAGAAAGGTATCTCAGGTCAAGACCATAGAGAGGGGAGAAGACATCCACATGCTGACGACCCCAGCCAGCAAGTCCCAGGCCAGTCCCCGAGGGCCATAGCTGACCCCTGGCTGATGGTCAGTTCATGTCCCAGCAGATCAACATGATGGGTCAGAGAGAGCCACAGAGCTGACGTCAGGCACACAGGGATGGGCAGCACTGCAGGGCCTCACCGCCCTCGTAGGGAGTGGGGAGGCCAGGAGGCCCACACCCCACCTGCTTCCAAGTGGCACACAGCAGCCGCAGCCTCTGGGCTGCTGGATGACCTTTTCTGGCCCCCACCCTACCTGCCCCAATGGATTCTGATGCTCCAGGTCTCTGACGAGTGCCAGGTGCTCTCTAAGCTGGGATCTGCATGGCCTAGGAGTGAAGCAGGCGTCTTCAGGATGCACGGGGGCCAAGACTCAGAGACTTCCAGGAAAGTGGGCAAGGCGACCACCCCTCAGAAGTGCTCCAGGCCTCTCCTAAGAGCCTCTCAGTCCAGGCCCCCAGAATTCACGAGGGGCATGGTCGACGGATCCAGAGGAAGATGGCAAGACCACCAGGCACCTGGCAGGAAAGGAACACAGGTGCCTTCTGGATGGCTGGCCAGTCCAAAGTGCACAAGAGAAGAACATTTCCAAGCAGTGGCTTTTCTGGGCTCTTCCCCGACCCACAGGCAGGAAGCAGGCTGGAGCTAGTGTATGGTAAGTGGGTGGGTCCCGAAGCCCACTTTCAGGCAAGCTTTTCCTGGGCCCAGATGAGTGCCCTTGGGTGAAGCAGCCACTTCTCCCACAGATCGGTGGGGCAGGAACAAGCACCCTGTGGTCAGAGACCACTATTACCCTCCCCAATTTAGGGACAGGTCGGGGCAAGGAGACAGGGAAGCACAGGCAAAAGACCCCTTCAAGATGGCCGGGAGTGATCATACCTGAAAGTTTGTTCAGACAGTCATGGGTTCGCGTCCTAACTCTGTCCCTTGACCAGCTGTCTTCATGGCGAGTGACTATGTGTCTGAGACTCAGTCTCCAGCTGTAAAACGGGGATGATGTAAAAGCCCCTCACGGGAGAGATGCAGGAGTATGATCCTGTGTGTCACAACAGCAAGCCCTCCTTAAGCCATAGCCCCCTGTTGCTAACAGCCATCGTTAGCTGTAATTATAATCATATGAGCATCTCCCTGTCTTAATTTCCTCATTTGTAAGAGGGCTGACATTATGAGGTTGCTGGGGGAGGGGAGGGAGGGGTTCTATGAGAAAGTTCCTGGCACAGAGGGAGCACTCGGTAAACATTTGCCATGATTGTTATTACTGTTTTATTATCACCATTGTTGTCATCTTAGCCCTGGGAAAGCTCAACATGCCAGCACAGGCTCTCCAGGAAGGATACATTCATGCACCCAAAACCGGAAGCGAAGCCATTGGCACCGGTCACAGAGCTGACTAGGCAGCAGAGGTGGGACCGGGTCCCTGCTTCCCACTCCTTCACCCCAGTCTCATGCCGCACCCCACCTTCACCCCATCTGCAGGCGACTGCTCCTCTGGAGCTGGCAGCAATCCCAGCAGCCACCCTGGGCCAGGCAGGCAGGGGCGAGGTGCACGCGGGGCTGCACGTGGGGCGTACTGGGAGGAGCGCACGTGTAGGCCTGCACCCCGCTGCCTGGAAGGCGGGCAGGCTGTGGCCGGCCGCTGGCGCCCGGTCCTCGAGCTGCTTTCAGGACGTCCTCTGGTCCTAGGAGGGCGTCGGGCTGGGAGAGCAAATACCATCCAGCCAGTCGGTGAGAGCCCTTCTCCTGTCTGCCCACAGTAGCCTTCCCAGAATTCTGACTCCCCAATTCACAGCTTGCGAAGGAACATCAGAATGGCAGCCTCAATCATCCTCCATGTCTTCCTTTCCATGTTGCGAGCAACTCCCGGTGACTCGTAGAACTGAGTCCAAATACAGTCGCTTTCCCACACCCCTATTGCTCCCTGCAACTCAAACCGGAATCGAAGCCGTTGGCACCTGCGTGCCCAGCCACCCGCCTCTTTCCCTGGGACTATTGCAATAGCATCCTCATGCCCCATCCCCTTGTCCTGCGACACAGCTGGCACAGCTGCAGCTGGCAGTGTGATTGTTGTAAGCTATCTTTTGTGTTAAAAGGGCAGAAAAAGAACACATTGTGTATGAACTTGTACTTGTAAGAGGAAGCCATTCTGTCCTGGTAGCTACATAGAGACAGTTTAGAAGTGGAGCCTAAAGTTTATAGATTTAAAAAAAAAGAGGCTCCAGAAAACTCCCTAGCTGCTTCCACCAGGTTCAGACATAAGAAGTCTGAGACCAGGAAGAGGGCCCTCACATGACCATGCTGGTACCCTGGTCTTGGATTTCCAGCCTGCAGAACTAAGAGCAATAAATCTCTGCTGTTTATAAGCCACCCAGTCTGTGGCATTTTGTTATTGCAGCTTGAACAGACTAAGACACTGAGCTTTATAGAAAACCCAATTCCTGATCCCAGCTTCCTTATCTGTAAAATGGGATAATGATAATTCTATTACCTGCCTTATGAATAAATTATTATATGGAAAGCACTTAAAATGATTGTTGGCGCATAGTAGGAGCTTATTAAATATTTGCTGACTTGGATGACCAGTGATAGAAACTTGTAAACTGTTAAGTAAGTGTCATTCAAATTCTTTAATTCAGTTAAAAGTTGGCATAAACCAAACCAATGTATTGAAGTCCTTGCATAGCAAATTTGTAAAAGCCTGGTTGTAAGAAGGAAAGTAAATTTGCCTGTAACAACTGGGGCTGGGGGGCTCTCCCCAGAGGGTGCAGCTGGGGGCATCTTGAAGTAGTTTCTCAGCCCCCATGCAAGGCCTCAGGGATGAGGATCTCCCTACCTCTGGAGGCAGCAGGCTCTTTATTTTTCTAAAACCTTCTCCCACCTATACCTCCTCCACTGGCTCTGAGTGCTCCCTCCCTCCACCCTCATCAAAGAGAAGGCCCAGGTTGATAAGCAGAGATTCCCAAAGATAAGAAACTCACCCTAACCTCAAAATCAGAAAGAATAAGGTGTTTTAAGCTCTCTGTAGGGCAAGCGAAGGAATCAAGAAAGAGTCTAGGAAGACATCTAGAGGAAGAGGAGAGAAATGTGGACAAAGAGAGAAGCCATCCCATGAAGAGGTAGGAAGAAAGAGCAAGGGATAAGGCAGGATGAGGTGGGGAGAGGGGCTTGGTGAGCTTAGGAGGAGCTGACCTGGCTTCATTCTTTTTACAAACATTGTTCAGCATCAGCAAACATTTATTAGACACCTGTGCTTTAGGACACAGTGGTGAGCAAGACAAAAAATAATCTCTGCTCTCGTGAAGCTTAGATTTGGGTGGTAGAGACAGAAAATAGACAAGTGAGCAAAAAAATAAAGCACAGGAAAGCAATAAGGACACTGCAGGGTGAGGTGGTCAAAGTGCCAGGGCTACCCTAAAGAAGTGATATTTTTTAGAGGAGAGAGAGAAATACCAAGGGTGAGACAGAATCATTAATTGACTGCCTCTTGCACACCCCCTCCTGGGGATTGATCCCACAATCCTGGGTACGTGCCCTTGACTGGAATCAAACCTGGAACCCCTCTGTCCACAGGCCAACACTCTATCCACTGAGTCAAACCAGGAAGGGCCCCATTTGATTCTTAAATGGCAATGGGCCACCTGACTTCCATTTTACAGCTGATCCAACAGAAGTCCAGAAAGGTGAAGTGATCCATTCCACCTTACAGAGTTGAGCCCAAGTCTGGCTCTTGTTGGACTGTGACACAACTACGCAGCACTTCCTAAAATGGGTGTGGATTCTTTACAACTAATCAAGTGCTTTTTATCTGCACTTTATCTGCACCCAGTAATGTGCTATTACTGAGAGTTCTCACGTCTTTGCAATGGCCTGGGAAATGTTTCTGAGACCTTGAATGACTAGTCACAGCTCTGAAGCTGCTCTTTATCCTCATTTTCAGCAACTTCTCTCTGAAGCAGGTCACTGTGACTGGAACTCAGAGTTGGATCCAACTAGCACCAGTGGAAGCTAGAGGAAGGCTGCTGCTCACCCTTACAGTCTTCATGCAAATAAAAAAAGGGCTTCCTTTGTTCAAGACACCTGGCTTCCAGCCAAAACCAGTTTGGCTTAGTGGATAGAGCATCGGACTTCGGGTTGAAAGGTCCCGGGTTCGATTCCGGTCAAGGGCATGTACCTTGGTTGCAGGCACATCTCTAGTAGGGGGTGTGCAGGAGGCAACTGATCGATGTTTCTAGCTCTCTATCCCCTTCCTCTCTGAAAAAAAATCAATGAAATATATTAAAAAAAAAAAGACACCTGGCTTCCAGCTTCCAGAAAAGTGGTGTAATAACAATTCTTTCAGAGCATCCTTGGAAGCCATCTTTAAAAACATGTATTCACGCATGTGAATTGATGCTATCTTCGATGTGAGGTGCTCACTTAGATATGGTGCCCTTGTGCAGGGCACAACCTGAATGGTTGTAGTGATTTTCCACACCCCTGCATAAAATATTTAGAAGGCGAGAGCTGTGAGCCCCAGCAGAAAGAAGATCCATGTGGAAGTGTCTATACCAGACCACACACAAATGCATGCTGTGCCCCGGGGGTAACCATGACTTCCCAGATTTTCCTAGAACTGCCCAGCCCAACAGAACATTGGATCCCAGTTCACCTCACACCATGCTCTCCACCCTCTGTGCCACCGTTCGCTCCCATCCCCATTGCATATGCACCTGCTCCAGGGTGTGAAATGTCCTGGGCAGCACTGGCTGGCCACACAAGTTCTTCAGGCACTGTGAGATGAGAACCTGGAAATGTCCCCCTGCAAAAACCCCCCATCTCAATTGTGGGTACCGTGGGCTCCAGCACTCACCGGACCTATGGCCCCTTGTGGCCAGCACCACCTCTGAATGCCAGGCACTCATCTTTGGAAATATTCCAGTTCCTAAATTTAGAAGCATGGGTTAAATCCAAATAAGTGGAGAGTTATGTAACTTCATGTCCCTCTTTATTGTCCCTCCCCTTGGAATAATCAGCCTTAATCAGCTAATGATGGGGCCCTGGATGCAGCCCCAATCCTCAGAGAAGCTATTAGTCTTACATAAGGAGTGACATTGGCCTGGTGTATTATGAGGCTTTAAAGTATATTCTTTCTCTTTCCTCTCTGTCCCTCATCCACACATTCTAACACACACACACACACACACAGACACACACACACACACACACACACACACACACACACACACGTCGATCAAATGCTGAAGCTCTTAGCTAGTCTGAGATCACATATATGCAAGTTGAGAGGTTTTACTCATTGGGTGGTTCAAATATATCAACTAAAAATAAATCACCTCAATCCATAATGGCAGCTCACCCAGGAAAGAAAGAAGCACTTTGCTAAAGAATGAGAGAAAGGGAAATACAGGGAAGGAGATTTGAGAACTTTCTAATCATCAGAACTGTCCAGCAGCAACCTGAGTGACCAGTGATGGTCAGCCTGAGGAAGCAGTGAGCTCCTTGTCACTGGTGGTGAGTCAGCAGAAGTGAGGATAATGGGTAGGATTCCTACACTGAGCAGAGACTGCATGTAACTGACATTTATACAGAGGCAGTTCTGTGCCAGGCAATTGTGCTCTATAAGCATTTTAACAAAGATGGCAAAAAGGTTTCGTCTTAAATGCTAAATCTTATCTATTGGGAGTGGCTGCCTGGAGCTCTGGACACACAGAAAGATTGATTCTGAGGCTCAGGAAAGAATATCTTTATCAATTCACAATGTTTCCCATGGTGCAAAAGAAGAAGACAGATATCTTGAGTGATTAACAATGTCTGCCATTAAAGTGGGATAAGAAAAAACAGGTATGCTATTTGCCAATGACATTTCTTCTCATTTAATAATCCCTTTGCAAGTGAGGAAACTAAGATTCAGAGGTTCACAGTTGGTAAGTGGAGGAACCAAGATTTGGACTCAGGTGTGGCTCCAAAGTGGGTGCTCATGGCCACTATACCTCTGCCTCTCAAAGGTGAAATGAATGGCCCTGGGGCTGAATATGCAACCACCAGCCAACAGTATATCCTCATCTTCAAATGCCACTGGCATCTGAGTTTGTCACCTCTGAGTTGTAGGCTCAAGCAGGTTATCTACTGGGTCTGCAGGATGCCCCTCCCCCGGACAGATCCTTCACACCCACCATCCATCTCAGACTCCCAGCAATCATGGAGATGATTATCCCCACTGCATGGATGAGAAAACTGAGGCAATGAGTATGGACCATCTGTTCTCCTCAGATCCTGTGCTTGGTGGAATACCAGAGCCCAACAGTCCTGGCCAGAGAGCACATTCTACAGCATAAACAGCACAGAGAACCTGGGAGAGTATGGGAAGATATGGGTTGGGGGGGGGAGAGTTGGGGGGGGGGGAAGGGGCTCAGTACTCATGACATGCCTGCCTCTTGGCCCAACTTAACACAAGAGCTGGCTTCTCAGTCCCACCTGCATGGAGTCAGGGCCCTGAGGCCTTAGCACGAAGCCATGACCTTCCTGTTAGTCTTTCATGGCAGGTGGAAATTGGCCATTCCCAACCACATGACACCCCCTATTGATGCTTTTAAATTGCTTGAATCATGGCCAGGCACCCTCAGTACTTCTGCTCCTCTCCCTGCGGCCACTTTATAACAAATTCTCATTCCCCTCTCATCAATCATCCATTCTTCCTGTCCCCAGGCCTCTCTCTCCAGCCCTATTGTTCAGCTTCTGTCCCTACCACTTCCTTTCAGGGTGGGACAACTTTTACCCAAATCCTTGCTAAGAAACAAAGCCACCACAAGAACAGAGAGATTTCAAATGCCGCCGTGCAAGAGCTTATGCATAGAAAGTCATAGAACAAGAAGAGGGGCGTATGTGGGGCTGATCCTGGCCCCAGTGACCCACTCTCCTTCTGTGAAGATGGGGGAACTGAGATGACAAAGGCAAGGCACACACATCGAGGCCACTCAGGCCCTCAGCCAGAACCTCAGAGTTGCATAAGCTAGAGGCGTGGCCACTTTTGTGTTCTGTGCAGATGGTGTCCCGGGACTGTGCAGGCAGGGGATTGGGGCCATGGCTGTGGAGGCTGGACATGGAGACCCAGAGACCGGAGACCTGGCGTCGCCTCCCTGGCCCACATTGCACCTTGGATCCTCTTCAAAGTGGGTAAAGAGGTTTACTGACGATACAGAAATGCCCCCACCTTTAAGATAAACCTCAAGGCTTACCCTCCCAAACAGATAAGTCAGGGAGTGAGGTTTCTGGTTGCAAAAGGTGGACCCTGACCCACTGCTTCTGGAGTGGACTTGATCCTTTCTTCATAGCTCATTAACCAGGAGCTGCTTGAAAAGTCACCAAGACCAGTTGTTTCCAAATTCTTGGGATCAAGTTGCTATTTACAACAAACTCTTTCTTGGAACCCCAATCCAGGAGACAGATAAAAAAAAAAAGAGAGAGAGAGAGGAGAGAGAGAGATGTTGAGGTGGAATGGCCCCATGGCCCCTCAAAACTGCCTGCAAAATTCTGTGTGTGCATGAGTCTTGCCTGGGCTGGAGTCTGTCATTATCTTGATTCTTCAAGGGCTACTTACCCCAGGAATGGTTAAGAGGGCCTGGAAGCGCCTGCTGACAGTCTAGGATACTGTGATTGTCACATCTATTTTTGTCACCTGTTTGCCTTTCTAGCTGGGTGTTGCTCCAGCTGACATTTAAATGAGTTTGCATTCGCAGAGCCCACACCAACTGGTGCTGTGGGTGCAGTGGGGGTGAGGAGGAGGGCCCAAACTCAACAGATGGAAGGGGAGTGGCTGCCGGAGATTAAAATGTGGTCCGGGATGATCAGGAGTTGCCTGGAGCATCTGAAATGCTTTAAGGAGAAAAAGCAAGGTGCTACAGAAAGAGTTGGAACGTGGGTGGGATAGCCCCGTTCCAATCTCTCTTCCCCTGTTGTGCTGTGTGGCCACGGACAACAACCTTCCCCTCTCTGTTTTCACCTGTACAGTGAGGACCAGTGTTTCCCAAAGTGTGAAGCATGTGCACACAACGTGGCCTGAAATAGCATCAGTTCACGCACCGAGCAAGTAATTGTTTTCGGATTCCCTTTGGCTCTTTCTTTCTGATCACTTCCAGCAGGGAGGCTCAGCATGGACTTGGGCATCTTCAACACCTAGTTAACCCCTATGGAACTCCCTGGCAAAGGCCTGGCTGACTTGGACTCGGGGCAAACTGCAGTGTCTAGTTGGACTGTGATGTATGTGGTTTTCTGGCCATTGCTGTATTCTATTTATGCACGGTGCCTTTTCCAGCACTGATATGAATGAAGTCTTTTAAAGTAAATAGTGGATATGTGGCAGTTTAATACAGAATGGTCAAAAAATGATAGTACAGGAGGGAGGTGGCTATAACAAAAAGTGAAGTGGGGGGAGAGCACTCAAAGCTGGGGAAGACTTGGGCAAGTTGATCTAAGAAGCACTGTCGTGCTGGACCCCTATCCCCCCTGACCCCTGGAGAAGGTCCCAGGGGCCCAGGCTCTGCCAACAACCCCAGAGCAGTGGGAGTGGGAGTGGGAGTGGATGTGGGTGTGGGTGTGGGTGTGGGAGGAGGTTTCTGAGGAAAGGCCTGGGGTGGTAACAAGGAGCCAAATACCTTTCAGGTGAGTATCTCACACTGGGGTACATACATATACCTCCTTGGTTCCAGGATCTGGTCCCATGGAGTCTGTGAAGTCCCAAATATTGAGGACAATGAAAATCATCTGCATAGTTTATGACATACCCTTACAGAAACAGTGTGCTATGTGTGGGAGAGAATGCACAGCCACTTCAGGGAGTGTCCATGGGCCCCAGGAATTGTTTGTTCCCTATTTCACCTGAGAGGTGCCACCCCTGGCAGTGGACTCTGGAGCCAGGCCATCTGGGTTGGGGCCTGCATCACCTGTGTGAACTTTGGGAGCTCCCTCGGTTGGCTGGTAGGAACAGCAGCCGGCTCAGCTAACTGCAGCCAAAGATGCGGGGCCTTGTTGGAAGGATGAAAGACCATTGGAATCAGAGTCTCAGAATCGGCAGCACTCAGATGCGGGGCCTGGAGCAAGGACAGTGGGCAGTCTTCAAGATGAAGCTGTTTCTCAGGATTAAAGGGTCAAAGTTCCAGGAGAGAGCATCCCCACCTGGGCCCTGACCCTACCTCACAGTCAGAGAAGAGTTCTGAGCAGAACTGCCATCACTGAGAGGAGGGAAGTTCCCCAAAGGGAAATCGGGGTGTCCCTCCTATTAAAAGGGGTGAAGAATGCTAAGCAGGCAATGAAAACAAATGTCTACTATGTCACTTCGCCTCAGTTTTCTCTGCAAACAGGGATGAAAACAATCTGGCCCTTAGAGGGCAATTGAGGGGATTAAATGATGTCACCGTGTAAGGGCCTGGCTCTCACTAACTGACACTCCATAAATGTCAGTGATTGGGGTTTTTTATTATTATTTGTTATAAAAGGACACAAAAACAAGCCACTGTAGGCCAGATGTGAGCCTAACGAATGCCACATGCTCCTTTCGGTTACAGCCACAGAGACCTTGGGGTTGGCAGACATGGGTTCAAATCCTGGCTCCACCATTGAGAAGCTGTGAGGCGCTGGGCAAGTGACCTTAGCCCTCTGAGCCCCACTGGTCACATCTGGCTGCCAACAGCTGCCGGGGCACAAAGCCCAAGATCTAGACAGCAGACATCAGCATGGCGGGCCCAGGGACTCGGGGCAGGTGGGCAGCCCTATGGCCTTCCTCCTACAGTGTTCCATCCCTGTAACTCGGGGAGCCCCACCTTAAGGGGAGGGCCAAGAGCTCTTGGGTAACTTTGACTGATCCTGGCCTGGGGCACAGTCAGTTTCCTTTCCCAGGAACTTCAGAATTGGGAAATCTCCCAGATGCTCTGGGGCCAGTGGTTCCCATGGGAATTCGCGGGGGCACTGGTTAAAATGAAGACCCCCAGGCCTCCCAGAGACCTAATGAGCCACAGGTGATGTGCAGCAGAGTGACTGAGTTCTGACTTTTCCAAAACCACTTCTACAGCACCCTCCCCACTTCCCATTCCCCATACCCCCCAAACAAACCCAGGCAGTGTGCCCATTGGGGACAGCCCTGATAGGAGAAAGGCCCACCTCTAGACCTGCCCTTCCCATCACCTGCTCACCCCTGGGAGCTATTCTGAGTGCCCTGATCTAGCACAGCTCTTAAGGCTGAGGAGACAGGCCCTCCCTCTGTCCACTTTTCTTCTAGCTCAACCACCTAAATGTGGCCAAGACTGGGTGGATGTGAAAAAGACACATCAATTGATTGCCTCCTGCATGTGTCCTGACCAGGGCTGGGGAATGATCCTGCAACTAAGGTATGTGCCCTTGACCAGAATTGGACCTGGGATCCTTTGATCTTTGAGTGGATGTTCTATCTACTGAACAAAATTGGCCAGGACAGGCCTGATGACTTTTATCCATCTGAAACCAGTTGTATTTGAAATCCAAACTGCCCCTGGATTTTTTTTTTTTCCAGTTACAGGACTCAATAAATTGCCTTTTTTTTTTTTAATCTGCTGAAATCAGTTTGAGTTCAGTGAAGTAGGGGGAGAATACCCAAAGCTGGGGAAGACTTAGGCAAGTTGATCTAGAAGCACTGCCACTTAAACCTGAGATTTTCCAGTGGCTTGCCTACTACAGCTCTGCAGAAAGCTGAGGTAGGAGAGGATCCTGGACCACTACAGACAAAAAGAGCTGCTGTGCTCACTTCGGCAGCATATAGTGTCAGCATATAACCCTCTGCCCTCTCAAAGCTTCCCCTGGAACTGAGTTAAATGGGCCTTTCCAACCCTGCATGGCCTGCTGCGCTCTCCAGGCCTAGTCATCCTTGGTTGTGCTATTTTAGTTGATGGCTCCTCCATGTTTTTCTACTGCTCAGGACAGAAATCTTAAAGTCATCGGTGCTCATCTTTTTCACAATCCACATTCAATCTGTCAGCAAATCCTATTGGCTCCTCTTTCAAAATATGTCCAGAGACCAATCACGTCTTTACCATTCCCATTGTCGCCACCATGCCCCAAGCCCCATCATCTCTCACATGGATAAATCAGTCTCCCTCCCTGATGTTCCACTTCTGTCTCCTTTCTTTGTTAGTCAGGACAGGCTGTGATAACAAGCAATCCTCATATGCCAATGGTATAAACACATTCGTCTGTTTCTTGTTCCTGCTATATGCTCTTCTGACTCTGGTCTGGGACCCAGGTTGGTGGGCAGCCAGTCTAGAACTCAACTCTACAATACTGGCAGTCACCGCGGAAGGGGAAAGAGGGAACATGGCCTAGAGTATGCTCACATATGTTTCCCAGAAGCCATGACAGTACTCTGCTCAAAGTAAGTCCTATGCCACTCCTGGCTCTAGGAGGATCGGGGAAGAGCAATGCTCTGCTGCAGAACTGAAAGCACATGGTGA
This sequence comes from Lasiurus cinereus, assembly GCA_011751065.1. Classification (NCBI taxonomy): domain Eukaryota; kingdom Metazoa; phylum Chordata; class Mammalia; order Chiroptera; family Vespertilionidae; genus Lasiurus; species Lasiurus cinereus. The sequence continues at coordinate 8,104,134 of JAAGEH010000125.1, forward strand.
GCTCATGACAACAGCACTCCCTTCGATTTCTCCTTACAGCAGCCAGAGCGGTTCTGTGAATGCATAAGACAGGTCCCATACCTCCTCTGCTCAGAACCCTTCTGTGGCTCCCACCTCCCTCATGGTAAACACCAAAGTCCCCAGCATGATCTACAAGGTCAAGCACAACATGCTGCTGAGACCTCCTGGACCTTATTACCTTCAACTCTCTCCACCTTACTCACTTCATTCTGCTCCGATCTCCTTGCTGTTTCTCAAACCTATCAAGCATGCTATGCTCTTACTTTATAATCTTTGCTGATGTCTGGAATACCACTAAAGGCATCCATGAGCCTCGCCTCCAAGCTCACTGAAGCACCCATGTATGGAATGAATTGTGTCCCCTCACCAAAAAATAAAAATTCATATTGAAGTCCTAACCCTTGGGACTTCAGAATGTGACCATAATATAGAATTTTTATAGAGGTGATTAAGCTAAGGTGAGGTCACGAGGGTGGCCCTGATCCAATATGACTGATGTCCTTATAAAAAGATGTTAGGACACAGACATACGGAAAGGGAAGACAAAAGTGAGGACACAAAGAGATGACAGCCATCTGCAAGCCAAGAAGAGAGGCCCCAAAAGAAATCAACCTTGACAGCACTTTGGTCTTGGACTTCTAGCCTCCAGAACTGTGAGAAAATAAATTTCTGTTGTTTAAGCCACTCAATCTGTGGTACTTTGTTACATCAGCCATAACAAGCTAATTTATAGGGTGTCCCTTTTCCCTGCCTATTTTTCTCTGCATCATTATCACCTTCTAATGTCCTAAATGTTTTCCTTTGTGTGTATGTGATCTATTAACTCTCATAGAATATAAAATTAATCAAGGCAGGATTTTTGTCTGTTGTATTCATTGCTCTGTCCCCAGGGCCCAGAATAAAATTGGCACATAGCAGACACTCACTAAATATTTATTAAATGAATGAGTGAGTGGATGGATGGATAGATGCTATAAAACATTCAGAAACCCTCATCTTTTGCATGGTACTTCCCTAAACCACAAGGCTTTTTATGCCCCTTTTCTTTGATTTAATATTGGAAGGTAGCTGGGGAGTTTTGAAAGTCTGACCTTTGGAATTAAGTGGTATCTATTAAACCTTGAATTGTAAATATTTGATCCTTAAGTTCATGGTGAGGATCCCAGAGGTCTTTATATACGTGCTCAATGATGAAGGCACAAGGATCTCAATGTTATACTGAAAATAGAGTAAAGACGCAAATGCCCATCAATAAGGACTGAACATAAACTGGTATGGTCCTGTAGATTATGCAGGTGCTAAAAGGAATAAAAGGGACCTGTGTGTGTCAAGGAGGGGAAGGCTGAGTCAATATCAAGTGGAAGACTGATCTGCAGCTACGATAGTATAGAAGCTATGTTTTCACATGTACAAAAATCAATAACCAAAAAGATACCTGAGGGAGTAGAGTAAGATTGCTGTATCAGTTATCTATTGCCACAATGATGGTGTGTAACAGGCAACCCTAAAACTTCCAGTGGCACACAGTAATAAGCATTGACTGCTCACCAGCCTGGGAGCAACTACTCTAGGTCCAGGTCTAGGCTGCTCTGCTGATCACAGCTGGCTTTGATCAGACATATAAGGCCAGCTAGCTAGAGGCTCCTGTAGAATGGCCTCAGCTAAGACAACTAGAGTGGCTGAGCTTGGTGCCATTTGTCACACCCACTAGCCTGGACATATCATCACGGCAATGACAGAGACACAAGAATAAGCAAGCTTGATTGAGTCCCTGGTCCCACACCCACCTCATTGAGAAAGCAAAGGGTGGGCTTCCTCTAATGAATCAGGCCAGGAACCTAGGAGGAAAGTAGGCCCAGGAGAGGAGCTGAACATGCACAGGAAGGAAAACACAGGAAGTGCTTTCAGAGAGAGCTAAACTAATACCATACGGAGAAATCATTCTTCACTTGTCAAATTGGTAAAGACCAAATTGAGGTGAGGATTTAATAAAATCCTGTGTTAAGCGGTGGAAGGCATGGTAATCGCTCAGGCATCATAGTGGGAGGTCCTGGGGAAGATAACTATCGATATTACAAATGCTTGAACCCTTTGGCTAGCAACCACACTTCTGGGAATTTATCCCACAGGCGTGTTGAAGCCACAGACTGAGTACAATGTATGCTCAAGGTTATTTATTACAGCACTGTTGTTAGTAGCACAAGTTTAAACAGTTAGATTCCAAACAGAGAACTGGTTAAGTCAATTATGCTTTATTTATATGCTGGCATACTTGTAGCCACAAAAACATAATAAGGAAGCTCTTTACATGCTGATATGGGACTATCTACAAGATATATATTAAAGTAAAAAGGCAAGGTGTCTAGACATGACACCAAAGACACAATCCAAAGAAAATAATGGGTAAATTGGACCTCACCAAAATTAAAAATGTTTGCTGTGTGCCCTGGTTGGCTCAGTGGGTTGGAGCATCTTTACATACACCAAAAGATTTAGGGTTCAATTCCCAGTTAGGGTATGTATGGTGGGCAACAAATGGATGTTTCTCTCTCACATCGATGATTCTCTCCCCCCGCCTTTCCCCTCTCTCTAAAATCAATAAACATATCCTTGGGGTGAGGATTTTTTAAAAAGAATATATAAAAAAACATTCTAAACTCAATAGTAAGAAAACAAAACAAAAAATAATTTGAAAATGGGCAAAAAAATTAAACAGATAGTTCACCAAAAGTGATATGTAAATGGCAAATGCAAAATAAAGCTCTGGAGAAATAGCATTACAAACCTATTAAAATGGCTAAAATAACCCTGCTCCAGTAGATCAATTGGTTACAGAGTCATCCTAAAACACCAGGATTGGGTGTTTAATCCCTGGTCAGGGTACATACAAGAATCAACCAATGAATGTATAAATAAGTGGAAAAACAAATCAACATTTCTCTCCCTTCCTCTCTCTCTAAAAAAAAAAAATTTTAAGGCTAAAATAAAAAAATACTAACACAATCAAAGGTTGATAAGGACCTCGAGCAACCAGAACTGGTGGGAATGTAAAATGGTATAGCCATTCTGGAAAATGGTTTGGCAGTTTCTTATCCAGTTAAGCATACAACTCAGCAATTGTATTTCTGGGTATTTAACCTAGAAAAATGAAGACTTAGATTTATATAAAAACCTATTTAGAGACATTCATAGCAGCTTGAATTGTAATTGCCCAAAACTGGAACCAACCAAATTGCCCTTAACAGGTGAATGCATGAACTGTAGTGTGTCCATTAAATGGAACACTACAAAGCAATAAAAAGGAATGAATTTCTGATAAACACAAGACATTGAATTTATCTCAAGGGCATATGCTGAGCAAAAAAAAAAAAAAAGCCAATCTTAAAAGGTTACATGCTGTATGATTCCATTTATATAACACTGTCAAAGTGACATAATTATAGTGATGGAGAACAATTCATCAGTTGTTAGGGAATAGGATTGGGGAAAGGAGTGACTATACTAATAAAGTGTTCACATGAGGGTGTTGCTTTGTAGTGATTGGAACAGTTCTATATCCTGGTGGTTACAAAATCCATCCATGTGATAAAATTTCATAGAACTATGTACCAGAAAACAAAACAATGATTGCATGAAAAAACTGGTGAAATCCAAATAAGGTTTGATTTCGGGTTAATAATATTATACCCATGTCAATTTCCTGGTTTTGACAATGCGTCGTGAATTATGTAAGATGTTATCACTGGGGGGAACCGGGGGAAGCTGGGTGAAAGGTCCACGGGAACTCTGTACTATTTTTGCAACTTCTGTGAGTCTTGAGCTATTTCAAAATAAAAACATTTTAAAGTAGCAATGATTTGGAGCTGCTTTGCTTAATTTGATTGTTGTTGTAAAAAATAATAATAATGCAAGGGGAAGAATGTGTGTGAAGAGAGTCCCATTTGTGTGAAATGAAAATGCAGGAGTAATTCCCGTTTATGACAGAATATTTCTGGAAGCACACACAAGGTACTAGAAATATTAGAGCCATGGGAGAAGGCTAGACGGCAGGGGCACCGGGGGTGAAAAAAAAAGAGAAAAAAAACGATTTTTCTGTTTTTCTCTTGCGACTTGAAATTTTATACTGTGGACATGCATCACCTTTTAAAATTTTTAATTTAGCTGGCTGTGGGAGAACAGAAGAGCGATCTGTTTGGCTCAGGGATCCTCAAACGGGCCAGAAGGGAGAGGGACAGTGTCCTAAGCACAGAGATTTTATTGGGAAGACAAAATTTTGCTAAGCTCAAGGGAGGCTAGAAACACAAAAGAATAATTGATGTGACAGGGAGGGCATCAAGCTCCAGTTGGTAGGGACCAGAAAACAATGCCTCCTTTGTCTCCATGACAACAATAACGAGCAGTAATAATAATCACAGTCACCACCACAGGGGACACTTACCTAGCCACTCAACTAATCATGTCTCAGGGACCATCTCACATAACTCTCTAAACAACATCATTGCATACAAAAGAAAGCCGAGGCAGGGAAGTGTGGTCACTTGCCCAAGGTCCCACACAGAGTTTGCAGTCGTGGAACACCAGGGACCTCCTGCAGGAACGACACTGGTCTCCACCTCGGATCCCCTGGCCAGAATCCCACACAGAAGATGCTGGGGTGTAGAGAAGAAGGCTCCCAGCCTGGAACACCAGTGCCATTCCCACGCAGGCTGGTGGAGAGAATGGAGGGGATGGAGTCAGGCAGGCAGCACACTTAGACACTGGACTGTCTCATGGATCTTGCTGGGGAAGGGCAGGCAGACAACAAACATGCCACACAAGGTGAGGAAATTGTGAAAGAGTTTGGGAGCCGACTGACCTGGAGCAGGGGAGGCCTCAAGGGTGCTGGTTGGATAGTCACGGGCAGAGTCCCAGCTCTGCCCCTGGTAGGTGATTCTCTCCTCACATCCTCCCTTCCCTTCTCTCAGATGGGGCATAATAGTGCCCTTCTCCCGGAGTCCATTGTGAGGCCCACCGGGCATAGGCAGGGGATGCCTCATCAACAGTAGCTCCAGACAGCTAGAGCATCCTCTACACCGGGAAACAGTCCTGATGTCCTTCAACGGGTGAAAGAGTAATCTGTAGCAGACCCATTCATGGAATATTATATAGCAATAAATAAAACCAAATTACAGTTACATGTAATAATCTCCAAGAGTGATGAGCAAAAGAAGCCAAGAATAAAAAGGAGCACATGCTGTGATATTCCATTTATACAGAATTTAAAAATAGGTAAAACTAATCTGTGTTGTTAGAAGTCAGGATCCTTGTGACTTCTGAGGAAGAGGAAAGAGGAAAGGATGTGCAGGAGAAAGGAAGGGGAGGTCACACAGGTATGCTCACTTTGTGACAGCTCACAAGCTGTATTCCATGCATTTTTCTGTATATAGGTTCTACCTTAATAAAAGGTTTATTTAAGAAAAAAAAAACTAAAGAAAGGCAACCTACAGAACAGGGGAAATCATTTACAAATCACATATATGGCAAGGTTTTAATAACCAAGATATATAAAGAACTCCTACAATTCAACAACAATGAAAAACCAAACAACTAGATTAAAAACTGGGCAAAAGACTTAACAGACAGTTCACCAAAGGAGATATGCAAATGGCCAAGAAGTATATGAAAAGATGCTCAACATTACTAATCATTAGAGAAATGCATGCCAAAACCACAGTGAGATACCATCTCACACCCATTAGGATGGTTAATTTTTTTTTTTTAATCAATAACAAGTGTCGGTGGAGAAATTGGAACCCTTCGGCCCTGTTGGTAGGAATGTAAAATGGTGCAGCTGCTGTGGAAAACAGGGTGAATGTTTCTCAAAAAATTAAAAATAGAATCACCATGTGACCCAGCAATTCCACTTGTGGGTTTATACTCAAAAGACTTGACAGCAGGGTCCCGAAGGGCTATTTGTACACCCACATTCAGAGCAGCACTATTCACAATAGCCAAAAGGTGAAAGCAATTCAAGTGTCCACCACATTTTTTTCCTAGTGATGAATAGGTAAACAAAATGTGGTCTACGCATACAGGGGAATATTATTCAGCCTAAACAGGAAAGGAAATTCTGATGCCTGCTATCACATGCATGGACCTGGAGGACATTATGCTCAGTGAAATAAGCCAATTATAAAAGGACACATACTGTATGATTCCACTTACAGAAGGTACTTAGAGCAGTCAGATTCATAAAGAGAGAAAATAGACTGGTGGTTGCTGGGGGCAAGATGGGAGGGGAATGGGGAGTTGTGGTTGATGGGTACAGTTTCACTTTGGGATGATGAAAAAGCTCTGTGGGTGGATGGGTGGATGGTAGCTGTAATTGCACAATGTGAGTGTGCTTAATGCCACTGAACTGTACTCTTAAAAATGGTTAAGGTGATAAATTTTGTTATGTGTGTTTAAAAAAACAGAAGGAAGGTAACCTACAGAATGGGAGGAAAAATCAGTAACAGTTAACAACCAACAAACAAAAGCAAAGAATGTGGTCTGGCCTTCAACTGGATGGGCAGTGGAACCTGAGACCATCAGACCTCACCCAGCAAGTGGATGCAACCAGGGCCGTGTCTGCTGAGGGTGTGGTGACAGGCAGGCCACCTCACAGATATGAAGATGCTGATATTCTCAGGACTTCATGAAAGGCCATTGTGGGGACACGTGGGCTGTGAATTTCTCAGGTATAGCTCCCTCTGGGAAGATCATCAGTGGGAGAGCTCACCTGAGAGCTAAACCCCCAGGCCAGGAGAAGCCTGCTGTGCCCTGTGGCCCCACCCAATGCCAGGCAAGGAGCCCATGCAATTCTCTGTTCTCACAGCTTTCAGATGAGGTCTGTTGAACGAGCTGCCCCACCTCTCAAACACCCAGCAGCCCTTGTAGTCTTTCTGGTTACTTCTGGGGGTCACCAAAGGTCTTGTTTTAGATATAAAGAAGTCTAGCCTGGTACAAATTAAATCAACATTTAGATTTTGTAGCCAAATTGAGACCTGCACCACCACCCAGCGGAGGCAAAATGGTGAGTCCCACAGGCCAGTCCTGGTTCCTCCTGAGTGGGAAGTGCACAGAGGGGCAGAAAGGTGCCCCCAGGCAGTGCTCCGTCACCTAGCACCCAGCCTTCTCTGGGGCAGCTGCCTCCACATACTAGTAGGTGCTCACTAGGGATGGCAGGTGGCCTGGCTTCAGGTCCAAATGGCACTAATGACAACGGTGAGCCTTGAACCCCAACTCTCCAGCCTTGGTCTCTTCGTCTGCATAATGAGGATGGTCAGAGCCCAGTCTCTCAGGCGTTGTGAGGACAGGCCCATGTCGTGTGCTTTATTTAGGGGGTAAGCTCTGGATTGGAATTTTTGAAATTGAAAAATTCCATGGCTGCAAGGTCTGGGCAGTTTCACTAACCTCTTTGTGTCTCTGCTTGCTCATATGTATAATGGGGGCAAATATAGGGCAGCCCTGGTAGAATTGTTGAGAGGATAAAGTGAATTAACATGCATAAGACTCTCCCGGGGGCGCTGGCTGGTGGTAAGATCTCAGCAGATGTGAGCTGTTATTGTTTTGAAGCAAGGGAGGGGATTGAGAAGGCTCACGGCCCAAGCCAGAGCTTATATTCAGATGTTTGCAGCACTTTGGGTATGAATACTCTCCTACCCACTCCCCCTAGTTCCGAGGCCAGGGACTGTGGGCAGCCCTGCTGCCAAGGGGTCTGGCATGTGTGAGACCTCAGGGCCTTCACTGGCTGTCCCCAGCTTCCTCAGGCCTGGCTTCCAGAACTCCCAGGCAGCCAAAGTCCAACGGACCCAAGCCCTGCCTGGCCAAGCCTTCCCAGGGAAGGACTCAGGCATTGGTGGGGATCCAGAGCCTGGGCTGAGTAGGAGGAAATGTGGTTAGGGTGGCTGGACGGCTTGGTGGGCAGAGGTGAATGCAAAGGCAGCCCTCTTCTCTCCACTCCAGAAAGCCCCAGCTCCACTAGTCTACCCTGCGTTTCCTGGGGCAAGCTACAGGGCCTCTGACCTCAGGCTCCTCATCTGTCAGAGGCTTGTTGTGGGGATTCAATGACATAACCATCTATCAGTTGCTCAATACATAATGGCTGCAATTGTTATTTTTATTATTATCTCATTGGTGGGGGTGGCTGTCTAGTGCACAGAGATTAAAAGCGTGCCAGAGACCAGAAAGAAACAAGAATTGTGGATGTCCTGCTGCACACACTTTGCAAATGAGAAATCCAAAACCCAAGGTCTCACAGCAATTAGGCCAGGAAGCCAGGGGGACCACACAGGGATTCAGGCTCCTTAGACCATGGAGCCAACATTGTCAGAGGTGACTTCTTACACGGCCCTGAGAGGGAAGGTGCAGAGGAAAGAGGGGCCCCTTTCCTTGGATGTAGGTAGAAGGAAGGGAGATTCCCTGGGGTGCACACAAACACAAACCCCCTCCCCTTCACACACAAACTCTCTCCCTCCTCCCTGCCCCCCGCCACCTCCCCGCCCCCGGTGTATGTCTCTCTCAGTAGTCACAGTGGGAAACTGTATTAGCCATTCAGTTCTAGGATTGGGAGAAGTAATGCGAAGCCAACACGTGCGAAACAGAACGGGGATACAAATGCACCATCCAAAGGTGACTCAGAGAACTGGAAGAGCCTTGGACATTGACCTCAATCCCTCATTTACAAATTCTGCTCGTTTTATTATGGAATATTTCCAACATATAGAAAAGTACAGAAAATAATGCAACAAGTGCCCGTGGATTCCTCACCCAGCGCTGTTCAGTTCTAACATGCTACTGCCCCCCTAGCCCCACCTCAAGGCTCAGAGGAGAGATACAGCAGGAGCCCCAGGAACCCTCCCTGGTTGCATTTCTCTTCCAGAGAAATCGCTCCCTGGATCTGGAATGTGTCCTTCTCATATTTGTTTTCACATATACATCTGCATCCATAAACATGACTGGTTTTTGCTTGTTTTCAAACTTTATATAAATGGGACTTTACTGTATGAGTCACTTGCAACTTTTTTTTTATGCAACATCAGTTAGTGAGGTTGCTCCACATGGCTCCACAGAGCTCTAATCCATTCACAGACAGGCTACAAAGAAACCTCGACTCATTAAACCCCTTTCCCACTGATGGACCGCTAGGCTGTTTCTAACTGCTTGCCCTCACAATTCAGCTACCCTGGTTGAAAACACTGACTGAGGGGTTCAGTGACTGGGCTGCAGGGCCTGAGCCTCATGGCTTCCCCAGATGGTACCTGACTTCTTTCCAAGGTGGGGATCACACTTCTCGGTCCCACAGTTGCACGTCAGGTACTGCACCATCCACATTCACACTATCACTCGGTGGTATGCCAAACCTTCCTTCTTCAGTAAGGAAACTGAGGAAAAGAATGAGTGACTGAGGGAGCCAGGACTCCATGTTTCAGTTATTTATTGCTATGAAACAAACAACCCCAATACTAAGCTGCTTTTTAAAAGCAGTTATTTATTTTGCTCATTAATTTGCAGTTCAGACAAGACTTAGAAGGCAAGGCTGGTCTCTGTTCCATGTAGTGTCAGCTGGGGTCACTTGACAGGGGGGCCTGGAAGGTCCATTTCTAAGATGGTATACAGACGCCAAGTTGGTGCTGGCTGTTGGGAGGTGCTGGGCTGGGGCTGAGGGAGGGGTCTTGGTTCTTCTCTGCAGGGCCTCTTCATGAGCTGCTTGGGTTTCCTCAGGGCAGACTGGCTGGGTCCCAATAGCCTGAGTGTCAGAAACTGGCAGTATCACTTCTGCCGTATACTGGCAAAGCAACCGCGTGGTCCGAATTCAAGTGGAAGGAGGGTCTATGTTATGTACTGCATTTTGATGGAAGGAGTGTCAAAAAATTTGCAAATCATGTTTTAAACACACTTGACTTCTGCAGCAAGTAAGCCTTCTGTAGAGGTCAAGATGCTCTAACAGGCAGCAGATAAATAAATAAATGGCAACGCTGCTATCATGGCTGCCAAAAACTACATTTCATCTGTGACTACACCAGCCACAGCATGCTCAACAAGGATCTGAAGTAGAGACCCCAAAATACTGGCTCAAGAGTCAGATCTGTTCATGTACTTTACTTGGCCTGAAATAAGAAGTTTTTATGTAAAAATAATTACCTATATTTTAAATTGGTCAATTTTACTTTAAAAATCCAGATTTTAAACACACACACACACACACACACACACACACACACACACTCACGGGAGATTTGGCAATGGGGGCTCTCATTCCCAGATGGATTCTCTGGCTCAGTGGGCAGTGACCGCTCTGGTAAGTTTTCTGCAGTCCCCAGTGATTGGAACCATTGAGTGGACCACTGAGTTGGCAAAGTCTGGATCACTAATTCTAAGACATTAGAAGGGCATTGGGATAATCATTACACAGGGATTATTAGTGAACACAATTATTAGTGAACACAAACAAGAGATGCTGACATAGCTCTAGGGATGGGGGAAGTAACCCTAGAAGACTGCCCAGAGGAGGTAGCACCTGAGTCATGAAAGATGAGAAGGATCTGTAAATGTTCAGGATTCTAGAAGCTAGTGCATTTGTTTCCAATTGGATATCTGGACACTGAGATTAGGAAGGACACAACAGCAAGGAGTTTGCCCTGGGTGTCCAACCTCTACAATCCCAAATCCAATCTCCTCATTCCTATGTGGGAATGAAGACCAAAAATTCAGGCTCTATGTAATTGGTGACTTAAATGAAGGACACCCTAGATGCCAAACTCTCCAGACACTGTCCTCATTGGCTGACCATATTGCCTCAAATGCTAGCATCAGCATCATCTTGTACATTGCAACATTCTATAGGAGGCACATATTACTTGAAAAGGAGGACATGTTTACAGACATTGCTCATCTGCCCATAATATGAGTATAAATTAATTAATCCCTCTGATTTGCCAGCTCAGAGAAGGAGTTCCTGGGAAGGAGAGGGGATGAATAAATGTTGGTAAAGAGAAAAGAGAGCTCATAGGAGGCTGCTTGGGCGGGAGGGGGCACAGCTGAAAGCCCTGAGCTTCATGCAATAGAGGGAAATCTAAGGTCACAGAGGTGGGTGTAAGAAGGTAAAGCCTGCAAGCCCTCAGTCTCATTTGAGACTCTAATTTCTTCCTCCGCCAAAGAAGGGACCTAAAGCAAACCTGTCACACTAGAGTCCTAGGAATCTCATATTCCCTCAGTCTAATCTTCCAAGATGCCACAATCCCATGTTCTCATAGATTCTTAGAGTTTTAAGATTACTTTATGAGCCCTAGCTGGTTTGTCTCAGTGGATAGAAGGATCCTGGGTTTGATTTGGGTCAAGGGTACATGCCTGGGCTGTGGGCTCCAACCCCAGTGTGAGGCATGCAGAAGGCAGCCAATGATTTTCTCTCATCAGTGATATTTCTATCTCTCCCTTTCTCTCTGAAATCAAAAAAATATTTTTAAAAGATTATTTTAATAAATACTGTCTTTTCATGATATTTTTGAAACTGCAACCAAAGATATTATGATTCAAAGGCTACTTCGGGGGCTCCAAGAGTCTAAGCTTCGATGTTCTGCAGGGTTTAAGTGTTCATATTCAGCCATTCTAAGGTTTTATGAATCCATCATACTTTTTAATCTACAGCCATTATTTAAAGACCATAATTTGCAATGAAGCCAATTATTTATTATCTATGTGCTACCTCTACTTTGGTTTTTCTTTAAATTATAATTTTAAATTAAAATTTTAAACTTGTTCTTTTCACTTAACATCACTCTAAATAATAATAGTATTTGTGAAATTGTGGATTTGAAAGATAAACACTGTTTCTAAAAACATACCAAATAAGTTTTGGTAATATAGATCCTGGCACCCTCTCAACTATCTCAGGCACCATCAGCGATTTGAATACATTTGAGAAGCCACTTCCCATGGGGCCAGCCCCCTCATTCCTGCAGGGAAGCATGGAAACATCCATTTGCAAGAGTATGAGCTCTCTGGGCACTGAAAATGTGAGGTCCACTCACCCTGGGTCTTTGAGGAAGGCTGCCCTGTCCGTCGGGAGGCAGGATGCCCTTCTCATGGGTTCCCAGCACGGAGACTGAGTGGCCTGGAACCTACCGGGGATACTATGCAATACTTCCATCTAGTGGCCAAAATGCAAGAAACCAAGAGAAGGGGCAGAGAGAGGATGCAGTTCCTGGACTACCAAAGGTAGTGTAGACAAGATAATGGGACACATAACTGAGATACAAAGCAATCTGGCAGCTAATCAAATGCTAAATGGGCAGCATAAAAACAATTTAAGTGTTCACCTGAGGGATATTGATTAAAACATAAAACATTATAGTACATCAAATGAAATAGTATGCAGGCATTGCTAAGGATGCTATGAAGATACTAGAGGCCCGGTGCACAAAATTTGTGCACGGGGGGTGAGGGGGGAGCAGGTGCACCCTCTCCAATCTGGGACCCCTTAAGGGATGTCCAACTGTCCAGTAGGATCGGGCCTAAACGGGCAGTTGGACATCCCTATCACAATCCAGGACTGCTGGCACTCAACTGCTCACCTGCCTGCCTGCCTGATTGCCCCTAACTGCTTCTGCCTGCCAGCCTGATCACCCCCTAAGCACTCCCCTGACAGCCTGATCCATGCCTAACTGCTCCCCTGTCAGCCTGTTTGCTCCTAACTGCTCTCCCCTGCAGGCCTGGGTCCCCCCTAACTGTCCTTCCCTGCAGGCCTGGTTGCCCCCAACTTCCCTCTTCTGCTGGCTGGTCATCCCTAACTGCCCTCTTCTGCAGGCTTGATTGCCCCCAGCTTCCCTCCCTTGTAGGCCTGATCCCTCCCAACTGCCCTCCCTTGCAGGCCTTCCCAGATGGCCATCTTGTGGTGGCCATCTTGTGTCTACATGGGGGCAGCCATCTTGTGTTTTGTAATGATGGTCAATCCGCATATTACTCTTTTATTAGATAGGATAGAGGCCTGGTGCATGGGTGGAGGCCAGCTGGTTTGCCCTGGAAGGTGTCCTGGATCAGGGAGGGAGTTTCCTCGGGGCATGGGGTGGCCTGGGCGATGGGTCTGTGGTGGTTTGCAGGCTGGCCACGCCCCCCAATGACCCAAGCAGAGGCCCTGGTATCTGGGATTTATTTATCTTCTACAATTGAAACTTTGTAGCATTAAGCGGAAACCAAGACAGGCCAGACTGCAAAGCTTGGCTTTTTTCATCAATGGGGGCAACCCTAGCCTTCTGCTCTCTCCAGCTCCGTGGCTGCCACCATTTTTGTTGGAATTTATTTATCTTCTATAATTGAAACTTTGTAGCATTGAGTGGAGGCCTGGACCCACCAGGTGTGTAGAAAGCTTGGTTTCCTCCATCATCAGAGAAACCCACACCTTCCTCCTGCTCTCTCCCTGGCCACAGCCATCTTGGTTTGGGTTACTTTGCACTTGCTCCTGACTGGCTGGTGGGTGTGGCTGGTGGGCATGGCTTGTGGTGCAGTGGGGGTATGGTCAATTTGCATGTTGCTCTTTTATTAGCTAAGATATTATTGATATGTAAAAATGCTCAGTTGAGTGGGGAAAATGAGCACTAAGCAGTAAAATGTGAGTTTAAACTACCTTTGGCTGTCCACCTACAGAGAATGTCTGCTACCCTCTGTCTTCCTGATGGGAGTATATATACCCCATCCACAAGCTACTTCTCCCCCACCACTACCCTACACCATCCCCCTGCTTCTCACCCTCTCCATGGCCACCACCTTAGGCAGAACCAGCACCATTTCTAGCCTGGGTGACTGCAGTCACCTCCCAAGTTCCAACCTTCCCCTCTGCCTTCCCCACTCCACAGCCAAGAGAAATTTCCCAAATACCAGCCAGATCATGCTGCCTCCCTAATCAAAGTCCTCCAATGGTGTCCTGGCCAGGTGGTTCAGTTGGTTGGAGCATTATTCCATTCACCAAAGGTTTGGGGTTGGATTCCAGTCAGGGCACATACCTAGGTAGCTGGTTTCTCTCTCATATCATCTCTCTCTCTCTCTTTCTCTCTCTCTCTTTCTCTCTCTCCCTCTCTTTCTTCTTTTTCTGCTCCTTCTTCTTCTTCTTTTTCCCTCTCTAAAAAATAAATAAAAACATATCCTCAGGTGAGGATTATTTTTTTAATCCTCCAGTGGCTTCCTGTCTTAAATGGAATAAAAGCCAATCTCCTCACCATGGCCCTTGAGCATCTGACCACCTCCTCTCATACTTTGACCATCTCTCACTCCATGACTGATCAATGAGCTTCTGTCACTTCCTCAACGCTCCTGAGTCTTTGCTGAAACACTCCTGTCCTGTTCCTCTCCTGCCTGATTTCTACTCAAACTTCATTCCTGGGTTCACAGTCACTTCCCCAGAGAAGCCTCTGGAGTAATGGGATTTCATTTTTGTATTTTTCTAATTTATCCAAAGCACATGTATTATGTTGATGTGATCAAAAGAGAGCAATCTAGTTATATTAATTTAAAATAAAATCCAATGTATAGACCATTGGCACATGGTGAGTTCAAAGAAAGAGAAGGTCTGTATAAGCTGGAAAGCCAGAGAAGATTCCTAGAGAGAATGAGGATTGAAGGAAGGGAAGAATGAAGCCTGGGAAAGAAAACATTTTGAAAGGGAAGCATTTGAAGGTATGAAGGTGGACAGAGGCAGCCGGAGGAGGTGGCACCTGGTTATTTTACCTGCCTGGCACCCTTAATTCTGGTTGCAACACTCTTTTTCCCCTCTCAGTGGGGCTGATTCTCAGTATGGCTGTGTGGATTGAGCCTGACCAATGACAGCCTTTCCTGGGATTTTTGCCTCATCTGTTGAAAAGGGGTGTAGTCTTTCCACTAAGGTTACCAAGTTGCAAGAATATATGCCTGGATCTTCTTTGCCATTGCAAGGGAAGATCTTGCCTTAGAATAAAGCCATACAGTGAAACAAGAACCAAAGATGAAGTCACATTCCTGATTGACATTTTTTTAGCACCTGGATTCAGCCACACCTGAAGCCACATCTCCCTAGACTTTTCAGATCTGTGAACAAGGAAATCCCCCATCTTTTAAGGATTAGGATAGTTTGCCATCCATTTCTATTACTTGTAACCAAAGATTCCTAATGTCCACACTAGTCTGGCTGGTTCAGAGACTTGCTTTGAGAAACAGTGAGAGAGGCCAAGTGGAAATAGCAGAAGCAACACAAGTTCTGGCCACTCTTTGGAGACAAAGCCTTTATTCCCAAAGTGGACTAAGGCATCTAGTATAGGAATTGGAGAATTTGAATTTTTGAGACAAGTTAGAAATCTGAAACGATAGGCCCTTTCCCCTGACTGTCCACAAGCCACAATCTCTACCCAGAAATCCTCTGAAAGGAGACCCAAGGACAAAAATGGCCCGAGGCAGCTCCTGTTCTTGGCTTCCTGGGGCTCTGGCAAAAACTGTTCTAAGTCTTCCCAGACCGCATCGGGAAGGCCAAGAATCCACAAGACAACTGGGCAGAGGATGAAATGGGTGAGAGTGGGAATCATTTGGTGCATTTTCCACTGTTCTTTCCCTGTTTATGCATGGTCCAACTACTCCTAAGAGCCCTTAATCCTTGGCAGGGAGACAGTGCAGGGTGGAGGAGAGAGACACAGGCCCACCGGTTCCGGCTCAAATCTGGTTCCTCCTAAGACCTGTATGATGACATGAAGAGTCAGTGCTTCTATCAAGAGTCCTCCTCCAAGATCCCCAGTGCCTGGCAAAGGATTATATATAAAAGGGACTGGTTTCCATTCAGAAAATAGATTCCAAGTTCTTACAGGAATGAGCAAAGACTCCTAAGATGGGTGATCACATAAATGTCACTGCCTTGTCTCTTCAGGGGCCTTAACACTCCTGTCCTCCTGCAGCATGTCATCTGGCCCCCACTAGGGCACAACTTCCTCCGAAACCTAGGGCCTGAGACCAGCCACAAACCACATACTTCCCTGCTTTTGAGAGCTGCATCTGTGGATGTGAACTAAAATCAATAGATACAGAAATATATTTGTTAAAATTCAGTACACATTTCTGATAAAAACTCTGAGAAAAAAAAGAATATTAAGGAGAACCTTAATTTGATAAAGGGTATCTGCCAAACACACACACACACACACACACACACACACACACACAGAGTGCTAACATCATTATTACTGATGAAGTATTAAATACTTTTCTCCTAATGATAGGAATAAGAAAGGAATGTCCACCACTATGGTATCTATTCAACATTGCACCTGCTCATTTCAATAAAACAAGAAATAAAAATTTTAAAAATAAAGATTGGAAAAAAAACATACAAACTGTCATTATTTCAGATGATAATACTGTACATGAAAAACTCAAAATAATCTACAAACTATTACAATGAATAAATAAATTTAATACATGAATTTGTATATACTACCAACAATTCAAAAATGAAAGTTTTATTTTATTTCACTTAAAAAAATTTGTTATTGCATTTATTGGGTAACATCCTATATAATAAAAGAGTAATATGCAAATTGACCATCATTCTAACACACAAGATGGCCACCCCCATTTGATCAGAGATGGCCATCCCCATTTGGACACAAAATGGCTGCCACAAGATGGCCAGCAGGGGAGGGCAGTTGTGGGCAGTCAGGCCAGCAGGGGAGGGCAGTTAGGGGTGACCAGGCCTGTAGAAGAGGGCAGTTGGGGGCAACCAGGCTGGCAGGGAAGGGCAGTTAGGGGCAACCAGGGGGCAAAAAAGGGCAGTTAGAGGTGACCAGGCCAGCAAGTGAGTGTAATCAGGGTGACCAGGCTGGCAAGGGAGGGCAGTTAGGGGTGACTGGGCCAGCAGGGGAAGGCAGTTGGGGGTGACCAGGCCTGCAGGGGAGCAGTTAGGTATGGATCAGGCTGACAGAGGAGTGGTTAGGGGCAATCAGGCAGGCAGGCAGGCGAGCAGTTGAGAGCCAGCAGTCCTGGATTATGAGAGGAATGTCCAATTGCCCTTTAGGCCCAATTTCACCAGGATAGGGCCTAAACATCCCTTGAGGGGTCCCAGATTGGAGAGGGTGCAGGCAAGGCTAAAGGACATCCCCCGTGTGCACAAATTTTGTGTACTGGGCCTCTAGTTAGTTAATAAAATTATATAGGTTTAAGGTGTACAATTCTATCATATATCATCTGTATACTGTACTGTGAATTCACCATCCAAAGTCAAGTCTCCTTCCCTCACCATTTATTCCCCCTTTACCCTCTTCTAGCTCCCCCCTTCCCTTTCCCACTGGTAATCATCATGCTACTGTTTGTTTATGAGTTGTTTTTTGTTTAGTTGGATTTTTGATTAATCTCTTCACCTTTTTCATGTTTGTTCTTTCTCAAGATTGTCATGGCTACCTCCTCCCTTCTGACAGCTGTCAGTCTGCATCGATGTCTGTTTCTATCTTGCTTGTTAATTTATTTTGTTCATTAGATTCCACATATAAGTGAAATCATATGGTATTTGTCTTTCTCTGACTGGCTTATTTCACTTAGCATAATACTCTCCAGGTCCATCCGTATGGTTGCAAAACGTAAGATTTCCTTCTTCTTTTACAACCAAGCAGTATTCCATTGGGTAAATGTACTACTGCTTTTTTAACCCACTCATATACTGATGGGCACTTGGGCTGCTTTCAGATTTTGACTATTGTAAATAACTGCAAGGAACATAGGGGTGCATATATTCTTTTGAATTTCAGGTTTCTTAGGATATATTCCCAGAAGGAATGTTGGATCATAAGGCAGTCCTTAATTTTTTTGAGGAAACTCCATACTGTTTTCCACAGGAGATGGACCAACCTGCATTCCCACCAACAGTGCACAAGGGTTCTCTTTTCTCCACATCCTCATCAATATTTGTTGTTTGACCCTCGCGCTGAGGCTGAGGCTGAGGCTGAGACCCTGGTGCTGAGGCTGAGGCTGGGTCCCTCGTGCTGAGGCTGAGGCTGAGACCC
>JAAGEH010000125.1:8122580-8217443 GCA_011751065.1 Lasiurus cinereus
GAGGCTGAGACCCTCGTGCTGAGGCTGAGGCTGAGACCCTCGTGCTGAGGCTGAGGCTGAGACCCTCGTGCTGAGGCTGAGGCTGAGGCTGGGACCCTCGTGCTGAGGCTGAGGCTGAGACCCTCATACTGAGGCTGAGGCGCTGAAACCCTCGTGCTGAGGCTGAGGCTGAGACCCTCGTGCTGAGGCTGAGGCTGAGGCTGAGACCCTCACGCTGAGGCTGAGGCTGAGACCCTCGTGCTGAGGCTGAGGCTGAGACCCTTGTGCTGAGGCTGAGGCGCTGAGACCCTCGCGCTGAGGCTGAGGCTGAGCGGTGCGTCCTCGGCTCTCGAGCCGCCAGGGCACCTGCCCTCAGGGCTTCCGGTGTGGCTCGGGCCAGGTCGGACCTGCAGGAGCGAGCGCCGGTGCTGGTTCCCTTAACCCCTGCGACCCCGCGGCCCCCCGCCACACCCCCACGTGTGTGTGCTGCCGCTGTGGCAGCAGGAGGAGGTGTGCTCAGTGGGTAGAGCGTTGGCCTGCGGACTGAAAAGTCACTCACGGCGGAGCCCGCGGAGGACTTGCTGCTCCAGACCCACCCGTGACTGATAATTCTCAGGGGGAAAGGGGTGAGGGGTATACAGGGGGAGACTGGACAAAAATCATACACCTATGGATGAGGTCAATGGGAGGGAGGGAAGGGTGGGAGCTGGGTGGAGGGGTGCTATGGAGGGGAAAAAAGAAAAACAAATGTAATAATCTGAATAATAAAGATTTAATTTAAAAAAAAAAGAAAAGAAAAAAAATATTTGTTGTTTGTTGATGTAGTGATGATAGCCATTCCGACAGGTGTGAGAAGATATCTCATGGTTTTAATTTGCATTTCTTTGATGATTAGTGACGTTCAGCACTTTTTTATATGTCTATTGGCCATCTGATTGACCTCTTTGGAGAAGTGTCTATTCAGATTCTTTTCCCCTTCTTTAATTGGATTGGGGGTTTTTGTGTGTGTGTTGAGTTGTATAAAGTCTTTATAAATTTGAGATATTAACCCCTTATCAGATGTATCATTGGTGGCTATGTATTTCCATCAGTGGGTTCTTTTAATTTTGTTGTTGATTTTCTTTGCTGTGCAAACCTTTTTTAGTTTGATGTAGTCCCATTTACTTCTTTTTCATTTGGTTCCTTTGCCCAAGGAAAAAATATTGCTATGAGAAATGTCTAAGATTTTACTGCCTGTGTTTCCTCCTGGGATTTTTATGGTTTTGAGACTTACTTTTAAGTCTCTAATCCATTTTGAGTTTGTTCTTGTGTATGGTGTAAAGGTGGTCTAGTTTTCTTTCTTCAGTGTCTTATAATCTTATAAGTAAAGGTCTTCTACATCCTTGGTTAAATTTATTCCTAGGTATATAATTTCTTGATGCAATTACAAATGGGATTGTTGCCTTAGTTTCCCATTCTGATAGTTAATTATTAGTGTATTAAAGTAAAACTGATTTCTAGATGTTTATTTTGTATTCTGCAACTTTACATTTATCAGTTCTAGTAGTTTTCTGGTGGAATCTTTAGGGTTCTCTATATACAGTATTGTGTCATCTGCAAATAATGAGAGTTTTATTTCTTCCTTTACAATTTAGATGCCTTTTATTTTTTCTTCTTGTTTGATTTCTGTGGCTAGTACTTTTGGTACTATGTTTAATAAGAGACATGAAGGCGGGCATCCTTGTCTTGTTCCTGATCTTAAGAGAAACCCTTTTAGTGTTTGTCCATTGAGTATGATACTGGCTATGGGTTTGTCATATATATCCTTTATTATGTTGACGTCTGTTCCCTCTATTCCCACTTTGCTGAGAGTTTTTATCATAAATGGGTGCTGGGTTTTATCAAATGCTTTTTCTGCATCTATTGATATGATTATGTAATTTTTTATCCTTTATTTTATGTGATATTTATTGACTTGCAGGTAATTGCAGCAATCTTGCATCCCTAGAATAAAGCCCACTTGTTCATGGTGCACAATCTTTTTAATGTATTGCTAGATTCTGTTGCCTAGTATTTTGTTGAAGATTTTAGTATCTATGTTCATCAGGGATATTAGCCTATAATTTTCTTTCTTTGTAGTATGTTTACCTGGTTTGAAATTACAATAATGCTGGCCTCATAAAATGAACTTGGGAGTCTTCCCTCCTCTTGAATTTTTTTGAACAGTTTGAGGAGGAGAGATGTTAGTTCTTCATGGAATGTTTGGTAAAATTCACCTATGAAACTATCTGGTCCAGGACTTCTATTAATTGGGAATTTTTTATTACTGCTTTAATTTCATTAGTTGTAATCAGTCTATTTAGATTTTCTGATTCTTCCTGATTCACTTTTGAAAGATTATATATTTCTAGGAATTTATTCATTTCACCCAGATTGTCCAATTTGTTGGCATATAATTTTCCTAATATTTTCTTACAATCCTTTGTATTTCTACGGTGTCAAATGTTACTTCTCTTTCATTTCTGATTTAATTTATTTGGGTCCTCTCTCTTTTTGTTTAATGAGTCTGGTTAGAGGTCTGTCAATCTTGTTTATCTTTTCAAAGAATCAGCTCTTGGTTTCATTAATCTTTTGTATTTTTTTAATTTCTTTCTTTTTTTTTAATCTCAATTCCCAGTCATGTTGTGAGTGCTCAATGGTCACACATGGCTAGTGGCTACCCTACAAGGCAGCTCAGGTTCAGAGCATAAAAAGGAACTTTAGAAATTATGCTTTGCATCCTCCTTATAAGGCAAATGACACTTAGAGAGTTATATGATTTCCAAGACATCAAACAAATCATGAGTAGCAGAAACAGGAGTAGAACACAGATGCTAATGCTAACATGTATTTTTATTCATTAAATGCTGCTTTTCTCAAGATTGTCAAGCTACTCTTCTACTAAAATGTTCCCATCTAAACACAACTAATAATATGTCAGAATAATCTGGACAATTCTTTTTATCAGATGTATAAAAGATTGGTGTTTTCCCAGTGAGTAATTTTTATTTTTCTAACTTGCATTTTTTAAAATTTATCTTTAAATTTTTGGCTCAGTAGATTGAACGTCAGTTTGCAGACTGAAGGGTCCTGGGTTCAATTCTGGTCAAGGGCACATACTTCAGTTGCAGGCTCAATCCTTAGTCTGGTCAGGGCCCATGTGGGAGGCAACCAATTGATGTGTCTCTCACATCAATGTTTCTCTCTGTGTGTCTCTCCCCCTCTGTTCCTCTCTTTCTAAAAATCAATGGAAAAATATCCTCGAGCCAAAACCAGTTTGGCTCAGTGGATAGAGCATCGGCCTGCGGACCTACAACCAAAATTACTTTACTCAGCAAAGCTATCATTCAGAATTGAAGGTCAGATAAAGAGCTCCAAGGATAAGAAAAAGCTAAAGGAGTTCATCACTGACAAACCAGTATTAATGAAATGCTGAAAGGTATTCTTTAAGAAGAGGAAGAAGAAGAAAAAGGTAAAGATAAAAATTATGCACAACAAATACATATCTATCACCAAGTGAATCTAAAAATCAAGTGAATTAAAAATCTGATGAACAGAATAAACTGGTGAATAGAATAGAATCAGGGGCATAGAAAAGGAGTGCACTGACAATCCTCAAGGGGAAAAGGGTGTGAGGGGTACGAGAAGAGACTGGACAAAAATCATACATCTATGGATGAGGACAGTGGAGGAGGGGTAAGGGCATGGAGTGGGGTGGGAACCGGGTGGATGGGGTGCTATGGGGGAAAAAGAGGAACAACTGTAATAATCTGAACAATAAAGATTTTTTTAAAGAGTATTTTGATAAATCTGCAGTAAGACAGTATAGTAAAGCATAATAATAACCAAATAAACCAGAACAGGGAGTCCAGAAGGAGACCAACACATATCCAATCGCCTGATTTACAATAATGATGCAATTCAGTGGGGAAAGTTGGTATTTTTAGTAAGTGGCATTAGCTAAATAGGATGTCTATAATGGGGATGAGGGAAATGAACCTACATCAAACCATACACAAATATTAATTTGAGATGAACCATAGACTAAAGTAAAAGGATAAATCTTCTAGAAAAATACTCAGAAGTAGGCAAAATTTTCCTAAATAAAACAAGTTGAGAGAAGATTTTGCAGTACATCAATGAAAAATAACTCATATCCAGAATATATAAAGAACTTTTATAAATTAATAGGGAAAGATAAATATCCCAATTTTAAAGATGGGCAAAAGACTTGCAGAGGCATTTGCACAAAAGAGGACATCCAAATGGCCAATAAGCACAGAAGTATCTTGAGCCATTACAGCAATGCTGATATAAATCTCAATAGGATACTATCACCACCACCCTGCCCAACACTCAATGGCTGGTGGACTCTGAGAGATCTCCCTTCGAGGGAAGGCTTCTGGCCAGCTGCAGGGAATGCCATCAGTTCCTTAAACATCTGCTTCTGCTATTAAAAACTGCTCTGCCAGAGGCCATGGCCCTTTCAGTGCATCCACATCTGGGAACTGAAGGAGACAGTTGGCTCCCACTGACAATGGGCAGCAGTCATCCCAGGGCTCCCTGCTGGGTTGTTGGGGCCTCGGGTAGCCTGCATCACAGACCAACTTCTATTTCTGCCCAATCCTGCTCCTCCCTTTCCTTTCACAGGTGCTGATCCCTAATAGACATCTTGCAACCCAACTCCATCATAGCATCTGCTTCTGAAGAAACCAATCTGTGGCTGCAAGGATATAGATATGGAGCAACTGCAACTTTTAATTATTGTTGTTTGGACCATAATTTAAAACTACTTCAGAAAACTGTTTGACAATATCTACTAATGCCAAAGATGCATACACCCTATGACCCAACAAATTCTCTTCTGGGTAGAGAATCAACGGATATTGGTGCTCATGGCTACGAAATGTTGCCTTGTTCACAGAAGCTTTGTTCATGATAGCAGAACTGGCGAACTACAAAATGGCCATGAACAGTAAAATGGATAAATGCACGGTAGTAAGATCATGCAATGTACAGAGAGTTAAAGGAAAAATACTGCTGCTAAACACAACCTGGCAATATTGAAATGAAGAAGCCAGACACAGAAGAGTATGTACTGTATGGTTCCATTTATGTGAAGTCTGAAACGAGGTACAACCAATATATGATGATAGAAGTGAAAAGAGTGGAGAAGTGAAGGCTAGAGGGGACCTGCTGGGGAGCTGGCACTGCCTAATATCTTGATCTGGATGGTAGTTGCATGTATGTATTCTCATGTAAAAATTGGTCAAGCTCTACAAATAATACCTATGCACTTTACTGAATGTTACATCTTGATAATGAAAATAACGTGAAAGAAGGAGAAGGAGAAGGAGAAGGAGAAGTTCCAAGCCTTCACAATGACCCACGCTTATGGAGAACTTACTATGTTCCAGGCCCAAGGCTTTACATGCAGCAGTTCATTGTTTCCATATACACAAACACAAATAGACACACACACATCAACACAAACACTAACATACCCAAACACACACATATACATATGCACACAGACACACCAACATAACCCACACATTAAACACACCAATACACATACACCAATGTACCCAAAGATACAGGCACACCAAAACACACACCAAACACACAAACTCTAACATATATCCAAACACCAACACACCCACATATACCAAACACACACATACACAACACAGACAACCCAACACACATACATGTACATGCATACACCAATTACAAGGCACAGCTGAGAGCTGAGCTGTGGGGAGTAATAAGAACCACAGGCAGAGATGTTGGTTAAAGTCTCTGTGCTTCAGCTTTCTCATTTTGAAGTGGGAGTGATTACAGAGATGTGATCACACACACACACACACACCAGTTAGCGCAGGGCCAGGTGTACCCAAAGTTCTCTGAATATAGGGATTGTCAGTACAGCCAGCCCTGTTGAAGGAGGATACATCTGAAAAGGACAGAGTGTTGCAGGGGAAACAGGCAGACAGATGACACAATATAGCCCATGGTACCTGGGAAAGGATTGGGACAGATGGTGTAAATATCTGCATCTCCCATTCAGTTTGCAAATCCCTTTTATGCTTGTTACTGCATTTCTTTCTTTCTACATCTTGGGAGGGACTATCATGCTAATTCCACCTAAAGAAAAACCATGGTTCACATTGTCGGGAAGGGGAGATTACATATTGGTTCTTGTCCTTTGTTTTTGAAAAGAAATGAAATGTGGGATGTCTTTCATATGGCTGGCTGGTTTGATACTCAGAGAAGCCTGGAATCACTAAGTTGGGAGAGGAACAGCCAGGTGAGAAATCCGAGGCCTAGAGATGACAAATGCGTGGCCCCAGGACACACAGTTAGTGAACGTTGGGAGCAGAATCAGCTCAAAAATAGGTTTTAACTACACCAGACAGGCTGTTAATGCAATGGTATGGAATAAAGGTAGGGATGAGAGGATTGAAATCCAGCTCTGCTTCCCCCCACTTCTTCAAAGACCCAGCTTCCTGTCCCTAGAACCCTGTGCAGCTTCTATTAGAATGGACATGGAGTCCCAGCCACCTTTCTTGCTGGAGGGTCCCAAAGGATGCAAACAAGAACAAAGCTCAAGACTTCCTCCACCCACACTCAGAACCACATTCCAGCCAGAGGGAATGGAAGAGAACTCAGACCTCATTAGTGTCATCCCCGGAACCCAGGCAAAACACATTTCTAAATGTCTAGAGCTTCAGATGAGACCATCTGGGAACAAAAAGTTGGAAAAGTCCTGGATTTCAGGATGGAACTGTCAGGCAAACATCAGTCCCTTAGAAGGGGCTGTGGGCCCAGCCATCCTGGACAACCACACTGAGGCATGAATGGCAGACATGTGGTCAGGACAGTCCTCAAAAGAAACTGTCTTGGCAATGGATAAGAGAACTTTTAGCACAATCCAGACTTGGTGCCGTCCCTTAAGTCTTAAATTGAACTCCTTATGTGAAGATTTAGTAGTTAATCAACTCAGCTAGACCCTGGGCCTTCGGGCTACTTGGAAGGAAGGTGGAGGAAAGAGAATCTTGGTTTTGGTCACTCGGCTTAAGTTCAATGACTACTGGGAAATTGTGCAACAGACACACATCATGCCTGCCCACAGGTTTCATGGGCACAGCCCCAAGAGGTCCTCCCACACCTTTGCTTCATTCACAGTCTTAGCCCTGCACCTCTGGTTCAAGTGAGCTTCATTTTCCAAATGCCTCTGAGCCCACTGGGTGATCCATCTTCCTATTTAGAACCCACAGGGTACCCACCATGGCTTCCTGACCTCACCACCCTTTCTGTGCTATATAACACAGCTCCCTGTCAGGGGCTGACTGTGCCCCCATCAATTTCTCACTTGACTCACAAATAATGGGAAGCCCAGAGGTTGGGGCCATTGTCCCAAACACAACCGAAGTGGGTGAGTACCTTGCAATGCCCTTGTATACTTCCTAGGAAAAATGAACTAATGAATCAACTCACCCAAGTGACCCATGCCTGCTGGTGACAGGTGTGGAAGATTGGAGGACCAGCCTGATGACAGCAGATTCCTACTTTTCAATCCTGGGTATCTCGCAAAAAAGAAATAACCACACAGCTTTGGGGACACTTTTAGGGTTGCAAAAGGAAGTCAGCACAAGGTCTTCATTGGAAGTAAGTATAGCCAAAGGTCAGGGAGATTCAAGGACAAGTGCAGCATTTGGTGGTCCTTACAGGGATATAAAAGTGAGTGCTGAAAATACAGCAAAAGACAAAATCGCTACCTCAGTGGGCCACATGAAGTAATGTGTCTTTCTATGTCTTTTATCCTCTCTCCTCCCTCTCTCTCTCTCTCTCTCTCTCTCTCTCTCTCTCTTTCTCTCTCTCTCTCTGCAAACATTTATTGAGTCAGCTCTTTGTTAAGCATGGAAGCAAGACGTGTCTGCCTTCACTCAACTTGCAATCTAGTGGGAGATGGAAAGATGGACACATAATCCCACAAATCCTATATAATAAAGAGGTAATATGCAAATTGACCATCACACCCTCACAAGATGGCTGCCTACAACCAGGCTGGCAGGGGGGTTAGTGAGGGATGACCAAATGACTGAACAAGCAGGCTGTGTGGGCAACCAGGCCAGCGGGCAGGGGGGCGGGGTGTGCAGTTGGAGATGACCAGGCCAGCAGGGGGTAAGTTGGGGGTGATTAGGCTGGCAGGGGGGACAGTGAGGGCAACTAGGCTGATGGGGGGTAATTACGGGTAAGCAGGCTGGCAGGGAGGGCAGTTAGGGGCAACCAGGACAGCAGAGGGGGGCATTTGGGGGTGACCAGGTTGTCAGGGGGAACAGTAAGGGATGACCAGGCCAGGGGGGTGGGGGAGGAATTAGGAGCAACCAGGCTGGCAGGGAGGGGGCAGTTGGTGGTGACCTGGCCAGCAGCAGGGGGCAGTTAGGGACAACCAGGCCAGCAGTGGGGGGCAGTTAGGGACAATCAGGCCAGCAAGCAGAGGCAGTGAGGGGCAACCAGGTAGGCGGGCAAGTGAGTGATTAGGAGCCTTCAGTCCAGCATTGTGAGAGGGATGTCCGACAGCCGGTTTAGGCCTGATTCCCCGGATCAGGCCTAAACAGGCTGTTAGACATCCCTGGACAGGTCCCGGATTGGAAAGGGTGCAGGCTGGGCTGAAGGGAACCCTCCACTCCCGTGCACAAATTTTGTGCATTGGGCCTCTAGTAACTCTATATAAGCCAGGAGCTCTAAGTGAGGAGAGGGATTCTGGAAGACGAAAGGGAAAGATGTCGGTGACTGTCCTGTCTGGGAGCAATAGGATAAGACCACAAAGGTTTTCACTGCCTTCAGCTCTGTGTGTTTCTCTGTGAAGTTTCCCTGCTGCCCAGATGAAATCTTCCAGATGTCAGATGTCCACACAGGGTCTGTTTGTTTGCCTCTGATCACAGACTCCTTTATGAATCAAGGCTTGGGGAAAGCATTCCTTGTTCAAATAGATGATTAAAACCCTCCAGGAGAATTCCATGTCCTTGAGGTTGGGGAACTCGATGTTCCACCTCAGTGCTGATCTCTCCTTAAGGACTTTCTGTTCAGCCATGGGGGCTGGTGGGATGGATTATTTATTGGCCAGATTAAATATATCCTCCAGCTATAAAACTGGTTCCAAAGTCCTGGGCAACACTTCCAGGGCAAGACCAATTTGTCTACCCAAGGAAGAGCTCTATGAATTGGGCTCTCTCCCCCTCTATATCACTTCAGGATAGAGAGATTCCAAGTTGAGCATTGATAGTCCACCCAAAAGAGTTGTCATTCAAGGGCATCCATTCATTTTACAACTATGTCGTTCACTCCTAGTACACACCAGGCATTGGGCCCAGCTCATGAACAAGACAGACCAGCAGAGCTTACAGTTCAGTGGGGGAGATATAGGCCCATCAAATCATCACTCATATATATGTAAGTCTAAATCATGCTAAGAGCCACAAAAGAAAATCGCAGCGTTCAGGTGGGTATATCAGGAGGATCTGGTTTAGTTTAAGGATTTAGTAATATTTGAGTTCCAGAGATCTGAAGAATGAGCACAGATGACACGGGAAGGAAAGGATGGCAATACAACAGTATGTGAAAAGGCGCTGAGGAAAGATAAACCAGAGCATATCTAAGGACCTAAGAGAGGCCGAGTAAGAATAGGGGAGAGTGATTTAAGAGGGTGAAGGGCAAGTCACACTAGGCCATGCAGTCTGAAGAGTCTGGAGTTTTATTCATGGGAAGCTATGGAAGATGGAAGAAGGAGACGGAAATCATCATTCTCTCCCCCAGGCCACCTCTCTCTGATCCTTCCTGCTAACTGCAGGATTTTTCTAAAATAGCTCTTTTTTTTACCACTCTCAGCTTACACCCTATCTATGGCTCTTCAGATGGACAGGAAATCAAATCTTAGCAGAGGTTTAAGGTCTTCATGATTGGTCAAGATTTTGAAGAATAAATAAGTGACTGTAAGTTCATTGGAAGTAATTGTTCTTTTCTTTTCTTGTGAATAATGTCATGCCACATGCTCCTTTAGGGCAGACTTCATGAAACCACTTTTCTTATATCTCCAACAGTGGCTGAGCATAGACACAGTCATTGTGATTATCTTCATCATATGGCTTCCATTAATTAAGCTGTAGTAATTATGCTAAGTACTTTATATGATGTACTGATTAGCCATTGCTGTGTAATAAAATAGCCTAAAATAAGTGACTTTAAAATGGCAACTTTTTTTTTCTTTTTTTTTTTTTACCTATTTCACCCATTTCTCCCACCAACTACTAGCCACCTCTTGCATCCACCAATGAGTACAATGTCTGTCACACGGTACATATACTTTTATCAAATATTTGCTGAATAAATAAGTAGGAGCCCAGAAAAGTGATTATTAGCCCATTAGCTCAAGATCACACAAGAGGACTAGACACCCAGATCTCTGACCTCCTTCCCATGGCAGCCTCATTATCTGGAGCTCCTGTTGCATCACTTCCCCAAAGTGGGTGAAAAAAAAACACACACACAAGATTTGAGATGTTCTGCTCTATCTTCCAGAAGGTACCCTAAAACCAGACATAGCCCCCAAAACATACATCAGAAAATATTTGAATTTCACATAGTACAAGGAGAGAGCACAAAGCCCAAAGTCCAAAGACCCAAAGGGAATAGTCCTGGGCAAGTCACTTGGGTAAGACCTAACTTTCTTCATCTGAAACACAGGGATATAAATCCCTACCTACATCCCAGATCCATGTTAAAGATCAGAGGAGCTAATGGATGTAAACCATTACAAATCAGTAGGTTGTACCCGACTCAATCTACAGATCTCTCCAGATTTATTCAATTTCACCAACTGTGCCACCACCCCAGCCTCTTTTGCTTGTTTAAGGGAACCCTAGCCCCACAGCCAGCTCATCTGCTAACTACTATGGGCTCAGCTTCCCACGGTGTCCTGTCTGGGTTTTAGCATGGCCTCCCTTTACTCTTCACTACAGGAACCACACTGCCCCAGTGTCTTTGTCAAACCCTACTAGACACACAGATGCTCTAGTTTCTAGACTCAGATGAAGCACTATGCCCTAAGGTGTCTAAGCTGTGCCCTGACGTGTTGGATCTGGCTTCCCCAGAAGCTGTCTAAAGGGGCCATCCAACACATTCAGGGGAGTTAAAACTTCATGGAGCAAATTTGGACCAATTAAAGACAGGAAATGGAAAACAGTCAATGGATATTTCCCTTCTTCTCCCACACACTCTTTCAAGGTGTTCCAGTTCATATGGCTTCTCTGGAGAGACATGACATGGCTAAGTGACTAACTGTGCTTTCTTGTGCAGCTGTGCCCAGCTCAGCAATGTACTACCTTGTGTTTGCTTTCTCTCCTTCCTGGCCTCACTTCCCACTTTCCCCACACTGCATTCCCGCACCTCCGCCCTGCAATGACACATCATCCAACTCTGTCATCTAGGCAACCTGGCCTAAGAAAAAGAGAAGAAATTGAGAACATTGTCCAATTGCAGCCACTCAAAAATTCATAAGAGGACTGGCGTATCCTTAGTGTTGGTGAGGAAATGGAGCAACTAGAATTATTATACATTGCTGGGGGAATGCAAAATGCAACAGTCATTTTGGAAAACAATTTGGTAGGTTCTGAAGAAGTTAAATATCTACCATATGTCCTGATTTTCCACTCTGAAGTATTTATCCAAAAGAAAATAAAAACAAATGTTCACATAAAGATTTGTACAAGAATGTTTATTGTAGTTTTATTCATGATATCTCCAAATTCAAATGTTCCTCAACTGGTGAATGTATAGACAAAAGCTGGTGTATGCATACCATGGAATTCTACTCAGCAATAAAAATGAACAAACTATTACCCTAACCAGTTTGGCTCAGAGGATAAAGCGTCCCAGGTTCAATTCCAGTCAAGGACATGTACCTTGGTTGCGGGCACATACCCAAAAGGAAGTGTGCAGGAGACAACTGATTGATGTTTCTCTCTCATCGATATTTCTAGCTTTCTATCCCTTTCCTTTCCTCTCTGTAAAAAAATCAATAAAATATATTTTTTTAAAAAGGAATGAACTATTGATATACTTAATGTGGGTGAATTTCAAAATAATTATGCAGTGAACAAAGCCCCACAAAAAATGAGTACATACTATTTTATTCTATTTACATAAATTCTAGAACTTGCAAACTAATTTATAATAGGAGAAACCAGGTCAGATTTACCTAGGGACAGGGGTGGAAAAAGGATGGATTGCCTAGAGGCATGACGAAACTTTGAGGAGGGATGGGAATGTCTGTCATATTGATTGTGGTAATGAATAGTTTCATGGAAACACCTGAATAAAGATATAAAAAATAAGAGAAAGAAAAAAAAATCACCATGCCCACAAGTGAACTCAACCAAATCCTTAGAGAAACAATAACTACAATGCTATTTAAAACATTTCAGTGAAAAGAGGAACACTTCCAAATTCCTTTTATGAAACCAGTATAACTTTGATACCTGAAACCTGGCAAAAATAGCACTTTAATGAAGAGTCTGATGCTCTACACACACTTGCGGAGTTATTATTAACTCTGTAAGTCAGCTACACTGCATCTGACCTAGTTTCAAGATTTTCCTTTGCCTTGGTTTTCAGAAGTTTAATTACAATGTCGTTTTGTGTGGATTTCTTTGGGTTTTCCTGTTGTGGGCAATTAGCAACCAAATAAAATGTGAAGAGGAGGCACATTGATCTCTAAGATTGATGCCAATGACAGGGCTTCTAATGGGTGGGAACCAGAGCCAGGAAAGGGAATTCAGACATCTCAGTGTGGTCTCCTTGATGCCTTTCTTGGAACATCTCTCCTCACTCTGAACCACCCCTGTTCCCCATGACCATGGCTTCTGCCTTCATTGTTATCTTTATCACCTCTTGTTTTTTCTTTTAAATAAACAAACAAAAACCAGCAGTCTATGAGCCTCCTCTCTATAAAGTCCGTCCTCTTCTATGAACAAAAATCTAATTATGGGACATCACTATGATCCCGTCACTCCTCGGCTTACCTACTTTCACAGGCTCTGCTCCCTCATGGCCCACAGAACAAAGTGCAAACAGGTACACAGCCCAATGCTATAGCCTCATTCTCCACGATGTTATCACTTGCTTCCAGCCAACGTTCTGATCATGCACAATGTTTTTTAGGCCTCTGCCTGGGTGGTCTTCCCTCCCTCTCATCAGTGAGAAGTGGTGGGTCTGCTCCCCAGGTCTAACTTGTGCCTCCATTGCCCATCACAGGATAGGACCTGGCACCAAACAGATGCCACTGAGAACTTATAGGGAGGAAATGCTCTCTTCATTTTGCTGGTCCTGATCTATATCCTTTATAAGACAACTATAATCACAAGTATAGCATTTTTCCTGAGTTCTATGAGTTATTCTAGCAAATTGTCAAACCTGAGGGGGGTATGAGAACCCCAAGATCTGCAGTTTAGTTATAACAGTGGGTGACCTGGGGAACCCTGAAATGTGGCTGCCATCAGAAGTGAAGAAAGTCTTGTTGAAGGCTGTACCATTAAACTGTGTAGTCTGGAATAATTCTAGTTGGTTAGCGCCAGAATTATGTTGCAATATTACAAGAGGCATTAGAATTTCTAAGTAAAAAAGTACACAAAAGAAACCACATCCTTGTAACAAAATGTCAACTAATAATGTATAATGAATTGTTGAAATGAGAAACTAATTTTTTTGAAATCATCACAGTCACAATTGGGTCAAGTAAGAATCATCAATGGATGCTGAAACTTGTGGGTGAAAATTTGATGAGGTAGAAGATATTGACATAATCTCAAAGTATCACTCCATAAGTTATCTACTGATTGTGAAGGATATAGCAGTAACTTTACAGCATAGAAACCTGGAAGACACCACATTGACCAAGAGATTATAAATAGGTGAGAGTAAAGAAACATAAAGGGTACTTCTGTACTTCAACTGGTAAAATGATGACATCAATAGACTGATGTTATGTATGTACAATTTAATACTTAGAACAATCATTAAAAGTACCTATACAAAGAGATATAATCAGAAACATTATTGATAAATCAAAATAAAATTCTAAAAAGTAGAAGACAGAAAAAAGAAAACAAAAAATTTGAACATCTAGCAAGACTAACGGGGTGGAGGGGGGTGGAGAAGACACAAATTAGCACATAGGAATGAAGCAATGTACCCCCGAATACATCAAAGAATAAAACGGCCAACCCAGCTAGTGTGCCTCAGTGGTTGAATGTCAACCTATGAACCAGGAGGACAGGATTCAATTTCCAATCAGGACACATGACCAAATTGTGGCTAGATCCCCAGAAGGCCATGGTTGTTTCTATTTCTCTCTCCTTCTCCCTTCCTCTCTGAAGTAAATAAAAAATATTAAAAAAAAGAAAAAGAATAATATGGACATGAGCAGAGCAAGGACAATGATTAGGTGCAGAAGGTCATCAGGAAGAAAGCCCTCAGTGCCTAGTAAAGGACAATTGTAGAGTGAGACCTCATCCCAGGGTGATCTTTCCTCCCCTAGCATATCAATGGTCATGCAGTTTGGACACCCTGCCCTTTCCTCCTTAGAGATAACATCTAGGTAGGTCTCAGTTGTATTTCAGCTCCAGGTCTAAAAAGCAGCAAAACCAGACAAGTAACCCCACAGGACTAGCTGCATTGAATAATGACCCCCTCCCCTGATGCTGACCCATCAAATCAGTAGAGACCTGACCCTCAAAGGACACACTTGGAAAGCTGCTGAATATGCTATTGAGATCCTCCCTTGAGACCTCCCCTCCACTCTTAAATCTTTAGGATTGAGAACCCTCTTGGGAGCACCCCAGTGCCTTTCCCTCCCCGTCCCCGGCCCCCTCCTCATCTCCCCAGGGATGTTACCTTACCTTCCTCTCTCATAAGCTCCAAGGGTCTTTCCTTTGCCTTTATAAACTTATTTTCTTCTACAAATTACTTCTTCCATCTCTGTGATTTTATAAATAAATGTCCTCTTATTTTAAAAAATGAATAATAAGGGAATAGTACAATCTACATACATAAATTAGACAATGGACTGATTTCTCAAAAAACATAAACTACCACAACTCACTCAATATTAGATAATCTCAATAGCACTAGAACTATTAAGAACATTAAATTTATAATTTAAAAACTTCTCAAAAAAGAAATCTCCAGGCCCAGATATTTCACTAGAGAATCTACCAAATATTCAAAGAAGAATAAACACCAATTCTACACAATCTCTTCCAGAAAATAGAGGAGTATTTCAAGATTTAATCAATGAAACAGAATCAGTAAGATATACAGTATATTAAATGCACAAAATAATTTATTGCACGGAATGAGCTTATTGTGGTGGCTAGCTAGACACTCTGAAACCCATAGAGTAGGCTGTCAGTAAAGGCAGGTTGAACTTCTTGGCCAACATAAAGTTTTAGTCCAAAGGCAGAATTTCAGGAGAAATTTAGTTCTATTTGTAAGACCTTTCAAATGATTGAATTAGGGCCACCCAGATAATCTTGGATATTCTCTTTTGCTTAAAATCAACTGGTTATGAATGTTAATACTTTCACAGCAACACTTAGCATTTAATTGAATAATTGAGGACTAAAGCCTAACCAAGCTGACAGATAAAACTGACCATCACAGTCTACCCCTTGTTAACTTGGTCCCATACATATCTCTTTAAACCATATGCAATCTCCAAAAACATAATAGCTAGATCAGATGTCCATCTAACATGTTATAACTATTCTGTACACAACTGAAAACACACTAACCCTTGCCCCGGAAGAGAATGCAAAGTCCTTGTTACCCTGTAATTTAATACTGTGAAATAAAATTACCTATTATTACTACATCTTATGTTGATGATAAAGAGGGTAAGAGATGAAAGGAAAAAATATTTACTTAACACATATTCACAAACATATTCATAATAAAACAAGGGAGAAAGACTCAACTATCACAGTCTTAATTTCTGCAACTGGTCATGTGGTTGTTACAACTACTTACTTTTACTATTATATTTTCTTTGCCCCAAGCTGTCCTGGTTCTTTATCTGGTGGGGTCACCCAAACCTTCATTCCTGAAGGGTCTGGACCATTAGTAGTTCTATCTGAATTGAGTTGTTGTTTTCCATTACCTCAATCACAGGAAATGGTAGTACTAAGAGACAGCCTAATGAATTTCTTGTATTCCAGACATACTTTTCCTTATCTTATCCAATGGTCATATTTTACATATTTCTATTGCCACATCAGACTATGGACTACCAGCATTCTCTTTATGACTGAAAATAGACTCTTTTGTGTCTTTAAATCTGGTCACATCAAAGAATCAATTCCAGAACACACAGAACCAATTCAGAGAACTCTTCCTTAAGGCTCTGTCCCTCCAGAGCCACTTCTGGTATCAGAGTCTGTATCAGTCAGGGTCCAAGCAAGGAAACAGAACCAGTGGGATATACTCATATGGATTTATTGCAAGACTTTGGATTACACAAATGAGAGGGCTGTCCAGGCAAGTCTGAAATCTGCAGACCAGGCAGAGTGTCAGGACTCTTGGGCACTTTTCTTTTTTCATAAGAGAACGATCCTTTAGAAAATCAGAGGTAGAAGAAGCAGTTCGTAGAAGAAATGGGTTTAGGAAACAAGTTATAGAGACAAAGGAAGGGCCCTTGGAGAGAAAGGTAAAAGTGAGAAATGTAAAGGTGACCACCTCGGGAGATTGGGAGGAGAGAGAAGGAAAGAGTTGAGCGGGAAAGCACAGGCACTCTTAAGCCCTTTCGACTGACTGAAGCAGACTGTCATACATTATCTGGAATAATCTCCTCAAAGTCATCTGATTATGAATGTTTATCACATATACAAGTACCTTCATACCATACCTAGTGTTTGACTGAATAACTGGGACTTCAGCCTAGCTAGTTGACACTTAAAACTAATCATCACAAGGAGGAAATATTCCCAATTCATTTTTAAAACTGATGTTACCCTGATACCAAACCAGACAAAGACAATACAAAAATGTCCTGGGAAGAGCAGAAATCCCACCCAGCAGTCTCAAGAGCAGGGTAATAATTTTCACCTGAACATTGGCTGCCCAGTTCTCATTGCAGGGGGGAAAGTTAGCACATTACATCAATTTCAAATTACTTGTGTCTAATTTGGGAACTCCATGCTATGAATAAGAGGGCTGTATGTGATTTTCATTTATTCACTCCATTCATTCATTCATTTTAGTTAACATTTTATCATACTAAGCTTGTCTATGCACTGGATAAAAGAATTTTATGCCATGATATTATTT
Source organism: Lasiurus cinereus (assembly GCA_011751065.1). Lineage (NCBI taxonomy): Eukaryota > Metazoa > Chordata > Mammalia > Chiroptera > Vespertilionidae > Lasiurus > Lasiurus cinereus. The sequence goes on from JAAGEH010000125.1 coordinate 8,139,963, forward strand.
TATCTTCCCAGTAATTTGACACAGTGGATCCTTTGACCCCATTTACAAGTGAGGAAACTGACATCAGTGAGGTTGTATCAATAGGCCTGTAGGTTTTTATTTGACCCCAAAGCCTGACCTCTTTACCTCTACACTAGGGTTTCATTCCAGGGCTGTAGACTGTCACCTGAACTTGGGCACTCAGGAGTTTTGCCAGGTCTAAGTTCCTTGAATCTCTAGGAAAGGTGCCCAGAGCTTTAAATTGGCCAGGAAACATCATTGGTAATCTGGCTACCGGAAGGTTCTGAGTCTTGTTCACCTCTAGACGTTTGCTCACAATGTTTCCTCCTACTTTTCAAGGGCTGGATAGTAAGAGTGCTGGCTCCAAAATCAGTCAGAATTCAGGTGGCCTCGCCTCATTAAACAAACTGTTTAGCTGTAGGATGGGGACAATAGTCTGGACCTCACTGGATGTAATGGGAATTAAATGCCAGGGTGCAGGGGGTCTCAATCATTGAACTTGCCTATCAGTCACCTGACCATATTGTTAGAATGCAGATTTGGATTCAGCATATCTCAGGAGGAGCTAGGGACCCTGCATTTCTGACAATTTCTCAGGTGATACCATTTCTGCTGGTCCATGGACCGCACTCTGAGTAACAAGGAGATTGTTCAAGTGATATACTCAGTATGATGTTTTGTACATAATAAGTACTACACGATGGTAGGCTAAGGTTAGGGTGAGGGTTAGGGTTAGGGTTAGGGTTGATAACAAAAATTCACCTCTCAGAACACCCAGCCCACATATTTGCTCTACCCTCGTAGGTTTCTCTGATAAAAGGCAATGTACCAATTCTTTAAGGAGGGACAGTTGTTTTTTCCTGGCACTGACTTCTAAGAGCAATTTATCACCTGGATCCTCAGAGAAGGGATTCTGATTAGAACAGTGGTCAGCAAACTCATTAGTCAACAGAGCCAAATATCAACAGTACAACGACTGAAATTTCTTTTGAGAGCCAAATTTTTTAAACTTAAACTTCTTCTAACGCCACTTCTTCAAAATATACTTGCCCAGGCCGTGGTATTTTGTGGAAGAGCCACACTCAAGGGGCCAAAGAGCCGCATGTGGCTCTCGAGCTGTGGTTTGCCAACCACTGTTCTAATCATAAGAACAAAGGATCTTATCTTCTAGAAAAATCCTGTTTTTAGCCAGAAATGTATAAGTGAGGAAATTTTGTCAGACACGGGTCTCAGGCCCAGTTCTGTATCTGGGTTACCCCTAGGCGGGATCTGCCTCATTGGCATTGTCTTCCTGCTGGTTGGCACAGGGCATGTACTTCATAATGGTGGCTGCTCTGCTCCTCTCCTTTGTTGCCTATAGCACAGGTATAATTGCATGCTTCCCCTAATATTGTTTTGAGAGACAGAGATAGCATATATCAAAGTTAACACTTACTCAGGGTCAGGAACTTTAGGTTGAGCCTACTAGTATAACAATGGCTTGAGCTATATATGACTTGTATACTCCTTACAACAAACCTTTGTGGCACATACTATTTTTTCCATCATCAATTCTGTTATACAGATGAGAGAAGTGAGGCCCTGCCCATGGTCATGTAGCTGGTGACAGACAGAGCCAGAACTCAATGCAGGCAAAGTCTCATGCTTCCTGTCACAACCCTCCTCCTCTTCCCTAATGGTGCCACACTGAAGACCCTAAATGTGCATCTCCTCCCACTCATCTGTGTTTAATGCTTATCCCCACAAAAGCCAAGGGCCCACAGTTAATTGTCCTTTTCTGGCATCGTTTCTGCAAGGAGCTAAGCCAATTCATTCCGAGAATGTTGCTTTCTGGTGATCTAGCTAGAGCTTGAGAAGCTGGAGAGGGAAACAGGCTTGGCTGGGCCTTTACAAACAAATCTTGTCAAAGTGGCCCTGTCCTAGGAGCTCAACAGGGAGACTCAGCTTCTGTCATACAGCCAGACCAGGTCTCATTGCTATCAATGTGGTCCAATCACTGGCTACTCAGCCACACCTTACCCACCTCTGTACCCTGGCCTAGAGATTAGCCCAGGTTCTCCCATATCTCCTTTCACATAAATCCATTCCTGGGGGTATTGGGCATCATTTCTGGGGCCAGGCACAGTGGTGAGCACCAGTTTAATCAGGGCTGTGACCAGCAACAAAGGTGCTATGAATACTCAATTTATGAAGGAGTCTTGGAGAGAGTAGTGTATTTACTCAAGGTCACACAGTGAGTGACCAGCAAGCCTGTTGAACTCCAAATCCACCCTCCTTCCATTATGCTGGCTATCATGACCTCCCATTCAAAGACCCCAAAGGGCCAGTGCCTTTGTGTCATTGGGAGGAGCAGCACTGAGGAACCTCAGGACTGTCTCCATCTATGTAGCTGGGTGGTTTATTCAATGAGAGTCCCACACTGATGGCTGCAGGGATTGGCTCAGAGATGGGCAGGTGACTCAAGCCAGGCCAGTCAGAGTTAATCTTGGGGCTTTTGCTGGAACTGCTGGAAAAAGATGCCCTCTTTGTGTTGAGGTTATTCTAGAATGTTAGCCTGAAACTGCTGGGGACATCTGGGCTACTCCATGGGAAGGACAAAAGCCAAATTAGGGGAAAGTAGAGACAAGTCATGGAGAGGGACAAGTTTCTGACAATATTCTTTGAGGCTCTGGAATCAGCCACATGTTTCTACCTATACACTGCCTTTGACACACACAGCTCATCATCTTCCAAAGTAGCCCTTCTGTTTCTGAGCTGAAACCTACCTCCTGGAATTTACACAGATTGGTCTAGTTCTGCCAATCCGAGGGGCAGCAAAAAGTTCTAATGGCAAATGGATATGGTTTCAAATCCCAATTCTGGCATTTGCTCTTCAAATCAATTTAAACTTGGAATAATAATACCTATGCTGGAGTGACGTTGTGGGGATCAAAGAGCTTGTGCAGTGCTTTGCTTCTGTTACCATGTCATATCATCACTGTTATATCTGGTTACAAATTGTGAGGCCCGGACAGTAGGGACTTCATTTTATTCAACTTAGGTTCCCCAGCACCTTGCAGTGGTTGGCATGGAGAAGGTGCACAATTGATGCTTGTCGAAATAAATTTGAAATATATTTTGACCTCTGAACTATTGTGAGCTATGTGGGAACAGCTGTTCTGTTACCCAAATCTTCTCTTCCTGTCCCTGTCCTCATCTTCACCATTTCTTTGCATAACACAAATGGTTTTCCTTCTCGAAAAAAATGTACTAACTCAATTATTCTGTGAATATTTATCAGTTACAACCAGAGGAATGAAAATAAGCTCCCATGGTACAAAGAACCCAGATGTTTGGGGTTAGTTTTTTTGTTTTTTTGTTTTTGTTTTTTTTTAACACAATACTCAACTATTTTACTTATTTAATGTTTTTCTCAAGAAATAAAACAAAACCAATCTGCCCTAAAATTGAGATTCCTTTCTCACAGTGTCTCTTGCTGTCTGTTGGGAGTGATGTGGGCATGCTTGGCAATCACAATGGGCTGCTGACATGGGACAAGCAGGTAATGGGAAACAGCTGCTTGGCCTGCACTGTCTCTAAGCTCTAAATTAGTAACGAGGTGCCGCAGACAAAAGACAGGCAGTCATGGTTTGGGTGGAGGCCCCATGAGCAGCGATTAACTCATCTTGCCAAGTTCACCAGGCGAAGCAGAGTGTGCTGGGCTGGCCACAGTGCAGCAGGCAACTTCCCATGCCCACTGCTGTCGTTACAGCAGTGTGCACCCAGATAGATGAGCCCACTGGCCAGATGGCGGCCTCCCTCTCTCTGATATTGGAGAAGACATTAGCCAACAGGGACTGAGGCTAAAGGCCTCACCTTCCTCTGTGTCCTGCAATAGCTTCCTAGCTCTACTCCATGACACTACACCACCTGATAGTCTGAATAACTTTCTGAAAATGTCCATTAGATCAGCGGTCAGCAAACTATCTCATAAAGGGCCAGAGTATTTTAGGTTTTGTAGGCCAGGTTTTCTCTGTCACAACTACTCAGCTCTGCTGTTGTAGCATAAAAGTAGCCATACACAATGTTTAAATGATGGACAAGATTGGGTTCCAATAACACTCTATTTTCAAACAACAGGCGGCAGGCTGGATTTGGCCCACTGGCTATTGTTCGTCTCTCATTGGTCCCTCTGTTCAAAACCTTGCAATGATCCTCATCCCCCCGAAGTAAAACCCAAGTTCCTAATCATGGGTCCCCAGGCCTGGACTGGCCCCTGCTGACCTCTCCACCCTTGTTTGGGACTCCAGTCCTCACTCACCACCCCATAGTCACAGTTAAGTTCGTTCCTGCCTCAACGCCTTTGCACTTACTGCTGTTTCCTCAGCCAAGAACACTTCCCCATCCCCACTTCACATTTTCACATGACTCACTCATTCCCATTTTTAGGTCTCAGCACAAATGTCACTTCCTCAGAAAGGCCACTCCTTCAACCTTCTGCAGTGGCCATTGCCTCCCCGCTAGTCACTCATTATCACAGCATCCTGTTTTATTTTCTGCATAGCACGTATCATAGTTTGAACTGATCTCTTTTCTTTGTTTACTGTTTCCTTGTGCTTCTCCCCCTGAAGCTCCAGGAGGGTAGGGAAACTCATCTCCTGTGCCTATGCCCATAGAGTTGGAGTGCAGAATATTTGGAGAATAAACAAATAAATGAGTGAATGGCTGCTTCAGTAGCCTCCTCCTAACCAGTTTCCTCCATCCCCTTAGCCACTCTGTTGACAGTGTATCTTTGAAAAATTAATATCGGATCATGGCCTGCAACTGCTTTAACTTCTTATTGCTCCAAATCCAAATTCCTCACCATTACCCCAAAGGCCCTGCAAAAACAAACACCTGCCTGCCTCTCCCAGCCCATCTCCCGTTCTAAAGAGCAGGCTGCCTGGAGGGTCCATGGATGTGACCCCGAAGGACACCACTTGGCACTGAAGGTGTTTTTGCATTGATATCAGAAAACGGGTTATGTTCCAGGAATTCACTTTGAACAAAAGAATGAGGCCATGAACACCTGACTCATGAGAGGCTGGGAAGTCATCCAGTTTCCTCAAATCACCCCACCCAGGTCAGGCTCTCTCCTGTGACACACTCTGGGTAGAAAGAGAGAACCCAACCTTTATAGACTGATGCCAAAGTCTAAGGGGCTTGAGCTTTTGAGGGGGGAGAGAGATGGCATAGAACATAGAGCTTTCCGTGCTCTTTCTGGCCTAACTGAAAACTACATGCAAATCCGTGAACTAAGTTAGGCAGAGAAAGATAAATACCATATGATCTCTCTTACATGTGAAATCTAATAAACAAAATAAACTGGTGAGCAAAAGAGATACAGAAGCATGGATACATGGAACAACTAACAGTGGACAGAGGGACGGGACTGGGGGGAGATGGGGACTGGGTGAAAGAAAGTGAAGGGATTAAGAAAGAAAAAAAACCAACCATATATATAACACATAGACACAGACAATAGTGTGTTGATAGCTGGAGGGAAGGGGGTGGGAGGTAGGAGGAGGTGGACAAAGCAGGGGAACATGGGAATGGAAAGAGACTTTGCTTAGGACGATGGGAGCACAACAGAGTATGCAGATAATGTTTTGAGTTGCACATTTGTATGGTTTAGTTGCAAAACGTGCATGGTTTTCGAACCAATGCCACCCCAATAAATTCAATTAAAAAAAAAACTGCATGCAAAGCAAAATGAAAACGATTAGGGTGGAGCTGCCAAGAAAACAAGTAAGCAGAGTGGGTAGTAGCTGTGGACTCCTCCTGCAACCATATAGCTGATACTGCTTTTTCCTCTGCTGCAAGTCAACTAGATTAAATTCTTCAGCAAAGGTAAGATCCCATGACAGCCCACACAGGTCTCATGTAGATTATTGAGATGAAAGATTAGAAAGCTGCCACTTTATGGCTTCTTCTCAAATAAGCCTAGAAAATAACATCCACGTGGTTAAAAGTAGTACTGGTTATCTAACTGGTGTGTAAAGTAGATAATCCAAGTGAGAAGAATATCTACTTTTTTCACGGAAGTTAAAGGTATTTTCATTTAGGCGGGGCAGGAGGATTGGGGGAGACAAGGTGAGGGGAGGAAGTGGTGACCCTTAAGCATTTCTCCTTTTCTGAACTGGCTTTCCTGAACAGGTGCTCACTGATGCTCTACAGTGCAGTGTTATCAGCAAGACACAACAAGCACCCTACTTTTAGGCATTTGTTAAGCCAGGCCAGTGCACTAGGCCATCAGGCTTATGAACGTGGCCATTTAGCATCTCTGTCCTCCAATCCTATTTGATCTAGATTTGTTTCCACTTTATCTCATCTCCCCCATTGTGAATTCTTACCTCCCTGTCCTGAACTCCTCCCTCTTTCTGATTATCTCTGGATTTGACCCTTTCCTAACACTTGGGTCCTAGCCTACCTTGCTCACCCACCTCCCTTTTGTTCTACTGTCACCCATGGCCCTGACTGGTGCCCAGTAAATAAGCCTTGGCCCAGAGCCCCTGAGCAGGGAGGAGAGGTACTGTGCTAGATTACGATGATACGTCATGGAGAACAGGATAGACAGTCTCCCCACTCAACACATCTGCAACCTCTTCTCCAACATCCCACCCGTCGGCTACCGTCCTCTACCAGAACACCTCCTGGGCCAAGAAACTCTTGACTTCCTAGGACTGTCCTTTTCATTTCTGACAACTTTATCAGAAAGCTCGAGCTGTCAACAAGCTTGAGAGCTACCCTGAAGTCATCTGTTTCCTGCAGAGTGCTGACGGTGTGGTGTGACCTCCAAAGCAGCTGTCAACATACATTCTGCCTATCACTGCTGACCCCAGCACTGCAGCATGCGGCATGAATTAATCACTTCCACTTCTCACCAGCACCCGCTCCTTGTGCTTTTTCTGCCTCTGGTCATTCATGCACAGTAGATAAGTGATAGCCATAGCACTGTGTAGAGCATGGGCAGGGTTCCGGGACAGCCAGATATAGCTCATTATCAATGCAGTTACAGTGTGTGGGCTCATTGAGATGTTAGGGGACACTTTATCAATGAGGGAGACTGTCCCAGAAACTCTGGCATGGGGTTTTACGTGAAGGAATGGAGGTGAAGATGAAGGCTGCTAAGATAGCAGGGCCTGCTTATCTGACACATTTTCCCAGTGAGGTCAAACATCAGTACCACGGCCATCTGCCCAGGTGGAAACAAACCATAGAATGCCAAAGAAAGACCTCAGAGGCTTTTCAGAGGAAGAAAATAGGACTCCGTAAAAGGACAGGAGTTGCCAAGTCCAACAGGGAAACAGTGTTGAGTCAAGTATACAAGAAAAGAAAAAGGGCCCCTTTGCCCTCTGTAAGTAGAATTGGGCTTTGAAGAGGAGGAGCAGGATTGCTGAGGCTGTGAATGTTTTGCTTTTCTGCTTTAAAACATATAAAGAGGTCAGTAGGAAGTCAGAGATGAGCTATTTCTTTAGAATCCCAGTTGAAGCATGGCTTTTCATATATATCAAATGTCCATACTTTTTAAAAATATATTTGTATTTATTTCAGAGAGGAAGGAAAAGGGAGATAGAAATAGAAACATCAGTGATGAAAAAGAATCAATGATCAGCTGCCTCCTGAACATCCCACACTGGGGATTGAGCCTGCAACCTGGCCATATGCCCTGACCAGAAGTCAAACAGTGACCTCCTGCTTCAGAGGTCAACACTCAACCACTTTGAATCATGCTGGTTGGGCAAATGTCCATATTTTATAAAATAATTTTACTCTTTTTCAGTTTTCGGTTTTCTAATGTACATATGAAAAATAAAATGACAATGAAAAGTATTGATTCCATTAGGACAAGAAAGTTGCTAACTATTAAATGATGATAGTTTTATATCAATGGTATTTCATGATTCAAATAGAAAATTGGTTAGTTACAATTATGTTGATTTTTTTACATATATCTTTTTTGATTTTAGAGAGGAAGGAAGAGATAGAAACATCAATAAATAAGAGAGCATTACTGATCAGATGCCTCCTGCATGTCCCCTGCTGGGGATTGAGCCCACAACCCAGGCATGTGCCCTGACCTCCTAGTTCATAGGTCAACCCTCAACCATTGAGCCACACTGGCTAGACTGATGTTTTATTTCAGTTCATTGAAATTCATTCCACTAAATATACTAGTATGTCTGATATGATATTATCCTACAGGCCATTGTAAATTTGAAGTTCAACTCTAAATTTTAATAATCACTTATTTTAGAGATAATAATATACATAAAAATTTATTGGGGCACAGCAGCATAATACAATGTACTTAATAAATAAAAAGGGACTTGGGCTGAAACCGGTTTGGCTCAGTGGATAGAATGTCTGCCTGTGGACTGAAAGGTTCCAGATTCGATTCTGGTCAGGGGCATGTACCTTGGTTGCGGGCACATCCCAAGTAGGGGGTGTGCAGGAGGCAGCTGATCAATGTCTCTCTCTCATCGATGTTTCTAACTCTATCCCTCTCCCTTCCTCTCTGTAAAAAATCAATAAAATATATTTTTTTTAAAAAGGGGGGGGGGACTTGGAAAGGCCTTTCTGAAGAAAAGGCTTTAAAGCTAAAATCTGAAGGATGAGTAATAATTCACCAAATGATGACTAATGGGAAGAATTTTTCAGATGGAAAAGGACATGCACATTTTCTGAGATGCGATAAAGCATAGCACATTGTAAAACTAGAAGAAGGCTGTGGGGCAGGGTGTAGTACATGAGGGGCACAGGGCCCTAAGAGGAGAATGGAGGGAGGATAGGGTCAGATTTTGCAGAGTCCTGTAGACTGTGTTACAAAGGCTTTGGGCCCTAGCTGGTTAGGCTCAGTGGATAGAGTGTCTACCTATGGAATAAAGAGTCCCAGGTTTGATTCCAGACAAGGGCATGAAAAAAAGGCTTTGGATTTTTGTTTTTCATTCCAAGTACAATGGTCAGCCAGTCAATTAGTAAACCATATTTCCAGGTAAGTGCCCAGTATTTTTTATGCTTCAAAGGGCAAGAAAACAGATGCAAGACACTACACTGCCTTGAGGACAGATACGGTGTAAATTACCCTGTGTTCCCAAGAAGCAGATCACAAGCCAAGGATTAGAATGCAAATAGTTTATTTCATACCAGGAAGCACTTGCAGGAGAATGAGAACTAAGATACAGAGGGGAGGAGCCAATAAAGCAGGTGCTGTCACACAAGTTACCACTGTGGGCAGTTGGAGCTTAATTCCACTGGGAACTCTGGGAGCCAGCATAGAATAAGGTGATACCATGATATCTTCAGAGATATCCTACCCAAGGAGAGTAGTGGTTGAGAGTTGCTTTTGGGGTTAAGGTATTAAAAGACTAGTAGTTCTAGAGTGCCATGCTTGTGGTTAGAGCAGGCTCCAGCAACTGGAGAAAGCCCTCAGGTAAAAATGCAGGTGCTTTCAGGTAGAAGTCAGGGCAGCTTGCACTAAAATGGAAAGACCTGGAGCAGAATTGTGGCCCAGTGTCAAACATACCAACATATGTATAATGGGAGTCCCAGAAGCAGAGTGGAGAAAGGAGCAAAAAGAATATTTAAAGTAATAATGGCCAAAATTTCTGAAAATTTGATAAAACAAATATATCCAAGAATCTCAATGAATCTCATGACACTCACTGAGATGTTATAATCAAACTGCTGAAAATTAAAGGCAGAATCCTAAAAGCAGCCAGAAAGAGATGATTCATCATGTAACAAAGAATCCTTGATAAGAGTAACAGCTAATTTCTCTTCAGAAATCATGAGCTCAGATGACATATTCAAAATACTGAAAGAATAAAACAGTCAACCAAGAACTCTATATCCAGGAATATTATCCTTCAAAAATGAAAAAGAAATTAAAACTTCCTCAGATATACAAAAACAGTTTATTGCTAGTAAACCAATCATATGAAAAATGTTAAAGGTACTGTTTCTAGTTGAAATGAAAGAATACTAAATAGTAACTTGAATTCACATGAAGAAATAAGGAACACTAGTAAAGGTAATTACAGAGTCAGTATTAAGGCATTTGTACAAAACTCTTTTTTCTTATGTAATTTAAAGGACAACTACATAAAACAATAATTATCAATATATTGATGGGCACAAAATGTATAAAGGTGTAATTTGTGACAATCACAATATAAGTTATTATGGAGGGCAGAGCAACAACATAGGAGCAATGTTTAGTATACTGTTGCAATTAGTTAGTATTTATTTGAATTAGATTTTAAAAAAATAAGATGTTAATGTAATTCTCAAGCAACCACTAAGACAATAAAAAACATATAGTTAAATAAAGAAAGAAATCAGCCCAGCTGGCATAGTTCAGTGGTTGAGCATCGACCTATCAACCGGAAGGTCATGCTTCGATTCCCGGTCAGGGCACATCCTAGACTCAATTCCCAGTGTGGGGCTTGCAGGAGGCAGCCAATCTATGATTCTTTCTCATCATTGATGTTTCTATTTCTCTCTTCCTCTCCCTTCCTTTCTGAAATCAATAAAAATATATTTTTTAAAAAGGAAAGGAATTAAAATTATATACTAGAAAATATCTAACACAAATGAAGGCAATTATGTAATGGATAAATTGAGGAATATAAAAGATATAAGATATATATGAAAAATAGTATTAAGGTAAAAATAAGACCTTCCTCATCAATTATTACATTAAATGTAAATGATTTAAACTCTACAATTAAAAGACAGACATAGGCAGCATGAATTTTTTAAATGATTAAAATAGGCCTAGCTGGTTTGGCTCAGTGGATAGAGTGTTGGCCCACAAACTGAAGGGTCTTAGGTTCAGTTCCAGTCAAGGGCATGTATTTCGGTTGCAGGCTCAATCCTGGGCTCTGGTCAGGCAGCATGCATGAGGCAACCAATTGATGTGTCTCTCTAACTTCAATGTTTCTCTCTCTGTATCTCTCCCCCTCCCTTCTACTCTCTCTAAAAAAATCACTGGAAAAATATCCTTGGGTGAGGACAAATCAATTAATAAATAAAATGATTAAACTATATGCTGTCTACAAAAGACCCATTTTCAATTCAAAAATACAAATACTACTAGGTTGAAAGTGAAAAGATGGAAAAATATTACATGTAAACTATAACCTAAAGAGAATTGGAGTGACTATACTGCTTTCAGACAAAATAGACTTTAAGACATAAATTGCAATTAGAGACAAATAAGGATAGTATACAATGATAAAAGAGTCAATCTGTCAAGAAGATATAACAGATATAAACACATATGTACCTAACAACAGAAAACCAAAATATATGAAGCAAAAATAAAGGGAGTAATAAACTGTTTTATAATAATTCTTGGAAATTTCAACACTTCACTTTCAATAATGAATAGAACAATGAGAGAAAAGACAAATAAAGGAAAGAACATAGGTTAAACCACAAAACAAGTCTCAATAAATGTTATTTAAATTTTTTAAAATTTTGAATTACCATTGATATTCAATATCAATAAATTTTAAAACATCAAGATCATACAATGTATATCCTCTGATCACAACTGAATGAAGTTATAAATTAATAACAGAAGGAAAACTGACAAACTCACAAATATCTGGAGGTTAAACAACATGTTCTCTCTCACATCAATGTTTCTCTCTATCTTTCACTCCCCCTCCTCCTTCCTTTCCACTCTCTCTCTAAAGAGCAATAAAAAAACTATCCTCAGGTGAAGATTAAAAAAAAAAAAGGCAAAGAACTTGATTAGACATTTCTCCAAAGGATATATAGAAATGGCCAATACACCTCAATATGCTCATCATCATTAGTTAAATGCTAATCAAAACCATCTATATATATATAAAAGCCTAAGTGACCGTTATGATCGAACAAACAGAACGACCAGAATGACCAGTTGACTAGTCACTATGATGCGCACTGACCATCATGGGGACAGATGCTTAATGCAGGAGCTGACCCCTAGTGGTCAGTGTGCTCCCACAGCCAGCCTCCCTTAGCTCCTTCCCACTTGGCTGGCCAGCTAACCACCCATGGTCCCTCCTCACCACCGCCCCCCACCAGCCAGTCAATCTCCCGCAGTCCCTCTCCGCCTGACTAGCCAACCTCCCAAAGCCCCTCCCCCTGCTGATTGGCCTCTCAATAGGCCTTCATCACCAGCCAGGCTGAGGGACCCCACCTGTGCACAAATTCATGCACTGGGGTTCTAGTAATAAGATATTACTTCACACCCATAAGGATGGTTATGAATTTTACAAATGAAATAATAACAAGTTTTGGTGAAATATCAAGAAATTGGAACTCATTATACATCACCAGTGGGAATGTAAAATGGTACAGCTGCTGGGAAAGACAGTTTGGCTATTCCTCTAAAAGTTAAACAGAGTACTGGTCAGGTTGCTCAGTTGGTTAGAGCACTGTCCCAATACACCAAAGTTATGGGTTTGATCTCCAGGCACATACAGGAATCAACCAAAAAATGCATAAATAAGTGGAACAACAAATCAATGTCTCTCTCTCTCTCTCTTTCTCTTTTCCCCCTTTCTCACTTAATCTCTCTCTCAAATCAATATATATCTATTTTAAGCTAAGCATAGTGTTAATGTATGATCCAATAATTCCACTCTTAGGTAGATACCACAAAAAAAAAACTGAAAACAGATGTTCAAACAAAAACTTCTATAAGAATTTTATAGCAGCACTCTTCACAATAATCAAAAGGTAGAAACAACCAATTATTCATAAATGGATGCATAAACAAAATGCCATACATCCATACAATGTCATACTATCTTATATAATAAAAGCCTAATATACAAATTGACCGAACAGCAGAATGACCAGCAGAACAACCAGTCGCTATGATGTTCACTGACCACTAGGGGGCAGACAATCAATGCAGGAGCTGCCCCCAACCTGGAGGCCTTAGACCAGCCAAGATGGGTGCCATCAGGGGCCTGCAGATCACCTGCTGGTCAGCCCACAGATCAGCCTTGATTGCCAGCCTGGCCTAGGGACTCTACTTGTGCATGAATTTTGTGCACTGGGTCTCTAGTTTGGAAATAAAAAGGAATGAAAAACGAATCCATACTTCAGCATTATGAATCTTGAAAACACTGTGCTAAGTGAAAGAAGCCAGGCACATATCATATTATTCCATTGCTATCAAATATTCAGAATAGGAGAATCCACAGAGACAGAAAAGTTATAAAAATCCATATTGTCAGGGGCTAGGTGAGAGAGGAATGAGGATTGAGTACTAAATGGGTATGGTTTCTTTCTGTGCTATGAAAATGTTCTGGTGTTAGATAGTAATGATATTTGTACAATATTATGAACATACAAAAAGCCACAGACCTGTAACTTTTAAAAGGCCAAAGTGATGAATTTTATGTATGTGACTTTTATTGCATTATGGCACCCCAATCTTGAAAGATATCACCCCTATGTCAGTGTATTTGTTTCTAAGAGGCCTTTTCAATATTCTAGCAGGCCAACAGTAGCTTCTGGTGATGCATCCCATGATCAACCATATTGTGATCATGTCCCATTGTCATACATCCTTTGTCATTAAGTGGGTCTCTTGGTTAAAGAAATGGTTTATGGAATCTCAAGAAGATAAGTCAGACCCTTTGTAAATTCTCAGATGGTGGTGCTGGCTGAGGCACTGTTGGCAGGAAAGAATAAGAAGCAGATTCTGGCTGCTGGAAATTGGGCCTAGATACAATGAACTGTTAAGGCCTGATGGGGTAAGGGTGAGAAACTAACAGTGCATCTTTCAAAAAACATTAAAAACCATGAAAATTATCCTAAGATGTCCTAGGCAATGTTAACACTTTTAATCCTGAAAAAAATGAAATGACCTATCTCTGCTAAAAACCAAAGCCTCCATTTATGGTGTAATGTGCTTAGCACTTATGTACACTGTCTCCACTGAATCTTTTAGAAGCTCTTTAGAATGAATGTGTTTGCTGTGCACACATTTATTATTAATTACCATAAAATATTTCCCATTAATATAATCTACATGAATGTGTTCCTAGCATCACAGCCTCCCTCTACCTGAACTGGGATCTCCTGAATCCACTTTTTAGCAAACAGCAACCAAAAGGTCCAAGTCAATCCAGAAGACACCTTACTCCTACCCTGGCCCAGATCATGTGGCCATTTCTTACCTGGGACCAGAATGTGGTGGGGTTGGGAAGCCTGGGCAGCAGTGGGTCAACTGAAGACAAAGCAAGGGTCAGTGAATGGAAAGAAATGGGCAAGGAGGGAAGGCCCCAGCATCTGTTTCATCTCAGGAGGAAGCAAGTGATGTAGGCCTGGCCAATTGAAAGGGGCACATAACCTTGGCCAGACCCATCATAAAGAATCCTGGGACTTCAGTTGAAATTTCAGGAAGGAGACAGGATGGCTAAGCTGTAGAATGTCCACTTGGTGCTGTGGAGGCCATCTTGCCACATAAATCAGGGAGCACTTGGCTGAGAACAGTGTCAACACTCAGTAAAGTAGAAGCAAGAGATCGAGCAAGACGATTTCCTGGTGATGATCACTTGAGCTCTTGGATGCAGTCATATCTACAGTCAGCTTTCCCTACTCAATTTTCCCCCTAACCCAGTTGGAATTTGTTTTGTTTTTTTATTAAAGGGGTCAATTGTCAATAAAATGTTCCCCATTAATATAACCCACTTGTCTTTCATAACTGCTCTTTGCCTCAATTATCATTTTAAATAATGCCCTTTATCTTCTGTGTGAATTGAGTGTCTCTTCACTTATCTCTGCACAAATTACTATCCCCTTCCCCACTTATTACTGTATACCTACCCACAGGCACCTCTGGGATATCTGCTCAAACTCCCCAGGGCTTAGGGGATAGCTGCCAGGCAAGCCTCTGTGCGTCCTTTGGAAAACCTCCTCCTTCTAGGACAGGAACTAGTGTGTTTGTTACCCATTGCTCACTATGGAGAAATCATGGCATAAAACCCTTTTAGAGCGCAGTGCCAGGAAAATGTAGGTGCTATTTTTATCCCTTTTTCACAATGAAAAACAGAGGCCCTGAGAGATAAAAGTTTCTTGTCCAAGATCACACAATTCATTGTCATGAGTCCAAGATTCAAACTCAGGGTGGTGGCTCCTGGGCTCACTGTCACCACTGAAGTATCTTGTCCCTGTGCAGTAAGTGGCTGATTATTGTTACTAACAATAATAATCAGTCACTCCAACAAAGTGGATGATGTGACGGCCTTCTTATCACTGGTCACTACCTCTTCCCCATCTTCCAAAGACTCCAAATGTACTTTATAAGAAGTCATCTACAGCTGGATAAGAAGTAGAGTAGCCATGTTAGGATCCTGTAGTCCTTAATGGAGAAAAGTAGCCGGGGATGGACCCAAAGTTATCTTGTTCCACTATTATCTTCTTCAATACAGTAAGCTTCAGGACCAGATGATTTCGTACAATAAAAGTTGGGTCAGTCCTCACCTTACTATCTGGCTATCTCTATTCCAGACCTTTGCCATTCTTACCTGGGCATTGTAGTTGATAAGAATAGTGAACCCAGGAGTTAAGAAATGCAAGGACTCCAGGCCAAGCTCTGCCATTAGCTATGCACAATGTCAGACCACTTTTTTCCCTTTTCTGAATCTCACTTTCCACATCTGTAAAACTGATAGGTGTGGGAGAGGATATCTGACTAGAGTATAGTTCCCAAAGCTTTCCATTAAGCATCTTTTGAGGAGTTAAAGTTAAAAGTATATTTAATTTCAGGACTTCTTGGAAACTTCAGTCAGCTCTTGTACATTGTAACTCCTGAACAGGAAGACAGCACACAGCAGTTTTCAAACTTACTTGACAAAGAAAACCTTTCCGGGAGAAATTATTTTGGGGGAATGGCTCTGTGAAATAGAATTTGGGAAAAGTTAGACTAGGAGATCTGTAGGAGCCCTTTTAGCTCTGAATTTAAATTAAAAATTCATTATTTTGACCTGGCTGGTGTGACTCAGTGGTTGAATGTTGACCTATGAACCAGGAGGTCATAGTTCGATTCTCAGTCAGGGCATATGCCTGGGTTGCTGGCTCGATTCGATCATGCAGTCGATCAATGATTCTCTCTCATCATTGATGTTTTTCTCTCTCCCTCCCATCCCCTTTCTCTCTGAATTTTTTTAAAAATTCATTATTTTTACTTAGGGCTCTGTGATATGCTAAACTAATGACTCATGAAAGAAAAAAATAATTATGGTCAGTAAAGTTTAGATAGAGTTCAGTTATAATTTATAGAATTCCAGTTGCTGAAAATGAGTTCATAAGTGGGAATGAATGAGAATGATCCAATAAACAGAACAATCAATGAACTTGAACCAAGCTGGACAACAGAGGGAGCTATACTATAAGCTGATCTTGCCATGTGTTTCCTCTTTGGAGATTCAAGGGTACACAGATTACTCTTTCTGTACCACCAGAATCTGGGCTGAATATAAAGTCAGAAATTCATGGGTTGAGGAAAGTGACTTAGAGACTGAGTTATAAAATCAAAATGGTTTTGAACTTTTGGAGAGAGCAAAAACAAAGACCTGTGGGTGTGCACGTCATCTGCAGGAAAGCAAACAAGCAAAATGAACTAACAAGCATCTCATTAAACCTGCCCAGGAAGAAATTCCATAGCAGTCCTCATTACTATTGTAAAAACATGCACAGTGCAATTGATATTCTGTTCAGGGAGATTTATTGTCATATTTTGGTAAGTCTAAAAAGTACCCATAGAAAAGAACTTTATGGATTCATTCTTGACTGAAGTCCTCCATGTTCACTCAAAACTGAATTTTCCCATCATGGGAGTTTTTAAGAGGAAAAATGGAGTAGGACAATGGGCATAGCAATGGAATCAGACATTTACTCAATGAATATGTATTCGGTGGCCTCTGTGTGCCAAGAGTTGGGAATGAAAGAGTCAGAAATCCCTATCCTAACAGAGCTACCATCCTGGCTTTGTTACTTATCAGCTGCATGAGTGAGGGCAAGTCACTTAACTTCTGAGCCTTATTAGCTCAGGTTCACAGGATTGTTGGAAAAGCTAAATATCAGATTTTGCATGTAGCGTGTCAAGTCCAGAGCCTAGTGCCTAAGTGGCTTCTAGAAACAGCAGGCAGGATTATGGATCTTGCAGCCTGAGGGGGAAAGAGTATTCAAAGAGATTCAGGGAGATTTTGCACTACAGACAGAGCCTTTAAAGGAGGTGCAGAATGAGCTGGGGCATCAGAGAATAATGGCTTATCTCCCCAGATGAAGCCCTCTTTTTGTTCTCTGTCTCTCACTTGATCTCCCACCCTTCCCAGGTCCAAAAGCATGGGCATCTGCTGGGTTGCTGACTCCTTGATCCCAGAGCTCTGCCTGCTAGTCCAGTCCATGTTCTCACACAGGGAGTCAGCTTCCCTGTCAATTCAGCTCCCATTGCCCTGGTCTTTTGAATTTCCTACAAAGTCCCAGACGTGCCTCTATCTCAGCCTCGGGACAGGGGATCCTGCCAGGCCCAAAGGCATCTAGAAGGTGCCTAGGTCAACACAGATCTAGTCCCCCTCTACCCAAAAGCAGTTCACTCAACATGTGGGGAAGTCTAGAGACAGCAGCTCTTTGCCCAGCCTGCCAGTCATGACTCATGTCCTTGAGCTGCTCATTTCCCATCTCTGGGCCAGGTTCTCCTCTGTCGACTGTTAGGATTTGATCAGACAACCATAAGGGCAGTCCCCAAGCTTAAGCACTGTTCAAAGTACAACTATTCCTCTCACAGTATACTTAGAAGAGATTTGGAGTCAGCTAAACCCGTTTGCCCAATATTACCTCCACTTCCTGAGCATAGTGTTTCTATCTGTAAAAATGAGGTTAATGATCCCTTCCTTTAAGACTACTGACACAATGAAACAATGGATCTCTAGTCCGACAGATTTGAGTTTAAATACTGGCTCTGCCATTTTGCAAGAAAAATCTCTCTTCACCTATGAAATAGCAGATAGCATTTATCTTAAAGAACTGTGGAGTGAGGCAAACCATGCATCACACCTGCACTTAGTAGATGATCAATAATTGGCTTTTATTATTGTGGTTGTTATTTACTCTGAAATAAGTGCCTGATTGAGCTGTGCTCACCCTCTCTGGGTCTTTGGCTGGGGTTCCTCCTGCCTCTCTCCTAGGACTTCTGTGGCTGAAAGCCTGTTCTTACTTACCTCCAATGATGAGGAACTCACTAAAATGCAAAGGTGGGTCATTTCATCATCCACCCAGTTGCCAGTTAGCTGCCAGCTTGCTTGAAAAAAAATATCATTTAACAGCAACAAAAAGCTTCTCTCATGGGCAAGCCATCTGTGAATCATTGATTCCAAAAAACAATACTGTTTTCTTGTCCACCCGCTCCCCAACTCTGAACTTTGTGCACGCACACACACACACACACACACACACACACACACACACACAATGGAGATTTAACATTTTTCTCTAGAATAACAAAACTGTTAATGTGTCTCTTTCATTCATCAACCCACTAGACATACCCGCAAGGAATCCACTTTAGATGCCCACGAAAATGCATTTACAGTTCTAAACATAATTAGCTAGCTTCCAGAAGGAAGAGAAGCATTTTATGGGCATAGATAAATCATATCTTTGGCCAAATATTCTCTTCTACTTTCCAACAGGGATCCCAGAGCGATTTCAGGACACGACTCCAGGGCTAACATTGTTTTCCTTGTGTAGCTTCAGAATCTGAGACATAGAAAAGCGAAGGTCACCCAACAAATTAAGAGCAAAGACGTGCCCTAAATCCCAGAAATCTAAGACCTCCCAGCAGAGTAATTGATCCTCCAAGATAAATGTTTGTCTTGTTAACTAGGGATTAACTGTGGTCCTTACAGAGGGATTCTTGAGGCTCAAAATTATAAACAGGGAAACAGAACTTGGTAATAAGTTGAGTGATTAATTGGCAGAGAAAGCTTTCAAGAAGGAAAAGGATCAATGGGCTGAAGCAAAATTAAACATCTTTTAGGAAGTTTTTCCACTCCCTTACATTGTTTTAATTCTTCATGCTTAGTCTCTTCATTAAACATTTTTAATGTGGGTTTTTATTTTGTTTCTTAGTTTTTGCTTTTTAGTTATTTTTCTAGCAAGGTTATTTATCACATCTCCAACTTAGATTATTTCTCAGGCTAAATTAAACTTGACTTTTGCCCAATGAAACAGAACAGCCTCTTGCTTATCAGAAGTAAATGGGACCAAAAGGCCATGGAATAATCAAAACATAATCAGACATGGCTGAATACAGAACATCATGTTTCTCTGCTGAAGAAAAGGTACAGTGAGGATTAGTGTCAAGGGCACAGGTGGTGTGCTGGCTCTAAGGGAGCCACCTGAGGAGTGGACCAACTCACAGCAGCTTTCCTCCTTTGAGCCAGCTTGTCATCAGCAGTGGGAGAGTGTGGCCTTTGGACTGAGATTGTTAGCTTCCCAGATCTGCCATGTACTTGCTGTGCAAATTCAGCAAACTTTCCTTTTTTTTTTTTTTAAATGTAATTATTGATTTCAGAGAGGAAGGAAGAGGGAGATAGAAACATCAATGATGAGAATCATAGATTGGTTGCCTCCAGCATGTTCCCTACTGGGGACTGAGCCCACAACCTGGGCATGTTCTCTGACCAGGAATTGAACCGTGACCTTCTGGTTCATAGGTCCATGCTCAACCACTGAGCCACACCAGCCAGGCTAAGCAACCTTTCTGAGTCTTGGTTTTCTCAGCCAGTTGCTAAGAAGCAAGCTCTATGGGAGTAAAGACTATGTCTGTTGTGTTAATTAGTGTTTTCTTTAATTCCTATTACAGGCACTCAGTATATACCTGCTAAATGAATAAATGAAATAACGGTACCATCACTAGTATTGCAGGATCATTGTGAATATTAAATGAGAGATTACAAATCAAAGCCTTGGACATTCTAGATGCTCATTAAATAGTAGTTCTTATATTGCTAGACTTTTCCTTCAGTGTCAGGGCTGGGAAGAAGTCTGGGTATTACATTGTAGAGCCCCTTGTCCTGTAGATGAGAAAACTGAGACTCAGATATGTAGATCTGTTTGTTTGTTTGTTCACTTTAACATATACACCAGAGGTGCCTTCTAGATGTTAGGCACTGTAGTAGGAGATATATCAAGACAGAAAAAGATCTCCATGCTAATGAAGTCTACATTCTAGAGGGAGGAGATCATAAAGTAGACAGATATATAAAGTAGAAGAATTTTAGCCTGGCTAGTGTGGCTCAGTGGTTGAGCGTCAACCCTATGAACCAGGAGGTCATGGTTTGATTTCTGTCAAAGCATATGCCCAGGTTGTAGGCTTGATCCCCAGTAGGAAGAGTGCGGGAGACAGCTGATCAATGATTCTCTCTCATCATTGATGTTTCTATCTCTCTCTCCCTCTCCCTTCCTTTTTGAAATCAATATAAGATATATACTTAAAAATAATAACAATATAATTAGAATTCAAGATCTAGGTGCTATGTGGGGTCCTGATACCAATGTATTATTGCTTCTAGGCTCTTTCAGAGGAAAGAGCTAGGAAGCTCCTCAAACATTAATGTGTTTATGAGTCACTGGGGATACTATTAAAGTGCAGATTCTGGTTCGGTTGGCCAGATTTACCTGCTAGGATGGTGTCATAGAATGCTTTTCTAACAAGCTTCCATGCTGACACTCGTCTTTGCAAACCACATCCTAAGCACCAAGGATCTAGGACTCAAACTTAGGCACCAATGATTCTCAATGGTTCTCAAACTTAGGCATGCGTTGGAATCACCTGGAAGGTGTAAGATACATATTCCAGGGTTTTCTCTCAAGGTTTCTGATTTAGTAAGTAGGCCTAAGAATGTGAATTTCAAACAAGTTCCCAAGTGATGGTGATATTGATGATCTGGAACCACACTTTGAGAACCAATGAGGTAGAACATGGCTTCTCAAACATGGCCACACATTAGAACTCTTGAGGAACTTTTTAGATTTTTGTCTTAGATACTACTAGCTGATGTGTATCTATGATTTAAGTGGTATTAAAATGTGGCCTGAACATTGAGAATGTTATGAGCTCCATAAGTGGTTCTATTGCTCAGTACAAGTTGAGAAGATTGTTCTAGGAAGAAATATAAAATACAAAGTCCTTTAACAGGGAATGAGCTTGCCCTGGATGGAAGGCTCATTTGGTTGGGAATTGTCCCATGCACCAAAAGATTGCTGGTCAGGGTACATGCCTAGGTTGTGGGCTTGATCCCCAGTAGTGCGTATGCAGGAGGCAGCTGATCAATGTTCTGTTCTCATATCGTTGTTTTTCTTTCTCACTCCCTCTCTCTAAAATCAATTTTTTTAAAAAAAATTTTTTTAAAAGAGGAAATGAGCTTGATATTTTCCAGGGCGAGCTAGGAGGCCATGACTGGGCAGAAGGAAGTGAGGTCAAAGAGATGGCAGGGATGGGATCAGGAGGGAATAAGATGGGTCAGATATGTAGAGGTTACTCTGCTGAGATGGGAAACCACTAGAGGCTTTAAGCAAAGATGAAGTGATCTGAATGCCTTAACCATGATCCTCATCCAAGAGTCTCAAGGCCACCTCTTCTCCCCAATATAGGTATTTTCTACCCAAGTGAGTTTGAATTGTGATAAAGAAAGGATGAAATAACTTCACAGCCTTCTCCAAGTACGCCTAAGGTTTTAAGTATAGATTTTGTTTAGAATTACTTTCCAATCTTGGAATCCTTGAAAAGCAAATTTGTCATAGTAATAATTATGTTATGGGCAAAGGACTTGGTGGGTAGGGGACTTTAGTTATTGAGAGACATCCAGAAGTGCTTTGCTTTAAGAACACTTACCATACACTGAGTGCCAGATTATTATGACCTCTGAATGCATAATAATCTGGCTACTCAGTGTATATCTTATATAATAAAAGGTTAATATGCAAATTGTCCCCTCGACCAGGAGTTCGGCCAGCAGGCACGCCAGCCAACCGCCCATGTCCCCTCCCGCTGGCCAGGCTGGCCGGACCCCACCCATGCATGAATTCATGCACTAGGCCTCTCATACACATACACACACACACATACACACACACACACACTGAGTGGCCAGATTATTATGCGTTCAGAAATCATTAATAATCTGGCCATTCAGTATATATTGCACAACAACTGAATATAGGAACACTATTGAACTATACACTTAAAAGTGGTTAAGATGGTAAATTTTATGTTATGTTTTTTTAAGATACATTTTATTGATTTTTTACAGAGAGGAAGGGAGGGGGATAGAGAGAAACAGCGATGAGAGAGAACCATCGATCAGCTGCTTGCTACACACCTCCTACTGGGATGTGCCCACAACCAAGGTGCATGCCCTTGATTGGAATCGAACATGGGACCTTTCAGTCCACAGGCCAATGCTCTATCCACTGAGCCAAACCAGTTAGGGCTATGTTATATTTTTTAACCACAATTTTTTAAAAATATAATATTCATATATATGAATGACAAATCTGTAAAACACTGAATTCTTTGTTAAATTTGACCTGTTCCTCAGGAATGTTACTATGGGTATTTTACTACCATATGGAGAATTATATGATTCTATATAATAAAAGGCTAATATGCAAATCGACCAAATGGCAGAATGACCAGTCACTATGACACATACTGACTATCAGGGGGAGACGTTCAACACAGGGGGAGCACTACCCAGCCAGAAGCCTGGCTCAAGGCTAGTGAGCGCAGCCATAGTGGCAGAAACCTCTCCCACCTCCATGGCAGAGCTAAGGATATCCAACTGATGACTTAGGCCCACTCAGGCCTAAGGTGTCAGTTGGACCTCCCCCAAGGTCTCCTGGACTGCGAGAGGGTGCAGGCCAGACTGAGAGACCACCACCCCCCCGAGTGCACAAATTTTGTGCACCAGGCCTCTAGTTAAGAAAAATAAAGGGCACATTCTCCCTCTTGGGAGCATACCTCTGCCTTTCCTCAGGTATGTTACCTTTGCCCTTCGCTCTCCTAAGATCCAAGGGCCCTTCTTTTGCTTTCTGTAACTTGTTTCCTGGGCCTACACAGTGTAGCTGGCTCACTTCTACTACCTCTGTAACTTTCTAAATAAACTTTCTCATAATTTGAAAGAGAAATGAATAATAAAGGATTTATGCAAAGAATTAAAAATGTATAAAACTATGAATTTGGGAAATGAATAAAGTTGGGGACAACCACTCACTTTAACAAATGGATACTTTATGTGAGGGTTTTTGCATCAGGTTCGCCTAAGTGACAGTATCCCTTTTGGACACTAAAAACATGATTCACTTGACATGTAACACTGCAGAAACAACTAGCCTGGAGAGGGAGACCAACTAGAGGCTTTCTACAATGTCAAATCCAACAAAGTGAGTAACTGAGATTTTGCTATCTGCTCTATCCCCTCAAGGCCATTGCACAATATGAGTGTGCTTGGATTGGACAGGATTCCTGTGACACGATTCACATACTATTTTGATTCTGGCAGTTGGTAACCTTTCTTCTAGGAAATGGGGAAGAAAAGCCTCATTGGTGATATTCTATTCTCTGAGCATGTGAGGGCTGCAAGGCTGCCTGGGGCAAACTCAGCAGAGGCAGGTGTGGCACCTGGGTAATTTTTAGCAACACTCCCAGGCATGATATTTGATGGTGGCCTGCAACCATCTGTCAACCTGCCATAAAGATGACCTGCCCTTTCTCTGTTATTTGAGCCCTGGGTTTTTCCTGGGCAGGAGCTGACAGTGATGTCATCATCTTGTGATGCTGCTGGGTGACCTTGTTCACTGAGCTGCTTCCACTCATTACTATTATATCCTAAAGTTGAACTGAGAAAAACATTGCTGAGAATCAAGGAGAGCAAGGGTTGGGATTCTACAAAGGGGAGCTCCCCGAGGGTCCCCTCATCTGATTTCCAAACCCTTATCATGATAAGCTTTTATCTGACCAGTTTCTAAGAGTTCTCAGACTGGAAAAGTCATACTTAAGGAAAAGCAGTACAAGAAGAGATCAATGAGATTATTTCTCTAAGCACTGCCGTAGTCTCAGCAAGGCAGAAACTATGAACTCATAAAAAACAGCTTTGATCCTTGTCATAAAGACAGATGAATATTTACGAGTGGCCTCTCATACTAAGGACAAAATACAGAGACTACTACAGTATGTGGAGCTGCTGGTTTAATTAAGAGAAACAAAGATACACTGAGCTCCTTTTGCATTCCAGGCCCCGAGCTAGATCCTTTAGGACGTCATTTACTTCTAAGCCCTTCTCCATGAGATGGGCACTACCGCTATTCTCATTTCATGGATATATTTACTGTTATTCAGTGAGTAAGCCCTGGTGCTGATATATGAATGTGAAGGCTTTTTTACTCCATGTCTGTATTCCTTACCCAGCACATCATTGGCTTTCATATATTATAACCAAGAGTTTTTCAAGAACTCCAAATTTAGACTCTTTTAGTCAGTAATAGAATGATCCCAGGCCTTCTCCCCACATCACACAATGTTTACATTGGAAGGACATTATACAGATGAAGACACTGAGGTCACTCATAAGCATAAAAGGATCTGCTCAATGGAATGGTGAAATCTGGCCTCAAATCCTGACAAAAGCTCTGTCCAATCAAAGTCAACTATATGCACAGGACAGAGTGCTGACAAAAGCCATCTTATCAGGAATGTGGCCTTGTTGACAATCTCATTTTAGTTCAACAGGATATGGGCATAATTAGATGGGCATTTTACCTTACAACTTGCTCCCTGAACAACACATTATTTTTTCTTTCCTTCTTTCCTCCTGACAGCAGTAGATATTGTTGGGTTGGAGTTCACAAAATGTTTGGATTTATTAAAATAAATGACACAGAGTTTGCCAGCCAACATTAATATACTGTATATTGATTGCAAACAAAAAGTTGAAATTGAAAAGCAAAGAGCACAGCACCACCTGGTGTTGACAATTAGCACATACAAGTTGATCTCTGAAGCACGGATCAATAGCACAAGCCCCTAGGGGTAAAATTCCTCCCAACATTTCCCTTCAAGTGAAGAATTGAGGCCCAGAAAGGGTGAGAGGTTTGACAAAACTCATAAGCCAGGGGGAAGAGAGCTGAATCTTCAGTGTTTGTTTCCAATTCTGTGCTCTTTTAATGAGACCCAACTGAGAGGAGAGGACAGTCATTATCCTATGAACATGGAGTACCAGTTTACATGTGATCCAAACGGCTGCCGGTATTCACAAGAAAGACCCCTTCCTATGAAAATGGAAGGGAATGTTACGTGCAATCGGAAGGGACTGTGCAACAGCACAAATACACATTGCATAGTTCAGGGGACTACGGTGTGAGCAGAGAGCTGGAGTTGAGTGACACAATGGCTTCAATTTAGATTTTGGACTAGATTAACTTGAACTTGCAAGCCTCTTTCACTCTCTTGGCCTTTCCTTCCCCATCTGTGCCAGGAAGGTGCTGAATTACACCTGAACCTCTGAAATCCCTGACTTGGCCTCTCTCTGATTTCATTTAATACTGCCTCCTTTGGCTCACTGTCCTCCAGCCCACTGACCTCCCTGCTAACCCTTAACCAGGTCAATCTGTTCTTGCCTCGGTCTCTGCATGAATGAATGAATGCCATTTTGCCAAATCCCCACAAGGCTGCCTCCCTCCTGCTGCTTAGATGCCTGCTCTTTAGACAAACTTACACTGAGCTCCTCTGATGTGCCCTGTCCCCAGCTGCTGTCATACCCTCCATGTTCTTCACAGCACTTAGCTTTGTGTTCTGTTTGTTCAGTCCTCTGTTGATGGAGCCTACACTTAGTATCATTTGATAATAACTTTTATTTTTAAAAATGTTTTATTGATTTTTCACAGAGAAGAAGGGAGATAGAGAGCTAGAAACATCAATCAGCTGCCTCCTCCACACCCCCCACTGGGGACGTGCCCGCAATCAAGGTACGTGCCCCTGACCAGAATCGAACCTGGGACCCCCCAGTCCACAGGCTGAGGCTCTATCCACTGAGCCAAACCAGTTCTGGCTGATAATTTTTAACTGACTGAATTATTTCATGAGCCTCAAGAAAACTATCTGGGGAGAGAATGAATGCAGATGGTTGGAACAAGATGAATGAATGACCTTAGCAAACTTAACTGGCCTCCCAATACTGCCTCCACTTCTGTGACTTCTGAACCGAGTGTTCATAGGTGTTAGTAACATTCTAGGCACTGTCCTAGGCTTTCTTACCGCTGATCTTAGGGCATAAGAAATTTGCCCGCTGATACATGGCTCACCTGGGATTTGAAGCCAGAGTTTTATGACCACATTTCCAAAATCTAATGGTCAGTTTCCAACCCAAGGTAACACCCAGAGCTCAGATCCCCACCATGCCATAGGTGTGTGGGATGAGCATCAAGAAAAAAATTCCTCTAGAGTAATCAGTATCAGAAATTGCAGAGGGGCACGTTGCTTCCACATCCAGGAAGCCTCTTCTAGAAGCAGCCAAGGATCTACATGCTCCAGGTATTAAAATTCAGCAATAGAGCTAAAAGGAATTTAAAACACTTGACGTTGGCTTCCTCATTTCGTGGTGTTACTTTCCCATGTGTATTGATAACGTTATCTACATTTGGCATATACTGCTATTCTCAGCTATATACTGTTATGGGGACAACAGGTAGAAAGGCAAAAAATATGGGAAGCATTGTCCAATTGTAAGAGGACATTACAAGTACCTGGAAAACAGTGTGCAAAGTTCACCTTTAACTGTACCATTTACCTTGAATGGATAAAGAAGTTACTAATATATACAACAGAGTATTATTCATCCATGAGAAAGAAGGAAATCCTGCCATTTGCAACAACATAGATGGACCCTAGGGCATTATGCTAACTAAAAAGTCACAGAGATAAATATTGTATATCACTTATATGTGGAATCTTATTTTTTAATATATTTTATTGATTTTTTACAGAGAGGAAGGGAAAGGAATAGAGAGTTAGAAACATCGATGAGAGAGAAACATCGTTTCTGCACACCTACTATTGGGGATGTGCCCGCAACCAAGGTAACATGCCCTTGACCGGAATTGAACCTGGGACACTTCAGTTCGCAGGCTGACACTCTATCCACTGAGCCAAATGGGTCAGGGTGAAATCTGATTTTTTAAAAAGTCAAACCGAAACCGGTTTGGCTCAGTGGGTAGAGCATTGGCCTGCAGACTGAGGGGACCCGGGTTCAATTCCAGTCAAGAGCATGTACCTTGGTTGCGGGCAAGTCTCCAGTGGGGGGCGTGCAGGAGGCAGCTGATTGATGTCTCTCTCTCATGGATGTTTCTGGCTTTCTATCCCTCTCCCTTCCTCTCTGTAAAAAAAGTCAATAAAATATATTAAAAAAAAAAAAAGTCGAACTTAGAAAGAGTAGAAAAGAGGGAATAGGAAGAGGATAGTAAAAGTATACAAACCTCTAAGTATAATATTTTTAAGACCTGATGATCTAATGTAAAAAACATGGTTGATTGTAGTTGACATTATTTTATATTAGAGGCCCAGTGCACAAAATTCGTGCATGGGGGGAGGGAGGATGACCTTCAGCCCAGCCTGCTCCCTCTCCAATCTGGGATCCCCTACCTGATCAGGCCCAAATGAGCAGTCAGACATCCCTCTCACAATCCAGGACTGCTGGCTCCCAACTGCTCACCTGCCTACCTTCCTGATTGCCCCTAACCACTTCTGCCTGCCAGCCTGATCACCCCCTAACCACTCCCCTACCAGCCTGTTTGTGCCTAACTGCCCACCCTGTGGGCCTGGTAACCTCTAACTGCCCTCCCCTGCAGGCTTGATCACCCCCAACTGCTCTCCCTTGCAGGTCTGGTCCCTCTCAGCTGCCCTCCCCTGCTGGCCATATTGTGTCCACATGGGGGCAGCCATCTTGTGTTGGAGTGATGGTCAATCTGTATATTTCTCTTTTATTAGATAGGCTAGAGGCCCACTGCACAGGTGGGGGCCAGTTGGTTTGCCCTAAAAGGTGTCCTGGATCAGGTTGGATATTCCCTTGGAGCATGGGGTGACCTGGGCAAGGGGCCTGTGGTGGTTTGCAGGCTGGCTGGCCACACACCCCAGCAACCTAAGTGGAGGCCCTGGTATCTGGGATTTATTTATCTTCTACAATTGAAACTTTGTAGCCTGGAGAAGAGCCAAGCCTTCTGCTGGCACAGCCATTGAAACTTTGTTGCCTTAAGCGGAGGCCTAGGCTGGCCAAGGTTTGTGGAAAGCTTGGCTTCCTCTATTGCCAGGGCAACCCAAGCCTCCCTCCTGCTCACTCGGTAGCTGTAGCCATCTTGGTTGGGTCCCTTCTCCATGAGGTACGGTCAATTTTCATATTACTCTTTTATTAGATAGGATAGTTGCCATTTACCCTCAACATCGATGTTCTCACACACAAAGATAATTATGTGAGTTGGATGCATTAACTAGATGGTGAGAATCCTTTCACAATGTATTATCAAGTCACTATAAAGTACACTTTAAATATCTTACAACGTTGTCAACTATACTTCAATAAAACTATTTGCCCCTTACATCCACAGTGGTGTTGCTAGTTTTCTCAAGGCTTAATTACTGTCATCCAGCATTTACTGAGGACAAACTCTTGGCCAGACCCTGTGAATACTATACCTGGTGGAGTTGTGTTATTCACATTATGCAAGTATCCTACCTTCCTCAAGAGTTCTAAAGACCCCAATACATACTCTCAGCCTATCACCCTCCTATGTTACAGGTACCCCACCCCTACACTTAGAGGACCCAGCTACCATCAGACTTAGTCATCAAGCAAATCTAAGCTCCATCCACACTGATCCCCTACTTGGGGTAATCCAGGGCCTCCTACTAGATTCCAGAGCAATGGCTTTAAATCATAACTTCCACTATATGGCATGTTCCAAGAAACTCATTAACAATCAAATCCCAAAGGGGTTTATTTTCTATGAATTAGAGGAGTCTACAAGTTAGCCATTCATAGTAGGCATTCTTTGTCTCCAGCTCGCATCCATTATTTCTCATGGTTCCCTTTGGAAAACTGCCCCTCTCCAAACTCAGACCATATGGCTCAATGGAAATAATCTTACTCTTAGTTCCAAGTGGGCATGTGGTTCAGTCTGCCAATAAGAGCCCTACATTCACATGGCCATAATGACTAGACATCAACTGGCACATGAACCAATTGAGGACAATGAGATGACTACAGTTTGCAGGCAGTTAGGTTGTAAAATCTACTACCAGATAATGCTCGGGCAAGAATGAGACCCACATAGTTCAGCACAGCTGAGTTATAGAAACATCAATGGAGCCTCCTAACTCCCGGATTTTCAGTTACTTTCCTGGTCCAAAGCAGGTAAGCATTGCTCATAGATGGCAAATGCTCACACAATAGAACATTCCTCTTCTGGGACTAATAAGCCTAAGGACAAAGTATGGAGGTAACAGAATTGAAAGAATGGAGGTAGCAGAATTATCTAATGCAAATATCTACTTGCATTAGATAAAACCCCATCAGCTCGTCTACACTTGTTCTTTTTTCCCTTCTCCATTAACTTGCAGAGACAGGTACAATAAATAATAAATAGGAAAACTTTCTACTTATGTCTACACATGGCTTAAAATATTGTCATATTGGCACATCGTGTCTGATACTGGATTGACACACATTCAGCATATTTATAGACAAAACATTCACATATGAAATTTTCTTTTATTTCAAAATGGTACAACCTACTTAAAGATGTCAGGTTTTAAGCCCTGTCTTAATAAAGTTTTTGAAATTGTTACACATACATTAACTTTCCTCTATCTTTTGAGCATAAGTGCTAACTGACTGGAGCTAGAAATAAAAATAGGTTTGCTTTTTTAGCCTCTTTGTTTTATTGTGCCACTGAGGTTGTTTTAGCCCTCTCATTCTTGGATCACCTGTGATCCAAGAATGGGAAGTGATTTGAGTCATAAAATATGTGTAGCATTGGTAGATATGATCAAACTGAACCACAAAGGCATATAACCACTGACACTTAACCTTAGGAATAAATTAGGTCAGATAGAAGTAACGTGTTATCCTTCACTGCAATGTTAACATTTAGTGACACATCACCTCCCCCACACACACCCCCTCCTGATTTGGAAGTTCTTCTCTGTGTCTTATGGATCCTATATATGCATTATTCTATCAGCACTAATCTCACTGTCCTGCAATTATTAATTTAAACAACTGCCGCCGAAAACAGTTTGGCTCAGTGGATAGAGCATCGGTCTGTGGACTGAAAGAACCCAGGTTCGATTCTGGTCAAGGGCATGTACTTTGGTTTCGGGCACATCCCCAGTAGGGGGTGGGCAGGAGACAGCTGATTGATGTTTCTCCCACTGATGTATCTAACTCTCTATCCCTCTCCTTTCCTCTCTGTAAAAAATCAATAAAAAATATATTTAATAAATAAATAAATAAACAAACAAACAAACAATTGCCTTTTCTCAGAAGACTGGAGGGAAAGAAGCATATTGATAGTACTCAGCCTGGCACCTCAAACATAGATGTGTATCAATACAGTGAATATAAGACATGTGCTTACTTTAAAGAATTCAAAAGACAGGAGACTGCATTAAAAAAAGAAAACATCAAATTTAATTTAAATTAAAAATATCAGAAATTGTCTGGAAAAAACAATGAAGCAAATTAACACCTAAAAAAGAGGGCTGCATTTTAGTGATCACATTTATTGGAAGGGTTGGAGAAAAATAAAAATGTCATTTAGCTTAAGAATTTCTGAGTTAAGTGCAAATAAACTCATTTCAGGAACAGAAGAATCCTTGATCATTTATTTAATATCAAAATTTACGCAGGTTTCTCTTTTGAATATCTTCTACCTTTAAAGATGCAATCATATAAAGTCTCCTAATTTCCACACAGGATATATTCTTTGTTTCAACCAACTCTCAATGGAGGGGCAACTAGGACAACACCATCTCCCCGGACAAAAAGCATTGGAATATTCCGTTTTGTTGACTGGAAGAGGAAGAAAAAAAACAAAACAAAACAGATCACATTTACACAAATATGTTGTAGTATTGTTTATTTGTTGTTGTTTTTCACAAGAAATTTGAAAACAAAAAGACATAGATTCATTATAACATAAACAAACTGATTAAAAAACCTGATTACTTACCTTCGTAGTACAAAAAAACACTATGTTTACTGTTTACTTTTCCTGAATATCAATAACTGGGGCACTATTCACCAATATTAATTTCCCTCTTCTGGCACACAGCTACATTCAGACACACTGCTGGCACAAAGCTATATTTCTCATACTTCCTTGCAACCAGATATAGCCATGAGATTGAGTTTTAACCAATGAGAAGTAAACAGAAGTGATTGAATGATCCATAACCCTCCCATAAATTTCCTTCTATGGTCTTCCTCCCACTGCTGGAGAATCCATGGGATGGCAGAACCCTAAGATAAAGGAAGCCTGGGCCCCTGACTAAGCATCTGGAAGAAAGCTACTGTACTAACCTAATACTTCACTCAGGATGGTTATGAGGGGAGAAATAAAATTCTATTGTTACCACACTCAAACATATGAAATGGATACCTTGGGGTGTTTGTTTGCCTAGGTGACAAGCCTTAGGCACTAATGAAACTGATATGGAATATCTGAAATCCTCTTATGCCTTGGAAAACACATGGTAAGACTGCCTGCAGTGACTTGGAAAGTAGGCCACGGGCATCCAGATTGCCTGGAATGACTTGAAAAGTGGCCCAAGAACTTCCCAAACCTATAGGTTCTAGAGGCAGTGGTCTTCAACCTTTCTAATGCCGGGACCCTTTAATACAGTTCCTCATGCTGTATTTTCTGATGGTCTTAGGCAACCCTGATAGGGATTCTCAACCACTAGCAGGGTTCAAGACTCACAGGTTGAGAACCGCTAGTAGGGCCGCCTAAGACCATCAGAAAACACAGATATTTACATTATGATTTATTAACAGTAGCAAAATTACAGTTATGAAGTAGCAACAAAAATAATTTTATGGTTGGGGGTCACCACAACATGAGGAACTGTATTAAAGGGTTGCAGCATTAGGAAGGTTGAGAACCACTGTTTTAGGGCAGTAGTCAGCAAATTCATTAGTCAATGAATTTGGTTTCGGGCACATCCCCAGTAGGCACAGCGGCCACAGTTTGCCGACCACTGTTGCTGATAACCTAATGCACTCAGCAAGGAGTATAAAAAAGAGATGAGCTCAGGAAAGAAATAACTGATTTACAAGCAGAGATTATAAAAAATAGGATTCGAGGGGTTAGAAAAGCCAATTGTTTTTAGATCCCAAACTGTAGACTAAGTAGGAAAAAAAGCTTTGAGGAACAAAGCCCAATAAAACTTCTCAGTTAAACGAACTCAGTCCTGCCTGGCTAATGTGGCTCAGTGGTTGTTGATCTATGAACCAGGAGGTCGTGATTTGATTCCCAGTCAGGGCACATGCCCTGGTTGCAGGCTTGATCCCCAGTGTGGAGCATGCAGGAAGCAGCCAATCAATAATTCTCTCTCATCATTGATGTTTCTATATTTCTTTCCCTTTCCCTTCTTCTCTGAGATCAATAAACATATATTAAAGGAAAAAAAGAAAATAACCAAAAACTCAGCCCTAGACAAAGATCAGATTAAGGGTATTGCTTCCCACCCAAATTCACTTTAGCAAGTGGCCTCAAGGTAGTGAACATTAATTTGAGGGACAGGAATAGAGGTGAGGAAATAAATAAAGGCATCTACAAGTTATTTCTAGGAAAAAAAACTGACTGGGGATACTGCACCACAAAATTGACTGGAAGTAGCCATATTTTTGGTCTAAATAACAGAAAAATGAATAACAGAAATAGGGAATTTTTGAAGGTGAAAAACACCAGGAGTTTAGTTTTAGATGCACTAGATTTAAGAATATCCAAAGTGGAAATTTTTTCAATAAGAATGTTGGAAATAAGAGTGAAACTCAGAAAAGGAAGGAAACTGAAGATGGATTTATATATAATCATAATTATGAATGATTATGATTATGTATAATCCTATTACCACATGCCACCAGCTTTTCATGAACTAAATTCAGTGTATCCTATTATAATCCTGAGAGGCAAACACAGGTATTGGCATTTTACAGAGGGGGTTCCCAATCTGGCCGTGGTGGCTCAGCTGGTTGGGCTTGTCCCATTCACCAAAAGGTTGCCGGTTTGATTCCCAAATAGGACACATGTCCAGGTTGCAAATTGCAGACCCAATCCCCCAGTAGGGGGCATGCAGGAGGCAGTCAATGGATGTTTCTCGCCTTCCTTCCTATCTATCAAATCAATAAACTATTATTTAAAAGAAAACAAAAATGGCCAGAGCAGCAGGAAGCTTCGCTTCCTCAATCACTGCGGGAAACCCAAGCCTCCAGCTCACTCCAGCTCACTCCAGCTCTGTGGCCACCACCATCTTTATTGGGTTAATTTGCCTACTCACTCCTGATTGGCTGATGGGCATAGCACAGTGATGGTCAATTTGCAGTTTCTCTTTTATTAGTGTAGACGGCTGATAGCATACAATAGTTACTAATGGCATATCTGAGAGAAAATAATGAAGATTCAAAAAAAATAAAGCCCATGTTCAGAGAGAGAAAGAAAGAAAACTAGCACCAGAGTTGGGAAAAAAAACCATGATGAAGCAAAATACCAACAAAGAGAAGAGAAGAAAAAAGCCATGATGAAGCAAAATACCAACAAAGGCTAACATCTGAACACTTACTATGTACCTATTGCTAATCTAAAGGCTCTTCAAGTAACCTCTCAGTGAATCCACAACAGCTGTATTAACTGGGTCCTATTACTATCCCCACTTTACAAAGAATCTTAGATGCAGACTAAGTTTTGTACAACGAACTATGTAGCTGTTAGCAAGGGAGTCAAGGTTTGGATCCAGATTTAAACCACTATGCTCTAAGAGGGTTAGAGACTGGCTTCCCAATACTTAAAATATGTAACAACAAATTAGATTTTCTTTTTTTATATTTGAAGAATGAAATGTGCCAACATTTGGAAGATCTGCATAACTCAATGAAATAATATTTTCCGAATTACCAGTGCTTGATGTTATAAAATCATGCATGTATAAAAGACTCACTCCAAGTGCAAGGTAGACCAATTAAGTTACATATAACAAAAGTATCAAAAGTTCATGAACATGGTTTCAGATTCCACACTGCAACTAACATTTAAAAAACCAGCATTCTTGAGTTTGCGTATAAAACTGAAGGCAAATAACCACAAAAAATACCACCTCCCTTTTCCTACTATCTGTGAGAGATCAGATTTTTTTCAATTATAATATAACACAACACATTAAATGCAGAAAAAAGTTGTGAGAAGCTAGATGTCATTAAGCCACACAATAAAGACAATTGCAAAAATGTGAAACAAAGATACTTCTCACTAAGTAGTATTTTAGAAAATAGTCATAAAAATGTTACTTATATTAACATAAATTATTTTAATGAGTTAATGTTTTTTAAATTTACAAGTTTAAGTCTCTATTAAGTATTGATAGATCAAGTCCATATCAAACAAAAAAAAGCATTATCCAGTATTACTGTCACATAATAGTGGACACAGGCTTCTTACATTGTCATATTGCATTGAATCATAGAATTCCTGCGTACCAATGAGGAAACTAAGCCTGCAAAATTAATTTCCTTGCCTAACGCACCCCAGTATGGAGTGGCCAAACCAGTATTAAAAATGAGGTCTGTTTGACCCCAAAGACTTTGCTCTTAATTGCTGTACTCTGCTAAGCCCATGAGTAGGAGTCAAAACATGATAGACTTGCTATAAACAAGTGTTAAGCTGTTGAATGTTAAGGATAATTCGCATTTTAAAAACAATGAATAGAACAGCGTGACTTACTTTATATATCTCTTCATATGTTTCTTCATCAATTTCTATAGTAGTCACAGTTTCTTCTACATCTCCCAATATCATATTTAAATGTTGATCATAAGCCTGAAGTGGGAGGATAAGGGACAAAGAAATTTAATAAATTAACAAACAATTAAAAGGCTTACAATATGCAAATGGCTCGATACAAGTAACACATAATACTTATACCACAAACTTCTATCCTCCTATATAATAAAAGGGTAATATGAAATTGTCCCCTTGACCGAAGTTCAAACCAGAGTTTGATCAGGCATGGAGTTGGCCCAGCCTGATCGGCCATGAACCAATTTGTGCACCAGGCTTCTAGTATGCAAATAAAAAATAATCTTGGTCGAGAATCCAAGATGGCGGCATAGGTAAACACCTATACTGCTGCCTCGCACAACAATTTCAAAACTACAACTAAAAGACAGAACGGACATCATCCAGAACCACAGGAAAGCTGGCTGAGTGGAAGTTCTACAACTAGAGGGAAAGAGAGGGGCTCACGGAGACCCAGAGGAGCGGCAAAAAGCTGAGGTACAGAGACGAGCGCGCTGAGAGAGCGGTGCCGGAGTACCTGGCTGGCTTTCTCTGGCGGGAGGGAAACGGAGACTCCCAACGGCATTGAACCCCTTCTCTTACGACACTAAACCCCAGATCCAGCCGAGACTCATACGGGGGGAGTTTGGACTGTGAAAAGGGAGAAGTGCACGGAAATTTAGGGGAGTGGCAAAGGATCGGAGGTCTGGTCGCGCACGGCACCACGCGGAGGACGGATTGCTGATTGTGCCGCTGGCTTTCGCGAGTGGCCGGGAGACAGACCCTCCGATCTGTGCCACTTCTGAGTCCACTGGGCCCCTGTTTTGGGCGAAACCCTGGGGACCTAGACTCGTGTGGTCCTGGTTCGCAGGGGAGCAGGAAAGGCAGCGGTTGGAGGCGCTGCGGGTGCGCGCGCACAAGGACCGCTCCAGCCAATACCCAGTCACGTGAGACTCAGGGGCCGTGGAGGGCGGGGCCGACTGGAAGGCAAGGCGGTCCCTTAAGCCCTGAGACTCCACCCATCCCAAGCTCAGCAGAGGCTTCTGCGGCTGAATCCAGCACAGAAGTTTCCCCGGCACAGTGAAAATGCCGAGACAAGGGAAGGGATTACAAGCAAAAGAAATGGAGGAAAAAAAACGACTGGATATAGAGTTCAAAACCACGCTTATAAGGTTTTGCAAGAATATGCTAGAAAAGATGGATAAATTTAGTGAGACCCAAGAGAAGATAATAAATACACTGACTGAAATGAATACTATTATGCAGAGTACTAACAGCAGACTAGAGAAAGGCAAGGATCAAGTCAAAAATTTGAAATATAAAGAAGCAGAAAACATTCAACTGGAAAAGCAAGAAGAGAAAAGAATCCAAAAATGTGAAGATAATGTAAGGAGCCTCTGGGACAGCTTCAAGCGTACCAACATCAGAATTGTGGGGGTGCCAGAAGAAGAGAGAGAGCAGGATACTGAAAACCTGTTTAAAGAAATAATGACTGAAAACTTCCCACATCTGGTAAAAGAAATAGACTTACAAGTCGAGGAAGCACACAGAACCCCAAAGAAAAGGAACCCAAAGAGGACTACATCAAGACACATCATAATTAAAATGCCAAGAGCAAAAGACAAAGAGAGAATATTAAAAGCAGCAAGAGAAAAACAGTTTATTACCTACAAGGGAGCACCCATACGACTGTCAGCTGATTTCTCAACAGAAACGATGCAGGCCAGACGGGAGTGGCAAGAAATATTCAACGTGATGAACAACAAGAACCTACAACCAAGAATAATCTATCCAGCAAAGCTATCATTCAGAATTGAAGGGCAGATAAAGACCTTCACAGAGAAGAAAAAGCTAAAGGAGTTCATCAACTCCAAACCAGTATTATATGAAATGCTGAAAGGTACCCTTTTAGAAGAGGAAGAAGAAAAAGGTAAAAGACAAAAAATTATGAACAACAAATACACATCTGTCAACAAGTGAATCTAAAAATTAAGTGGATTAAAAATCTGATCAACAGAATAAACTGGTGAATATAATAGAATCAGGAGCACAGAAAGGGAGTAGACTGATAATTCTCAGGAGGACAAAAATCATAAAGCATCAAACAGACTGTGAAATTATAACAGAAAGATTAAAGTTAGGTGAGGTAAATAAGTGATCAATCAAAGGACTTGTATGCATGCTTATAAACATAACCAATGATCACAGACACTGGGGGGTCGGGGTACGCCTGGGAGGGAGGGGGGGCAATGGGGAGATATGTATAAAAAATTAATAAAAATTAATTAAATAAATAAAAATAAATAAATAAATAAATAAATAAATAAATAATCTTGCTAGCCTTGGTTGGTGTTGCTCAATGGTTAGCATGTCGGCTGGCGCAACAAAAGATAGAGGGTTTGATTCCCAGTCAAGGGCTCATACCTGGGTTACAGATTCATTCCCAGCCTGGTCAGGGTGTGTTCAGGAGGCAACCGATCCATGTGACTCTCTCACATCCATGTTTCTCTCTCCCCCGTCTCTCCTTCCTTCCCTTCCACTCTCTTAAAAAAAAAAAAAATCAAGGGAGAAACCAAGATGGCAGCATAGGTGAACACCTAAACTGCTGCCTCGCACAACAATTTCAAAACTACAGCTAGCCAAGACAGGTTTGGCTCAGTGGATAGAGCGTTGGCCTGCGGACTAAAAGGTCCCAGGTTTGATTCTGGTCAAGGGCATGTATCTTGGTTGCAGGTGTATCCCCAGAGGGGGAAGTGCAGGAGGAGGCTGATCAATGTCTCTCTCTCATCAATGTTTCTAACTGTCTATTCCTCTCCCTTTCTCTCTGTAAAAAATCAATAAAAATATATTTAAAAAAAACAAAAAAACTGCAGCTAAAAGACAAAACGGACATCATACAGAACCACAGGAAAGCTGGCTGAGTGAAAATCCTACAACTAGAAGGAAAGAAAGAGGCTCAGAGAGACTCAGAGGAGCTGCAAAAATCTGAGGTATGGAGACATGCAAGTGGAGAGATGGGCGGCACAGTGCCTGGCTGGCTTCCTCTAGCGGGAGAGAGACAGAGACTCCCGACTGCACTGAACCCCAGTTCTGACAATACTGAACCCCAGTTCTGGGCAAGACTCATATGGGGGGGGAGTCTGGTCTGTCAAAAAAAGGGAGGACTGCATGGGAATTCAGAGGAGCCATGAAAGGTCGAAGTCTGGAGACACACATGCCAGTGCGCACAGAGAGGCTGCTGATTGTGCCACTGGCTTTCTCTAGCAGGAGGAAGCCTGAACCTCCCAACTGTGCTGAAACCCAGGTCAGACTGCACTGTACCTCATTTTCAGTTGAGACCCGGAGAACCCAGACTCATATGGGTCCCTGGAGCACACGGAAACTCAGGGGAGCCAGGAAAGGCAGAGGTCTGGAGGTACGCACGCAAGTGCACGCAGAGAGGGCTGCAGCAATTACCGAGGGACACAGAGACGCAAGGGCCGAGTAAGGTAGGGCTGAGGGGAAGCCAAAACTGTCTGCTCAACCCTGAGACTCCACCCCATCCAAGCCTAGCACAGAGGCTTTTGCAATTTTGCAAGTCTTGTATCCTAAGGCTGACTACAGCACAGAGGTTCTCCTGGCGTAGACACAGTCAATTTGCCTGGAGGTCAATTCCCCACAGTGATACCAACAACAATCAAGACTTAACTACAATAAGACTGTACACAGTCCACAAAGGGGTGCACCAAGAGAGTCCATCTCAGTTACCTAGAGAGGCAGACTAAAGGAACACAAGAATCAAGTCAAAGATTTGAAATACACAGAAGCAAAAAGCACTCCACTGGAAAAGAAAAAAGAATCCAAAAATGTGAAGATAGTGTAAGGAGCCTCTGGGAATACTTCAAGTGTACCAACATCAGAATTATGGGGGTGCCAGAAGAAGAGAGAGAGCAAGATACTGAAAACTTATTTGAAGAAATAATGACTAAAAACTTCTCCACCTGGTAAAAAAAAATAGACTTACAAGTCCAGGAAGTGCACAGAACCCCAAACAAAAGGAATCCAAAGAGGATCCCACCAAGACACATCATATTAAAATGCCAAGAGCAAAAGACAAAGAGAGAATATTAAAAGCAGCAAGAGAAAAACAGTTACCTATAAGGGAGCACCCATATGACTGTCAGCTGATTTCTCAACAGAAACTATGCAGGCCAGACAAGTGTGGCAAGAAATAGTCAAAGTGATGAATAGCAAGAACCTACAACCAAGATTACTCTACCCAGCAAAGCTATCATTCAGAATTGAAGCATAGATAAAGAGCTCCACAGATAAGAAAAAACTAAAAGAGTTCATCAACACCAAACCAGTATTATTTGAAATGCTGAAAGGTACTCTTTAAGAAGAGGAAGAAGAAAAAGGTAGCCAAAACCAGTTAGGCTCAGTGGATAAAGCATAGGCCTGCGGACTAAAGGGTCCCAAGTTCAATTCTGGTCAAGGGCACATACCTTGGTTGTGGGCACATCCCCAGTAGGAGGTGTGCAGGAGGCAGCTGATCAATGTTTCTCTCTCATCAATGTTTCTAACTCTCTGCCCCTCTCTTTTCCTCTCTGAGAAAAAATCAATGAAATATATTTTTTTAAAAAGAAGAAAAAGATAAAGATAAAAATTTGGAACAACAAATACATATCTATCAACAAATGAATCTAAAAATCAAGTGAATAAAAAATCTGATGCAGAATAAACTGGTGAATATAATAGAATCAGGGGCATAGAAAGAGAGTGGACTGACAATTCTCAGGGGGAAAGGAGTGAGGGGATGTGGAGAGAGACTGGACAAAAGTCGTACACCTATGGTTTAGGACAATGGGGAGGAGGTAAGGGTAGAGGGTGGGGTGGGAACTGGGTGAAGGGGAGCTATGGGGGGGAAAAGGGAACAATTGTAATCTTAATAATAAAGATTAAATTTAAAAAATTAAAAAATTAATTAATGGAAAAAATATCCTCAGTTGAGGGTTGACAGAAACAAAAAAAACAAACCAAAAAAAGTAAAGAATTTATATGTACTCATGATCAATGATTTCCAAAAAGATTAAGTGAAATAGAAAGGTACTCAAAAATTTATGTAGCAAGATCTCATTTATTTTTTTAGGAATGGTGTGTGTATGTGTGTATAATGTAAATATATATATATACACACACACACACTACAGGCCCAGTGCATGAAATCTGTGTACTGGGGGGGTGGGGGGGGTGTCCCTCAGCCTGGCCTGAGCCCTCTCACAGGGTCCGGGAGCCATCAGGGGATATCGAACTGCTGGCTGAGTCCCGCTCCCTGTGGGAGCACACTGACCACCAGGGGGCAGTTCCTGTGTTGAGCATCTGTCCCCTGGTGGTCAGTGCACATCATAGCAACTGGTCTTTCCACTATTCAGCTGATTTGCATATTAGCCTTTTACTATATAGGATAAACATGAAAAGATCTATAGACTCAATTTTTCATATTTAATAGTGGTTACCAATAGAAAAAATACAATTTCACCTTTTACTCTACATATTTGTGTTTAGTTTTTGTTTTTTGTTTTTTCACAAGAAAACACAAATTTATATATATGTCAGTAACTTAAAGAACATTTAAGAAAGAATGAAAGAATGTCATTTGCAAATATACAGAAGGACAAAATGAAAGAAATGAACATGTTCTTTAATAAACACATCAGTTCTCTTAAGAGAAAAAAATGTTAAAAATATTAATAAAATACAGTTGTATTTGACTTATGAGGCCTTCCACCGTGCTCTTCTCTACATTCAAAGGCTCCTCTACAGCCCTGCCCTACATTTCAAAGGGTTAGGGTAGCGAGGGATGACAAGGAAATAATATGATTACTTACATGTAATCTACCTCGAAGCTCTCTGTCATTTCTCATTTTCACATAAATTCGCTCATCCAGGCTGAGCCTGATAAGATCCAGGGGTTCTTCTACAGTGTTGGTCGTTTGTTGCTGATAAAAGAAGCAGGTTTAGTAATAACAATTACTAGAGAGTATGCAGCACTCAAATCAATGCCATGCTGTATGATGTGGGCAAATAACATGACTCCTCTATGTTTCAGTCTCATAATTTGTAAAATGTGGATAACAATAGTGCCTACCTAATACCAAGGATTACATGACATATATGAAGGCTTAGACCAGTACCTTACACAAAGTAAGTGCTATACAAATGAGGTCTGAAACATCATACACAGGAAGAAGTTAGCAATATAATCATGACTGTACTCTGTTTCTTCACAGTACAAATTGTCTGACCCAATTTCAGGGTATAAGGAGTCACTATCAGGAACATTAGCCTTATCTCAAATATCATTTAGTACAGTAATTTGAAAAAACATTCACTTATTGACTACTACACATTAGTCAGAATGCTAAGCAGAGATGAAGGTTTGAGAGAAGACTAAGTTCATAAATGGCAGGCTGACTTTTGGGTGTCAAATGGCCAAGAATAGTTAATACATTCAGCAAATAGTATAGAATACTGGCTGAAAGCACTGGCTGTGGAATCAGACAGTGTGGGTTCAACTCCTGACTTTGATACTTATGAATTGAGATTAAAACTTATGGCATCTCGAGAGAGAGAGAAACCAAGATGGCAGCATAGGTAAACACCTAAACTGCTGCCTCGCACAACAATTTCAAAACTACAACTAAAAGACAGGACTGACATCATCCAGAACCACAGGAAAGCTGGCTGAGTGGAAATTCTACAACTAGAAGGAAAGAGAGGGACTCACAGAGACACATAGGAGCTGAAAAAAGCTGAGGTACGGAGACGCGCGTGGAGACAACGAGGGCAGCGGAGTGCCTAGCTGGTTTCCTCTAGCGGGAGAGAACCGAAGACTCCCGACTGCACTGAACCCCAGTTCCAACAATACTGAACCCCAGTTCCAGGCAAGACTCATAAGGGGGGAGTCTGGATTGCCATGTAAAGGGAGGAGTGCAGAGAAACTTAGGGGAGCCGTGAAAAGGCAGAGGTCTGGAGGTGCATGAATGCGAGTATGCACACAGAGGGCTGACTGCTGATTGTGCTCTCAGCTTTCTCTAGCTGAAATCCACTTCTGACTGCACTGAACCCCAGTTTCAGGCAAAATCCTGGGAACCCAGACTCAGAAAGATCCCCACAGAGCATGAAAACTCAGGGGAGCCAGAAAGGCAGAGGTCTGAAGGCGTGCACATGTGCACAGAGAGGGCTGCAGCAATTAATGAGGGACACAGACCCAAAGGCTGCATAGGGCAGGGCTGAGGGGAAGCCAAGGCTGTCTCTGCTCAGCCCTGAGACTCCGCCACATCCAAGCTGAACACAGAGGCAAGTCTTATATCATAAGGCTGACTACAGCACAGAAGTTCTCCCAGCATCAATGCAGTTGATCCTCACAATCAATTGGCGTGGAGGTCAATTCCCCCCAGTGAT
This sequence comes from Lasiurus cinereus, assembly GCA_011751065.1. NCBI lineage: Eukaryota > Metazoa > Chordata > Mammalia > Chiroptera > Vespertilionidae > Lasiurus > Lasiurus cinereus. The sequence continues at coordinate 8,182,542 of JAAGEH010000125.1, forward strand.
ACCAACAACAATCAAGACTTAACTACAACAAAGCTGTACACTTAGTCCACATAGGGGTGCACCAAGAGTGTCCACCTCAGGTAACTGGGGAGGCAGAGCTACTGGGCCATATAGGACACCTAGCACACAAAGCTACTTTACCAACGCAAGGAAGCAGTGAAAATGTGGAGACAAAGAAACAGATCACAAACAAAAGAAATGGAGGAAAACAAACAACTGAATACAGAGTTCAAAACCACAGTTATAAGGTTTTTCAAGAATTTCCTAGGAAAGATGGTAAATTTTGCAAGACCCAAGAGGAGATGAAAAAGGACCAACCAGAAATAAACATACACTGACTGAAATAAAAATATTATACAGAAACCTAACAGCAGACTAGAGGAATGCAAGAATCAAGTCAAAGATTTGAAATACACAGAAGCAAAAAGCACTCCACTGGAAAAGCAAAAGAAAAAAGAATCCAAAAATGTGAAGATAGTGTAAGGAGCCTCTGGGACAACTTCAAGTGTACCAACATCAGAATTATGAGTGTGACAGAAGAAGAGAGCAAGATACTGAAAACCTATTTGAAGGAATACTGACTGAAAACTTCCCCCACCAGGTGAAAGAAATAGACTTACAAGTCTAGGAAGCGCACAGAACCCCAAACAAAAGGAATCCAAAGAGGACCACACCAAGACACATCATAATTAAAATGCCAAGAGCAAGAGACAAAGAGAGAATATTAAAAGCAGCAAGAGAAAAACAGTTAATTACCTACAAGGGAGCACCCATACGACTGTCAGCTGATTTCTCAACAGAAACTATGCAGGCCAGGCGGGAGTGGCAAGAAATATTCAAAGTGATGAATAGCAACAACCTACAAGCAAGATTACTCTACCCAGCAAAGCTATCATTCAGAATTGAAGGGCAGATAAAGAGCTTCACAGATAAGAAAAAGCTAAAGGAGTTCATCAACACCAAACCAGGATTATATGAAAGGCTGAAAGGTACTCTTTAAGAAGAGGAGAAACAAAAAGGTAAAGATAAAAATTATGATCAACAAATGAATCTAAATATCAAGTGAATAAAAAATCTGATGAACAGAATAAACTGGTGAATATAATAAAATCAGGGACAAAGAAAGGGAGTGGACTGACAATTCTCAGGGGGAAAGAGGTGAGAGAGATGCAGGGAGAGACTGGACAAAAATCATTCACCTATGGATGAGGACAATGGGGGGGAGGTAAGGGCAGAGGGAGGGGTGGGAGCCGGGTGGAGGGGAGCTATGGGGGGAAAATAGAGGAACAAATATAATAATCTGAATAAAGATTAAATTTTAAAAAAAAGTTCACAAAAACAAAAAATTATGCCATCTCAGCCCTGCCCAGGTGCTCAGATGGTTAGAGTGTTATCCCAATAAACCAAGGTTGCAGGCTCGACCTTGGGTCTGAGCACTACAAGAAACAACCAATGAATGTAAAAGTAAGTGAAATGTCTGTCTCTGTCTCTCTCCCTCTCTCAAGTCAATAAATAAAAATTGGGGGGGAAGAAGGAGAATTATACCATCTCTAATTCTGTTTCGTGGTCTATAAAATAAGGAGGCCACAACCTTCCTATCATGCTTCCTATGATGATTAAATTAACTAATGTACAGCCCTAGCTGATACAGCACACAATTGGTTGAGCATCATCCCATGGATCAAAAGGTCGCCAGTTTGATTCCATCAGGGTACATGCCCAGGTTGCAGGTTCAATTCCTGGTATGTACACCTGATTGATGTTTCTCACACTGATGTTTCTCTCTCTTTCTCTCTGCCTCTCCCTCCCTCATCTCTAAAATCAATAGAAACACACTTTAAAAAATTGAGCAAATGGTCCAGCCAGCATGGCTCACTCGTTGAGCACTGACCTATGAACCAGGAAGTCATAGTTTGATTCCAGGTCAGAGCACATGCCAGGCTTGTGGGCTCAATCCCCAGTGGGAGATGTGCAGGAGGCAGTCAACCAATGATTCTCTCTCATTGATGTTTCTCTCTCTTTCTCCTCTCCTTTCCCTGTGAAATCAATAAAAATCTATATTTTTTTAACTTAACTAATGTATTTAACATTGTAGCTGTCAAACAGAAAGTACTTATAAATGGTTGTCATTGTTTCTATTAAAGAACCATTGGAAAAGTTCTCAGAGATCAGAGCCATGGGATCATCCACGTGAAAGGGATGGCTGAAGAAGAGTTGATAAAATTATTCAAGGAGAGCTTCTTCAGTGAGTACATGAAGCCACTGGAAGAAGGTGACTGAACATTATAGGCTCTACAGTCTGAAAAGGCTAGATGGGGGGAGAAAAAAATATCCTGAGCTCAACTAGTCCCCATCCCTAGTTCAACAGGTGTTTGTTTAGAACTAGCTAACCAACTGGATTATAATGATACAGAAGTCAGTCCCTGCACTGTAGAAGCTCATTCTAGTCAAGAGAGGCATATAAATAATTGTAACACTACTAGAGGCCTGGTGCATGAATTCATGCACAGGTGGGGTCCCTCAGCCTGGCCTGTCTCACCCAGTCCCGACTGGAGCCAATTGGGGCCGGCCAGCCGGGAAGGGACTGCGGAAGGGCTCCAGGGTGCGTCCAGCCCCATCTCACCCAGTCCCCATCTGCCCATCCCCAGTGGCAAGCTAACCTACCAGTCAGAGCATCCACCCTCTGGTGGTCAGTGTCACAGCAACTGGTTGAGCAGTTGACCAACCAGTCAACAGATCAGTCAGACCCTTGGCATATTAGGCTTTTATAAATACAGATATAGATAAGACTATACACATGACAGAAGCCTACTTTAGCCTCACCAGTCTGGGATGCCTGCAGTCTACACTTTTCATTCTATAGCTTTAAATATTCCCTTTTCAAAGAGGCCTCCCAATTCATTCAATCCATGTGTTAAAAGTTTCCAGTGCTGTTTCTAAACGGGGAAGACAGAATAGTGAACAAAACAAAACTCCTGCTCTTAAGAAATCTATGTTTGGGGGGAGGGGCAGGAGATACATTAAACAAAGCTTATACTAATATGCTATGAAGTAGGTAAAAAGACTGGAAGAGTGCTCTTTTATGGAGGTGGGCAAAAAGCCCTCTTTGATGAGAAATGAGATGTCCGTAGAGGTTGTGGCCTGATCCACATTGACACCTGAGCAAAAAGTATTGGGGGAAAAGGAAGCGCGGGTGACAAAGCCTATAGAGCACTGTTAGTTCTGCATGCCACTCCTTACTTGTTTCCTTCTTACCCCATCAGTTCCTCTGCATCCCACATGTCTCCGTTTACTTTTTATCTGTCCTCCCCCACAACACAAACTCCACGTGGGACCAGTGATCACGTATGTCGATGCTGGTGTCCCCGGTGTTTTGAACGGTGTCTGACCAGACAGAGTTGATGTTCCCTAAAAGCATTTGTTGAATGAGTAATAATTGGTGCGCTCAGTAATGATAAAATTCCTTAACTTTACTGTCACGCTTTCTACCAGAATCCGGACGGCTCCGTGAGGCAGGCACGGATAATGACCCCCATCCTATAGAATAAAAGTGAGACTCAGAGAAAGGAAACGGTGAGCGAGCACAGGGAACAAGTTTCCCGGCGGAAACTCCTAAAAGAAAAGCCTTCAGGGCCTGAGCCCAGGAGACGCGCAGAGAGTCGGCAGGGTCGGTTACCTTGGGGAAAGCGGCCCCGGTACACAAAGCCCAACAGGGAAACCGCTGTGCAGCGAGCTCCTCAGCAGACACTCACCTGGTCCACGTCGTCCGCCATGTTTCAAACCCTGCGCCCTTCCCGCCTCTCGCGATATCTCTCTGTTCCCTTCCAGGCTCCGGAAACGGGAGGGCGCAAGGCACCGGAAGTAAAAAAGAAATCTGTGTTGCCCTTTCTGGCTTTCGGCAGTGTGCACTGCCCTTTAGGGCGGGGTTTCATCGTGAAGCGGGCGCTGGGTCTTTAAAAGGCAGGGGCGTGGCCATGCCGCTTCCCGCCTCGGGGCGGGGCCTGAGCGCGTGCTGCTTCCCGCGGTGCGTCACTCGCGAGGCGAGTCTTGCCCGAGCAAAATGGCTCGGAAGCGGGCGGCTGGCAGGCCTCTGCGGGGACGCGAATCACGCGTCCAGAAAGCCAAGGGCCAGGAGAAGGAGGCAGGTGAGAGCGAGGCCAAGCTGGACTGAGGGGGAGAGGCTGAAGAAGACCCGACAGCAGGCTCGGGCGCGGGAGCGGGGAGGCCGGCCCCTCGGAGGTGGAGGGCGGAGGCTGCTCCGCGCCCATCTGCGCCACGGAGCGACGTGCCCGGGGCCAGTGGTTGTGCTGCTGCCTGGGTCCTTCCTCCCCGACTGCGCTCTGCCTTTGTCTTCCCCCGAGGAGGGCTGCGCGCCCTGAGCGGTTCCGCAGAAGCGCAGCCTCTCCCCGAGCTCCCGCGCGCAGCCTCTGTTTTGCTCCCTGTTGGTCTTCACAGGGTAAAGTCCACCCCCCTGGTCGGTGCAAAGGCCTCAGTAGGGAAAAGGCATTGCAGGTACTTTGTGGCCCAGGACTTAGAGCGCCCAAGTGTGCGGACTCCCAGGATAATATCGTGAGCTGAATTCGGATCCAACCTGACTTCACGATGATATCCAATGTTTGTCCGTGGGCAAAGCAAAACTCTTGGTTTTCTTCTTTCAGCTTGTCGTCTTCTCCACTTTTTTCCCCACCGCAATAAGTGATAGCGTCACCCACTCGTTACAGCAAACATCTCCTTTTCCTTAAGCGCAAGCATCCAGTCCGGCAGCAAGTCCTGTCAGTACCGTCTCTGAGCTGTATCTCAGCCCTCTGCACTTCTCTCTGTTCTCATGGCCGCAGACCCTGCGCAAGCCATCACTCTGCGGTTGAACGACTGCAGTTGCCGCTTTACTGGGCTCCCTACTTCCCTTCCCTCCGCCCCGCAATAGTCCACCCAGGAACCCAAGTGATCTTTAAAAAAAAAAAAAAAATCGGATCATAGCATGATGTACATCAAACTCCCTGTGTCTTTCCATTGCTCTTGGCGTAAAATCGTGGCTTTACAAGACCTTACATGATTTGGCTGTTGTTAACCTGTCGTCTCCTGTCCCTCTTTTCTTGGACAGATACTCTCCTTGCGGGCCTCCTTTGTGTTTCAAACATGCCATGTTATTTCTTACCCTGAACCTCTGTCTTTGATGTTCCTTCTGCCTAGAATGTGGTTCCATGGCTCTTGGCCATGACTGATTCTTCTACTCCTTCCCATCTCAACTCAGATACTCTTGAGTGCCCTAAAGTGGCCTTTACCAGGGACTCCCTGTCACAGAGGCCCTTACAGTCTCTGTCACAATCAGTAATGATCTTGTTAATTTATATGCTTTCTTTTTGATTGCCCATCTTACTAACATTTAAGCTTCATGAAAGCGTTTTGTTTTTTGTCGTATCCTCTTTTGCCTTTCCCTGCATATGCTAAGTGCTCAATAAATATGTATTTTTAATTTTTTAATTGATTTTAGAGAGAGGAAGGGGGCAGAGAAAGAGAGAGAGAGAAACATCGATTTGAAAAACATTGATTAGTTGTCCCACTTGCATTCATTGGTTTATTCTTGTATATGCCCTGACTGGAGAATCAAACCTGCAACCTTGGCTTATCAGGATGATGCTCCAACCAACTCAGCTACCAGGGCATTCAATAAATATTTTTAATAATTGCAAAATGCATGCTGTAGAGCAGGGGTAGAGAACCTTTTTTCGGCCAAGGGCAATTGGATGTTTATAACATCATTCGAGGACCATACAGAATTATCAACTTAAAAATTAGCCTGCTATATTTGGTCAAACATTTAATTAAGTCACCCCTAATGCCTTGGCAGGGCCAGACCAAATGATTTCGCAGGCTGGATATTCCCACCCCTGCTGTAGAAGGACTCCTGAAAAAACTGGATTAGACTAGGTAACCAGCAGGGGCTCCTATGACAGAAGGCTCAACAATTCTGTGATTCTTTATATATTGTCAAGTTATCCATCTATTGGGAAGTAGTCAAATGCTAACAGTTTCTAAACTGAAAAGGTGATTTGCTATGAGTTCCATTTCATTCATTTACTACTTATTCAAATAACGTTTGGATATTTTCTGAGTACCAACTGTGTGTTGTACACGAGCTAAGTGACATGGGAGATCAAGATTTCTTGGAGGAGCTTATAGTAGTTGACATTTACAAAAAATATCCAAGGCAAAGTGTGATATCATGGGAGTAGATGTAGGGCTTTGTGGCTTTCAAAGGAGTAATCAAGTTTGACTGAAAATATTGGGAAATGCTCTCTGAAGGAGTTGTGTGATCTGTGCTTTTAAGGATGGATAATATTTTAGCAAGAGGCTTGAGTGGGGGTTGGTATTCTGGAATACGTTCCAGCTAACACTCCCTTGGCACCAGCTTGTTTTAGCTCCAACAATCATTTGTTATATGCACTTGGGTAAATTATTTTGGACAAATAATTTAGCCTTTTGAACCTGGTCTGTGAAACATAATACTGCCTTGCAGGGTGGTTGTGATTTTTCAGTGAGATAGCATATAAAGTCCCTGGCATGGTCCATGTTAGGGGTAGAGATATTCCCCACCCCTGCTGCGAGCCACCGTTTGCTGACCACTGGACTAGCTCATATCAGTTCAGTCTAAATGTAGGTTAGGATGCACTCAAGCTTAACTCAGACTCTGTTAGCCAGAGGAACAGCAATAAGTTTTCAAAGCAGCTTTCAGGATCTGAAGAGCTAGAATCTTTTCTGTGGTTGGGTAGAGGAACAAGTGTGGTTTGGGCTGCAGGTGATGCTAATGTGGTGACTGGTGTTTCTAATAGTACAATAGTGTAGGTTTTAACAGCACCTCGGTGCATGCAATGAAATTATAGTAATGAACAAGACAGGCAAAGTTCTTACTCTCGTGATTCTTATAACCTTTGGGTAGGGGTAGATAGGACAGACAACAAAAAGTTAAAACTAAGCCCTGGCCAGTATGGCTCAGTTGGTTGGGCAGCTTCCCATGGATCATAGGTTGGTTGCTGGTTCAATTTCCTGTTAGGGTACATGCCTGGCTGGGGGCTCAATCCAAGGTAGGGGGTGTGCAGGAGGCAGCTGATTGATGCTCTCACTTCGATATTTCTCTCTCTTGAAAAATAAATTTAAAAATATATATTAAAAAAATAAATTCAGCCATAACTGGTTTGGCTCAGTGGATAGAGCATCGGCCTGCAGACTGAAAGGTCCCAGGTTCGATTCTGGTCAAGGGCATGTACCTTGGTTGCAGGCACATCCCCAGTTGGGGGCGTGCAGGAGGCAGCTGATGGATGTCTCTCTCTCTCATCGATGTTTCTAACTCTCTGTCCCTCTCCCTTCCTCTCTGTAAAAGATCAATAAAATATATTTTTAAAAAATAAAAATAAACTCACATGGTGATAAGAGCTGTGAAGAAAGTAAAACAGCTTACTGTCATAAAACTGACATGAGGCTGGGGAAGAAGCAGCTAAGTCAGAATCACTGGTCAGGGAAGGTTTCTGTGAGGAAGGGATATTTTGAGCCAGTTACTGAATATCCTGAAGAAACCATACACAGGAAAGAGATCCAGCCTGAGGGAATGTTTAAAGACTCTTAGGGGGAAAGAATTTGGCCAGTTAGCTGGAACAGTGAGGGGAATTGAGGTGAGAGGGGTGGGCAGAGCCCTTCGTTTAGAGACCAAGCTAGGGAGTTTGTATTTTATTCTAAGTGCTCCGAGATGCCGCTGGTGGATTAAGCAGGTGTTCTTGTTAAATCTCAATAGATGGCCTAGCAAACCACAGTGGTAATTCCTGCCCTGCTGAAATAACCACTGTGTACCAACTGTGTGGTGTACATGAGCAATCAAGATTCCTTTCTAAACAACTATTTTTTAATTCATTTGATACTGAACTCAAAGAGGCTGGTTATCCATATTAGATAGCCCTAGATCATGGAAAGTCCTGGAAAATAGCCTGTAGATTCTCTAAGACCAAAAAAACACAGCAAAGAATAAAGAAAAAAAACCATCTATATTCCTACCATGCAGAAATAACCACTACTAAATAATGGTATATTTCCTTTTAGCCTGTGTTGTTTTGTATAGTAGAAGCTATACTGTAAAAATAATGCATGTTTAACATTTTATCCTAGGTCATTTTCCTTTGTCTTAAAAGATAAGTGAATTATATTTTATTATGTCACTATACTGGAATTAATGATCATCTATGGTTGGATATTTGGATTTTTAAAGTTTTTTATATTATAAATAATAATACCATGAACATATTTAAAATTCAGTTTTTTGTTTTCCTTTTCATCTTTTTTAAACTCTTTTACTTCTCTCTTCAAAGTACAAAATATACAGCTGTGCCTTTTAACCAACCAAATAAATTTGATGAGAAAGAAATGCTATCTCTGAAGTATCCTCCCACCTGCATTTTTAGATTAGTAAAAATAAACTATTTTGCATCTTTGCTTACTGATAGAGGGCTAAAGACTATTGTAAGATATGGAAATCCTGATTTTAAGGGCACCTTACTCAAACTGTCAAGTTATAAACCTTTAATCAGCCTCTGGTCTTGGAATAAGAAATCTGTTTCTATATTCTAAATAACTAATTTTAAAACACTTTATTTCCATTGAAATGTTTAAACCAAGGGAATACATAAATTCCTTCTATAAAACATTTGAAAGAAAATGAACTAAACCATTGATTTTTATCAAGCATTAAAACAAATGCCTCTAGCCCTAGTTGGTTTGGCTTAGTGGATAGAGCGTCAGCCTGTGAACTAAAAGGTCCCAGGTTCAATTCTGGTTGTGGGCTCGATTCCCAGTGGACTTGGAGGAGGCAGCCAATCCATGATTCTTTCTCATCCTGAATGTAATGTTTCTATCTCTCTCTCCCTCGTCCTTCCTCTCTGAAATTAATAAAAATAATATATTTTTTAAATGCCCCTATAATGTAAAATTTATTTAAAGTAAGTTATGACTTTATTTAGATCAGAAGGTAGTCTTCTTCCCATGCCAAAGTATATTCTTGAGGGATATAGATACCCCAAGAGAGTCATCAGGACAAACCATAAATGAAAGGAATGAATTCATTTGATATTTTAGGTTAATATTGCAGCTCCTTTAGGACCTCAATACAGGCTATAAACACACAGCTCTAGGCTGTAGGTTTACAGTATTTTGTTTTTCCAAAATTAGTTCAAGCAGAGTCATGCAAAGGCAGAAAAATGATTTATTTTAGATTCAATATTATTTTCATGAATACATTTGCAAAATTAAAATCCTCTTCTGTCAAGTTATGCATAAATTATTAAAAATGAATATATTGATATATTTCTGTTTATAAACCATAGTTTTAGGTACCTTAACTTATTTAAAACCAACAGCTTATACATTTTTTTATTTCCCTTTACCAAAAATATAATTATCTTAAGACAGTAAAGATAATTATTACTATCTTATTTTAACCATAAGTTTGCTGAGATGGTTAGTATAACAAGTGCCATTTGGGTTAGATTGGAAAGATTTCATAAAGTATGTGTTTTGAGCAGAGTTTGATTTTTTTAATATATTTTATTGATTTTCTACAGAGAGAAGGGAAAGGGACAGAGTCAGAAATATCAATGAGAGAGAGATCGATCAGCCGCCTCCTGCCCGCCCCCACTGGGGATGTGCCCGCAACCAAGTACATGCCCTTACCTGTAATCGAACCTGGGACCATTCAGTCCGCAAGCCGACGCTCTACCTACTGAGCCAAACCTGTCTCGGCCAGAGTTTGATTTTGAAAGATGGCGAAAATACCTATTAATAGAAATAAGATTATGGCAAAACTTGATTATGTTTATGAACTCAAAATATTTCACATAGTAGAAGTGGGTTTTCCATAAAATAAATCGTCTTGGCAGGTAATAAGCAAGGGGTTAATCAATGGATCAGTGGATTTTTCTTACTGCATATAAGCAGAAATTTAAAATTTGAAAGTTAGATATGATGGCCTCTCTGTAGTCATAGGAAGAGTTGAATAAAATGCTAATAAAGGAAATGGTTTTTAGTGAGCACGAAGTGTAGAGTAGACTGAATGTGGGAAGAGGCTGAAAGCTGGTTGTTGACTAAATGTGGCATGATGAGCTGGTGATGGAGATGTGGTTTGAAAGGAGGTTACAGAAGAGGAGTTTTCGTGGCCCTGAAACCACTCTGCATCCATCTTTCTATTGTTCCTTATCTGTTGCATGTGGGCATCTAGATGTCTTTGAAGATGAGAAACCCCCAAAGAAGAGTCTGCTCTCAAAAGCCTCACAAAGAAAGAGGAAGAGGGGTTGCCATGATCCTGGGGGCTCAACAGAAGGTCCAGCAAAAAAGAACGTGGTCAAGGTGACTGTTAAATCTGAAAACCTCAAGGTTAAAAAGGATGAAGTCTTCAGTGATGGGGAAGATTTCAGGTGAGAGGTCTTGATTGCTCCTGTCAGAGAAATGTGATTAAAAAAACCTGCTCTTTTTGCTTGTCACTAGGACCCATGGAAAAGACTGCTTTACACTTTTCTAGATAGAGCTCAAAACTAGTGGTAAGAGCTAGAAAGAATCTTAGCAATTATATACTTACCTCCCAAGTTTTTCAGGTAAAAACAATGATACCTTGCAGAAAGTGATTTATTCTTGGTTACACAGCTAGATAATGGCAAAAACCAGGATAAGACTTAGGTCTTTTGACTCCTGATCCTGTGTTCTTTGTACTATACAAAGATACTGCATATAAAAAGTATTTACCTGCCATTCCAGCTTTCTCTTGTACTACTCTCCTCAAGCACACTCGACTCCTGCCCAGCTGGACTGCACATGGCACATGCTCATACTTTGCTATGTCTGAGTTGTGCTCATATTCTCCTTCTACCTAAAATGCTTTCTTCCACCATGAAGATGCAGATCAGAAGCCATCTACAGACTTAAGATCTTTTCAACTTAGGGTGGGTTTATTGGAAAGTAACCCCTTCATAAGTTGAGGAAATTCTGTATTATACATTAGCAACCATTTAGTCTAGAATTGATATGTAGCTAGCTACTTACCTATGTAAGTACCTATTTAACTAGCTAGGTATCCAGGTTTATGTTGCTATTTATGACATACCTGTGTATAGTCACATTCCCATTTATCTTGAAGTTAGACTTCAGTTTTAATCTCCTTGCATCATATTTCTTTTGTTTGGTTTTTGTTGTTAATCCTTACCCAAGGAGATTTTTTTTCCATTGATTTTTAGAGTGAAAGGGAGGGAGGGGAGAAAGAGAAACATCGATGTGAGAGAGACACATCAATTGGTTGCCTCCCTCATGCATACCGACTAGGGCTGGGTTTGAACCTGCAACCCAGGTATGTGCGCTTGACCGGGAATCAAATCCCTGACCCTTCCGTGTGCAGGCCAACACTCTAAACATTGAGCCATACCAGCCAGGGCACATTATATTTCTTAAAAGGGGAGGGAATCTTCCGAGTTGGGCCATGGTAGGATCAGCAAATGTGAATTCCCTTTTCTTTCTGGTGCCCACCTGTATGTACACAGATGTCACAGTTTTACTTCCAACACTCACATTATTATTGTGGTTTCTTCTAGTTTTTTCTATGTCATTTCCTGACTTGGCTGTTTTCCTTCACACAGCTCTAGGCTGTAGGTTTATAGTATTCTTTCTGCTTGACAGCACAATCTAGTATTAGACTAATGATCAGAGCACATCTTGATGAGAACTTGAGACTCATGCTGATGGAGAAAATGAGGCTCAGAGCTCACAAATGAACTTTAAATAATTGCAACCAATTTTCAATAAATAGAAGGTGTCCTTAAAATTCCATTTAGTTTAAATGTAATACTGGGATGTTTGCATCTTCTTCATCTTCCTTCCTGTGGCCTTTACCCAGCGACTGTGCAAGTGCCTGCAAGAAGGCACACCATCCAAAGGGAGAGTCTGCTGTGGACAAAGACAGCCATGAAGGAGATGACGATGAAGAGGAAAGTGAAGATGATTGGGAAGAGGTAGAAGGTAAAGCATCTTTCTTTGTTTTCATAACTGTCTGATCCTGTTTTTCTGTTTGATTCTGTTTAGAGTCATGTCATTTATTTGCAATCCTAAAGTCTAAAGATAAGGTTGCAATAGGAACTTGCTTTTGATATGGAAAATTCAACACCAGATTACTAGAGCAGGTTGTATACAGAGTGTCCCAAAAAATATATACACACTTGGAATAATTATGAAGGCAGTGCTTATTAAAACATAATTTATTTTCAAAATATAATTATTTGCTGTTAGAGTGCACGTACATTTTTGGGGGACACCCTGTATTCTCTTCCTTTGCTGTCAGTGGAGTTTCACCCTCCCTGCCTCTTTCCATTCTCTCAAGATCAATTGGAAGAATATCCTCTGGTGAGTTTTTTTATTTATTAAAAAACAAATACCCTTTATAGCTGTTCTCCCCCCTTTTTTTCTAATCCAGGATCTATGCAAGGTGTAAGCCTTCTATTGGTTGTCTATTTAGTCTCTTTTATTGTACAACAGTACCCCCCTCCCACTATTTTTTATTGTTTTGTTTTTCAGAGCACAGCTTTTTTTTTTAATGCCCTGGCCTTTGTTTTGTAGAATGTTTCAGGTTCTGGTTCTGTCTGATAAGTAGTCAAACATCTCATAATGTTATTACAGTTGTTTAAGTATCCCATGTATTTCTTTCCTCTTTTTTTTTTGTTTTTGTTTTGTTTTGTTAATCCTCATCATTGATTTTTTTAGAGAGAGTGGAAAGGAGAGGGAGAGACACAGAGAGAAACATCAAAGTAAAAGACACATCGATTGGTTGCAACTGGACCAGGGTCAGGAATGGGACCTATAACTGAGGTACGTGCTCTTGACGGACTTGAACCCAGGACCTTTCACTTCAAAGGCCTATGCTCTATCCATTGAGCCAAACCAGTTAGGGTTCCCAGGTATTGCTTATAAATTGTAAACTAAGTTCAAAGACTTGATTGAATTTAGGTTAAACTATTTTTCCCAAGAATACTTCATAGGTGATGCTTTTTAGTGTATTAGGAGACACCTACTCTCAGGTTGTCTGTCCTTCTAGTGATGCCAGGGTTGATCGTGTAAGTTGGTACTGCCCGAATGTACCAATGTAAAGGGACCTTTTTCCTTTGTAATTAACTTTCTGGGGCTGTACTCTGATTCTGCATGAATATATTGTTCGCCAATAATTTTTTACTTAATAGTTTTAGCATGTATTAATGATCTTGATTGGATCAAAAATTATCATATTGAGGATTGTGCAGTGATAATAACCTGATTCTATCATTTTATGTACATTTATTAGCTGACTGATCTGTAAAGAAATTGTATTTACTTAGCAAGTGGCTAATCTTACCTCCCTTTCAGGAGTTGTAATTATTTAGTAATTTACTGAGTATCACTATGAACTTAGAGATTTTGTTTTTAATTACATATATTACCAGTTATCATCATTATACTTCAGCTTCAGATTATCCCAAATTTGGCTGGTGGAAGCCCCTTTAAGATAGCTACCCTCCCATGTCTTTTTGGCATGACCCCATTATTTTTTTTAGAACATTTATGCTTTCTGGTACAAATTGTTCCAAGCTCACTTTATAGTTTCCAAACCTGGAATCACCTTTTTTAAGCCCTGGTTCATTTTATTGGGGATTGGTAAATAGAAACCAAAATCTTAGCATTAGATGTTTTCATTGCTGAGCAGGTGTTATTGCTTCTAGGCCTAAAGTTCCTTTAAAAGAGCCACTTGCCAACAAAGTTCACAGTTAGATCCAGTTAAACAAATTCAGTTCATTTCAGTTATGCACACTAGCCATGCTGGGACTAAAGAGATAAAAAAGACGCATTTCTTATCATTACAAGTTTACAACTAAGATTGAAAAACACTGAAATCATCCCTACATACAAAGCAAATTGTGCTGTGTATTATCTTATATAATAATCCTATCTAATAAAGAGGGAATATGTTAACTGACCATTACTCCACCACAAAGGTGGCTGCACCCACAACTGAGGTCAAGTTTCCATAAGGAGCCTTAACGAGCAATCAGCAGGGACCTGAAGCTACGCCCTCCCCTGGCCCTGTGGGGCTTGAGAGGGGACCTCAGGCTGTGTCCCCCACCCAGCAGGGCTTGACAGGGAACCTCAGACTGTGCCCCCGCACCCGGCAGGGCTTGACGGGACCTCAGGCCACGCATCCTGCCCTGGCATCAGGCTGGGAAATTTCAGGCCATGCCTCCCACCTGGTGGGGCTTGGGGAACCTCAGGGTGTGTTTCCCGTCATGGTACTGAACTAGGGGACCTCAGGCTGCTTCCCCCACCCCAGCGCCAGGCCAGAGGACCTCAGGTCACTCCTCCCATCAGGTGGGGCTTGACAGGGGACTTCAGATCTTTCCTAGTGCCGGGGGACCTCAGACTCCACCTCCCCTCCAGCGGGGCTTGACAGGGAACCTCAGGCCATGCCCCCCACCCAGCGGGACTTGACGGGGGACATCAAGATGCACCCCCAGTGCTGGGTTGGGGGAACTCAGGCCACGCCCCCATCCAGCAGGGCTTGATGGGGGACCTCAGGCCATGCCCCCCACCTGGAGGGCTTGATGGAGGACCTCAGGCATGCAGGACTTAACAGGGAATCTCAGGCCGTGTCCCCCACCCAGTGGGGCTTGACAGAGAACCTCAAGGCATGCACCCTGCCCGGGTCTGGGCTGAGGGACCTCAGGCCATGCCCCCAAACCTGGTGCTGGGCCAAGGGACCTGAGGCTACGCCCCCTTCCCAGCAGGGATTGACAAGGGTGGGACTGGCCGGGTCTGAATCTACTCCAATGTTGTGGGGTGGAGCGGCACTGGTCTGGGTCTCATGTGATTTTGAGGTACATGTGAGTGGACAGGGTCTTGACTCTGGGTCCCATGTTGAACCCCAGATCTGACAGGAGGAAGGTTTTCATATACATTTTACTAATTTTCTTTCATCTGACACTTCTATTATCGAGAAAGGGCAAATAGAAATATTAAATTATTTCCTCTAATTAATCCCCTTTTAATGTGCACGCATTTCATGCACTGGGTCACTAGTGTAGTAATAAAAAGATAGAAAATTGTTCTAATGTGGCTTTTTTTTAAAAAAGAATAAGTATCTACTAAAACACACCTGAGCATCAGCTCCCTGATAGCAAGGGTCGGCATCTAATTCAAGTCTTTTAGCCTTAGTTTCCTTTTCTTCTTCTGTGGGTTTCTGTGTGGGTTAAATGAGACAGATAAATGTAAAACAGCCCAGTGCTAGCGTTTTTTTGTTTCGTTTTCTTTGTTGGTGGTGGTTTTTTAGGTATTCAAAGCATAGAAGGAGTAGTTATCTCTGTGAATTCTCCACCTCACATCCATTCCTCACTTCCTCCTTCCCATCAGAACCTTGATTTTGTTCAGTAGAGTCGCTATTATTATAATTGCTGTTAATTGGTTTTTTAAAATTACTATTGATAGAACTTAGTGAGCTCATGCCAAGTGATGCGGCAGAAAATGCAACCTTCTCTCAATCTGTTCTGCCTATGAAGCCAGTGGAGATAGAGATTGAAACACCGGAACAGGCAAAAGCAAGAGAAAGAAGGTAAGATTAGGCACTTGCTTCTACATTCCTATCACATGCCATTGGCAACTAATGAAACTTCTGAGAAATATGTAGGTGACCAGGGCTAAGTATCAAAGTGGTCAGGAGCCTTGGCTGAGAGAACCCTGGGCTAACCTTTAAGACTTGAGTGAGAAACTTTTGTATCCTGGCTGGGGCAGGAAATGGGGAGAGAATACTCCTATATATTGACCAACTTCTATTTTGCTAAGGTTTTCCATTATCTTACCTAATCTCTACAACAGTATGTGAATTAGGAGTCAGAGGCACAGAAAGGTTAAATATTATTTCAAGAGTCACTCAGCTAGTAAGTGAATGAGCCAAGATCTAAATCCCTGTCAGGATGATTTGCAAGTTATGCTTTCCCCCATCACATAATTCTGCAGGTCTTGAAGCAATGCCCCACCATGGTAAAGGAGCCCCCATTTCATCCCAATATACCCAGTACCTCTATAGCTTCTGGTGGCTTAGCAATAAGGAGCACAACACCTGGTAGTTTACTGGTTCATGAGTTCCTCTATGATGAGCACATTATTTGCCATGCCTAAGGAAGATAATAAAAGTCATTCAAGAAGCCTCATTTTGTGTGTGTGTTTTAATCCTCACCTGAGGATATTTTTTCCATTTATTTTCAGACAAGAGTAGAAGGAAGGAAGAAGGGGAAGAGAGAGAAAGAAAAACACAGAGAGAGACACATTGATGGGCTGCCTCCCACACCCATCTCAACCAGTGTTGGGGAGCAGACTCGCAATCGAGGTACATACCCCTGCCAGGGAATCGAACTCAGTATCTTTTGGTCCCCAGGCTGACACTCCAACCACTGAGTCAAACCGGTCAGGGCTTAAAAAGCATCTTAAAAATGCATGTGACACAGATATGAAAGAGATTTTACATCAGAACAGTAAAATACAAATGAGTGTACATCAATTGAATATAAAGGCAGTGATGGCTGCTAAGACTGGAATCGATAGTTGGAAGGTCAGGCAGTCAGAGAAGACTTCCTAGAGGAGGAGAACTTTGACTCATGTTCATGAGGCATGATTTGGTGCAGGTTGAGAGGAGGTCAGTCTGGGTAGAAACTGTCCTAAGCTACGATTTGTAGATGAGAAGAAGCAGGAAATAGGTAACTTTTTAAAAATTTACTTGAGTAGCACAGTCTTATGCAAGAAAACAAGGAGAGTAAATCACATGCAATTAAAAAATAAAAGCCAAAACTGGTTTGGCTCAGTGGATAGAGCGTCAACCTGTGGACTGAAAGGTCCCAGGTTTGATTCCAGTCAAGGGCACGTACCGTGGTTGTGGGCCCATCCCCAGTGGGGGTGTGCAGGAGGCGGCTGATGGATGTTTCTCTCTCATTGATGTTTCTAGTTCTCTATCTCTCTCCCTTTCTCTCTGTAAAAAATCAATAAAATATATTTTAAAATAAAAGAAATTGGGGGAATGAAGTAAGGTTTCAGTTTCCCAGTTCATTCTTGGATTTTTCAATATGTATTACAGTGAAAAAATACAAATGGAGTTTGAGACCGCTCTTCGGAGACTAATGAAGCGTTTCAATAAAGAAGTCCATGAGGACACACACAAGGTAAGGACAGGAAGTGAAGGGAGGGGACTGTGTACCTGTGTTGAGGCAGAGTGGGGTGGTGGAAAGAGCTGGGGTTCGCAGTCAAGGAAACCTACGTCTTGTTCCTGGCTCTCCTACTCACTATGTGACGTTGGCAAGTTTCTTACTCTCTCTGAGACTCAGTTTCCTCATCTTTGAAGTAGGGATTAATAATAGTGTCTTCCTTGGATGGTAGTTGTGATGATTAAATGTATATCACATGTGAAGTACAGAATATAATGCCTGTCATGGAGCAGGTGCTAAAAAACAGCCTCTCGATCTCTTCTTTCCACAGTTTAATGACATTAACTCTGATCTCAGCTAAAATTGCTGGTTTTTGAATTCATCTGGTAGTTAATTGAACATGTATTCTGGACCTAGCAAGGTTCTTGGCATTGTAGGAGAGAGACTTGTATCAAGCTTATTTTCTACAATTAAAGGGTTTCTGATGAAAAACCTCAAAACAAAGAAACTCAAGACTTAAAGAGATCAGTGTGGGTTTGAGTATCTGAGGAAGGCTTTATTTAGGAGAAAGGACTGGAGCCGGATCTAAGAGAAAAGACAGAATGTTGAGATGGGAGTTGACAGAGTCTGGAAAGATTGCTCTCTCTGAGTTATGGAGGAAGTGGTAGGACAACCAATTTGCTAACATCTTTGAATATACAGGAACTAGAGTGAGGCCCACCTCACAGCGGCCTTGGGAAATAAATAAGATAGCTCCATTTCTTTTACCTCTTAGTGTTGGAGATTTAAAGCTGATGTGAGAGAAGAAGGGCAGTGCCATTAATTGAAACAGGCTGTAAGGGGGAAGGAAGGAAGACCGATTTTGAAGTGAAAATGATCAAAACTGAGAGAAGGGAAAGACAGTCACATAATCACTTCAGTAGGTTGAGGAAGGGTGAGGTTGGAGGTCAGATATAGGACAGGTGTGGGGTCTAAAATAGAGGAGGTTGGATTCAAGCACACATGGAAATGCAGACAACAGTACAGTGAACCCATGCTACCCACCAGCTTTGACAGTTACAATCCCGTGAGCAGTCTTGCTATTCTTTTTCTCCATCCATTTTTCCTCCTGAGCAAACTCCAAACATTGTAGCATCTCCTCCATAGTTTCTTCAGTATACATGTAAAAGACAAGGCCTCTGCCCTAGCTGGTTTGGCTCAGTGGATGGAGTGTCAGTCTAGGGACTAAAGAGTTCTGAGTTCGATTCCCTTCAAGGGCACATGCCTGGTTTTCGGGCTCCATCCCCAGTAGAGGGTGTGCAGGAGGTAGCCAATCAATGATACTCTCTCATCATTGATGTTTCTATCTGTCTCTCTCTCCCTCTCTGAAATCAATAAAAACATATTTTAAAAATAAATAATAAAAGACAAGGCCTCTTAGAAGAAGAAAAAGGTTTGCATTTTGGAGTTTTGAGATTTGAGATTCTTTTGAGTAGTTAGAAGAAGAGGGATTGAAAAGCAAAATCTTAGGGAGCAGACGGGCCCGGGCAGCAAGCGAGATGCAGCACCAAGGCTTCCTCCTCCTCGCCTTCCTCACCCTGCTGGCGTTCATCTCTGTGGTAGCCAAAAAGAAAGACAGAGTGAAGAAGGGTGGCCCTGGGAGCGGATGCGCTGAGTGGACCTGAGGGCCCTGTACCCCTAGCAGCAAGGACTGCAGGGCCCAGACTTAGTGCATCCAGTGCAGGGTGCCAAGCAACTGGAAGAAGGAGTTTGGAGCCAATTGCAAGTACAGGTTTGAGAGCTTGGGGTCATGTGATGGGAGCTCAGGCACCAAAGCCCTCCAAAGCACCCTGAAGAAGGCGCGGTACAATGCCCAGTGCCGGGAGACCATCCGAGTATCCACGCCCTATACCTCCAAGATCAAAGTCAAGAAAGGGGAGAAGGGGAGGGAAAGCACTAGAGGCCAGGTCTGAATGCCAAAGAGCCCCTAACCCACGTCCTTCCTCCCACGTCCCTAGTATAACGCACCAGTGCCTTTTGTTACTCTTCAGCTTTATCAATCATTCCCTGGCCTTTCCCTCACCCCCCAAGTGCCCAGAGTGGGGTGAGACAAGGGATTCTGGCAGCTTGAGCCTCCCCCAAAGGAATTTGATTCCCATGTCCCTGTTGTTCTTACCCACAATGACGCCACGGCTAAAAAAACAAGGAAAATTCATTTTCTTACAATAAAAGCTTTTTCAAAATATTTTTTTTTTTAAAGGCAAAATCTAGGGAAACGGGATGTTCTCTCACCCCTTTCCCCCCCTCCCATCTCTGAACTCAATAAAAGCATATTTTTCAAAACAGAAATATCAACAAATACATCCTGCCTACAAAATGTCTTTTAATTCAGCAGCAGAAATATCTCTAATGTTCAGCTTTTCTTTCATGTCTTTCTTTTTCTCTCTCCAGGTTCACCTTCTGTGTCTGTTAGCAAATGGCTTCTATCGAAATCGCATCTGCAACCAGCTCGATCTTCAGGCTATTAGCCTCTCCATCATCCCAGTTCGCTTTACCAAAATGTCTCCGAAAGACGTGGACATCTACTACCTGTCAAACCTGGTGAAATGGTATGGCCCTCTGGCCTGTGCTGCACAGCCTTAGTGTAGGATTTGTGTGTCTCTCAGAGGTTGGGGACAGTCACTTAACACAGATACCCCCTGAGATGATCCTATAAACCAGGCAGTGGGCACAGCATTGAAGACAGAGAATTGTCTGTCATGATCTCTGTCCCAGAAGAGCTCCCAGGTGAGTCTGGGTGATAAATATACCCACAGGCCATTAGTGTGACCATTGCTCTAAAAGCATTGTGCTGGGCATTGCGGGCACACAGAACCAAGGCACTTATCTCAGCTGGGGGGACTGGGAAGGCTCCAGAGGGAGGTAAAGTCTGGATTGAGTCTTTAATGATGAGCAGGAGTTACCCAAACAGGGTGGGAGAAGTAGAACAAAAGCAGGCAGGGCTCACAATTTCCTTCGCAGACTGCCCCTTCTGATTTTCTTGTCTATAAAGAACAGAGTTCCTCTTTGCTCTGACTTCTCACACAAGGGAATGCCCGGCTGCTTCTCTCCAGGTTCATTGGAACATTTACAGTTAACTCTGACCTTTCAATCAGCGAGCAAGACAACCTGAAAACTACGTTGGAAAGGAGATTTGCGATTTACTCTGCACGAGATTATGAAGAATTGGTCCATGTGAGTGATTCTTCCTGGCAGCACTATTTTTATTACTGTAGCAAATGACGATGGCAGTCATGTGCCAGATATAAAGTAAAACTAGGTAGTGCCGCTCAAAGAAGCTAAGTAACTTTCTTAGGGTCACTCAGTTGACAAGCACTGGAATCAGGGTTGGGACCAGCATGTGAGTTAATGGCCTACACTCTATTACTTGGTGTCCTCGTGTGTGAATTTTTGGTCAGGTGCCCTAGAATTGTTTCCTTTAACTATTTAGAAATTGTGTTCAGAAGTTCCAAGGAAATGTTTCATATAGGCTGCTGAAATTCTTAAAATGTTTCCATACCTTCCAATTTGGGTGATGGCATTGGCAGGCAGCCATGCAGTGAGGAGAGTGATATCTACCAAAAGGAATCCTGGTGAAGGGTCTTATGTGTAGACAGGCTTTACAATGTGCCTGAAAATATCCTCAGGTAAGGCTCTTTCTTAATAAAACAAAAACCGTTAGGTATTTGGTTTATTCCCTGGAAGATGCCTATGAATACAAAACACTTGTGCCTGAGGCTCAGATTCCCTGTTTGTTTAGGGAAATCAACCAGACTTTTTGAATCTTATAGACTAAGTGCCTGTCATCTTTACCTGTCTTCTGACTTGACTTGATAAAGTCTAAAATACCTGGCATGGCCAGTAATTATGCTGTAATACCACCATCTAAAGGAAAACATTAATATTTTAGTATTGTCCTCCCAAACTTTGTTCCTGTGTTTTTGTGTACATATACTAGTGTACTGGTCTTGTTAGTGAGGGTGTCTTTAAAGCAAAAAAATATAGTGGGTTTTTTGTTTTTGTTTTTAAGATGAACAGTTTAGTGATGTTTAGAGTGTTTAGAGTTTTATTTGACAACCACCTCTGTTTCCAAAACATTTTTGTTACCCCAAAAGGAAATCCTGTACCCATTAAACAGTTACTCCTTCTTCTACCTCCTCCCACCTCCTCATACACCTGGCAACCACCAATGTGCATTCTGTCTAATGATGTATATATTCTGGGTATTTCATATAAAAGGTAAGCTGAAAAAAACTACCACATATAAACAGCCATAACTCAACATATACAGGGGTAGGTCCTTTCCCAAATATGCATATATGTTTATATTTGTATATAATTTATTCTTAGAGAAATTAGCATTATATATTTAAACACAGACTTCTCTTTTTCTTTACTATATGGTAAACATTTTCCTGTTTTTCTACAGAGTTAGATCTCTGCTACATTTAAATAGTGTTGAGGGTTCCAGACTCCTAGTGTTAGCTTGATTATTTCTAACTTGTCCCTATTACAAATGAGCACCACCACAACAACATTTAATTAATTAAGCCCTTAATCCTTTCTGAGGATAAATGTGTTATCCTTTTTCATTACAGATGTTTTTACTGATGCTCCGGGCTCTGCAGCTCCCAACCCGACTGGTATTGTCTCTACAGCCAATTCCTCTGAAGTTATCAGTAGCCAAGGTGAGGTTCTTGAGGCTTCCAGAGAAAAGAGTAGTTGGTCAGAGAGAAGTGAGAAATTTTCATACTTTTTAAAAATTGGTAATTAGACTTTAAGGGTCAGATTACAGAGTCTCTATCTTATCATTAGCAAAAAAGAACATTTCTATTTTGTTTAAGGGAAAGAAGCCTAAAGAAAGATCCACAGAAGGTCCTGAAGGCTCCTCAGAAACTTCGAGCCAAGTCTCAGAAAATCGAACCAAACCAAAGACCAGCAGAGGAACCAGAAAAGAGGGCACTTCTAAAGGCACCAACAGTCCAAGTGCCAAAGGGAAGAGGAGTAAGACAGCTGCCATGGGGAAGAAACGGAGAGTGGCCTCCTCCAGTGGGGGAGAAGAGGGCAAGGCAGAAGAGCAAGAGGAAACCCAGAGACAATTGCGTGGCCGGGAGCGACGGGTGGCCTCCAAGGTGTCTTATAAAGAGGAGAGTGGGAGTGATAAGACCAACAGTGGCTCTGACTTCGAGCTCTCCAGTGGGGAAGCCCATCATTCATCTGATGAGGATTCTGAGCCTGGTCCTTCGAGGCAGAGGAAGGCCCCGGCCCCTCAGAGGAAAAAGGCAGGGTCCAAAAGTGACTCCAGGACCCGACATGGTAGCCACCCTAAGCGTCCTGACTCTCCAGCAGCATCCACAAGCTCTTCAAGCAGTAAGAATAAGAGAGGCAAGAAAATGTCCAGTGATGGTGAGGGGACAGAAAAAGGGAAAACAGCTGGTGTGGACCAGTGGCTAGAGGTGTTCTGTGAGCGGGAGGAAAAATGGGTGTGTGTGGACTGTGTGCATGGTGTGGTGGGCCAGGCTGTGACATGTTACAGATACGCCACCAAGCCCATGGCCTACGTTGTGGGCTTTGACAATGATGGTTGGGTCCGGGATGTCACCCAGAGGTATGACCCAGCCTGGATGACAGCGACCCGCAAGTGCCGGGTTGATGCCAAGTGGTGGGCTGAAACCCTGAGACCCTACCAGAGCCCATTGGTGGAAAGGGAAAAGAAAGAAGACTCGGAGGTAAGGCCTTGGCTGCCCCGGGCTCAAAGACACAGTCAAGTTATTAAAATTAATCCCATGTTTCAACACTTTTGTGTGCCCAGCCCTGTGTTGGGTATTTTTAGGGTTTATCTCATTAGTTATCGCAACTCTATAAAACTGAGACTATTACTGCCTTTTTTTTTTTCTTTTTTCTTTTTTTACCAATTAAGAATTTAGGATTGAAGTGATTGACTGACTTGGCATTTGAACACAAGACTATCAGGCTTTGAAGCCTGTATATTTATAGTTATGCCCAGTTTATTAATTTGGAGTTTTAAAATAATTTATAGCCAAAACCGGTTTGGCTCAGTGGATAGAGCGTCGGCCTGCGGACTGAAAGGTCCCAGGTTCGATTCCGGTCAAGGGCATGTACCTTGGTTGCGGGCACATCTCCAGTAGGGGCTGTGCAAGAGGCAGCTGATCGATGTTCCTCTCTCATCGATGTTTCTAACTCTCTATCCCTATCCCTTCCTCTCTGTAAAAAAATCAATAAAATATATTTTTAAATAAATAAATAAATAAAACAATTTATGCAAGTCATACTGAGGGAAGGAAGGAAAAACTCATTAATATGATTACCGCCCTCCTTTTCAGGCCGTACCCACTCACAAAACACATACACAACCCTCCATGGATCTAGAACACTCCATCTCCTGGGAAGGAAGAGACTCAGATGAGGAATACCTTCAGTCTGTTGAGAAGGCACACTGGGAGGCTGACTTCTAGACTTAAAGGACTTGGTGTGTGGCTTGGTTTTAGGAAGAGGCCTGAGCTGCTATGTACAGCAGTGGTGGCATTGAGTGGAGCTCTGCATTTCCACATGGGAACATGCCCAGATTTGCTGGCAAATTGTTCCCAGTTCCTCAGATGGGTGAAGCATGGGCTTATTTAGCATTCTCTGTATCGTACAGCATTGAGAGTTTCCTCGGGGGATATTCGGGTTCATTTTACTGAAAAATGTCAGAGTAGATGGCATTGTGACTAACCTAATTAAATCTGTACTGGAAGCTAACCATGTGGAGGAGGGTCTATCTTACTCCTGGCTACTCCATATTGCCCGTACTCATTAATATATTTGGGGGTTTTCAAGAACTGCTAAGAAACTGCCTATGAGACTTTGGTGAATCAGATGTGAATTACAGCAGTGGAATTGTCCACTGAAAAATCAAATTCTTGCCCTAGTCGCTTTTGCTCGGTGGATAGAGCATCAGCCTGCAGATTGAAGGGTCCCAGGTTTGATTCTGGTCAAGAGCACATGCTTGAGTTGCAGGCTCAATCCCCAGTGTGGGGGGCGTGCAGGAGGTTGCTGATCAATGATTCTCTCTCATCATTGATGTTTCTCTCTCCCTTTTCCTTCCTCTGAATCAATAAAAATACATTAAAAACAAAGAAAAATCAGATTCCTTTTAGAAGTGCTAAAAGAACATGTATTATAGTAGACTAAAAAAAATTCACAAGGTGTGAAGAGCTCATCTTGATTTCCTGTGAGCAGTCATGGAAACCTACATTGCAGAATAGTAATGCCACTTGGGAGATAAGACCTCTTTCCTGAAGAAAACTGTTTTTGTTCCTTGGAACTTCTTAATAGAGTGGACACTCATCTGCTAGGACTCGCTGAGGAATAGATGACTTCACAAAGTGGCTATAAGCCACAGAATTACTTGATGCTTCATAGCTTCTGATTTATCTGAAACCTTAACAACAGAGCTACAAAGGCAGTGTTACAGTCATTGGTGCTCATGAAACCTCTGCTTCACAGTCTGTGAACAAGTTGGTCTGAGGATTGCCCATATCAAACCTCACTTCCTCTTCTAACCACATGCTCAACATTATCTCTCTGGCCTTTGCAGTTTCAGGCAAAGCACCTGGACCAGCCTTTGCCCACTGTCGTTGGCACATATAAGAACCACCCTCTGTACGCCCTGAAGAGGCATCTCTTGAAATACGAGGCCATCTATCCTGAGACAGCCGCCATCATTGGGTATTGTCGTGGAGAAGCTGTCTACTCCAGGTACGTCTGGTGGCCTGGTGGGCTTCCTGATGGTCTGGGGTTATGAGCCTCCTGGTCAAGGGGCTGATAATATCATCTATCAGACAGGATGAGTTTTATAGTGTGTATATTTGCTGTTGTGTGTGGGGATGGGTAGAAGAGATTAAAGGTTGGAAATTAAAACAACATGGAATAAAAGACAAAAAAGGAGGGAAAAGGTTATAAGGGGAAAATAAAAATAGGACAAATAAGGTTTACATAGGGCAATGTAAACATACTCCTCAAGTATAAATTAAAAATATACAAAAGGAAATAAAGGATTTGGTAGTGAAAGTTAAAGTGATTGGATATTTTAATGTGTACAAAGCTTCTGTTTTGGAAGATGAAAAGTTCTGAAGTGGTGATAGTTGACAACAATGTGATTGTACTTAATGCTCCTGAACCATACACTTTAAAAATGGCAAAAATAGTAAACTTTTATGTTCTGCATGTTTTACCACAGTAAATACTGAAGAAGTGAAGGGAGAAAGAATAGGAAATTAATGTAAAATATATACAAAATTAAAACATAAAAAATGTTTAATATAAATAAAAGGTGAAGAAAAAATAAAAGTAGAAGCAGAGCTTTTAAGAAATAGCAGTAGGAAGAACACAAAAGAAATATTTTTTAAATTATTAAAATACAAGACCAAAAAGTAGATGTTCTTAAAAAATGTGAAAAGAGAGAAAAGAAGGACATACAAGGAAACTTCATGAGAAGATGGTTTGAGTCCTCTGACTGGGGACCACTTCCTGTATGTCAGTCCTGCAGGGAGTTACCCAGGACCCTCAGTTCAGGGACTGTGTTGGAAAGTAGAATTACAAGGCTAGGAGATAGCTCTAAGCTCTGGAAGGAGAAAGAAGCCAGAGGATCTCTCCCCATAATCATAGGCCGCCAGGAATTATTTGACCATTCCATGTGCATGAGTCTTAAATTCCATGGTAATTTATTAACGCAGTTATCATTTCCATATAGTCTTTCGGGGTCACCATCCCTTCCCTGGACACTTGTCCCTCTGGTATTGGCAGCAGACCGGATCCTAGGCAGGCATGTGCTCAGTGGTGAGGAAATGTGCCTTCAGTGCTGTGACTTTTGCCTCTCCTCCTATAGGCTGCAAAGGGACTCTCATTATGGGAGGAGAGGTGCAGGTATCGCATGAAGCCTAAGACAGAAGTGTAATTCTGTTTAGGGTTTATAAGTGAACTCACACACCCACTAGGATGGGAAGTTCAAGTTTACTGTTTGCCTGAGGCAGGTCCCATGGCTTCAGGCCATGGGAGTAAAGCCTGAGAAGAGTACACAGGCTGTGCTCTTCCTCCTGGGAGGTCATATGAGCACCCGGGTCCTCAGGTTTCCTCTCCATACTGTGCTCCATCAGAGTCTGAACTGAGTTTCTTTTTTGTCTCCCTCTGTTGGCTCTATCAGGGATTGCGTGCAAACCCTACACTCCAGGGACACATGGCTGAAACAAGGAAGAGTGGTGAGGCTTGGAGAAGTGCCCTACAAGGTAACCGGATCTGGGTGGGCACCCTCCAGACGAGGGCATCGGGAGGCTCAGGACCAAGACTGAGTGGAACAGCTGAGTACAGAGGAGTGAAGACTGAGGGCTGCTGAGTACATGCCCAGGATAGAAACCCAGGTCTGCTTTCCTAGCTTGAGAAGGAGAAAAGCATTTAAATGATGTCTGATTTTAATGAGGAATTTGTAAGAGATGGATTGTTCAGAGCATGCAAGAAATCTACACCAAAAGCAGCCCTCAGACTCCTGGTGTGTATGTGCTCAAAGGCTGTATAGGTTGGAACTGTTACTGAGTTGCTCTAAGAGGCCAAAGCCCTGCTTTATGTGGACACATTCACCAGTCATCAGTGTCCTTCCACTTGGCAATTTACCAGGTATTTTGTATGTATATGATCTCTACTGAGTCTCAACAACCATGGGAGTTAGCATTATAATGCCCGTTTTACATATGAGAAAATGGAAACGGGAGCAATTACTTGTCCAAGGCCTTACAGTTAGGAAAATGGGTGCCCAGACAACAATCCCAGGCCCTGCCTCCACACCAGTGTCATTTCTCTCTCTCTGTGCTCCTGCTCTCAGGCCAGCTGCCTGCGAGAAATAGGGATTGCATATATACCACAAAGGCTTGTCACAGACACATTTGTTCTTTTTTGTCAGAACCCAAAAGGAGCCCTTTGGGTTGTGAGACTAGGGAGCTTGGCAGGGAGTGGAGACACTTCAATTTGGTGGGAAAGAGCTGCAGGCCTTGGGAATGGGTCAGTGCCAAAAGCAGGCTTGAGTGCATTATGCTGCCTGCGTGGGCTGCTAGGGTTTCCATATCAAATAACCAGTCTCTTCATTCTAAAATGGTACAGTCTGATTGCAATATAAGGGGAGCCACAATTTAAAAATTTTTAGTAGCCATACTTAAATATTTTAGTATTTTAACATCTATACTAATAAAAGACTAATGCTAATTAGACTGAACGTCTTCCAGACATCCTCTCTGACAGAGCTAGGCCCAGGCAAAGCCACCCTCAGTCCTGGGCACCTCTAGTCAGCCAGGGCAAAGCCAGCCTGGGGGAGGGAAGTCCAGGTCCCGGGTGCCTGTGGCCAGCTGGAGGAGGGAAGCCTGGATCACGGGAATCGGGGGCTTGGGGACCCCCGAGGCAGAGGCAGATAGGGGCGATCAGGCCAGCAAGGGAGCAGTTAAGGGGTATCAGGAAGGCAGGTAAGTGGTTAGGAGCGATCAGACAGGCAGGCCAGTGGTTAGGAGCCAGCAGTCCTGGATTGAGAGAGGGTGCAAGCCAAGCTTCCTTTACCCCTTCACTTCCCAGTGAAAACATTGGTATGACCATTAGACATCGGTAATGTGGTGTGCTCAGGGTCCCACCCACACCCTCAGCTGAGCTGAGCTGAGGAACCCTCCCACCCACACCCTCACCCTGGTGCAAGAATTTCATGCACCAGGCCTCTATATTTAAATACTTTTAAATATATTTGAAATCTTGTCATTTCAACATATAATGTTTTGGAATGTTAATAAAATATTTTACACTTTTTTTCTTAGTAAGACTTTAAAATCTAATATTTTACTTTCAATACATCTCAGTTGTGACTATTATATTTCAAATGTTCATGTCTATTATAATATCACAGTTCTAGCATAATCCCAAATCTCAAGTCCTCCTTTTGTTCTAAAACCTACTATCCAGGTCCCTATCTTCTCTTGCTTGGATCACAGCCTCCTTCAGCTCTTCAGTTCACTGTCAATTTTGCCATCATGGGATCTTTCTGAAACATGGAGTTGCATGTGACACCTTCTGAGTAGCCCGCCCTCACCCCACTCAGAGTCATGTCTTTCGTGAAGCACAAACCCTGTGCTACTCTGATACTTGCCTCTTCTCTGGCCACATTTCCTCCTGCATGCCAGGCTACTTTGGCAGTCCCAAATACTCGTTCCAAACACCTTTCTTTCAGTCCTTTTCACTTGACCAGTCCTCCTTTTGCCCTTTCAGACTCAGTGAGATGGAGCCTGTTCTGAACAGCTTGTCTAACCCTCTCCCTCCTCAGGGCTGGGCAAAGGGTCCTGCCTGTGGGAGCCATATTCTGCCTTATATTCTTGACATTGTCTCCCTATAGGAGCCTGTGCTCCTTAAGAACAGAGACTGCCCTTGCTCTAACGACTGGTGTCACCATGTGTCTGTTAAAGATGCTCATTGGATCTTTACTTAATTAACAGCATTGGATGAATGGCTTCCTGAGAAAGGGACTGTTATTCCCACAGGGTGACAGAGGTGGTGTGCCCAGTTTCCCTGGCAGAAATGGCCACTAGAACAGCAGTCAGTAGTCCACAGCTCACAGATCACATCTAACCTAGGTCCTGTCTCAGAATGGCGTTTACATTTTTTTATGGATTGTAAAAGGGAGAAATAAAGAATATGCAACAAAGGCTACATGTGACCCTTTTCAGAAAAAGTTTGCCAACCCCTGCACTAAAAGCAGCCCAGGCCCAATAGCCCATCCTTAGCCCACGCCTGTGCCACTGCTCCTCGTAGAAGTTACACACCTTTTCCTCCTTGCCAGTTCTCTGCTCCCTTTACCCCTTCACTTCCCAGTGAAAACGTTGGTATGACCATTAGACATCGGTAATGTGGTGTGCTCAGGGTCCCAAACTATTAGTGCCTTCCAGGGTAAATGGCACAGTTAGTTTTCTAGGGTTAAATCCTGGCTCTGTCACTCTTCCAGCCATGGGATCTTAAGTGACATCATTTCTGAGTTCCAATTTCCATTTCAGTGATGAAAGTATTGAACAAAGTATAGTAATCCTCCCCTTATCTGTGGTTTTGCTGTCTGCTGTTTGTTACCCGCAATCAATCACAGTCTAAAAGTATTAAATTACAGAGCACTGAGAACAGTGCTTGATACAGTGAGCACTCTGTAGAAGTTAGCTGGTGGTACTCATGCTAATAGTACTCAAGGGGATAAAAAGCACAACCATTCCAGATTTGTTTGTTTTGTAACATGTGCAAAGCACTGAACACAAAGCCTGCTATACAGTAACACTCAGGAAGTAGTAGCCTTTGTTGTAAATTGGCTGTTCCTCTGATGTAGATGGTGAAAGGCTTTTCGAATCGGGCCCGGAGAGCCCGCCTTGCTGAGCCCCAGCTGCAGGACCAAAATGACCTGGGCCTATTTGGCAAGTGGCAGACAGAGGAATACCAGCCACCCGTGGCTGTGGATGGCAAGGTAAGGGCAGCGTTTAGTGGGTCGGGACCAGGCTGCTTCATTCTGCAGCTGGCCAGACCTGGCATGCCAACCTCTGCAGGTCCCCCGGAATGAATTTGGGAACGTGTACCTCTTCCTGCCCAGAATGATGCCTGTTGGCTGTGTTCAACTGAATCTGCCCAACCTGAACCGTGTGGCTCGTAAGCTGGGCATCGACTGTGTCCCGGCC
Organism: Lasiurus cinereus; assembly: GCA_011751065.1. Lineage (NCBI taxonomy): Eukaryota > Metazoa > Chordata > Mammalia > Chiroptera > Vespertilionidae > Lasiurus > Lasiurus cinereus. Next base: position 8,212,522 of record JAAGEH010000125.1, read on the forward strand.
GTCACTGGCTTTGATTTCCATAAAGGATACTCCCATCCCATGTGCGTGAGGGGCCTTCCATAGAAACTGGAAGGAGGGCGAGAGGTCATGGTGAAGTGGGTAGGAAATTGGTGTGGGACTTGGGGAGGGAGAGGCCCAGCGGCTCTGATTTTCCAGGGTTTACTCTGAATTTGCAAATTCAGCCTTAACACTTTACCTTTTACACTTCGACTCTTACTCTGGCTTCCTTCGAGAGGCAGTGAAACCAGCCCCTAATAATGTTAGATTAAAACACTTTTTTCTGGGGGTGGTCACAGGTGACCTGATGGGGTCAGCGTCCTTCCTAGTTGGTGACCTCTGTCCTGCATGTAATGAGGTTGGGCACGGGCTCTTATCCCAGCTCTTAGGCAGGGCCCGGAAGAAGCAGTGCCAGGTCCACAGGCTTTCCTTCTGCATGAGTGGCATCTGTTAGCAGCTCTGGCCAGGACTGTGGACCAGCTAACTCAGGAAACCCTTCAGAACTTAGGAGCCGCCTATTGTCCTCCACTATGGGAGGAAGAAAGGCTAGAGCAGGAATCAGGCTCAGGAAAGTCCACCTCTGTTGCATCCCCACAGAACTGACGGGTACATAGTCTGCGAGGAATACAAAGACGTGCTCCTGACTGCCTGGGAAAATGAGCAGGCATTCATTGAAAAGAAGGAGAAGGAGGTGAGCAGTCTGGCAAGGGCTGGCCTGGGTGGGACTTGGGGTGAGAAAGCAAAATGGTAGGGGAAAGCAAGCACACGGGACAGGCAGTGCCTCACAGCAGCTATAAAGGAGAGTCTGTGCACTCTGAAGTTCTTTCTGGCTCCAACTCCATGGAAGACCTCCTAGGAAGCCAGCACTGGGGGGAAAAAAAATCCTTCCTACACCTCAAAATCCACTATCTGCCTGGATCCCAGCTCCAAGGACAACTTCCCTGCTGCTGACACCTGCCTCTGTTAAAAGGAATTGTTCATGGTCCAGGTCTGGAGAACCTCCCCTAGAAATTTTGGATTTGAAAATAATTTTAAAAAGGGCTTTTTTTTTAAATGTCTGTCATGCCTTTTATAAATCATTCCAATCTTAAAACTGAGATTTGATATAGTTAAGAAACTTTTTTTAACCTAAAGTGTGTGTGTGTTCACAGATTCCATCTTATTTTTCCTGAAAATAGCAGTACTCAACATTTTATGCTTACCTGTGTCATTTTTTTGCTGCAGAAAAGGGAGAAGCGGGCACTTGAGAACTGGAAGCTGCTGGCTAAGGGACTGCTCATCAGGGAGAGGTTGAAGCTTCGCTATGGGGACAAGGTCAGTGTGGGCCTTCGGAAAGAAGACAAACCTGGGTGGAAAGGGGTACTCAGAAATGACAGGCCCGCATTCTGCCTAGACGTCAACTCATAGATCAGTCAACTTTATATTTTGATGCCACAGACCTGACACCTTACCTTGTTGGGGAAGGTGTCCTTGGAGTCAGCCTCAGCTGCCTCTTCTGGCCCTAGCCCTGCCCCAATATCCCCTTTTCTGCTCCTATCTGCACAAGTGAGGAGGTGCATGCTCTGGTGCTGAGCCCATTCTACTTCTGTGTGCGAGCCACCATTCAGCCTGGTGGTGCTCTCAGTGCCTGCAATCATCCCTCAGGACAGGAATACTCACAGCACCTGCCATGTGGCAGGCCAGCCTGTGGACACAGGTGCGGATTTGACATGCAGGCCCCACACAGTCACGTGGTATGATCAGTACTGGGTCAGAGACAGCAGAAAAATGCTCTGGAAGCAGCTGTGACCACACATCTCCTACCCCACATGCTGCCTATTTGCCTTTAAAAAATTCTCTTGTCATGCTTCTCCCTCAAATCCTATCAATGATCACTTCACTGGGCTTCATGCCTGATTGGTTCCTTCCTAGCACTGTGCTCTCATCCTCTGCATCCAGCTCCCATCCCATCCAGCCCAGGCTCAAAGAGTACCTCCTCCGTGCACCGGGCACTTTGTTCAGAAGTGAAGTAATACATGCAAAGCACCAGTCAGTAATGATCCCCTAGATTTGATTATACATTCCGGGAGGGTAGTTTCCTGCCTAGACATCTTGGTGTTCCCTCAGCTTGTAAGTTACCAGAACCTGCTTGGATGAGTCCACAGTCTGAGGAAGACACAGGAAGACAGGCCTTGGTTTTCCCCAGCCCCATGCAGTATCCTTGTCCTCTGAGCCACAGCTCCCGGCAGCCTGTTGCTAGGAGCTTTACTGCCTTGTGAGGGTGTTTCCTCATATCTATCTGGTCACTGACCCATGGCCTATGTTTCCCTCTCCAGAGTGGAGCAGAAACTCCCCACCCAGCAGGAGGTGGGCTTTCTTCTGATGAAGAGGAAGGAACCAGCTCGCAAGCAGAAGCAGCCAAGATCCTGGCTGCTTCCTGGCCACAGAACCGAGAAGCTAAAGAAGAGCAGAAGCCAAAGTGCTCTAAGAAAACCAGAAGGGAAAAGGCGGAGGCTTCCCACCTGTTTCCATTTGAGAAATTATGATGTGAGTGGCCATCTCATGACAGAATCTGGCCCTTGGACCCGACACCTACCCCGGCCTTGAGGCCATGGTATCTCCACGGAGAAGGCACACAAGCAGCTTGGGTGGCAAATAAGGATCCGAGGACAGCAGAGTCCAATTAAGGTGGAGCTGCAGATCTAGTGTGGCCCCAATCCTTCTCAGATTCACTCAGCATAGGGCCTTCAAAGTTTCTTGCTCTCACACCCTGTATTTTGAGCTATGGAACCCTTCCCTGGAGACCCTCATGCACTTAGACCTGCTTCTTCCCATCTTTTGAAACATGAGTCAGTTTTTTATAGAGACCCCTGAGAAATTTTCAGATAATGGTACATTAGGAATGCACCATTCCTTTCTTCTAGATTCTTCATCTGTCAGACACTGGTGCTCTTACCTCTCTTACAGACCTCTGCAGGCCACTCACTTTCCCTCAATCAGGTTTACTAATACTGCCTAATGCTGCCTTTCTATAGCATGGGGAGCACAGGTCAACTCGGATTCTGGTATTGTTGGGATCCACTTTTTGAAGTTAACATTTCATGATGGCAGAAGACTAGAATCATTACTGGATAAATTTTATGAAGCTCTATGCAATGTAGGTATTAAGAATAACATTTTGAGAAAAAAATAAAGCATTTATCTAAAAAAAATCGCAGCTCTACATTTTCTTTCAGATTTTGCATCAGCTAAGAAAACATGCTGTGATTTGTACATGTCAAGATTAAAGATAAATTCTGTTTTCTTGTAAGCTGGGGGCTTACACACAAGGATATTTTTTTCTATGTTTAAGCAAGGAGGTATTACTGAATCTTTGACAGGAGCCAATAAAAATTTGAATCAGTTTTATCCAAGGGAAACAAAACACTTGAGGTATGACTCATATGCAAAAAAGCCAGGCAGGAAGACACTTGCTGAGAAACAAATGAGTTGCCATGGAGACTGCAGAGCCTCACTAATCCTGCACCAGAGCCCTTCTCTCCTAGAGGTAAGCGACTTTCTGGGAATTCAGTCGAGCATCATCCTGTCTCCCCAAACCAATCTGTTTTTCAGGCAGAGGTCAGCTCCTAGGAGATACTATGAAAGTCAAATAAAACTTTGTTTTGAAATACAAGAATAGGTTTTGCAAAGTTATCACTCACCTGCTTCAAATCTTATATAAAAAGAACTAGTCAGATTGCTAACTTAAGAGTGGATAATTAGCAGCAGTCGATTGCTTCAGAACAGGAGGCAAAAAGAATGAAAAAATGTCATATGTTTGGCATTTCATGGGCTTTCTGCCAGTTCTCAGAGCAAACTTGTGGGTACAATGGCATAGTTCCCATTTTACAGATGAGGGAACTAAGGCTCAAAGTATTGATTTTCCCAACATCACATAGCCAATCAGTGGCAGACTTGAGACTGGAATTCAGGTCTGTGCCAACCCAAAGTCAATGATGCCTTTTGACCTGTGGCTCCATCCTGTCTTCTAGCACAATTCTGAAGATGGGTGAAGTGTGAATCCTTCACTTTAAATGCATCCAAAACAAAGTAGGCTTTGATATTTAAGACTTCTAAGTGCTAGAAATATTGAGTTGCCCTTTTTTAAAAATGAAAGAATGAGACAGAGGGCCGAAAACCAGGACTACAGGCTTTATTAAAGGAGAAGGACTCTGCTGGGCTGCCCCACAAGGGGAGAAGAGCAACACACAGAGGTGAACACGCCTTTTAGGAATCAAAAGCTTAGAGTATTTGGCAGGTGCTGATTGGTTGGTCAATGTATAGTCCATATAAGGGCCTGGTTAGGTGCTCAGAATGTCCAGGCCACAGGTGCAGGTTACGTCATACTCAATCCATCAGTTGGGGGAAATGAGGATCTATCATTCCAGGCTTTTGGTAATAATTAAAAAATTGAGAGTCCAGGCAAGGTCAGGGGGTGAAGGTCCGTCTTCCGTAGCTACTTCCTGCTGAGCGAAGGGGCGTTGTCAGGGGCGTCTACCCAGAATCTCAAAGATTCTGGTGACATAGGTGTGTCTCTAGGTTCTGAATTCAAGGCCAGATAGATCTCTCCCACCTTCTGCTTAGCAAACGCCTGCATTCTATTCTGCAAAAAAAAAACTAGTGAAGAAGCACATGAGACAGAGGCCAAAGAGCAAAATTAAAAGAATAAATACCAGTGGCCTAATGGAGGAGTCATGAGGTAAGTGAGCGAAAAACAGGTAAGTGTTTTCTGTGCTGGATGAGGGGTGCAGCAGCATAATTTCCCCAAGAGGCTGGTTGGTGAAGTCTTGAGAGCGATCCTGTTGAGTCACTTAGGAGGTAATAGCTGGTCCTGAGGCTGCCACCGTGTCACTTGTCTGGTTTTGCTGCTTTTCTGGGCCTAGAGCTGAAATACAACTGAGACCTAG
>JAAGEH010000125.1:8217543-8231088 GCA_011751065.1 Lasiurus cinereus
CAGATTAGGGGTCTCAATTGCCCCAATAGTAATATGAAAGGGAAGAATAGGTTACCCTGGGGGTAAGATTCTTGTTTTCCCAGTTTTGCCCTTGGTGGGCATCCACAGGTTTCTTGTAGGTCCTGAGACAGGGTTTCAAAGAATGGGTAGAGCAGTGGTTAGGCTCCCTATGGCAGTTTCAACCCCTGCTGTGATGCCGAGGGTTAGGAGGAGAGGGATTATCTGGGCTCCTCTTTTGTGTCAGATATGATGGGTTACGGGGATAGGTAAAGACTGATCATTGGGGCTACATCTACATTGGGTGAAAGACGAGAATACAGGTTCCTGTCCAGCTGATGGGGAGACAGATGTATGTTTTCCCCACAGAAGAAGAAAAATCCCTGATCATGGAGACAGGCTGATAGGTATAAGGAGAAGAGATGGACTAAAAAAGGGTATGAGATTCCTTTTTCTAATTCCACACTCCAAGCTGAAAGGGTAGCTGCCATGGCGATACCAATAAGGGGTGGCAGATGAGTGATTGAGATTGTATTGCAGTGAAAGTGGGAGGGAAAGGGAAGGAAGGGAGCAGTGGAAGATGAGGCTGGAGAAAAGGCAGCGGGAGGAGGGCATATGCCCCACAGCCTGTTTCCAGGCCTCCAGCGCTTGGATTTTAAAACTGCCACTTTTTTCCTAGAGAGAATGATCAAGGAAGTAGTTCTTTGGGAAGGGTGGAGTGGGGGAGGGTGAGAAGGAGCTGAGGTTGGAGCATTAAAGGGGTGACAATGTTGGCCTTTGGGATCTAAAGGCTCGGTGAGGGGTCCCTTTGCCATGTCACATAGAGAAGCTTTGCAAGAAAACTAAAGTTGTGAACCTTGAGGCGAGAGTACCCAGTGAGCCTGAGAAAGAAGAACATTTCTTATTCAGAGGAGAGGACAGTCATAGAGGAATGGCTCGGCCTTGTGGGTCGAGAGAGTGAAATGGAGGCAGGTGACAGTGGTTTGGGACAACTGGGCTTTATGAGGGGATGCATGGTAGCCCTGGCCGGGCACGAGGTAGAATGGAAAAAGAGCGAATGTGGGAATTTAGTAAGGTGCAGTGTAGACGTGAGGTGGCCAATGGCTGTTAGATTAATCCTTCAACTCCCATAATAGAGACTGAGGGGTGAACAAAGGTCCCAGTGAATTCTGAGGAGGGGCAGAATAAGTGGCTCTAGTGTGTTGATTTAAAGGAGATCGGCTTACCTGCCAGCACAGTCGTTACCTGAGGCTCATCCTGGTGATGTAAGTCTGTGGGGCCCTGGCAGGGCCTGGGCAGTTTTTGGTGGCCAGTCCCAGGCGGTCTGAGAGCTCCAAACCAGATCCAGAGGGTGGCCATGCTGGACTGGCTGAGGCCAGACCCGGAGGAGCCAACTACAGTCTGATTTCCAGTGGCCTTCCCTTCCGCACCTTGGGCAGGGCCCAGGCGGGGGTCTCGGGTTTGAACAGGACTTGGTCCAGTGTCCTTCTGTGCTGCATTTGAAGCATGGGCCCAGAGGAGGCTTAGCCCCTGACTTACCCGCAGTTGGAGGACTGGCACTTCGCTTAGGGTTTGAAAGCTGTGGCTAGGAGCTGGAAGGCCTCCTACTGGGCCTCAGCCTTGGCCTGATCTCGCCTTTGATTTTGGATTTGGGTCTCCTTGTCTCCATTATTAAAGACCTTAAAGGTCAGGTTAACGAAGTCTTTGAGGCGTTTGTGGACCTGTATCTGTTTTTTGAAGTTTGTGGTGTATGTCGGGGAGTAAAGGTGGTCAGGTCAGTGGAAAAATAAACCTGGGATGCCTCTCAATCTGTGAGGCTGGACATAGAGAATGGAACGTGGACTCAGACTATGCCCTCAGGTCCTGCTGCCCCCCTCAGGGATAGAATGGATGTGGGAATAGAAGAAGCTGTTGCGGGAGGCAGTCTTTGGGTGGCCTGAGAATGAGTGTAAGATGGGAGAGGCTGTTTTGGAGATCACATTCTCAGGATTTGGGCTCCCAGGGATTAGGGGGAGGGCGGCTGCTGGTTAAGAGGGTCTGAAGAGAAAGAGCCTAGCATTTTTCAGTTTGAGAAAGATCAGAAAGTGAGAAGGGAATGGCTACCCAGATGATGCCCTCCACCCCCGCGACCTCGCACAAGAGGAACTAGCCGGCTGCCTTTGAATTCGGTTGCTGGCGGTCATGGGGGCGAAGATTCCGGGGAGAGTGTGCAGGTGCAGGGGAAGGCTGGCGGTTAGAGTTCTCAGAGGTAGAGCGAGGGTTGTGGGTTCTGCAGCAGGATTGTAAGAGGTGGTGGGAGCAGGCGAGGTGGAGATGAGTGATGGGCTGAATTGAAAGAGTCAGAAGACAAAGGGGCTGAGGACCGATCTGAGAGGGCAAAGAGGACTTGGAGAGGAGGATCTGATGGGTGGAACATGAGTAAAGCAGGGTGGTGGGGGGGGTGGAGAGTGGAGGGGGGGGGGGAAGGGAGGCGGGATCCTGTTCATAGGCATCTCTCAGGCCTCCCTGTCTGTTGGCAAAAATTATCTAGGTCTTGGAGGACATTGGAATTGAAAGTGCTGTTTTCAGGCCACAGGGAGACATTGTCGAGTTTATATTGTGGGCAGGTAGAGCTTCTTTGGTTTGATGTAGCCAGAAAGACCAAAGGGTGTGTAGAGGGGGTTTGGACTGAGAGGTCTCCATAACCGGAGGGAAGGACCATGGGAAGTTGGGGCGGGAACAAGAAGCGTCCTCCTTTTCCCTCAGCCAACCTGTAGAGAGAGACAAGAAAAGGTTCCAAGGTCGTCACCCCAAGACCTTTCCCGTGGAGTAGAGCAGTTTCTCAGCCAGGTGCCTGGGCTTTCGTAGAACGTGTAGCCGAGTAGATGGGAAACTCTGAGGCCCTTCCAGGCCAAGGGAACAATGCAGGACCCGGGGTGGAGCGGGGGAGAGGGAGTCCTGGAAGCCTATGGGTGAGAAAGTGGTGAGATCCCCAAGTGTCCTGGTGTGGCAGGGTTTGAGAGGTGTCCAGAGCAGGCCAATCACCTCAGAATCATGCCACCGTGCAGAGCCAGAGCAGGAGTCAGAAGCTCGGGCTAGGTTCGAGGATCATCCATGCTCCCATGCACCTCTCCCGGGTTTCAGCACCAAATGAAAGAATAAGACAGAGGCCGAAAAACCAGGAGTACAGGCTTTATTAGAGGAGGACTCTGCCGGGCCGCAAGGGGAGAACAGGCACACATGCAGAGGTGAACACGCCTTTTGAGGGGAGGAATGGGAAGGGATGGGGCTTAGGGTACTCGGCACGCGCTGATGGGTGGTTTCATATAAGGCACATGATTAGGTACTTAGGAATCGAGGGCTTAGGGTATTTGGCAGGTGCTGATTGGTGGTTCAGTGTATAGTCCATATAAGGTGCCTGGTTAGGTGCTCAGGAATGTCCAGGCCACAGGTGCAGGTTACATCATACTATGCCCACCAGTTGGGGGAAGGGAGGATCTATCTATCTATCTAGCTATATATGTGTGTATGTATATATATACATATATATACTTTTTAACCACTAAAAACAACTTAGAACTGAGTCTAAAAATCATATGGTTTGTACTGAATTTTACAGCTGAATTCTTTAAGATAGAAGTTTCAGAAAGAATATAGAAACAACAAAAGGAACAAATGGCAATGTCCTATAAAAGATACTTAGAAATTTATTTTTTTTCTATAAAAAATACAAAGAATAAAAATTTCATGATTTTTTCCAAGGCATCAAATATTTCTTAACATTATTTTGCTCCTAAAGAACACTTGAAATTGGCAGTAATTTAAAATCTTAAACTAGGAAAAATTATACAGACCAAATCCCAAAGATTTTGTATATACAGTAAAACCTTAATATAAAGGACTAATTTAGACAAGGGAGTGTCCATTAAAGCTGAAATCCCATTATATAATAAAGTAGGTTTCCCGAATGCATATATTAAAAAATTGACAAATTAGTTTACCTGTTTTCTATTATGTAGACAAGTTTAATTAAAATTAAGTATATATGAAAAATTTAATTTCACTGAAGTTTTCTACATGTATTACTGTAATTTTAAATTTATACTGAATAGATCTAATAAATGTGTACATTCAGCAGTCTCCACGAGTAAACAAATGCACACAGATGGGATGTGGTTTAGTGTATGTCGGAACTTCGGCGTTAAAACTGCTGCAGAAAGTGACACCATGCGACAACAAAACTAATTACTGCTCCATGCGATGTGATCACATGTTCATCATTCACCAAACATTGTTTACAGGCAGTGATGCTTGGATTTAAATATATAGATTATAGTTGTAGATATGTAATGTCATCAAAATTTGTGTTTTTTCTAGCATAAGGCCTATTCACTAAAATTTATTAAAAATAACCATGAATAACAAAATAATAACCTATTAATTGTAAGCAATTCTTGGTTAAAAGCAGTTTTTAATTTCACATGACATACAGACTGGAAATTTTGTCCATTAAATACTTATCTCCATTAAATCAAGGGTTTACTGTATTGTATTTTCCAAAAGCATCCTTTGAGGATTTAGAGCAGGGATGGGAAACTTTTTTTCTGCCAAGAGCCATTTGAATATTTGTAACATCACTTGCAGGCCACACAAAATTATCAACTTAAAAATTAGCCTGCTATATTTGGTCAAACATTTAATTAAGTCACCCCTAATGCCTTGGCAAGGCCAGACCAAATGATTTCTCAGGCCTTATATGGCCTGTGGGCCGGACATCTTCCACCCGATTTAGAGATTCAGTGAAACTGGAGTGAACTATGTATTTCAGACCTTAAACCCAGATAAATCACCTATGGGGCCAGCTGTCTTTACCATGAAGAATCTGTAACAGATATACCAGGACTACAGGAGAGATTATTAGATCACTATTTTCAGAAGTTCTGACCCCTTTTCAACTACCAGATAGTTATTTGCTAAAGCAACCACTCGCAGCAAGGTAGAACAATTTCCAAGTAGTAAAAGATAAAGTAAAAGCTATACAAATAATTTTTTAGGACATCAAGGTTACATTCTTTGTCTTTCAAAGGGTGTGAGAGTAGTTGGGAAATAAGTTGATTAAGTTTGAGTAGATTTTATTTTGGAGGAGCAAAGTGGCAGACACTCAACATATAAAACAAATAGCAGAAGCAGCCATGGAGGCCCAGCCACTGTATCAGAAGTCCTCCGTGATGAAAGGAATGAGGCCGGCAAGAGCACTCACATCTATAGCAAGCCTGAGGCCTCCAAGCTTGATTGTGATGGGGTCATATGAAGGAGCGCAGGATACTAAAGCTTCCAACCTTTCCTTTAATAGTTGACTAAAAACACAACTCTTCAAGTACACAGGCAGTGTCTGATGCCATAGGATAAAAGGAAACGCTTTGCCTTCTAGATATTCCCCAACTCCTCCCAGAGGGGAGACAAATCATTTTGTAACACTTACTTCAAAAGCATCTTAAAGCTTCCCAGTGATCCAGAATACTGACAACGGTATTTTTTTTTTTTAAACCAGGTAAGTCACAGCCCCATTTAACACCTTTCTGTGCTCTGAACCTCAACTAACAGGTTAAAGGGTGTCTTTATGTAACAGTCTGAAATGTTAGTCATTCAGGAGGTTTTCTGTTTTGCTTTTCAAATTTAATTTTTAACAACTCCCACGGGGTAGGAGAGTACACATGAAGTGAAGCAATAAAAACTCAGAGCCTTTGGAGATACTAAACACTAAGAAGATTCTGTCAAACCATAAAAAGTGTCCAATTTCCCTCAGGACATAGCCAGATTTGCTTTTTTGAAGTATCAAATCTAGTTCTAGCCACAAACTGGGTTTATAGTGACTCTGCTTTGCAGGGTATGTATGGGCTTCATCTGTCTTGGCAATACAGCACCCATTAGACAAAGGTGGCCCTTTAGTATCAAGGGAGTGGCTGGTGGTGGGGCAGAACCTGGACTCCTCTCCAAGGAGCAGAGGCAGCAGGGGGTAAGGCAGCAGGTCTCTGAGTGTCACCTTGATATCTGAAGACACCGGCTAGATGAAGCATACCAACCAGCCACACACAGTCCCAAGAGAAGGGTTACAAGCGGGAGAACACTTGTCATGCTGCAAGATAGGACCTGCCTTCTGCCCATCAAAGCTGCTCGCTGACAAGAAAGGGGTGGAGACCAGATGAACACCAAACCCGATGTAAGTGCCCGCTGCCAAGTCTGGCCCCTTGAAGAGTGAAGCAGGTGCAGAACCTAAAACCAGTGTGGATTCGTGCTCTGGTATGGAGCAGGGTTAGAGGAGGGGCCAGGGGAGACCTGCATCCTGAAACTCAAATGGGTGCCAGGGCCTGTTTCACTCCAGCTTTTTGGCTGGCACCCGTGTCCGAGCAATGATAATGGGCACCAGGGCCAGACAGGCGATGAAGAGGGCCCACAGGGGCCGGTAGAAGAGCCAGCCAGCAGCCACGGTCAGCAGGGTCAGTGAGGTGGCCACACAGAAGGCAAAGGCCTTCAGGCCAATGTCGACCAGGTCTCGGAAGACAGGAAACCAGTCCACTGTGGGGAAAAGAAAGGCAGTGAGGTTTCTGAGGACACCATGTTCTACATCTCAAAGTCAGCGATGGTCCCTATCTCTAGATAAGGATGAGCCCTTCATGCCAGGTGAGGAAGAGGAGGAGAGAGTCATTGGTGGAAGGCAACCTCCTAGTGAGGGCTGAAAGATTCAAAAGAGGACCCCTCGCTCCTGAGCTGCGTGGTTGGGCACAGACTGAGCCACCCGCTGCACACTGCTCCAGGTAGAAGGCAGGTACAAGTGCTTTGTGAACTTTAAACTGCATGTTGAAATCAATATAAAGCCAATATAGACATATAGCCCTGAGGGATGTGCTCAGTGGTTAGAGTATCTGCCACCCCTCACACACACACCAAGGGGTCACAAGTTTGATTCCTGGTCAAGGGATGTACTTGGGTTGCAGGTTCAATGCCACATGCAAGAGGCAAACAATGTTTCTCTTTCACATCAATGTTTCTCTCTCTCTCCCCTTCCTATGCCCCTTTCCACTCTCTAAAAATCAATGGAAAAAGTATCTGGGTGAGATTAACAACAAAAAGACATTCAACTATAACTGGCAAATACCATTGGTTGTACACTCACAAAGGAGACTGGGCAGACTTTTTTGTGGGTGCCTATTTTGGCCCCTTAGCCACTCCTGGAGGTGTTTGTTCATTCAGGCAGCAGATTGTTACCAATTATCTACATGCCCAGCTCTGCATGGACTGAGGGAAACAAAAATTAGCCTCAGCTGGCCCCTGCCTCAAGGATCTCACAGGCCCAGTATGAAGTCTAGGATCCAGCTAAATCCACTTGGAACTACCCTGGCCGTGGCCTGTCCAGTATCCCATGGCTGCTATCCACTGGGGGAATCTCCACTGAGTTCCCAGGAGGCCCAGTGGTCTGGTGCCCCTGGTTTGCAGAGGAAGCCCTGGTGCCCTGCCTTGACTACAGGATCCTGCAGGCCACCTCACGACTCATCTTTATCTACTCTCAGGTAGCACCCCTATTTGGCCCTCATAAGAAGTAGAGTTCACGTTGTATACTGTTAACCATGTGTCAGCTCTATCTGTACCATCTCTTCTAACCCACAGGCCTGACTGCTGTAAGGCTGGTATTTCTTTTTTTCCTTTCTTTTTTTAAAAATATATTTTATTGATTTTTTTACAGAGAGGAAGGGAGAAGGATAGAGAGTCAGAAACATCTATGAGAGAGAGAGAGACATTGATAATCTGCCTCTTGCACGCCCCCTACTGGGGATGTGTCTGCAACCAAGGTACATGCCCTTGACCGGAATCGAACCTGGGACCTTTCAGTCCACAGGCCGATGCTCTATCCACTGAGCCAAACTGGTTTTGGCTGGTATTTTTCTTGTGTATTGTTTTTAATCCTAATCCAAGGATATGTTTTTTATTGATTTGAGAGAACATCAATGTAAGAGAGAAACATGGTTCAGTTGCCTCCCATACGTGCCCCAACCAGCGATCAACCCCATAACTAAATTATGTGCCCTGACTGGGAATCCAACCCCCAACCTTTGGGTGTGCAGGACAAAATTCCAACCAACTGAGCCACCCAGCCAATGTAAGGCTGGTGCTATTCATCACCTCATTTTACCCACAAGGTCACAAGGTCCAGGGAGTTTAACTTGCTGTAAGTCTTACAGCTAGAAAGTGCCAGAGCCAGGACTTAAATTTGAGACTGTCTGAGCCCAGAGCCTTAGCTCTAAGCCATGGCTCTGAGCCTTGAAAGGACAGGGACCTTGTCTGTCCTATTTAATGTGTGGACTCTTGGGCTCAGAGCAATGTCTTGCAAACTCCAGGTGTAATTCTTACTGAACGAATGCTTTTGTGTTGCAGGCTCCTGAATCACTCGCCCTGCACTTTGGATCTCTCCAGGCTCTGAAGTCTGATCTGAATCTGAAATGTCAGCATTTCAGATATGGAGAGAATCAGAGGAGCACAGGCAGTCAAGAGATTCAAAGAAGGGCCCTCCAACCTTCTCATTCTGAAGATGGAGCAACAGAGTCTCTGAGAGGAAAAAAGGCCTGTCCAGGTCACCCCACCAAAATGGACTTAGTGCAGAGGGAAAAGATGGAGGGTTCTGTTCAAATGCAGATCTCTCCTGAATGGAGCTCAGTAGCTGTCCAAATGGCCCAGTCTGATTCAGGGCTGAGTACCTTTCTGAGCACAAATCATCTATCCAAAGAAAACCTTGGAGAAGTATCCTTCCCTTCCCTGTACCTCAGTTTTCCCATCTGTAAAATGAGGAGGTGGCCCTCTCTGCTCTGACAGTCTGGGGTATATGCAGCCAGATCTCTCCAAACTGGAATGGGTAAGTGGGGGAAAGGTTTCTGTTGGGGCTCAGAGAAAGCTGAATCATCTGATTGGACAGACTCACTGGGGTAAAGGCTCAGATGGAAAGTCCTCTGAAGTCCCATCCTCCCATTCCTCTGATTGCAACAGTCCAGTCCCGCCCTTACTCAATCAGTTGGGCACTCAGTCCTGAACCAGGCTGCGTCACTTAGGCAACTCCTGGGCACACTGGTGCCAACCTCAGGCTATGGGAGCAGCCCAACAAACTCTCCTTTGTGCCCCAGAATTGTTGGCTATCCCAAATCTAGCCCAGAAATATAACAATTTTTTAGTGTTTCCTATTTGCTAAATCCTATCTAATAAAGAGGGAATATGCTAATTGACCATCCATCACAAAGATGGCTGCACCCACAGCTGAGGCCAAGTTCCCATAAGGAGCCTTAACGAGCAATCAGCAGGATCCTAAGGCTAATGCCCTCCCTCCCCCCATGGAGCTTGACAGGGGACCTCAGGCTGCTTCCCCACTCCAATGCCAGGCTGGTGGACCTCAGACCACAGCCCCCTGCCTGGCTGGGCTTGACAGGGGACCTCAGGCCATGCCCCCCACCCAGCGGGGCTTGACGGGGGACCTCAAGGTGCATCTCCAATGCTGGGTCGGGGGAACTCAGGCCATGCCCCCCTGCCTGGCTGGGCTTGAGAGGAAACCTGAGGCTGCGTCTCCCTCCTGGTGCTGGGCCAGGGGATCTGAGGCTACAACCCCCCAACCCCCCCTCCTCGCCCCCGCCTGGCAGAGCTTTACAGGATACCTCAGACCATGCCTCCTACCCAGCGGAGCTTGACAGGAGATCTCAGGCCATGTCCCCCACCTGGCAAGGCTTGATGGAGGACCTCAAGGAAAACCCCTACCCCAGTCTGGGCTGTGGGACCTAGCCCAAGCCCCCTATCCTGGCACCAGGCCAGGGAACCTGAGGCTATGCCCCCTTCCTGGGAGGGCTTGACAAGGGTGGGACTGGCTGGGTCTGGATCTAGCCCAATGGGGGGTGCCAGCCAGGTCTGGGTCTCACTCAATTTTGAGGTGCATATGGGTGGGTGGGGACTTGACTCTGGGTCCTATGGTGAGCCCTCGACTCTAACAGGAGGAAGGTTTTCATATACATTTTACTAATTTTCTTTTATCTCTGACACTTCTATTTAGAGAAAGGGCAAACAGAAATATTAAATTATTTTCTCTAATTAATCCCCTTTGATGTGCATGAATTTTGTGCACCAGATCACTAGTATTTCATAAAACTACAAAGAAGGTGTGAGATAACTGCAGCTAACACAGGAAAAGGCCCAAGGTCCAGACTCTGACATAAGATTTCAAGTCTCTGCAAAGGCTGGCCCTTCATCCCAAAGCTATGGAGTACGTACTCAGAGATGGCCAAATGCCCGCTCCCTGCCCAAGTTGCATACCATCAGGCCAGAAAAGCTGACAGATGGTGTGAGAAGCATGGAGGAAGCATAGGGGGCTACAGGAGGGCGAGCAAGATTCCCACCCCAGTCTCTCCCACCTACCCAGGGTATAGAGGATCCGTGTCATGAGGTTAAGGCCCATAAACATGGCCATCCAGCCAGCAGCTCGCAGGCCCCATGTCTTCATGGAGTTGCTCTTCTGTTCTCTAAGAAACACCTCCTGTAGGACAAAGCAGCAGAGCAGATGGCTGAGGGCGCCATAACAAAGCAGGAGACATTGGCCATTTCTGAACAGACCAGAGGAAGGTAAGGATGCATCTCCCTCCCAGGTCTAAGTGTCTCCCCAACTTAGCACAGCAGAGCAAGGTGTGCACACACATCTTTATGGAAGGTATGGGCCCTCAGGTCACAGGACACCTCCTTCAAGAGTCCTCAGCCCGCCAACTCATCTGGAATAAATTTGACCCTCCCTTATACTACAGCAGTACCTTTCTGGGGCTGTTTATCCACAACCATGACGAGGGAAGGTTTTGAATGTGCCTGCAGGCACTATGGGAAATGCTTCAGGTATGGTATCTGACTTCATCTCAAACACTGCTCATGGCATCTGGGACCTCTCTGGTTCCCTTCCTCAGTCTGCCGGGCCATTCCTTCCCCCTTACCATCCTCTAAATGCTGAAATTCTCTGGCTGCTTCAGTCCACACTCTCTCTCTCCCCCATCGCTCCCACAGCCTATGTGACATCTCCACTGCATGTCTTGGCACATCTGACACTGACACTGGAGTTTCCACCCCAACCTGTTCTCTGTTGTCTCCATCTCAGCAAATGGTACCACCCACCCACCTGCATAAGCCAAAACCTGGGTGTCAAACTTGGCTTGTTCCTCCCCTCACCACCTCTCATCCTGGCCATCAGCAAGTCCTGTCAACACGGGGTCCACATTTTCTCAAATCCTCTCTCACCACCGTCAACCCCTCTCACCAGGGCCCCTTCAGTAGCCTCCTCCCCACGGGCCTCCCTGCTTCTGCCACCGCCAACACCTTCTCCATGCAGCCCACTGCATCTCAGCCCCACTGAGGCACAGGTCAAACCTCCTCCTGCCTTGGGGCCTTTGCACATGCGATTACTCTGCTGAGAGCATGTTTGTCCAGTTATGCCTGGCCAGCTCCTACACATTCTTCTAGACTTGGATGAAATGCCATTTCTTCAGAGAGCCTACCTAGTCATTATCTATAATAATATTATGATAGTTAACACTTACTGCTTACTATTTATCAGTCACTGGGTGCTTTACAAGTATTTCTTAATCCTCAGAATAACTTGAAGAGGTAGGCACAGTTATATCCATTTTACAGAAGAGGAAACTGAGGATCTGAGAGGGTAAGTGACATGCCAGAGTCTCACCCAAGCAGTTAACTAAGCTCTGAGCTTGAGGGCATGTCTGTTTTGTCCCTATGTCCCTGGTACTCAATAAAATGGATCATCTTCACAACAACCAAATATAGGAATCATTGAACTAATCTTTTTATTTAATTTCCATTTTACAGAGGGGACCACAGGCTGAGAGAATAATCAACTGGCTCAAAGTCCCGTAGCCAGCGGAAGGCAGAGCAGGATTGAGATGGGGCCATCTCCAGTGCCCAAGCTTGTCCACACTGCACTCTCCTGTCCCCAGACTAAAAGCTAGACAGCCTGACTCCCAGGGTTTCTTTCTAAGGGCCCAGGATGCCTCCTTGGCTCAGAACCTTCTCTCTTTGCTTAAAAGACCCCAGACCTTGTGCTGGAGGCCCAGGGTGATTAGGAAGCTCCTGCCCATCTCCACTGTCACTGTCTTTCCTCCTGGGAAGTTATCTAAGCCAGGAGCCTACCACTCTTCTGGGGGCAGCTCGCACCCACCTGTGCCTGCAAGGAGGATGGGAGCCTGGGGACAGGGCTGGCGCTCTGGGAGAGAGGGAAAGGCCTGGACAGGGCTTCTTCCTAATATTAGAAACTCCCCAGAGGGCCCTGAGAGTTGCTGGAGGAAAGGGTGACTCATGCCATGTCAGGCTGGGAGGTGGCAGCTCCACCCTGAGGTTGGTAACTGGGCTCCTGAGCTGCAGCCCAACCAGACCCTAGTCCTGGCTAGAGAAGGCTGAGCCCGTGCAACACCCCACAGCTGGGTGCTAAAGTGAGAGGGATGACAGTTGAGGGCCTAAGCTGACACCTGCCCACTACCCTTTTCAAGGCCTTCTGGATGCAAAGCCCAGCAATCCTATTCAGAGCAAGCACTGAATGTGCACAGTGATACACTACGTTCAACAATGGAAAAGCTGTATCCTTCTGTTAAAGAGAAGGATTTCCTGCCTAGAGAAGAGTGACTAACTGAACTAAGTGGTACATCTTTGTACCCCTTCTCCTGGGGACTTGAGAAGCATGACCCTCTTCCTTCTACAGAGGGAAAGGGGGCTGCCTGCCCTCACCTGGTCCTGAGACTCTGCAGCTCAAATCCCTTCCCTGACCACCTAATCCACCCCCTCACAAGGGGCCCTGCCTGCTCAGTAGTCTTCTTCCCCTGACCACTCTCTCTGGGTGCTGGTCATGCACACACTCCTGATGTTCCCCACAAGGTGAACTCTGACCTGCCTGGACTACTTTAAGCACTGACACTACCTGCGCCCCCCTCCCCCCTTCACTTGGCACTCAGCAGTAATGTTACTCAAAGAGGCCTTTCTAGACACTGTCAAAGCAGATTTCCCATCATGCCCGTTTATCTCCAAGCATCTGCCTCCCCTTCATGATACTTGGCGCAAAGTGCCCTTACTTGTTTTACTGATGAGTCACTCTCCCCCACGAGACTGGATGCCAGTGAAGGAGTCTGTTGTGCCCAATGTATCCCTGGCTATGACCTCTAGAAGTAGGTGCTTATTTAATAACCTTATTAAAAGTGGCAGGGAGGGAAACACCAGTCCCTCCATCACAGCAGCCACTCACCTCGGCTGAGAAGTCCCCATGGTGCAGGAGAAGCAAGGTGTCCCCCGACTTGGTAGAATATGGGACTAGCTGGTCACCCCGCTGCCGGGCAATCACAGTGACCTGGTCAGAGAATTTAGTGTTAGAGCTGAGACAGTGACCAGCCACCCGCTCCAGCACCCCTCTACACTGTGCCTACTAGGGAAGTGAGTGAGGAGACCGATGCCATCCCAGTTCTTTATATATATATATATATATATATATATATATATATATAT
>JAAGEH010000125.1:8231188-8294815 GCA_011751065.1 Lasiurus cinereus
ATCCCAGTTCTTAACCTTGGGGTCATGGATGGCTTCAGGGGACACAGACCTCTGAAACTGCTCAAAGGCATGCCTCACTGTGAATACGAGCATGGTTCCTAGAGGGAGGGTCCAAAGCCACATTCCCAATGCTGTCCCCCCTGTGTCCATGCCCAGGGAGACAGGGAAGCCCTGCCTTAGTCTGCCCTGGGGAAGTTAATTACCACATGAGCTGGACCCAGGTCAGGGTCATCGCTGCTCAGCCCGGCATAGGAGAAGGAAACTCGTATGTCTCCGACCTGGGAGGTGGAAGAAAGTGGGGTGAGTGAGGCCAGGAGCACTCAGCTTGGGCCTGGGTCCATGGCACAGTTGAGTCCCTACACTCCCCCTCTTTTCCCACCCCTACAGCTTTATCCAGGTGGTTTTATCCCTAGAACTCCCTCCCCTCCAATTGATTTGGCCAAGCACAGCTGTGGATTCCTCCAAACCGAATCAGTCTAAAGCGAGAACTTGACTGCTGTGTATATTCCTGGGAGATGGTACTTCTGGAGCCCTGATCTGTACTATCTGAACTATTCAAGCCCCTCTGTGCACCTCTGGGTACTTGGGGTTTTCACTGTGGTAGAAATAGTCTCCCCGGCGAATGATGTCCACGTGTGGGTCCTCCAGCTTGGACAGGCTCAGAGGCTTGAAGTTGTCAACTTTATCAATGAGGCCTGAGAGAAACAGGGTGTTTAGAGACGATGATAGGCAATTTGAAGCACCCCTGATCTGCAAACCCCTCAGCCTGACATCCTTCCCACCGCACCCTCACTCAGCCCTGCCCAGCTGCCCGCTCCGAGCTCATTCTCCTCAGGGCCTTCAGCGCACGGCCCCCACGCAGAGTGCGCTTCTCCAGTCCCCCGTCTTCCACAGCTGCCCCTTGCCAGCCCCACTGCAGTCTCCCTCTCCTCCAGGAAGCCTTTCCTGTCCCCTCTCCGTCCAGTCAGAGTGGCCACAGCTCCAGAATGGTCTTGGCTCTACACCCATTCTACCTTGGGTCTGGTTGCCCATGCCCAAGCCTGGCTCCCAAGCTGCATGGAGGCCACTGGAGGCCAGGGCTGGTGGGCACTAACTAGCTGAGCAACAGAGCAGATGGAAGCAGGCCAAGCCCTCGATCCCAGCTTCTCCTCCCTCCCCGTGGTTATTTGGTCCTCCGTGTCTTGTCTCCCACCTTCCTGGGTCAGGCTCGGGGACAGGGCCCCACGAGTTACTGTGGCCCGTGATACTGCCTTATCCCTTGAAATCCACTCTTTGGAATAACTTGGTAGGGAGGGCGATGAACCACACACTCCTTGGCACAGGGCTAGATGCTATGTGAGTCTCAGAGGTGGAGCCCTCAGGGAGAGCCTTGGCTCTCCTACTGGCTCTTGGCTTTGTCTGGTCAGAACAGGCACCAGCACCACAGCAGTGTCTGGCAGTCATTCTCTGGAATAATCCAGGTGTCAGAGAAACCTGCCCGAGGTGGGGGTGTTCTACACGAGTCCCTGCCTCCTAGAGATTTGCCTTCTCTCTGACCCCAGCCCAAAAGGTTCTGGGTGATCCCATGTCCAGGGCAGCAGAGCCACTTTAACCACCAAAGGGCTGAAGGCACCAGTGCCTAAATGGAAGCACAGAACCTCTGCACGCGATGGTTCACCCAAAGGGGCCAGAGGCTTACCTGCCGAGAGGAAAAACCTGCCAATCTGGACGAAGGGGGCTGTTGCCGTGAACGACTCCACGGCCATCGCACTGTGGGAGAGAGGGAGCCATCAGTGAAGCAGGACACCAGGTGGGAGTATCTGAGCTCCTTTGGGTTGTGCTGGGGAGGGTCCCTACCCAGGGGACTTCTGCAAGTCCAGACCAGCCAGGCACTGCAGACATCCATTCCACCCCCTGGATGATCTCAAGTCCCCCTTCCCTGGATGGAACATCCTCATCCTCTCCTGTTCCCAGAGCTCATACCCTCTTGCCTAGACCCCTACCAGCCTGTCCCACCCCCAGCCATCAGATGGAACTTCCGTGGACTTCACACCCTCATTGGCCCCAGCCCCAGGTAGTATCTAAGCTCACTGTGCACATTCACATCAGGCCTGCTCTACCCCATGTCCCTGAACTAACCTTCACCTGCCAAAATCCTACAAAGGCCCAGATCAAATGCCACTGCTCCTGAAAACCCTTCCTGACTGT
Source organism: Lasiurus cinereus (assembly GCA_011751065.1). Taxonomy (NCBI): domain Eukaryota; kingdom Metazoa; phylum Chordata; class Mammalia; order Chiroptera; family Vespertilionidae; genus Lasiurus; species Lasiurus cinereus. The sequence goes on from JAAGEH010000125.1 coordinate 8,233,376, forward strand.
CTTCCTACCCCATGGCTAACGGTTAACAAAGGTTTCCCTCGCACTACACATGCAAATCCCTTCGGGCACTCAGTCCAGGCCTTAAATTCATGAATTGTTTGAGGGTAACTTGTTTGGGGTCAGGGAAGTTGGGTCTCGCCTCTGATCCTGGTACCCAGAAGCTGTCCCACCTAGCACCCAGACTTGTGCCAGGGAGTGGGTGGTCATCCCACTTGTCCAACACTTCAATTAACTCATGAGGCAGAAGTAACTCAGTCCCATTACTCAGATGAGGAAGCCGAGGCTGCAGACATGCCAGTGGGGCCCAGACCTCACCTAGGGTTTTTGTGGCCAATCTCTCGGTCAAAGTTTCTGCTGTTGACGATCTCCGACCTCCATTCAGGGTCTGTTGTGGAAAGAGGGAACAACTCAGCCACCATGGTAGCAGTGGTCACATGTCCGAGGTCCACTTATCCAAGCCTGTGACCATTCTAGGGCTGAAGGGACAGCTCCTGGAGCCTCGCTGAATGGATGGGAGAGCAGGGCTCTGAGCACCAACACCCAGGGATCCCGACACCTGGTTCCGTGCCCTTCCCCACTTTAGGGAATGTGCCCAGCAGCTGCCCACAGGCCTGGGATGTTAACAAGCTACCCTGGAGAACAGGGGCCTATACTCACTGTAAGAGTACTTCCTCTCTGTTTTCACCTGCCCGTCCTCAGTGTAATCTCTGTGGGAAAAGCACAGCAGTTCCAGAGTCAGCCCGTCACTCCTGAGACATTCCCATTTCTAAGCATCTCCAGCTGAAGCAACTTGGGATTACCCAGTCAAACTGCCCAAATGGAACAGGCCTTGTCTGCACCAGCCCAGACAAGCTGCTCACTCCCTGGCAGACAGCCAGCTCCAGCCCCTGACCCAAGAAAAGTGCTTTCTCATCTGGAGCTGAAATCTGCCTCTGCCTGGCTCACACCAAGGGTCACAGTTCCTCTCTCTGGACTCAGAGATCAGGTTGTACCCTCTGGTCCAGGACAGCTGGACCCTCTGCAGGCGCCCTGCGCTAGGCTGAGCTTGAGCTGCTCCAGCTCATCCAGCCACCTCTCCACCCCTCAATTCATGATCCATTTGGCTCAGATGGGGCTGACCTCACCCATAGCTCCAGGTGACCCCCACTATGGTCAATGAGAGTCTCCCCTAAGACGTCTGTTAAAACTGATAGGATGTTGGCCTAGCAGGTTTGGCTCAGTGGATAAGAGCATCAGCCTGTGGACTACAGGGTCCCAGGTTCAATTCTGGCCAATGGCACATGCCCAAGTTATGGGCTCAATCCCCAGAGGGGGGTGTGCAGGAGACAGCCAATCAATGATTCTCTCTCATCATTGATGTTTCTATATCTCTCTCTCCCTTTCCCTTCCTCTCTGAAATAAATGTATTTTTTTTTTAAAAAAACCTGGTGGAATGTTGTCAGCTGGTGGTTAAATTGGTTGGAGTGGTGTCCCGTGCACTAAAAAAGTTGTGGGTTCAATTCCCAGTCAGGAAACATACTTAGGTTGAGGGTTCCATCCCTGCTCAGGGTGTGTATAGGAGGCAACCAAGTGATATTTCTCTCCCCTCCCCCCACCACCACTTTCTCTCTCTAAAAATCAATAAAAACAAATCCTCGGGTGAGGATTAAAAATAATATTTTTTTAAACTTATAGGATGTAAGCCAGGAGGCCACTTCTGTCCCCTCATGAGAGAGAAGGTGGAATTAACACATGGGAAAAAATTGTGACCTGAAACCAGTAATGCCTTAAACTCAGGCCATTCTGCATTGGATTGCTGCCACCTCCAAACAAAAGACAATTCACTAATAACTTTGGGATAATGTGACATTTCTCTGATAGAAGATTTCATACTTTAAATTTCAGACCTGTCAAAATGAAAGTCACCTGCATTTTATCCTAACCTCTGCACCTCTTCTAACCCCAGCTGATTTCACTCACTGGTACCGCACCTGGACTCCTCGGTTTCTACCCACTGGTACATCTCCACGTGCCGCCGCAGCTTCACAGCCGGAATGTGGACCCCATAGTTTGGATCAGACAAGAGCTTCAAAAAGAATCAAACAAACCAAAAATGAATACATAAAGAACAAAACACACACCAGTCCAGAATGCCTGGCTCAGGGGAAGCTGGACTAGAAAAGAAACAGATAAGAGGACCCGGATGGGACAGGACAGAGAACTCTACAGCTGCTTCGTGTAGGACAGTGGTTCTCAACCTTCCTAATGCTGCGACCCTTTAAGATAGTTCCTCATGTGGTGGTGACCCCCAACCATAAAATTATTTCCGTTGCTACTTCATAACTGTAATTTTGCTTCTGTTATGAACTGTAATGTAAATATCTGATATGCAGGATGTATTTTCATTGTTACAAATTGAACATAATTAAAGATAGGGATTAATCACAAAAACAATATGTAATTATATATTGTGAAATATTATTTCTAATTACAAATAAATGAAATTTTGTCTTGAATCGTGGTGTAGCATGGGCAACAGTCTTCATATAACAACAGTAAACTACATTGCTACATTTTGCTACACCGAGGAGCGGTCTGTTGGTTCCTAAGACCATGGGAAATAGGTGTTTTCCAATAATCTTAGGCGACCCCTGTGAAAGGGTCATTCGACCCCCACAGGGGTCGCGACCCACAGGTTGAGAACCACTGATGTAGGAGAATGGAGCGAAGCTGCCTTCCCCAAGTTCTAAACACCCAGTGCCTGTGACATGTGCCTCACAGCCCTGGAAAGGTCCAATAACCAGTGTACCTTCGTAGCCTTGCTCTAGACACACCTGCTAATCATAATCATTACAGCACCTATTTGTAAAGCTTATGCCACATGCCAGGCACTGTGCCAGGACATTAGCTACTTAATCCCACCAAATCTTCAAAACTAGCCCCCCAACTTGTTACAATTTTTCTCCCCAATTTACAGATGAAGATCTTGAGACTCAGAAATGATGGGTCCACACAGCTGCTGAGTGTGGGGTCAGTAATCACACCCCTGTGTGTCCATGCTTTCAAAATCCTCAACCGAACAATATCTAGTGATGTGCTGCACAACACCAGGGAGTCAGCAACCCTCGTGGAACGCACCTTGGATGTCCGCAGGGCCCCAATGATGTGCACCAGCCTCCCCTCGTTCTCCGGAGCCACACTGTGGATGCTGTCAGGGGACACCACAAGTGAGAGCCCCTCAGCCAGGGCGGTTGCTGTCTTCAACGCGCGGCCCTGTGAGCAAAGGGGAGTGAGCATTTCAACAGCTCAGGCGTAGCCTGACACAGCATCTCAGGGCAGCACGGGCCTCAGAGAGCACTGAGACTGACCTTCCCTTTCTTGCAGTTGGAAAACTGAGGTCTACCAAGTGTTGGGACTGAAACCCAGGTTCCTGCTTTCCCAGGCAGACCTCTTCCCATGGCCTCCATACTAGAACTAGCTGCCGTTTTGTCTGCCTTGTATCCTTTTCCCCATTTTCCTCTGCTTTCTCCTCCCCTTCGCTACTCAGTCCATGTGATTTACCTGAGTGTCAGTCCAAATCACATGACCCAGGCCTAGCCAATCAGAACATTTGTTCATTGGCCACAGGGACTGGTTCAGAGTGAACACTGAGACCCAAGCCAGGACTCAGAGATCTCCCTGCAACTGATGCTAAAATCACTTAAAAGGAGATGGTTCCTTTATTCTCTGGGGCTGCTAAGCTGACTGGATATTACCCTGGAATTCCTTTGCCACCACAAAGGAAGAGCCTGCCAAAAAAAAAAAAAAAAATCCACAACAGAGAAACACAGGCAGCAGATGAAGAAATGGAGATTCCTGGTGATCCAGCATAAATGCTTGGATGCAACCATGCCTAAAGCTGGTGCTGCTCCCAGTATATCAGGTGTGTTATCCACTCCCTTCTTGCTTATTTCGGTTGGGGTGGGATGTATGTGTCAAAACACAAAGAATTCTGGTGAGTTCCACATCCCCTTCTCTCTAGGGTAAAATCTAAGTCCTTATTACTAAATCCAGCCTCTGGATCACAGCCTTTGCTCCCTGATGCTATGGGACCCTCACTCTGCACAGACCCTGAGCAATTTACCTCATTGGTAAAAATTAAGTAGAAGGAGAGTAGGAAGGTCACGAGCCCCACAAACATCCCACCCGAGGTCTCGCTCAGCCGCTCCAGGAAGCCTGGCTGGGAATCAGTCGTAATTTTGACATGTTCTCTTCTATTACTTATATTAGAATACTGAAAAAAAAAGAATAAAATTTAGTTTTTAAAATAAAGTTTCATTATTTATAGTTCAGTTTTCATTTTAATATATATGTTACATAAATGTACAGTTTGATGGGTTTTGACAAATATATACCCCATTTGACCAACATCCTGGATAAGATACAGAACATGTCTATCACCCTAGAAAGTTTCTTTGGGCCCCTTTCTAGCCAACACTCCCCTCTCTCCACCTCCCAGAGTTAACTACTATTTGTTGGTAAGGTGGGTAGAGATATGACACCCCCAATTCACATTCTGAACAAATTCCCTATGAACAGGATGATGGAGACTTCCTCTACCCATCCTCCGTACCCATCCCTACACCTATCCTAACCTGAAGGGCACCCTCCCGAGCCTTCTTCCCTCCCTTCAAAGTCATCTTGCTGTTGGCTGCATAATGTGTGTGGAATACCTCTATGTATCCTCAGTGACACATACCCTTCTAGTCTCAGCACTCTGGGCTCAAAAGTAATGAGAGGTGGGAACAGAGGTCAACACACAGGCCCTGAAAATCAATCGCTGTGAAACCCTGGGTAAGTTGCTCTGCCTCTCTGATCCTGTTTGCTAGTTTATAAAATGGAGATGGTAAACAGGACCTGTGACAGGACAGTGGTTATACTGATTAAAAAATCTTGCCCTAACCGGTTTGGCTCAGTGGATAGAGCATCGGCCTGCGGACTGCAAGGTCCCAGGTTCGGTTCCAGTCAAGGGCGTGTACCTTGGTTGCAGGCACACCCCCAGTGGGAGGTGTGCAGGAGGTAGCTGACCAATGTTTCTCTCTCATTGGTGTTTCTAAATCTCTATCCCTCTCCCTTCCTCTCTGTAAAAAATCAATAAAAAAAAAATCTTGTCACCTCCCTGCTCCACCTCACCAGGGCTTGGTAGCTCCTCCCCTAAATACACATCAAGCTACAAAAAAATTCCACAGTTTTGGATGGTCCATCCTGGTGGGCAGAGACCATCTTGGGTATGTTGAGACCTGACTCTTGCTAAGGAATGTCGATGAATTTGGGCATCCTCTAGAAGCAATAAAGACTTGGCAATAGAGAATACCCAAATTCATCAACATTCCTTGGCAAGGGTCGGGTCCCAACATACGGTCTCTGCCCACCAAGATGGACCATCCTATCCTGTGAAAAAAATTTTTTCATTAAGTTCCTGCTTCACACCAAGAACTGTTGAAAGCATAGACTCCCTTAAACTTCCCAGTAACCCATCCCACTAGAGATTAAGGCCCCTCCACTACAGAGAGGAGGAAAGTGGATGTGCCCCCAGGTCTGCCTGACTCCAAAGCCTGCCATTTTCAGCACCTTCCCCTGGCATAACCTGCCAAGCTGGCTGTGAGACCTGGGCAAGTGCTTCCCCTCTGGGGAAAGTCCTAATCTGTAAAATATGGTGGTGGAGTATGGGGCACCTAGGAGTCCACCTTTGGGGGCAAGTGAGTGTCCTGACTGCCCTCTCCACTGGCAGACCCTGGTCTCATGGACCACCTCTGAGGCTTTCTAGATGTAGCATTCAAGGGCTCTAGGCCTCAAAGACAACTCTAATCTGGGGCAGAGTGGCTAGGGCTGTGAGTGACACAAACTCTGCCTCTCAGAGGGTGTGGGAGGTAGAGAGGATCCTTGGAGACAGAGCAGGGGCCTGGAAAGAGGGTGTAACAGGCCAGGAGAGAGTGGGTAGGACACTCCACCACAATGGGAGGGCCAGGGGGAGGGAGTGGCTGGGGCTGGCTGGATTCCCCAGCTGGCTCCAGAAGCACTCTCACCGAGGAAGGGAGTGGTGAGTCACTAGCCTCTCCCAGAAGCAGCACCCTGGAGGAAAGGGCCACTCGATTTGTTGAATGAATGTTGGACTTAAGTAAAATGGTTCTTGAGAAAAGCTGGCTGCGGGGAGAAGAGGCCAGCGGCCTTTGGAAAGGAATCTCCTTCAATCAGGACCTCTCTAACCAAACCCAGGAGGATGAGGGGCCTGACAGTAGGGAAATGTGCCCTCCTACCTACGGTCAGCCTAACTCCTCCGCTCCCAGCAAGACCTGTGCCCCTCTGCAGCATCACAGCCTCGGTTCACATACCCCGCTAGGGCGGGAGCTTACTGACAGCGCAGAAAGCCATGTCTGTGCCTGCTGGACAGCTCCGCCTGCGCGGCATCGGCTTCCCCACCCTTCCCGCGGACTGGCCCCCGCGGAGGTCACGTCCAGCTCCGCAAATCTGGGAACAAGGGCCCCGGCGGTAACTGGGATGAAGGAGGGGCTGCTGGGAGGTGCCGCGCGCAAACAGATCCCAGTGTCCGGGGCAACGCCTCCTGGGTCTCCCTCCCTCCAAAAGAGCGCCCAACGAATACGGACAAAAGGAGTCTGGAGAGGCTAGAAACGAATAGATGGATTAGCTGCCGGGAGGCACAGAAACAGCATGCAGAGGGAGCCAGCGGGGCGCACAGAGGAGGGTCAGTCGGAGAAGCAAAATGGACCCACGGGAGGAAAGAGGCCCCGTGACAGGGGAGCTTGGGTGTGGCCCGACAGACCAGGGGACACTCACATTCGCGGCCATCGCGGGGCCAGGCTCGCCGCCCCGGCTCGCTCTGCTCAGGGAGGAAAGGGGTTTACGGCCAGAGTGCGGAGGGCCTCTTGTCTGCCCGAGTTGCGAAAACGCGCGTGAAGCTCGGAACCCAAGGGGATGTACTACAATGTTACCGCCCTGTGATCTCCAGCCTCTCTGCTCATGCGCGCCGCAAGGACTTTTGGAAAACGGGGTCAGGTACTTTCTCCACAAAGTTGCAAAAAAAAAAAAAGCATTGTATGTCACTGATACGCCTGCGTATCGCAATGCTTTCTGGGACATGTAGTTCCTACTGCCCGGAGAGTGGCCGTGGGCGCGCGGCCTGCTGGATATTGTAGTCCCTGCTGAGGAGTTCCCCAGGCCGGGGCTGGAAAGGCGCGGAGGCAGGCGCGCGGCGGGCAGGCCTGGAGGGGGCGGGTTCACGTGGGCCTCGGAGCCTCCCGCCCTACTGGAGAAGAGGTCACGGCGTGAAGCCGCCGCTCCCGCTGCCGCCGCCGCCGCTACCTACCACCGCGAGGTCTGGGCGCTGGGCTGCAGCCATGGCCTACTGCCGGCAGGAAGGTACGGAGGGTGAACTGCCGAGGAGACCGGCCTGCGAAGGCCTGCCGGGGTCCGCTGCCTCCGCACGCTTGGGCACCCGGCGACCTCATTGCCGGTGCGGGCAACCCGAGGCTGTCCGGGGTATCCTCCTCGGGACCTTTGGAGCTGGCTGGGCGGAGGGGCTGCCACCCCCGTGTTGCAGATGAGAAAATCGAGACTGGGAGGAACGAAGTCTGTTCCAAGGTCACGCAGAGGCTCGAACCCGGACCTCAAGAGGCGCCGGCTCGCGGGCGAGTTTATAAACTAGACCCCGAGCGGGCAAGGGGAGTGCTGAGCACGTTTCCTCTGGCGTGCGATTGGGAATGTATTGTCACTCTTACTGTCGCTCTCACCACACACCACGTGTTAGCCTTTGCACGCGCCCTGTAACTGTCCTGGAAAGTCATTCGCGATCGGTGTGATTAGAGTGGGAGGAGTACCGGCAACAAGAACATTTTTTAAATATATTTTTATTGGTTTCAGAAAGGGAGGGAGAAGGGGTGAGAGAGAGAGAAACATCAGTGATGAGAGAGAATCATTGATCCTCTGCTTCCTGCACGCCCCTACCCCAGGGACCGAGCCCGCAACCTGGCATGTGCCCTTGAGCGGAATCAAACCCGGGACCCTCCAGTCCGCAGGCCGACACTCTCTCCACTGAACTATACGGCTAGGACCACAAGAACTTTTTTTTTTTTTAATCCCAACTACTTATCAGGCATTTTTTAAAGGAGCTTTATAGGGTTTATCATTGATCTCGAAGCGACCTTTGTAAGTCAGGCTCAGTTAAGACCGAGAGTGATTTGGCTAAAGCCACGTGATGGGTAGTAAGTTCCTGGAGCTGGGGTTTAAGCCCTAGCAGTCTGGTTCCAAACTGCACCCACCAAACTGGTGCCCAGTAGATTCCAGGGAGCCCCCTTCTGGGCAGACATCCCCCACACGCCATCCACACACAGACGCACACAAAGTTAGAGTTCAGAAGCCTCCAAGCTTGTTTCCAAACTTGTAAAATGAGAGGTTAAAAGAAGTTGGTCTTCATTCATTCAGCAGATATTCATGAAGAACCTTCTCCATCCCAGGTGATGGGGATGGTGGACAGACACCTTGAGAAGCTACAGAAAGAGTTGGAACGCACCCAGAAATCCTTTGGTGAATGAATACATAGTCCGGCTCCCTCAGTTTAATTTGGGGAATCTGGAGCCCAGAGAAGATGACCTACCCAAGGTCATAAATCAAGTTAGGGAAACAGTCTAAAATGTTAAGCCTTTTTTCTCACCCCACCTTGCTTCTAGATCCCTCCTCCTCTCCTGGGTCATAAGGCCATGGTAATCATTGATGTTGCTAATGAGTACCGTTTAAATAGACTAGTGCTTAATTGTGCTGTGGGTAAAAGTCCTCTGCCCTTGCCACTCGTTAAATAGTGGGTCTCTTGTTCTTAATTTTCTTTATCTGAATCTCTCATTTCAAGTAATTTTGAGCCTTCGGGTATGATGAGGCTGTGCAGATTAAAACCCCTTCTTGCCCTTGAGTATTTCTAGGAATCACACGTTATCTGGGAAGGAGAGGTAGGTTCCTTCTTCCACCAAAGCATTGATCCTTATCTTTTCTGAGTTCAAAGATCTCTCTTAGTTTAAGGATGAGAATTAAAAGCATTCTTTTTTCTTTCTTTTTTTCTTTTCTTTTAATATATTTTATTGATTTTTCACAGAGAGAAAGAAACATCGATGAGAGAGAAACATTGATCGGCTGCCTCCTGCACACCTCCTACTGGAGATATGCCCACAACCAAGGTACATGCCCTTGACCGGAATCGAACTTGGAACCTTTTAGTCTGCAGGCCGACGCTCTATCCACTGAGCCACACTGGTTTGGCTAAAAGCATTCTTATGTAGTTTTTATCTTATCCATACCCACTGTCCCTAAATCCCCAATTTTTTGTTTTTTTTCTGCCCACCAATTTTTTTTTTTTTTTAATGCTTCTCCTGGGACTTAGAAAAAGGATCATAAACTCCTTGCCCTGCCTGACTAGTTTGGCTCAGTGGATAGAGCGTCAGCCTGCAGACTGAGGGGGTCCCAGGTTGGATTCTGGTCAAGGGCATGTACCTTGGTTGCGGGCACATCCCCATCGGGGGATATGTAGGAGGCAGCTAATCAATGTTTCTAACTCTCTATCCTTCTCCCTTCCTCTCTATAAAAAAATCAATACAATATATTTAAAAAACAAACTCCTTGCCCTGTTAAGCCTTAAAAGCTAAGAATTTAGATGGGCTATATTTGTCATATTCCCAAGATCTAGTACATCGCCTGGCCTATAAATGGGTGCTCAAATGTTTATCGAATAAACTCATGCACATACCTGCACTCTGTTCTTATTGAATCACTTACCTGTGCAATTTTACTCCACCTCCCAGCCTTAGGTTAAAGGCCTTAGCTTGCATTCAAGGCATCCACAGCATGACTCAGCCTTGCTCCCTGGCCTTGGGCTGCCCATATTTGCCTGTTCCTTTCTTTAGTTTCCTCCTTTTCTAACATGAAGCCTGCCCGCTCCTGTTCAGCAGCAAGCAATTACCGAACCCCTGTGATATCCCATCTACTTCACGTTAGTAGTGAGCACAGGTGGCAAAATCTGCCTCCATGGCCTGGTAGACACTCCTGGATTGGATATGCTCAGAGATTCTGATGTAATGATCCAATGCATATCCGTGCTCCCCTTCCAGGAAAAGATGAGACCACCCACCCAATAGTGTTGTTAGGTGCTTAATGGTGATAATCTTTCTGTCTTCCTGTCCCTCTGCTGCATGTCCTAATCCAGAGTTCAGTTTCTCCACTTACCTCTTTCAATAAATATTTATTACCCACTATGTTCTGGGCACTATTCCAGGCTCTGGGGTACTGCAATGAATGGAAAAGACAAACCCTTGTCCCTAAGGAGCTGACATTTTACTGAGGGAGATGAGTGATAAATAAATATGTAACATGTTAGGGGAGGAAAAGTGCTTTGAGGAAAAATAAAGCAGGATAACAGATGCAGAATGGTCAGGGAAGGTGGCATCCTAGCAGGTGGTATGAAAACATGCAAGGGAAGTCTAGAGGAGAGAACAGCCTGTGCAGAGGTCCAGAGAGATGTGTGTGCTCCGCATAGTCAAGTAAATGCAAGAAGGTGCTGGAACGTGGGAGCAGGTAGTGGAAGATGAGGTCATGCCCTAACCAGTTTGGTTCAGTGGAACAAGTGTCGGCCTGCAGACGGAAAGGTCCCAGGTTTGATTCCGGCCAAGATCATCTACCTTGGTTGCGGGCACATCCCCAGTAGGAGGTGTACAAGAGGCAGCTGATTGATGTTTCTCTCTCATTGATGTTCCTAACTTTCCCTCTCCCTCTCTGTAAAAAAAAAAAAAATCAATGAAATATGTATACGTATTTTTAAGAAGATGAGGTCATGTCAGGGATGCAGATCTTTCTAGACATATTGGTACTTAAAGCTAGAACCAACCTCATTTAATGATGGAAGTGTGAGAGAAGACAGGAGTCAAGGGTGGCTTGTATAGAGTAAAACTCCAGAGTTAGTGTATCTTGGTATCCAGCTGCTCGACCAGCCCTGTTTTCAGCCCCCCTCTAAAGTCCTGCTTTCAGAGAGACCCCCAGGGCCTTGGATTCCAACCCTTCCTAGGGTCCTGGAGTGGAATTGATTTTCTTCTCTTTTTTTTTTGCCTTTTTTTAATTTTATTAAGTTTTTATACATATCTCCCCATTGCCCCCTCTTCCTCCCAGGCATACCCCAACCCCCCAGTGTCTATGTTCATTGTTTATGCTTATATGCATGCATACAAGTCCTTTGATTGATCTCTTATCTACCTCACCTAACTTTAATCTTCCTGCTGTAATTTCACAGTCTGTTTGAAGCTTTACTATCTCTGTATCTATCCTTTTGTTCATCAGTTTATAATGTTCTTTATTATCCCCCAATGAGTGCGATCATGTGATGCTTCTCTTTCATTGACTGGCTTATTTCACTAAGCATAAGGCTCTCCAGTTCCAACCAGGTTGTTGCAAATGGTAAGAATTCCTTCTTTTTAATGGCAGCATAGAATTCCATTGTGTAGATGTACCACAGTTTTCTGATCCACTCATCTGCTGACAGGCACCTAGGCTGTTTCCAAATTGTAGCTATTGTAAATTGTGCTGCTATGAACATAGGGGTGCATAAATCCTTTCTGATTGATGTTTGTGATTTCTTAGGATAAATTCCTAAGAGTGGGATTACAGGGTCAAATGGGAGATCCATTTTTGATTTTTGAGGAAACTCCATACTGTTCTCCATAGTGATTTTCTTCTAGTTAACTGCCTCTCCTTGTGAGCCTTGGATCTAGCCTCTCCATTTATTGCGCCAGACAGCATTCTGTCAGCTTGTCCACTCTAAAACTACTGACATCTCTTGCCTCTGATTGCCTCTTTCCTGGCCACTTTATCCTTGTCATTTGAGCAGGACTTCAGTTGAAAGCAGAAACTTGTTGCACTTTCTTTGTTTACCACGGTAGGTAGGTTGAGCTGGTGAGGGGCCTGTTTTTCTCAGTCCCCAAAGGAGGTGCCTGATTATCCCCACTAGTTGGCATTCTTGGGACTGGTTCTAAGTTGGCATGCGTAGGCTTGGCTCTTTCTTTCACAGTTAGGACTGTTAGGAGTAAAGAAGCATTGTCCTGGCATTCACTTTTAAACATTCCAGGAAGCGAAAGGCCTGGGAGTATGTATATTTCTTATTATAATTCACAGTATCACATCCATCCATCCAGTATAAGCTCTCTAAGAGGGATGTCCAAGAAGATGCTTGCGGGGACGCGGCCCTGAGGGAGGGACCTGGAACATTCTCGGTGGGACTGTGCTAGGCCTGGGACTCCCACACTGGCTGTGTATCACAACTACCTGTGAAGTCAGGGAGCAATGTGAACATGCCAGAGAGCTTGATTTAATTTTCTTTGGGTGAGGCCTGGCCTCTGGACCTCGTTATTGGTCTGGGTCTAGCTGAGGTCTTGGTAAACAAAACTGTCAGGGCTGAGCTGAGAAATTTGCTGTCAGCTTATTCTGCTTAGCATTCAGAATTTTTGCAGGTTATTTTTCAGTGTTTTGAAAAGGACAGGACCACCAGGGTCGTTAGTTAATGTACCCTGGCTGCTTGGCCCAGATCCTTTTCCAGGCCACGTGGGAAATACAGTCTTCTCTGGGATAAAATGGGAGGTGTGGAGGCAGAGACCAGCTCTGGGCATGGAAACTTCAGGTAGGCTGAGGTCCAGTGCCTGTGCACGCCGAGGGTCACCTAGTGGTACTACTATCCTGTGTGGAAAGGATGGGAAGCATCCAGCTGCCTTCTCTCCGCTCAACTGTCCTTTTCACTGGAAGTGTCGCTCTGCTTCTTGCTGTCACCTCAAGCCTCTTTCTTAAATGTGGCAGCCCAAGCATGCCCACACCCCCAAATAAAAGTATGAAATAGAGAAATGCCAGCAGCTCTCAGAGTGCCACATTTCTGCAGGCCTGGCCTCTGCTCCCACAGTAGCTAATTCACTCCAGGCCACTAACTAAGGCTTGTCCAAGGGCACATTTGGATGGTGCCTGGAGAAGTCTTAAATGCCAGGCATCTCCCATCCCCTCAATGAAGGTCCCATTATCCCAGATCTCCTGGGTCAGAGAGGGTAGTTAGGGCTATAGAATTTGTCTTTCCCTTCAGCAGGTGGGTACCAGTAGCTTAGAAAAAAAAACAACTTACTTATGCACTCAACAAACATTCATTGACTTAATTCTAAGCTTCTTGGTCAGGAATTGGGTCAGTAATTATTGTGCAGAACATTTATTCCTGCCCAGAGCACACACATCTCTCAGATAGAGTCCAAGTGATGCTGGGTACTCAGTGTCAAGCTGTCATTATTATTCTTATGTTTGTGTGTTTGGGGACAGTATTGGTGTGTGGAAAGGATCTCCATAGCGTGGCCTTTGGGAGTCGCAGGACTGGATTCAAATTCCAGTCCTATGTGAACAAATCACTTCTCATCTTAAAATGGGGCTCCTTCCTTAGCCTGTATTGCCCAGTGGAGAGAGCGTCAGCCTACAGACTGAAGGGTCCGGATATAATTCTGGTCAAGGGCACATGCGCAGGTTGTGGGCTCAATCCCCAATAGGAGGTGTGCAGGAGGCAGCCAATCAATGATTCTCCTGCATCATTGATATTTCTCTCCCCCTCTCCCTTCCTCTCTGAAATGAATAAAAAATATATTGTGTGTTTTTTAAATGGGCTCCTGCTGTCTCCTGTGAGGATAATGACAAGATGGCAGGAGCTAGCTGACATGCAAGACCAGAGGGGCCAGCCCTCTAGGGACTGCAGAGCCACCTGATGACCATGCAGCATGTGTGGCTCTAAGGAGAAGGTGCTCCCCACTCACTGTGGGGATATCGGAGAGATACCTGCTGTGTAGTTAGCTGATGGCCACAGGTTTTAGGAAAGTGAGATCAAGTCCAGCAGCTAAAAGGCGTAGAGGAGGGAGTCCAGTAGGTGAGGTCCCTGCCTTGCTGGTTGATTTTGAGTCACCACTCTGGGCTTTGCTTTTTATGCTATAAAATTGTAGCCATAAAACTTTATAGGTTCACGGGAAGGTGATTTGAAGTGAGCCATGGAATACACACCCATCCTGGTTCATTCAGTGCTGATTCCCTTTTCTGTGCTTTCCTTGAGGAGAACCTCATATAAAATACATTTGGCCCAGCCAATGTAGCTCTGCAGTTGAGCCTCCACCCAGAAAACAAGAGGCCGCTGGTTCGAGGTCAGGGCACATGCCCGGGGTGGGGGCTCAGTCCCCTGTGGGAGGTGTGCGACGAGGGCAGCTGATTGATGATGTTTCTCTCTCATCAATGTTTCTATCTCTTTATCCCCCTCTCCCTTTTTCTCTTTTTCTAAAAAATCAAACTTTTTTCTTTTTTTAAAAAAATGCATTTGGCTCCTACCAGTTTGCTTTCCTTGGAGGCTCAGGGCCCTCTGACATCCAGGTTCATGGGGCTAGGGGTTCTGGCCCTGACTAAGGTGTCTTCCTGATCTGGTTTTTGGAAAGCATCAGTCCTGGCTCTGCTGCCTATCTGGTTATGTTTGGATTGGGTGATTATTCTAAAAAACAACAAGCTGCAGATTGTCACAAATGTGTGTGTCAAATTAGATGCCTCAACCCAACAGTTTAAGCAGGTGAACCTCCTTCACTGTAAGTCTGGGTGTGATCAGCTGCCTCTTAGCTGGGCCCTGGGGCAGGCCTTTTAAAAAATAGTTTCTCAGCCTGACAGATGTGGCTCAGTGGTTGAGCATTGACCCATGAATAAGGAAGTCACAGTTCCATTCTTGGTGAGGGCACATGCCTAGGTTGCAGGTTTTAAAGAGTAGTTTCTCAGATCACTATAATCTTATGGGTCTTGAGACATGAGTGAGCCCTGTTGGTTTTCAAAGTTAGATGTTGGAGGGCTCATCTCTCAAGTGTGTGTCTTAAAAGCTGGGATGCTCAATGTGGGGTCCATCTCTTTGCTCCTCAAGGAGAAACTTTGGGTTTTGAGTTCTCTCCCTGTTGTGGGTCACTGTGATGCGGGCAGGATTTATGGCAAGATTGTATCCAGGTCTCTCTGCCTCTCCTGCTCACTTAGATGTAGTTTTCTTCTCTTTGCCCAATGTGCAGTTGTCATCAACCAGCCCAGGTTTTTCACTGTGGTTTTTTTTTTAGTGTATTTTTATTGAAAATAAATAAATATATATATATATATATACATATATATATGGGATTTTTTTGTTATTCACTTCAGAGAGGAAGGGAGAGAGAAAAACATCAATGATGAGAATCATTGATCAGCTGCTTCCTGCATGCCCCCAATCCAGCCCACAATCCAGCATGCACCCTTGACCGGAATCGAGCCTTCAGTCCACAGGCCGATGCTCTTATCTACTGAACCAAACTGGCTAGGCCAGCCTAAGTTTGTTTTTGTTTTTGTTTTCCAGCCTAGGTTTTTAAAAAGGAAATTGTTCCACATGAACTTGTAGATTCAGTATGTCCATGGGGGAAGGAGAATTCAGACTCTTTCTATATATCATCTTGAACCCTCTTCTTTTTCTTTGGCTTTTTTTCTGTCCCTCATGCTCCACCCATTCACACCCCACCCCAGCACAGCGAGAGCAGTTTGTGTATCAGCTGGGGGTGCCCAGCAGCAGGCATTCCCAGCATCCCTGGACTAGTAAGCCGTCATCATGCCACAAGTATTATCTGAACGCCGATTGCTCGAAGATCCCTGCAAGGTCTGGGAGGAGGGGGAAATACTGTTTAGGTGTGAACAAAGTTGAAGTAGAGGAGAGGCTCACAGGTTGATGGGAAATAACATGGACAGTTAGACTGCTTCTTTTTTTTTTTTTAATATATTTCTTTATTGATTTCAGAGAGGAAGGGAGAAGGAGAAAGAGGATAGAAACATTAATAATGAGGGAGAATCATTGATTGGCTGCCTCCTGCATGCCCTACACTGAGGATTGAGCCTGAAAGCCAGGCATGTGCCCTTGGCCGGAATCGAACCTGGGACCCTTTAGTCCAGCGGTTCTCAACCTGTGGGTCGCGATCCCTTTGGGGGTCGAACAACACTTTCACAGGGGTTGCCTAAGACCATTGGAAAACACAGATACGATTCATAACAGTTGCAAAATTACAGTTATGAAGAAGCAACAAAAATAATTTTATGGGTGAGGGTCACCATAACATGAGGAACTGTATTAAAGGGTCGCGGCATTAGAAAGGTTGAGAACCACTGCTTTAGTCCAAAGGTTGACTCTGTATCCACTGAGCCAAGCCGGCTAGGGCAGACTGTTCCTTTTCTGATGGGAAGAAGAAAGATTAGTTGCATCACTGGGATGTCAGCCAATTTGGGGACTAAAATCAGCGGCATTTGTTAGGATTGGGGCATCTCATCACCCACATGGAGGATACCTATGGAGGGCAGGGTTTGCTATCATCCTCACTCAAGACCTTGGTGGAGTTTTTGTTCCAGGCACCGGTACTCAGTTAAAGCAGCTGCTAAACCGTGCATTGTGCAGTCAGTGACGCGGCCCAGGGAGAGCAGTTCTGTGGTCACCTAACTGGGTTTCACTTGGGACATTCTTCAAACTTGGTGTGCTTGCCTGTTTTGGATATAGGGCTGATTTCACTGCTCTTGAGTGAAGGTTTCTTCCTCTGCCCTCCAATCACTAGGGAAGGATCGGATTATATTTGTGACCAAAGAAGACCATGAAACTCCAAGCAATGCAGAGCTGGTGGCTGACGATCCCAATGATCCATACGAGGAGCATGGTGAGTGACGTGGGGCCTCCCAGGGACCTGTGGACATGTACTGAGGGAAAAGTTCATTGTTCAAAAATGTTCTCCCATTTTGCCCTAGCCAAGGCAGGTATGCATCTCAGCCATGGACCATCTCTCAGGACAGTGGGTTCATCTCCCTCAGAAGGGGCTGTTTTGCGCCCTTTTCTGATGCACTTCCCTCGCCATTAGGCTAAAACCTGAGATTTTCTCCTTACTGAAGTCTTTTGCCTCTTTTTCTTAGTTTTTGCATTGGCTTAAGCTGCTGGTTGGATGCTTCCCAGTGACTACGTCAGTGGATTTTAGCAGTTCCTGGTAGCTTAAGGTGATAGGAATCCCCGTGTTCAAATAAGTTACCATGCTGAATTCTGCCACATCTACAGACTATTAGCAAGCAGGTACCTACTAGTAATAGCCGCACACCTTGTTCTGTGAGGTACTTTCTCCTTGTAGGTTCCCCAACAAGCACCTTGCCAGAAAAGCTCACTTGAGGTAGAGGGACAATATTCTAGCAGCAGGATTCAGCTAACCAGTTAAACACAAGTCAGTTAATGGTCACTTGGGCATCACTCCAAAGACTTTGGACCGTTGGGCTCACTAGGACATACCCAGCCTGTGTAAGACAGCTATGTAGGTGCAGTGTTCATACATAGTCCAAGTTTCATAAATAGTATACACTCCACCATTCTAAAGCCTTTTCTGACATCCCTGGTGATAACAAACAAGCCTTTAGTGTTGATTGGTGATGCGTATGGTTGAAAGAGCTTGAAGGAACTGCCTGTAGAGTGTGGGCTCCTGGTTGGAATTTTTCAAATGCTAAGAATAAAGTGTATGTTCTTAGGTAGGACACTGTTTACTACACTGGCTGCTCCTAGGCGTTATCTAGCACCTTAAGGGAACAGTGGGAAATGCAAACATTATACAAAGTGTTAGATTTCTGAGAATCACAGCTATAGGAGTATTCTTAAGTCATCCTATCTAATAAAGAGGGGATATGCAACTTGACTATCACACCATAACAAAATAGCTGCACCCACAGCAGAGGCAGGGATTCCATAACACAAGATGGCTGTGCCCACAGTGAAGGCTGAATTCCCATAACGAGCCTTAAGAAGCAGGGACCTCAGGCTGGGGCCACCCCCCACTCTGCCCAGTAGGATTGGACAGGGGACCTGAGGGCATACCCCCAGCGCAGCAGGGTTTGACAGGGTCCTCAAGGCATGCCTCCTGCCCCAACCCAGGTGAGGGGACCTCAGGCTGTGCCCCCCACCCAGCGGGTCATAATGGGGGTGGAGGTGGCCGGGTCTGGATCTAGCCCAATGGGGATGGGCCCGGCCGGGTCTGGGTCTCACACGATTTCAAGGTGGGCGGGGTCGACTCTGGTTCCTGTGGTGTGCCTCAGACTCTGACAGGAGGAAGATTTTCATATACAATTTACTTATTTTCTTTCATCTCTGACACTTCTATTATAGAGAAAAAGACCAAATAGCAATATTAAATTATTTCCTCTAATTAATTTCCTTTTAATGTGCACAAATTTCGTGCACTGGGTCACTAGTACTCTTATAAAGAAAAGTAAATCACACATAAATTCTAGTCCTTTGCCTGTTTTTAGGTCCATATTAGTTAAGTACATTTCTTTAATTGATTGAGACTCTGTGAGGCCTGCAGGATAAATCAGGTTTGGTTTCGTCTGCCTCATAGTGTTTTTATAAAAACTGAAGGTGTCTGTTTTTAGATTGTGCATTCCCTTACTTCCTGAACTATTACTTTTAATGTTAGCATTATGATATATTTCTTTACCATTACACTTGTTTTTTTCTCCTACCTACTTGTCATTTACGGTATACCTGCTTGGACCTTATAGGTGTTTGCCTTTGCAACTCCTTCTTTTGAATAATTGTGTGAGGAGGTATATAAAACAGAGAACTCTGGGACCCAGGTTCTGAGCTCTCAGTTGCAAAATTACTAGTTTTAAAACATGTTGCATTTGCACTTAATTTAACATGTTGAAGCTACCAATGATGTGTTTTTACAGTTTCCTGAAGTAAATTGTCTTCATAGTGTCCTCTGAAGAACTAATGCATTTTAGCTCACCTTCCTCTGATAAACAGTGGGTACAAGAACTCCTGCAGACCTAATTATTACTTCTTTTTTTAAAGAATAGTAATAGTCCTTTTTAAAATTAACTAGATTGAAAGGAAAGAAGACAGAGAAACATCAATTTGTTGTACTACTTACCTATGCATTCATTGGTTGTTTCTTGTCTGTGCTCAGCCATGGCATATCAGGACAACATTCTAACCAAATGAGCTAACCAGCTAGGGCCTGAACTATTACTTTTTTTTTTTTTTAATATATTTTCATTGATTTCAGAGAAGGAGAGAGGTAGAAACACCAATGATGAGAGGAAATCATCGATCTGCTGCCTCCTGTATACTCACACGGGATGGAGCCTACAACCCAGGCATGTGTCCTGACCAGGAATCGAACCCTAATCTTCTGATTCATAGGTTGACGCTCAACCATTGAGCCACACCATTGGGGCTGAACTATTACTTTTAATGTTATCATTATGATATATTTCTTTTGCAAACTGTTTGTGCAGATGTATTAGCATTGTTGAGCATCCAGGGGGCAGCATTTATATATGCTTCCAGCTTTGACAAAGGCCTGGAAAATTGGAAGTGGTGGTGAGATGTGAAGCAAAGAGCATGATCTCTGGGATCCTAAGGGCCCTCACTGTAGTCCTGACTTAGACCCCACTGAACCCCAGAAACCTCATGTGTAAACTAGAATTAGAAACACCCACGACAGCAGATTGCCAAAAGGATCCTGTGATTTACCACATATAACTTAATGTACAAAAATGTGCATCCCAGCTATCGTTGGTGCCAGTGGTGAACTGCCTGCCAGTCTCATTGTCATCTCTTCCGTTAACCTGTTTACTAGTGAGGAGCCGCAGCAGCAGATTTGTTGATCATTGAAGTTTCTAAGGTAGAATTAAGAGACAGGGTTCAGCCTTCAGACACTAGCTGGGTATTTCCCTGGAGTGAAAAATCATGTGTGATTGCACTGGGCACTTAAGAGTCTTTTTTTTTTTTTAATATATCTTTATTGATTTCAGAGAAGGGGAGACAGATAGATATATCAATGATGAGAGAGAATCATTGATCAGCTACCCACACACCTCCCGCCTACTGGGGATTGAACACACAATCCAGCATTTGCCCTGACCAGGAATCGAACTGTGACCTCCTGGTTCATAGGTCGATGCTCAACCATGGAGCCACACCAACTGAGCAAGTCTTTCTTTCCTTATTTTTTTTTTAATATATTTTATTGATTTTTTACAGAGAGGAAGGGAGAGAGATAGAAAGTCAGAAACATCGATGAGAGAGAGACATCAATCAGCCGCCTCCTGCACGCCCCACAGTGGAGATGTGCCCGCAAGCAAGGTACATGCCCCCAACCGTAATCGAACCTGGGACCTTTCAGTCCGAAAGCCGAAGCTCTATCCACTGAGCCAAACCAATCTCGGCTGAGCAAGTCTTTTCTTAAAGACTGCTCTCAGTCTCTATAGTCATCTTATGTAAGAAAATTCTATATGAATCATATTTCTGTCCATGTCTGTCACAAAGCTGAAGTTAAACCATCATCTTAAAAGCATTTTGGAAAACTAGGAAGTACTATTTAGATGTGGACAAAGTTCAAAGATAAGAAGAAATGTAAAGTTAAAAAGCTAAGTGAAAATCCGTATGAAACCTCAAACTCTCCCCAACATATATACAATGCAACAATTTGGTAATGTAGTTAGTCTCCCTCCAAGTTTCTCATTTTTATAAGAATGGAACCACACCACTTTGGTATACCACTAGCCTTTTCCTTGTAAAACATGTCTTGGACATCTTCCCAGTCAGCACAGAAGGGTCAAACGTCTGGTTTTTACCAGTCTTCACGCTGTGTGTGACTTCTGAGAGCAGCTGCAGAGCCAGAGGGGCTTGAGGAGCAGCACCCATGGGCGGGGAGCAGAGATTGGAAGGAGGAGGTCAGCTTTGGCCTCAGCTTGTTAAAGTGTTTGGACTTTCCAAAGGTTCTCATTAACCATCCAAGTGATGGCTTCTGCTTTGGACTAAATGGATTCCAGTAGGTAGTTCTTAGAGCACAGCCACAGGACGTGGCTTAGAATATAGGTTAGTGTTGCATGTGGAGAAAGTAGCCGACGGTGGCTTTTCTCCAGCTGAGCCAGGATTGCTGGATTTGCTCCAGGCATTTGAACCCGATGTAGGTCCACAGGCAAGTGCCTGCCAGGCAACAGTTCATACTGTTCAGCTCTTAAGTGGCCTGGGAGGACAGGACTTGGTTTTGCTTGTTCTCAAACCTTCAAGAGCATCTCTCACATTTTCCTTACCTACCTTCCCGTTCCAGGATTGATCCTGCCCAATGGAGACATTAACTGGAACTGCCCGTGCCTTGGGGGAATGGCTAGTGGTCCCTGTGGGGAACAATTCAAGTCAGCCTTTTCCTGCTTCCACTATAGCACGGAGGATCTCAAGGGATCAGACTGTGTAGACCAGTTCCGGGCCATGCAGGAATGCATGCAGAAGTACCCAGATCTCTATCCCCAAGATGAGGAGGAGGAGGAGGTGGAGGAAGAGAAGAAGCCAGCAGAACGTTTAGAAAAGGCAGCTCCCGCTGAGGCCACTGCAACCAAAGAAGAGAAGGGCTCAAGCTAATGAAGGCCGTGCTGCAGCACTGGCTCCTGGCCTTCTACTCAGAGTGACATGAACCTTTTGCAAATGCCTTTCGGTCACTCTCCAAGAAAGTCTTTCCCTCTATGGTTCTGTGCACTGTAATGTACAAAATAACTTATTTTGATGATCAGGGGTTTTGGCCCCTTGACATATACACTGAAAAACATGGGATTATATGTCTGTGTATCTCACATAACTCTACCAGTGACTGTGGCTACTGCTTTCGAATTCTCCTCTGAGATTACCTCTAAGTTTGCCACTTTGAAATAATGTGCTGAATACTCTCAGCAACTAAAAATCATTATTTAGGAGTGTCTCTTGTGAGTGAGCTGATTTATTCTGATTTATTATCTCCCTTTTAGTAGATTTTATACCCGTTTGGGAAATGAAATAGAAATAAAAACATCTTCCTTTAAAAATGCTGGAATGGGGCCATTCCTAATACAAGAGGCCAGATAATCAGATACTTATTTCTTAAAAAGCATCTTGACCTTGAGTATATGGTTCATTTCTGATACATTTTGGTTTTC
The DNA here is from genome assembly GCA_011751065.1 of Lasiurus cinereus. Lineage (NCBI taxonomy): Eukaryota > Metazoa > Chordata > Mammalia > Chiroptera > Vespertilionidae > Lasiurus > Lasiurus cinereus. The sequence goes on from JAAGEH010000125.1 coordinate 8,255,420, forward strand.
GTTTTTATATTGAGACCCAGTTTTCTTTCTCTAGAGAGTAGAGCTTTGGACCCTCCAACTCACAGACACTTTCTAAAAAGAAGAAGCTGGTTTTGCTGTTGTTGTTATTCCAGAAGCCCTGGTTGGGGCCTGTGTTCACACTGGCTCTGGCTCAGCCTGTTCAGATGCAATATTCTTGAGAGGTGCGGACCTACTTGTTACCAAAGTAGCGACCAAGAAGGAAACATGAATTAAAAGGAGAGCACGGTTTTACCTGATTTTGAATGTGTCCTTTCTTTTTACTGGTTGAACATGTTTTTGATGTAGGGAAATAAAAATTATGAAAAGTTCAATTGAAACTGCTCCTTGACCAAATTTTATATGTTGAGTTCATATCAAGCAGTTTTTATCTGTGAACAGATGCCTTCCTAATCCATTAGGTGGGGCGGGCTCTTCCCATTTGAAGATAAGGAACTGAAGCCCTCGTAGGTTAAGTAACTAGCCCAAGGTGTAACTGCTGGACAGTTTTCAGGCTGTGATGCAGTAATGCCTCATTTGTCCCAGGTGTATTGGTTCTCTATTGCTGTGTAAAAAAAAAAAAATGACCTCAAAACATAGCAGCTGGAAACAAACATTTCTTATCTCGGGATGATGGGTTTGGCTTTGCTGGCTCCTCTGGCTCAGCCTCTCACCCTGAGATCAAGGTGTTGGCCGGGGTTGCAGTAATCTCAGCGCTTGACAGGCCTTCAAAACCACTCGGCTGGTTTGGGGCAGGATTTGTTTCCTTGTGGCTTGTTGGATTGAGGCCTCAGTTCCTCACTGGCTATTGGTCAGAGTCCTCCCTCAGTTCCTCGGCCTGTGGGCCTCCTTAGGTCAGCTCAGCATGGCCAGGTGGCTTCCATCAGAGGGCAAGATGGAAGCCAGAGCCTTTCGTAAATTAATCTCGAATGACATTCCCTCACTTTACCATAGTCTGTTTTGTCAGAAGTGAGTTTACAGCCCACACTCAAGAGAAGGGTCACAGGGCATGAGAACCGGGAGGCTGCTTACACACCAGAAAACAAGGTAACAGCACATTAAAGCTGAAAGCACGGTTAGATGTGAGGAATTGTGAGTCTGAGGTGTTAGGGAGGTAGAGAACTGTGCTGTCTATAGTCAGAACTTGTTAAAAATCAAGAACATGGAGCTGCCCGAGTTTGGCAAGCTATGACAATCCTCTGAAGGGCCCTTATGACTTAGTCTCGTAAAAGGCCTTGCACATTTAGCAAACATACTTCTCAGTTGAAATGTTGGTCACCACCCAGATGTTACTGATTTGGGGACATGTCATGGATCCCACTCATTCGATGCATTCAGGAAACCCCTACAGTGCAAAGTCCTAGGGACATGGAAAAACGAGTCATATGGTGCATGCCTGCATGAAGTCAGCATTTACCAGAAAGAAGGAATGGATGGGTAATGCGTGATGGCACTGGATTCTCAAGGTAGATTGTTTTCTTCTAGCAATGGCCATTTACAACAGACTCTCAAGCTGACTTTGCCTTGTCCACTTGGTTAAACAAAAGATTCCATTTTCCCCGTTTTTCAGTAGAAAAACAACTTGGCAATAAGGTGCCCCTTGCATAAGTAATGGAGAATAGAATTTTTAGTTGCAATTGACATACATTATTATATTAGTTTCAAGTGTTTGACATAGTGATTAAACATTTATATAACTTAAATGATCACCCCAATAAGACGAGTGCCCATCTGACACCATAGTTATTATAAGGTTGTAAAAACTAATTCCCAAGTTGTTATAGGAAAAACAGGGACAGAGGAGCATGTGAAATGACACAATGGGATTCGATCAGCAAATTCCAAAACAAAACTGAAGAGCAAAGGATGTGATTTTTTTTCACAAATAAATTGCAAGGAAAAACTTTTCATCAAGACAGCAGAGTAGGTATCTCTAGTTATAATATTCCCTCTACCTGTGACTGTTCATTTATTTTTGTTTTTTAGATTCCACAGATAAGTGAAATTATATGGTACTTGTCTTTTTTTTTTTATTAAATATATTTTATTGATTTCTTACAGAGGAAGGGAGAGGGATAGAGTCAGAAACATCAATGAGAGAGAAACATTGATCAGCCGCCTCCTGCACGCCCCCTACTGGGGATGTACCCGCCACCAAGGTACATGCCCTTGACCGGAATCGAACCTTCAGTCCACAGGCCGACACTCTATCCACTGAGCGAAACCGGTCTTGGCTTGACTTGTATCACTTAGCATAATACTTCTAGGTCCATCATGGTATTACAAATGATAAGATTTCATTATTTTCTTATAACTGAGTAATATTCCATTGTATACATGTGCCATTTTGTTGTTGTTGTTAACTTTCACCCGAGGATATTTTTTCCATTGATTTTTTAAAATATTTTTTTATTGATTTCAGAGAGAAAGGGAGAGGGAGAGAGATAGAAACATTAATGATGAGAGAGAATCATTGATTAGCTGCCTTCTGCATGCCCCACACTGGGGATCGAGCTTGCAACCCAGGCATATGGCCTGACTGGGAATCGAACTGTGATCTAGTTCATCGGCTGATGCTCAACCATTGAGACACACCAGTCGGCCTTGTGTTGATTTTTAGAATGGCAGGGAGAAAGAAACATCAATTGATTGCCTCCTACATGCTTCCCAACTAGGGCCAGAGATTGAGCCTGCAAGCAAGGTATGTGCCCTTGATTGGAATTGAATCCAGGACCCTTTAGTCTGAGGCTCCAACCACTGAGCCAAACCAGCTAGTGCTGACCATCTTTTCTTTATCCACTTGTGTATCAATGGAAACTAATCTTTTTTTTTTTAATATATTTTACTGATTTTTTACAGAGAGGAAGGGAGAGGGATAGAGAGTTAGAAACATCAATGAGAGAGAAACATCTATCAGCTGCCTTCTGCATGCCCCCCACTGGGGATTTGCCCGCAACCAAGGTACATGCCCTTGACCAGAATGCCTTTCAGTCCACAGGCCAACGCTCTATCCACTGAGCCAAACTGGTTTCGAAGGAAACTTAATCTTTTGATTAGAGTGTTTAAACTATTTACATTTAAAGGAATTATTGATAGGTATGCAAGCTGGATGGGGAGAAAGTTAACAAACTTTCTATTCAGAGCAAGTGAGTCTGAGTAAATCTGTGCACCAGCCCCTTAAGGAGAACCTGGGATTCCAGCAAGCAGCCCTCTCACTCAGCCACAATCCCTGTCAGTTTTTACAGCCAGAAGTTATGGGCATTTCTCTTCCTGATACTGGTACCCCTCCCTCCTACACCCTGCAGCCCTGATATTCCCCCTCCGCATTTCTTTTTTTTTTAAATTAAATCTTTATTATTCAGATTATTACATTTGTTTCTCGTTTTTCCCCTCCATAGCACCCCTCGACCCAGCTCCCACCCTTCCCTCTGCCCTTACCTCCCTCCCATTGATCTCATCCATAGGTGTATGATTTTTGTCCAGTCTCTCCCTGTACACCCCTCACCCCTTTCCCCCTGAGAATTATCAGTCCACTCCCTTTCTGTGCTCCTGATTCTATTATATTCACCAGTTTATTCTGTTGATCAAATTTTTAATTTAATTTTTAGATTCACTTGTTGATAGATATGTATTTGTTGTTCATAATTTTTTGGCTTTTACCTTTTTCTTCTTCCTCTTCTAAAAGAGTACCTTTCCGCATTTCATATAATACTGGTTTGGAGTTGATGAACTCCCTTTAGCTTTTTCTTATCTGTGAAGCTCTTTATCTGCCCTTCAATTCTGAATGATAGCTTTGATGGGTAGAGTATTCTTGATTGTAGGTTCTTGCTATTCATCACGTTGAATATTTCTTGCTACTCCCATCTGGCCTGCATCGTTTCTGTTGAGAAATCAGCTGACAGTCATATGGGTGCTCCCTTTGTAGGTAATGAACTGTTTTTCTCTTGCTGCTTTTAATATTCTCTCTTTGTCTTTTGCTCTTGGTATTTCAATTATGATGTGTCTTGGTGTGTTCCTCTTTGGATTCCTTTTATATGGGGTTCTGTGTGCTTCCTGGACTTAGAAGTCTATTTCTTTTACCAGATGTGGGAAATTTTCAGTCACTATTTCTTTAAATAGGTTTTCAGTATCTTGCTCTCTCTCTTCCTCTGGCACCCCCACAATTCTGATGTTGGTACGCTTGAAGCTGTCCCAGAGGCTCCTTACATTATGTTCACATTTTTGGATTCTTTTCTCTTGCTTTTCCAGTTGAGTGTTTTCTGCTTCTTTATATTTCAAATTTTTGACTTGATTCTTGCCTTCCTCTAGTCTGCTGTTAGGACTCTGTATAATATTTTTTATTTCAGTCAGTGTCCTTTTTCATCTCCTCTTGGGACTCGCTAAATTTATCCATCATCTCTTGTTGGATCTTTTGCATCTCTAGTTGGTCCTTTTGCATCTCCTCTTGGGACTTGATAAATTTATCCATCTTTTCTAGCATATTATTTTTTTAATTAATTTTTATACATATCCCCCCCCTTTTTTTTTTAAATATATTTTATTGATTTTTCACAGAGAGGAAGGGAGAGGGATAGAAAGTCAGAAACATCGATCAGCTGCCTCCTGCACACCCCTCACTGGAGATGTGCCCGGCAAGCAAGGTACATGCCCCTGACTGGAATCGAACCCGGGACCTTTCAGTCCACAGGCCAACGCTCTATCCACTGAGCCAAACCGGTCTCGGCACTAGCATATTCTTGAAAAACCTTATAAGCGTGGTTTTGAACTCTATATCCAGTCGTTTTTTTTTCCTCCATTTCTTTTGTTTGTGATCCCTTCCCTTGTCTCGGCATTTTCACTATGCTGGGGAAACTTCTGTGTTGAATTCAGCCTTATGATAGCAGACTTGCAAAACCGAAGAAGCCCCTATTGAGCTTGGGAGGGTGGAGTCTCAGGGCTTAAGGGACCGCCTTGCCTTCCAGTCGGCCCCGCCCTCCACGGCCCCTGAGTCTCATGTGACTGGGTAATCGCTGGAGCAGTCCTTGTGCGTGTGCGCCCGCAGTGCCTCTAGACTGCTGCCTTTCCAGCTCCCCTGCGCACCAGGACCACACGAGTCTAGGTCTCCAGGGTTTTGCCCGAAACAGGGGCTTAGTGGAGTCAGAAGTGGCACAGTTGGGAGGGTCTGTCTCCCGCCCACTCGAGAAAGCCAGCAGCACAATCAGCAACCTGTCCTCTGCGCAGTGCCATGCCTGCCACCAGACCTCTGATCTTTTGCGGCTCCCCTAAATTTCCGTGCACCTCTCCCTTTTCACAGTCCAAACCTCCCCTGTATAAGTTTTGGCTGGATCTGTGGTTTAGTGTCGTAAGATAAGGGGTTCAATGCTGTTGGGAGTCTCCGTTTCCCTCCCACAAGAGAAAGCCAGCCAAGTACTCTGGCACCCACTCTCAGCGCGCCGTTTCCGTACCTCAACTTTTTGCAGCTCCTCTGGGTTTCTGTGAGCCCCTCTCTTTCCTTCTAGCTGTAGAACTTCCACTCAGCCAGCTTCCCTGTGGTTCTGGATGATGTCTGTTCTGTCTTTTAGTTGTAGTTTTGAAATTGTTGTGCGAGGCAGCAGTGTAGGTGTTTACCTATGCCGCCATCTTGGATTCTCTCCCCCAGTCCACATTTCTTAATTGCCACACTGATTGTGGGGCCTGCCTCTTCTGCACTTCCAACCCTCTTGTCAGAATCAATGTGGCTTCTGAATAGCCTTAATTATATAGGACTTCTGTTTAGCTAGTCTTCAGGCTGTTCTGGAGGGTTTGTTTTGTATTCTACTTGTAATTTTGATGTACAATAGTACTGGGAGGAGGTGAGCATAGCTGTCTTTTTTTTTAAAAAAAATATATATATTATTGATTTTTTACAGAGAGGCAGGGAGAGAAATAGAGAGCTAGAAACACTGATGACAGAGAAACATCGATCAGCTGCCTCCCGCACACCCCTCACTGGGGATGTGCCTGCAACCAAGGTACATGCACTTGACCGGAATCAAACCTGGACCCTTCAGTCCACAGGCAGACGCTCTATCCACTGAGCCAAACTGGGTTCGGCAGCATAGCTGTCTTGAAAATTTTTCTTTGCAATTTTTTCATGAAAAAAATCACATCCTTTGTTTTTTAGTTTTGTTTTGGAATTTGCTGATTGCATCCCATTGTGTCATTTCACGTGTTCCTCTCTGTTCCTTGTATTTCCTATAAACTGGTAGATATGGGGAGTAAAACTGTCCATGTGTCTGGACCTCACCCTAAAAATGTATTCAATAGGACTGGTGTGGGTGCTGGGAATCTCTAACTTTCCTAAGGTTCCTAGATGAGTCAGAGTCTGCATCATTCTGAGCACCAAAAGGAGGCGAGTTCAATTCCCAATCAGAGAACATACCCGGGTTGTGGGGTTTGGTCCCCAGCAGGGGGCATCCATGAGGCAGCCAATTGATAGGGTGATTTCACATTAATGTTTCTCTCTAAACAATAAACTATTCTTTAAAATAAATAAATAGAACACTTAGAAATATGAACAGATAATTGAAAAGAAAAACTCCTCAAAAGTTTGAGATCAACTTTAAACTGGTCACATCACCATTGGCCAATGATTTAATCGATTATGCCTGCATTCTGGGACTTCCATAAAATCCCCAAACAATGGAGTTTGGGAGCTTCTAAATTGGTGCCAGAAGGGTGGCTCTACCAGCTCCATGGGGACTGAAGCATTTGGGACTCTTGCCCTAAATACCTCTTCATCTGGCTGTTCATTTGTATCATTTATAATGAAAACTTATATTTTATAATCTATATATATAAAAGCTTAAGTGACTGAATGACCAATTGCTATAATGAGCACTGGCCACCAGGGGACAGAAGCTGAACACACAGGCTCAGCTCCCTTCTGTCTGGATCAGGCCTGCGGGGATCCGGCCGAAATTGGCTATCTGACATCCCTGAGACGTCCCAGATTACAAAAGGGCACAGGCCATGCCAAGGGACCCCACCATTGCACAAATTCATGCATCAGGTCTCTAGTAAATTACTAAGAGTAGTTTTTTTATTTTTTTAAGTTTAAGCAGTTTACAATTAAAATTAATTTGAAGATAGTACTTTACCAAAATGCAGCATAGTCTATATACAGAGATTTTTTTTTTTAAGAACAAGTATTAGATATTGAAAATATATTGGGCAATTTCAAAATAAGTTTAATATAGATCTGAAAGAAGTTAGAAAAGATATAATGGAAGGAAATACACAATTACTGAAAGATTTTGTCATTAGGTAGAAGTTGCACACAGTAGAGAAGCTATAAAAAAATCAAAGATACTTCAGAAAAGTCTTATATATCTAGCAGGGAAAGAAACAACTTTTCTAAAACTAATGTGTCTCATTTTGTCATAGTAAAAATGACAGTGGAAAACAGAAAACAGTTATTACTCAATATATTTCCTGTCAGAATATATTGAGTAATAACTTCAAAATGCAGAGGTATCATAGTAGGTGGTAGTTCCCATTAGGACCTATATGCAATTGAACTTCTAGGGACAGAAAGCACAGGAATATTTGCAAATATACAAATAATATGACATCTTTCTACTTATAGAGCTTGTTGGAAATTTAAAAAGAAATCTTAAAGGATATTTTTTTTTTCAAAAAGAAAAGTTCATTTAGTCAGGAGCAGCTTCTAAGCTTCTGTGTAAGTCTGTAAAACTTCTTGGCTCTAGTTTAGAGTTTGCTCTTTAATGGCAGATCAAATCACCACCAACTGTGCAGTCTGTTCTATGGTCCCTGCAGTTCATGTCATCCTACAGGAGTTGGTGTGTGGGCACCTGACAACGTGCTGATCTGGCCTAGGTCCATTAAGGATTGTTGCATCCTCACAGGCTAACTCTATGGAAATGTGGCAAGCCAGCCTTGCAGCTGCAAAAATGATCCCTATGACCCGGAGAGCCACAATGCCACTGCTTAGGGAGTGCTTGACAGCGGGTAATGGAGATCGACAAGGTTATTGCAAATGTAACCATGCGGTGATGAAATTTGTAACTGGTTCTAGGCACTAGGGGCTTGCGTGCAGGTGACAACCAGTGGACCCGGGGCAGTTGTAGGGTGGGTCATGGGTGTGTTCAATCCAGGCATGTGCTGTATTTTTAGGCAGATGCTTTATTTATTTTTTTAAAATATATTTTATTGATTTTTCACAAAGAGGAAGGCAGACAGATAGAGAGTTAGAAACATCAATTAGCTGCCTCTTGCACACCCTTGACTGGGGATGTGCCCGCAACCAAGGTACATGCTTCTGACTGGAATCGAACCCGGGACCCTACAGTCGGCAGGCTGACGCTCTAGTCACTGAGCCAAACTGGTTTCGGCCAGATGCTTTATTAATAACACTTTTTAAAGTTTGGATTTAGGTGGCAGGATTAACAATTACCTTTACTATCTGGCCCTGGCGCTATATCCACTGTCCTCTCTATCATAATAAAGTCTGGGTCATCTTGTTCATCTTTATATGCCCCAGATCATCATGTTGACTCCTGACACCTTGCTAATGGGATCTGCTGAGCAGGCATTAGGAAACACGTATGAAGTAAGACAATTAAGTGTGGCAGATGATAGGAGATAAATCCTGCAAAAGTTCAGTGGCATTGTCAAAATGACTGGAGTATCAAGTCCAAAGTTCTGGAGCATGTGGGATGTTCATTTGAAAGGGAGAGGTGAGTTGCTGCATTTTCTACTATCTGTAGCAAAGAAAGAGACATAATCTCGGTGGGCCTGTAGGGGTTTTAGCGGCAGCATATTTTTACTTGGACACCTGCAGTGCTGACCTAGTTACTGGGTAATCCAGTTTGGAATGGGACTCGGAGCAAGAAAGTTCTCTGCAATAGGAGCAAGTTGTGCCAGCAACCTGAATTGTTCCAGGGGTGTCTGTGGTGGACAGACTGATGTAGGATTCCTCTGGCAAATCACACAGTAGAATCATAGTGCTGACCACAAGGAGTGAGCCTTTCTTTGCTGTCCCCTATTCCGCATTTTAAGTTACTCCTGCTTCCTGTGAACACTGGGAGTGACTAAATATCTGACCCCGGGATAGCAAGTGGCCTGAACTTCTTATCATGACCTGGGTATAATGGGACCCACTGAACCACAAAATTGCATGTAAAGGAAACAGAAGTTGATTTGGAAATTGTGCCCATGTTTGGGCCCATTCCTTGGTTAAGGTGCTTTACCCTCTCTCCCTCACTTCATAGGGAAGTTCCCTGTGATCAGCTAGCAGTAAAGGGAAAAGTCCAGGGCCTGATTTATACATAGATTTTCACGGTTGGCCAGCACCAGCTGGAAGTGGTCAGTTTTAGTACTGCAGTGTCACATGGGTGGCCTCTGACACAGAGTAGTGTCTGCTGATAAGGCCTTGGAAAAAAACAGATTTGAACAATTGGTGAGTAGGAGGCCTTGGGGGAGGAATGAGGGTCCACCTCACAGAGTAGGCAGAATGTGATGATTTATCACCACACAATTGCCCACAGAGGCACCAGCTTCAGAGATAATTCTTCATAATCAGCAGACACGATGACCTGTCCAGGGAATGTCAGTCAGCTTCCTTCAGATTCATTGTGACCGTGCATAAAATGGCCATGGCAGCAGTGACGAAGGCTTGGTATGGAGTAAACTTCACGACAGTCCACTCACGAGGGCCGATCTGGTTACCACCTCTTCCAAGTGCCCAGCCTTCCAACCACAGAAGTTGATGTTGATTTTTGATATAGAAATACTCTATGCTGATAGGTTGAATATATTGACCTCTCCTGTCATGAGGAAGGTGATTTTTTAGTCCCTGGGGTAGATATAGTCTGAGGATGGATTTGATCTCCCTGACCAGCACAACCATTTGTGAACTTCCAAAACCCTGTGGGCTTGGGATGTTGCCACATACACACAGTATTGTATAGTCAATATATGGAGCTGCTTACCTCAGAGCCAGAGTGCACTAATCTGGGAATCAAAGGTGAAAGGTGGGTCCCTCTTGTAATTACACATTATCGTCCACGTGAAGAACTTTTGTCTCCTGTTTCCTCAACGTTGGGCTTGGTGGGCTTGGAGGTCTCAGTGCCTCTGTATTGTCTTTAGAATCAGATACAGAGAAGGGCAGAACCAATTCCTACACCCTTATAAGAGGTATATCTGGCTGAAGTAGGAAATATCTCTTTTTCAAAACATAACACAAAGTTCACTTCCATGATAGACTCTTGATTGGTTCACATGATTATCTATTAATGGGTCAGTGTAGATGAGATAAGCTTCCTGACTCTGATCTATTTACCTGTCCTCTTGAATTCAATGGTAGAGTCAGCTCTACATAATTATAAGGAGTGAGGGGGATGGGGAGGATGGTTTTTCATTGAGGAATTGAGAATACTTTCATCTACTGTACTCTCTGGCTCTTTTAATTTCTATAAAATGGTTTTGCCTGCAGTTTCCTCTTCCAATCATCCATTTCTAGGCCAAGTCTTTCTACATGAGGGTCATACTTCCTGGTACTGTATGTCCAAACACCACACTCTGCTCTCCCACATATGTCTCTGATCCTCATAGGCCATCACTCAAAATTCCTATAGTACCCTTTAAATACTGCATCTGACCCTGGCCAGTGTGGCTCAGTTGGTTGGAGCATTGTCCCATGCACCGAAAGATTGTAAGTTCAATTCCTGGTCAGAGCACATATGTAGGTTGCAGATTAGATCCATGGTCAGGTTGCCTATGGGAGGCAACCGCTTGATATCACATCGATGCCTTTCTTTCTCTCTCCCTCTTCCTCTCTCTAAAATAATAAAGAAATACTTCATGACATTCACCATATTTATCTTTTACATTTACTTATGTGAATATCTTAATGTCTGGCTCTCCGAATAGGCAATAAGCATTAGGAAGGCATTACTGCATGTATTTTGTTCACAAATTTATCCTGGTTCCACAAGTACATGCAAATGTTCAAACTCATCTAATTGGGTGCATTAAATATGAGCAGTTTTTTTGTAAGTCAATTTACACCTCAATAAAGCTGTAAAAAAATAAAAAGTATCCTTGAAAGCCTTACTCAGCAAGTGGCAAATTAAGGATTTAAAACTACTAAATAAACACATACATAAATGGAGAAAAAATGAAAGGCTGAAAGACTGAAAATGATTTTATCTATATATATAAAAGCCTAAGCGACTGTTATGACCAAACAACTGGAACGACTGAATGACCTGCTGGTAGCTATGACACGCACTGACCCAGAGCTTGCTGCTGGGGTCCTGGCAGCCCTGAATCTGGTTCCCCTGCACCCCGGACTCACAGGAGGGACCTCACCCATGCAAAATTCATGCATCAAGCCTCTAGTTTAGAATAAGTAGGGAATAAATATAGGGAAATAGATGGGTTACCAGTTTTTGCAAACTACCAGAACACAGATTAAGACATGTACCTCAGAGAAATAATCCAAAGTAGGGTGCCTTGGTTCAGAGCTTCTAGACACATGCAGACTGGTGATAACCAAGAACAGCTATTAGATTCTCAGAGGGGAACCAGAAAAGGAGAAAATTCCTTGCTTACCTTCCTGACTTCATGAAGTAACTAATCCAAAATCATGCCATAAATGGATAAGATTATTATGTGGGATAATGAGAAATGATGCTCATGCCTTTGAGAACTAGGAATTTTAGAAAATTTTGGAGCCTTGGCTGTTTTAGCACAGTTGGTTGGGTATCACGAAAAGGTTGCTGATTTGATTCCTAATCAGGGCACATGCCCAGGTTGTGAGCTCTATCCCCAGAAAGGGAAAGATGATTGATGTTCTACTCTTGCATCAATGTTTCTCTCTCTCCCTCTTCCTTCCTCTCTCTCTAAAAGTCAATGAAAATATTTTTAAAGCCTGGCCAGCATGGCTCAATGAACCAGATCTATGAACCAGTCAGGATTTAATTCCCAGTCAGGCACATGCCCAGGTTATGGGCTCGATCCCCAGTGGGAGGCATGCAGGAGGCAGCCAATGAATGATTCTCTCTCATCATTGATATTTCTATCTCTCTTACTCAGCCTTCCTCTCTGAAATCAATAAAAAAACTTTTAAAATAATTTTTTGAAATATTAATCCTCTGTCAATTATATGTTCTGCAGATAATCTTTTCCAAGCTTGCAACTTGTTTTTCATTGTTTATGAAATATTTTACCAACTTTTAAACTTTACATTATAGGAAATTTGAAATATAAAGGAAGCAGAAAATAGTATCACACCAGGAAGAAATAGAATGCTATCTCTGCACTGTTGAATATCTTTTCTTGTACTTTTTTGCCATCTGCTTATCCTCTTCAGTGAAAGGTCTATTCATCTCTTTTGTCCATTTGCTAATTGGGTTGTCTGCCATATCTTTAAAGTAATATTTTTTTAACTTAAAAAAATCGATCCAGTGACTTAAGAAGTCATTACATAGGATTTTTCAAATCCTTCTAGGTAAAATATATATAGCATTTGAACATGATTACATAATGTGCTGAGCTGAAGAGTTCTCATATTCCTTCTGTACTCAGTGCACTACTAATACTTTATGACAGCAAAAAGTTTCAAATACCTTTACTTAGAATCTTAAGTGGGCTGTACACATATGTATTACATAACTACCATAATGTTTCTAAGCTTTTTTATTTAAAATAAGGTGATTTGTATAAATGTTTCAGACTTATATTGTGGAAAACTAGTTCAAAAATTTCCTATTTATATAAGCCAATATAGATTCCAATTCATATGCATCAATAAATTGATAATCTTATTTCTCTGAAGTTATTTACAAAATTTATAGTTTATTAAATATTTATTGATTTATGAACCAGAAGGTTAGGGTTTGATTCCCAATCAGTATACATGCTAAAATCTATAGATAAAATCTAGAATGCATAGCAATTTTTTGCAATTTTTGCATTACTGTTTTTGAGCCCATGGCATCATTCCATAGCAGGGAATTTGAAGGATGATAAGCATCAAGTTATTAGAAGAGAGATAGACTTGATTTTTATTTTTAAAATGTATGCAAATTTTTCCCTTATCTCTATCTACTTTAACTTCTGAATTTTTTAAGTTTACATAGAAAATCTTATTTAAACCTATTTTCTGCACTTTAAGAAGGGAGAGAAATAAGCATATGCTAACTACAGTTGTGACTTGAGATAAATTTTGGCTTAATATGTTTAGAGAAGAACATTTGTAACTGTGTCTCTTTAGATCCTATTTAGGTTTATTATTCCATAGTCCATATTTTTGCTCAAGGGAAATTACTAGAGAAGAGTGTTAATTATTTGTAGTGGAAAAAAGATGATATAATCTGTTGTGAAAATATACTGTATTTTTTAATATTTAGAAAGGTTTAGAATCTGTAGGAAAGATAATTTCAAATGTGAATATGATTGGATTAGCCTCACAGCTGTTAAAAAATCCCTTCTGAAAATTATCATTTAAAATTATTTGGGAAACTACAATGAAGCAGTGAATGATTGATCTATACCATTTGTTGGCAAACTCATTAGTCAACAAAATGGCAAACCGCAGCGGCTGTTTGTCAACCACTGATCTATACAGGTTGTGCATTGAAGCCATTTTTATGTAGTGTTTCTCTGCTCATTCTTTGAGCTTGCCTGTCTGCATAGTGACCTCTGGGTGGTGGAGGATTCAGTCAGACAATTGGGATTCTATTTCATGATCATAGTGAAGCCCATTACTGTTTCTGAGCCCATGGCATCATTCCATAGCAGCGGATTTGAAGGATGATAAGCATCGAGTTATTAAAAGAGAGAGATAGACTTGATTTTTATTTTACTTCAAAGTAATATTAATCTAAAGAGAAGAACAAGGAAGGGGGAGGCATTATGGAGATAGATGAAGCTTACTTATCTATTTTATAGCAATATTTTTAAAGAATCTGGCTTATGCCAACACCGGTTTGGCTCAATGGATAGAGTGTAGGCCTGCGGACTGGGGGTTCCCAGGTTCGATTCTGATCAAGGGCATGTACCTTGATTGCCGGCACATCCCCAGTAGGGGGTGTGCAGAAGACAGCTGATTGATTTTTCTCTCTCGTCGATGTTTCTAACTCTCTATCCCTCTCCCTTCCTCTCTGTAAAAAATCAATAAAATATATATTTTTAAAAATCTGGCTTAGGTAAAAGAAATTGTAGGAAAAAAGAAGTGAGGATGATATGGAGTAACAGTGGAATTCTTTTTCTACTTAGAAAAAGAAACAGAACCCATTAAGAGGTGGAGAATGTAAGGCAAATACATTAGATTTGTTAAATTCCCCTTTCCTTCCCCCTCCCCCCATCACTTGGACAAAGAATATTATCTACCAGATCCTAAGGAATTCTCCTTGGGTCTAACCAACCCTTGTCCCATCTCTCCCAGCAAGTCCTATCTCTGTCAGCATCCCAGCTTCATCACCAAACACTGTCAAGAACTGACAAAAGTCTGAAAGTTCACTCTTCTTCGAAACTGACAAGTTAGCCTTTCACAGTTCCCTGGATACCGGCAGAAGCTATGAGACTCCTAGGTCAGAGATTACAGACTTTATTACTCAAGCCAAAGCAAACATCAGGATCCTCATATTTGCATTGGTTCCCCTTACCTTTCCACTCCTACTGAGAGCAGTCCAGGTTAATGCTGTGCTTACAGTGGGTCTGCGGTACAGCTAAGGAATCTCAGGCTTAGGAAACCGGAGTCTTCTGTGATGAACTGCAAGTAAACCTGCCCAATGCTTGCTCCAGAGGAAATAATTTTTATTATACTGGATGATAAACAAAACTGCCCTCTACTCTGGAGGGAGACACTATTTTATAAAAAAGGTCTCAGTGCTTCTCCTTGTAAGACAAGCAGAAATGAGAGAGCCAGGTAGAATTGCCTTCAAACAATAAATTCATTATCTTGATTGTGGCGATAGTATCATGGATATATAGATATGTCAAAACTCATCGGGGTTTTTTTATTTGAAGTATGCTTAGTTTATTGTGTGTCAAGTTCATCTCAATACTTTGGGAGGGGGAAAAGCCTTGGTACTTAAATATCTTGTTGGGACCAATAGCCTTACTGCCATCGGAGTGCTTTTCAGAAAAGTAGAATTTCAGGCCTCATTCCAGAGCTTTTGAATCAGAATCTGTGTCTTAATAAGATTCCCCAGTATATAGTTTTTAAACTTTTTATTTTGAAATAATTTTAGACTTATGGAAAAGCTATAAAAATACTACACAGAATTCCCCCTTCCCCCAGCTTCCCCTAACTAACCTCCTATATCGCCACAATATAATTACGAAAGCCAGGAAATTTACATTTATACAATAGTGGTAACTAACCTCTAGGCTTCATATGAATTTTGTTAGCTTTCCAACTAAGGTCCTTTTTCCGGTCCAGGAATCAATCAGGATCCCACATTGCACTTAATTTTCATGTCTCCTTAGTCTTCTCCAATCTATGACAGTTCCTCAGTCTTTCTTTTAGGACCTTGATATTTTTAAAGAATACTGGCAGTTATTTTATAGAATGTCCCTCAATATGGGTTGGCCTGATATTTTCTGGTGATTGGGTGAAGGTTTTGATTATTTTTAAATCCTCACCAGAATCATGCTTCAAGACAGATGTTTCTTTCAAACAAAATGTTGGACAAAAATTTGCAGATGAATAATAAAGTTTGAACCAAATATATGCAGTTAAAAACATGTAAAACAGCTGAAACCGGTTTGGCTCAGTGGATAGAGCGTCGGCCTGCGGACTGAAAGGTCCCAGGTTTGATTCTGGTCAAGGGCATGTACCTTGGTTGCAGGCACAACTCCAGTGGGGGGCGTGCAGGAGGCGGCTGATCAATGTCTCTCTCTCATCGATGTTTCTGACTTTCTACCCCTCTCCCTTAGTCTCTGTAAAAAATCAATAAAATATATTGGAAAAAAAAACATGTAAA
Organism: Lasiurus cinereus; assembly: GCA_011751065.1. NCBI lineage: Eukaryota > Metazoa > Chordata > Mammalia > Chiroptera > Vespertilionidae > Lasiurus > Lasiurus cinereus. The sequence continues at coordinate 8,271,391 of JAAGEH010000125.1, forward strand.
ACTAAGAAATATATTGCTTGAAGTTACCTACATATGTGTTAAAATTATAAAGAAAATCAAGGGCCCTGACTGGTCTGGCTCAGTGGATAGAGTGTCGGCCTGCAGACTGAAGGGTCCCAGGTTTGATTCCTGTCAAGGCCATGTATCTTGATTGAGGGCACATTCCCAGTAGGGGGCGTGCAGGAAGTGGCTGATAGATGTCTCTCTCTCATCGATGTTTCTAACTCTCTATCCCTTTCCCTTCCTCTCTGTAAAAAATCAATAAAATATATTTTTAAAAAAGAAAATAAAAAAAATTATAACTTAGGATGTAGTCATTTTTAAAAAATATATTTTATTGATTTTTTTACAGAGAGGAAGGGAGAGGGATAGAGTTAGAAACATGGATGAGAGAGAGACATGGATCAGCTGCCTCCTGCACGCCCCCGACTGGGGATATAGCCGCAACCAAGGTACTTGCCCGAAATTGAACCAGGGACCCTTCAGTCCGAAGGCCCACACTCTATCTACTGAGCCAAACCAGTTTCACAGGATGTAATCATTTTGGGGGAGAAAGGCAGAGGGACACATTGAAGAGGAACATACAGAGTTCCAGTGATGTTAATATTTTATCTCTTACGCTAATTCATGAGGATTTATTTATTATTCATTATTCCATATACCTCACATTTACTTTCTATTTTCAGGGAAAATAGAATATTTTATCATAAAAAGGGTTTTAGATTTGATATGAAGAAGAGGTTGCTTTTATTAATGGTGACTGATATTTTTTCACTGCCCTAACCAAGTCAATTCCAGAAATGAGCTGAGGAGAAGGCGTGTCCCTTGCTGAAAAAATTCCAAGGTTTTGTTTCTACTTTGCCCTACTCCTGTGATTAAACTGCCCATAACAGAGCTGTCTCTGAAAGGCAAACCTTGATTTAACACATTTTTCTCTTAAGAAAAATATGTTATTTGTTATTTCTTTTATCGGTCATTGGATGGATTAAGTGTGAAAACTGGAGGCTTTTTTTAAAGTTATAGAGCAACTGTGCAGATAACTACAGATAGTTTTTTGTGTATGATAAAAAGATGCCACTAACCATATAATTTCATTCATATGTGAAAGCAACAGATGAACAAACAAGACAAACAGACAAAAATGCATGGACACCGACAACAGGATGGTGGTTAGCAGAGGGGAAGGAGGCTGGAGGGAAGGGAGTAAAGGGAAAGTGATTTGACTTTGGGTGGTAAACATATGCAATATGCAGATGATGTATTATAGAATTGTATACTCGAAACCTATGTAAATTTTTTTCCTGTTCTTTTTAAAATTTCTTTATTGATTAAGGTGTTACATATGTGTCCTTATTCCCCCATTATCCCCTATGCACCCACTCATGCCCTCACCCCCCTGTTGTCTGTGTCCATTGGTTAGGCTTATATGCATGCATACAAGTCCTTTGGTTGATCTCTCCCCCTTACCACAACCTTTCCCTACCTTGCCTCTGAGGTTTGATGGTCCGATCGATGTTTCTCTGTCTCTGGATCTGTTTTTGTTCATCAGTTTATGTTGTTCATTGTATTCCATAAATGAGTGAGATCATGTGATATTTATCTTTCTCTGATTGGCTTATTTCACTTAGCATAATGCTCTCCAGTTCCATCCATGCTGTTGCAAAGGGTAAGAACTCCTTTTTTGCCGCAGCATATTATTCCATTGTATAGATGTACCACAGTTTTTTTAATCCACTCACCTGCTGGTGGGCACTTAGGTTGTTTCTAAATCTTAGCTATTGTAAATTGTGCTGCTATGAACATATATGCATATATCCTTTCTAATTGGTGTTCTTAGTTTCTTTGGAGAAATCTATGGAATTTTATTAGCCAATGTGTCTCAAATAAATTTAATTTAAAAATTCAAGTTGTGCAATTAAAAAAAAAGGGAGCTACACTAAGGACCTTGTTACTCAAAGTGTGGTGAAGCAGCATCAGCACCAGGTGGGAGCTTGTTGGAAATACAGGCCCTACCCCCAACCTCTGACCTACTGATTCAGAGTATGTTTTAATAAGTGATTGCTGTGCACACTAAAGTTTGAGAGGTCCGGGAGTCCTATAGCTTCACCTACAGAGAGCAGCACCAAGCACCAGGAAAGGGGTAGCACGTGGAAATTCCTCAAGTTTAACTGTAACAGACTTGTTTCTTTCATGGCCTGCTCTTTGGTGGCCTGCATATTTACAAGTAGAGACTTGATATATTTACTAGAGGCCCAGTGCATGAGGGGAGGTGTCCCTCAGCCCAGCCTGTGTCCCCAAGGGATGTCTGACTGCCAGGTTAAGCCCAATCCCTGGGACCTGCCAGATACCTGATTACTGCCTCCGGTTGCCTCCCTCTGGTGGGGTGGGGTGGGAGGCAGATGCTCAATGCAGGATGGGGGCAGCTCCTGTGTTGAGTTTTCTGCCCCCTGGTGGTCAGTGCACATCATAGCGACCGGTCCTTCCACTGGTCATTCTGCCGTTCAGCCTATTTGCATATTAGTGTTTTATTATATGGGATGTCTCTCTCCTCTTTCCAACTGTGCTAGGCTGTGCCATTCTCATCCATTCAATAAAAACATACAGAACTCCTCTTCAGCACTAAGGATAGTGAATTGGATGATATGGCTCCGGATTTCAATGAGCTGACAGTTTAACAGGATGCAGATACCAAATGAGTAGTTGCAAGTTTGAGGGGTGTTAAAAAGACAAACGGGATTTCATGGGAAAAGAACTGGAGATGAAGAGTCAGAGTAAGCATTTCTGGAGAAAGGGTTGTTTAAGCTTATGTGAAGGCACATGTAGGTGAGATGTGGGAGACCTGGGAGATTGTTCCAAGCACAAAGAACACCATCCATGAACAGAGTTCTTTGGACATTTATGTTTGTATTTCCAATGCCTTGCACTGTTCTTGGCATTCAATAAGTGTTTGCTGAATCAATAAGTGTTCTGTCATGTTTCAAATGTCTGCTCTCTGGCGCTGGAGATGGTGGAAGCTTTATTTTTCTATTCAAAGGAAATAAGATCTCTTAAGGGGGAAATGAAAAGGAAGAGAGAAAGCTGACTGTTGTACAAATTGCTAAATTGGAGCTGTGAGTGGGAATGAAAAAATTGATTTGCATGAATTTTCCTCCCTGAAGCAACTTGACAATTTATTCTGTTCTGGAGAATTTTTGGTTTTTAGCTTTCAAAATCAAGCTGTTTCTTATTCTAAATTTCTTGGCCTGCTGTGAAACCAGCATTTAGTGTCTTTTACAGCATACTCTGATTAGGTCATGGAAATTCACAGCTAGATCAAACTGGAAAACAGCTAGATCAAACATAGCTAAATCAAAATGGAAAATTTGGAGCATCCACTGCCCATTTTACTTTATGCATAACATTGGAAGGTGTTATAAGACATTGACTTTTAAATCATTTTTAAAAGAAATATTATCAAATGATCGTAATCGCTATCATTTATTGAACACTTACTATATGCATTACATAGCAAAATCCTTGTTAACTATGTAAGAGGCTGAGTTGAAGAAAATGAAAATGACCAAATATTAGCAATTTTATATAGTTCAACTTAATATTATCTTCAGACTATCACTTTAGGAACTTATAAAGGGGTCAGAGAATCCCTGATAGCCATGGCCTTACTGTAAAATTTAGTACTGAATTTTCTTTATAGACAAAGAGGTTCAGAGAGAGTTATAGCTCCTTAATAACACCCCCTCCCAACTTCTATTGGCCTAAGGACTGTCTACTTCTATTATGGTTGTTTACATTGTCTTGCACTGTTTGTTGAAGTGGCATACAATCCATCTCCTCTGCTAGATTGAGTTCCTTGAGGGTGGAGGTTTTACCTTTTTTGCTCATTTTTTGTATCTTTGTGCCTAGAGTGTGTGAAAAGAATTTGTTACCTTGAAACCTTAACAAAATGTCTGTGGAAACTAAATAGATCATTTAAAAAAAATCCTATTGATTTGTTACTGAACAATGCAAGGTAATCAGTCACTTTATTGGGGTTTTGCCTTTTAGAATCAGTCCCGAGGAGTGATGCATTTGACATTCTTGGACTCCTAGGGATTTATATATGCCCAATGATGCAGGAATTGTCTCTCCACCCCACCCCAGAGAAAAGGCTAAAGGCGCTCTCTAACTCCTTTTAATATTTGCTTAAATGGTACCTTTTCTGCGCCTTCTCTGAACACCTTATTTAACAGAAGCCATTCTACCTTCTCTGCTTATATATTTTTACCTGTAGCACGTATCAGCATGTTAACAGTTTATATTTTGCTTATTTCTTTTGCATATTGTCTTCTCCATTCCACTAGAATATAAGCTCATACGTGATTTTTCACATAGGCACAGAATTATTAGACAAATGTTTTAATATTGAATTAAAGGACAGGTAGTTGGGGTTATGTGTCACGATTTTATCTTCAGCTTCCACTCGATAGAGTGACTTGGCCTGGTTTGGATCTTACTCGCCTATTCAAGTAAGAACCCACATCCCCCTGGTCTCTAAAACCACTGTCTGAATAATCACAGGGTGCCCTACACTTGCCCTCACACGTGGCCTCACAGTCACTCCTCCCTATTCCCCTGCTCATTGGTCCCCGAGGGCGATTCATCAAAGGCTGTCTACCCTCTTCCTAAACTTTCTGAAAGGAGGGGGTTTTCCAGCCTCGGGGCCTTGGGGATGGGGGTGGATGGGAAAGTCAAGCCTGACGGAGGGCGTGTCTATAAATATTAGGCCTCGGGCCTGCAGCCCACACCCGGGAGAAGGCTGGGGAGCCGCGAGGCAGGGTCATTGCCTCGGACCCATTGGGACGCTCCGCGGAGCGGCCAGGGCTCGGAGCCTTCTAGCCCTGCACCTCGCGGCCCCGCCCCTTCCCCTCCGGCCCCGCCCCTTCCCCTCCGGCCCCCTCCTCTCCGTGCGAAGCCTGGGGGCGGGGTTTGTTTACTCCTCGCACGCACCGCCGCCCCGGCCAATCCGTGAGGAGAAGCGCCTTACGTTCCTCATCCCGGGGCCAATCGGCGCTCACCGTGCTGCTCCGCCGCCAAAGCTTGCGCGGGGGAAGCGGGGCAGTGGCCGGGCCGGGTGCGGGCGGACCTACCAGCCGGCGATTTCTCCCGCGGCGGCGGCGGCGGCGGCGCGGCGGCGGCGGCGGCGGCGGCTTGGCTCGCGGGGCGCGCTCTGACCCTTCCTCTCTGGGCAGGCTCGGGGGCGCGCGCACCGTCGGCGTCCTGGGACCTCGAACTCCAGGGCCGTGACTGGACAGGCCGCGGATGTGCCACCCCTGCCCCGAGGGTGAGTCCGTGGGGAGACCGGGCCGCCGCCCAGGACGGGTACCCCAGGCTCGGAAGAACAGCCGAGCGGGGTAAGGTAGGGGGCGAGGGCGCGGGCACCTATGCTGAGGGCCTCTAGACCCGGCCCGGCGTGCTCCTGGGCAGGCTCCCCTCCCTGCGCCTCGGGGTGGGGGGGGCCCCTTGTCACCTCAGTCCTGTCTGAGAACCGCGCTACCCTTCCAGGCCTGGCCGGGTAACCGGTGTCTGGAGGAGAATCCTTCCCTCCCCCCCCCCCGCACTGCACACTCGGGGGGCGGCCACGTCCCTGAGTCACGCCTCGTGGAGGAGAGGAAGGGCCGCTTTCTGCTTTCTCTGTCTTTCAGGGGAGAAGGGTGGTGGCTTCCGAGTCTCGTTTTGTGACCCTTCCTCCTCCCGTGACCCACTCGCCTCCCTCTGTCTCTGCTAGGTGCTGTTCGGAGTCCCAGAGGTTTGTGCTCCCAGGAGCACCTCATAGCCCCCATTAAAGGAACTTGTCTCTAAAGTCGAGGATCACTTTTTTTTGGACCCAAACTCCTTTGAGGAATTCCAGAGAGCCATGGTCCCCGTCCACAGCAAAGACGAGGGTTTTTGGAGGATCTTGCAGGCAGTTAGTTCAGTTAGTTGATGGGCACCCAGACCCTGGTACCAGCTGGGTGGCCTTGCATTGCCTGGTCTCGGGTGCTTCACCTGCCAAGCAGTAGTACCAGCCTCTGCGGGGCGTTGCGGAGCTGCAGGGTGTCGTGAGGAGTAAGGGTCCTAATTGGTGGGACGCACTTGGAACAAAGCTCACAACATATTAAAGTGCCCAGCCTGAGTTAGGCATTGTTGTTACCGGCTACCGTGAAGGCTGGCTCAGAAACGTGCCTTGTATGGGTTTATCTTTTTCTGTTGAAAGGCCCACTCACCCCTGTCCATATTCACTGCTGAAGCTCCCTTTAAGCCTTTGCATACTTTTCCTCATTCTATCACAGGGGCCTCACATTCCCTGTCCCACTTATTTCTTCTCTTTTTATTAAGTCAGTAAGTCATTCTCTTCCTTACCCCTTTCCCCCCCCCAAACCCTAGTTTTTTTTTGTGTGTGTGTGTTTTCTTTCATTTGACTTCTACAGCCTAGTATTTTTCTGGGCCACTTTTTTTTTTCTCTTAATGGTTTGAAATCATTTTCACTTGATAAATATAAGTTGAAGTTACTCAGCTGTTCTCTATTTAGTGTAATCATGACCTGTCTGTTCAAAATCAAATATAAAATAATATAGGTGAGCTGATAGTACACGTTGCTTTTCCATTTCATTGGTTGGCATATAATTTAGCTAAACCTTGATCATTATCCTATTACTATAATAAATTTTTCATAGCAGTGTCCATTTTCAAGTAGGACCAAGGAGAAAAATCAGATGCCTAGAGCCTGGATTCCCTCATACTTGTGTGCTGGCTCTTGATGCATGTTATTTGCTAGAACATCTTGTGCCTGTATCTGGAGTCTAGTCCAAGGGCAGACATGGTGTGTGTAGTGCTGTTCTGGCAGGAGAGGTGCAATTTCAGCAATGTGACACTTAACGCTTGCTAATAAAGGCTCAAGACCTATAAACTTGTAACTTTTTAGTTCTCTTTATTTCTAGTGGTTTGAGAGAAAAGGGATTTTTCAAGCATGGAATACTTTTATGACCATTTGTGATCATGTAACTTTCCCTCCAACTCTTGTAGGTGTGTAGCCCACTGGCACCTTCAAATTTTTCCTTTGCTGCCAAAATTCTTAACTGTCTGAGCTATGTCCTCTCAATACAATTTAACACTGAATGTACAAAGCATTTATGGATGAACATTATGCATTAAAATACTCTCAATTCAAAGGTTGCTTTTTATAATTAGGAATTGAAATGTAAACATACATTTGCTTTTTTAAAAAAAACATGGCTTTGTTTTCTTGCTGTTGATAATACATGAGTTATTTATATTTACATAGCACTTCACCACTTAAAAATCCTTTGAAAAAATAAATGAAAATCCTTTTAGGCCCAGCTAGCATGGCTTAGTGGTTGAGCATCAACTTATGAACCAAGAGATCATGGTTGTTGTTTTATTTTGTTTTGTTTTGTTTTCAAATATATTTTATTGATTTTTTACAGAGAAGAAAGGGAGAGAGTCAGAAATATCGATGAGAAAGAAACACCGACCAGGTGTCCCCTGCACATCACCCACTAGGCATGTGCCCGCAACCAAGGCACATGCCCCCAACCGGAATCGAACCAGAGACCCCCACAGCCCGCAGGCCGATATTCCATCCACTGAGCCAAACCGGTTTCGGTGAGATCATGGTTGATTCTGGCCAAGGCACATGTGTGGGTTGCAGGCTCAATCCCGGTAGGGTGCATGCAGGAAGCAGCCAATCAATGATTTCTTTTTCATTATTTATGTTTTTATCTTTTCCTCTCTGAAATCAATAAAAATATATTGTAAAAAAATAAAATAAAAAGCCCTTTTAAGTATATGAAAGTTTACAGAACAAGATGAGGAGTTGGACTAATACAAAATTAAATTCATGGTAAAGGTAGTGAATTAGAGCCTGAGTGTTCTGACTTCTAGTCCATTGTTTGTTGGTCTGTCAGTCTTAACAGTTAGTCAGGAACAAAGGATGAAAAGGGAGAGTTTAAGAAGTTTTAAAGCAGGGGAAGGAAATTTCTAATTTGGGCATTAAATATTAGATATTGAGTTGTACATTAGCATCTTATTTTTTAATCTTTAAACTTAGGCATATTTCTTTTAAAGTTTGAATAATAAGCCATACCATCTATGAATTTACTCATAGTTTATATTGTCGCTAGGCAAACTTGGACTTTTTTTTGACTGTCATTTAAACTCTTATTGCAATATGTATCATAATGGATCTCAGGAGAAATTAGAAGGCATGGAGTTGAGAGTTATTTTAGATAATAGAATTTTTAAGTTGTAATGAGTTTTAAAGATTATTTATTTATTTATTGAGAGGGAAACTAAGTTTTATTCAGGTAGAGAAAAAGAAACCTGGATTCAGGTTCCTGGAGACAGGATAAGGGGCTAAGCTTGGGAATGACTGGCACTGCTCCTCTGGTTTCAAGTCTCAGATCATGGCTGTGAGAGAAGCAAAACATGTCCAAGTGAACTCCTGAGTTAGTTGCTAAAGATTATTAAATATACTTCTTTATCCTTGACCTTTTCGTTTTAATCTGGGTACATGATTCTAGAGGTGATATGCATAGATTTAAAAGTAGATTTTTGAACCTCTGGAAATTTAAAGCAAAATTATATACATTTACATGTCTTTTTCCTGGAGAGAAGATTCATACAGTGGTACCTCGAGATATGAGTTTAATTCGTTCCGTAACCTTGAGGCGTGGGAAACTATGAGACGCTCGAGTCGCGGTAAACTGGTGGGTCGTGTGCAACCGGCCGATCCGCACGATTACTCCTATCTCAAATGTTGCTCGTATTCCAAAGCAAAAATCGCTTGCTCAATAGCTCGTATTTCAAAAATCTCGTATGTTAGGGCACTCGTATCTCGAGGTACCACTGTAGTTTCATACTTTCTAAGGTGAAGTTTTTGGACAACTTTGACTTTTATCAAATTATTTCTTTTACTGAGCTAGAAGTTACATCTTCACTGGTTCTAGTATTCTCTTCTATATATAGATTTTCAAATATTTGAAGACTAGAGGCCTGATGCACGAAATTGTGCATGGTTGGGGTCCCTCTGGGTGGTCTGCTGAAACCCACAGTTGAACACTGCCTGCAGCTCCTACCTACTGCTGCTCCCATTCATCCTGGTCCGAATGTGCCCACCACAGGCTCGCACCCAATCATTCCTGATCTGGAGAGGCTCATGCTGCCACAGCATCGCTTTCCAGCCATGAGCCCTGCATCTGGCACCCTCGCATGGGGAGTGACCTGCGGGACTGGGCTGAAACCAGCTCTCTGACATCCTTCTAAGGGTCCTGGATTGCAAGAGGGTTCAGGCCAGGCTGAGGGACCCCACTGGTGCACAATTGAGCTGAGGAAGGACGGCAGGAGGGCTCCAGGGTGTGTCTGGCCCATCTCCTTCAGTCCCAATTGGTTGGAGCCCAGCAACAAGCTAACCTACTAGTTGGAGCATCTGCCCCCTGGTGGTCAATGCATGACATAGTGAGCAGTTGAGCAGCCTTAGCATAATATGCTTTGATTGGTTGTTCAGTTCTGCCGTTTGTTCAATTTGGAATGGGCCTTTCTTTCTCTTGCTGCCAGCACCACCTTTCTGCTCCAGCCCCAGAGCCACCTCTTTCTGTTCCAGCCCCGCCTTCCAATGCTGTCCAGAGGCCCTGAGCGGTTGGCGTGGTGCAGAATGCCTGTGTCATTGCCATGACAACACAAGCATCCCGCCACACCCCTGACCCCTTGGTGCCTATGTATGCAAATTAACCCACCATATTTGTTGGGTAAATTTGCATTCTCACTTATGATTGGCTGGTGGGTGTCATGAAGCTACAATCAATTTGCATCTCACTCTTTTATTAGTGAAGATACTTCTGCTGACTCTTCCCATTTCTAGACATAATCTTCTCAGTCTTTAACTTATAATGATGTTTTTGTTTTGATTTGAGCCTCCTCACAATACTAATGGCTTATTTATGGATTTATTTAAATTCATCCTTATTTTTTAAAAAAATGTGGTTCCCAAAATTAGATATTAACCAATAGAGATCACAAGTTACCTCCCTGATTTTAAACAAAAACATTTTTGTTAATCCTCACCTAAGGATATTTTTCCATTGATTTTTAGGGAGAGTGGTAGAGAAAGGGAAAGACAGAGAGAAACATCGATGTGAGAGAAACATGTCAATTAGTTGCCTCCTCCCAGGGCCTGAGGAGCCTGCAACCAAGGTAAGTGCCCTTTTCTGGAATCAAACCCAGGACCCGTGGTCCACAGGCTGACGCTCTATCCACTGAACCAAACTGGCTAGGGCCTCCCTGCTTTTAAAGCATGCAGTTTAAAATTAAGAATAGACTTGCTGCTATCAATGAAAAAAGAAGTTACATGGAAAGAACCTCACAGAATGATCTGATCATAAATTCCTAACTGGGCAAGTCATGGTGGATAGTAATACCCCAGACCTATAACTTCTTTAGTGAAAGAAAGGTTTTAAGCCACCCTTGTCTTGTTGTGCATATAGGTTAATGCACCTTTGAAATACCAGAAATAATTCGAGGCACACCAGCCTCGAAAGGGGCACTAACCATCCAGGAAGCACATAATCTATTCCAGTGGTCGGCAAACTGTGGCTTGCAAGCCACATGCAGCTCACGAGCTGCGGTTTGCCATTCTGTTGACTAAGGAGTTTGCCGACCACTGACCTAGACTCTCAATTCCAGTAATTATGGGCTGTTGTTCCTTGTGATTAAGCCTCTGTCCCAGTGGTCTGCAAACTCTTTAGTCAACAGAACGGCAAATCTCGGCTCGTGATCCGCATGTGGCTTGTGAGCCACGGTTTGCTGACCACTGATCTACCCCATAATCCTATCCCTGCCTTGCCTTCTCCCACCTCTATGTAATTTTCCTCCTTAATTTTAAAAGAAGCTGCAAAACTTATTCTCCGAAGTATCTGAGATCTTGTTCCTCAGTATGTATATGTTTTCAGTTTGGCTGAAATAAACTCTTTAAAAAATTCCCTACTGATTTGGACGTTCTTATGTTAACACTTCTTTGGCAACCGCATTGTACTGTTAATTCATAAATAATGCCCTGGTTAAGACTAATTCTGGGACTAGCCTGCCTGGGTTTAAATCCTGGCTCTAGAGCAGCGGTTCTCAACCTGTGGGTCGCGACCCCTTTGGGGGTCGAACGACCCTTTCACAGGGGTTGCCTAAGACCATCGGAAAATGCAGATATTTACATCACGATGCATAACAGTAGCAAAATTTCATGGTTGGGGGTCACCACCACATGAGGAACTGTATGCAAGGGTCGCGGCCTTAGGAAGCAGAACCACTGCTCTAGAGTTTATTAGCTAGATGACCTTGAGTAAATTCTGTAAACATTTTTTTGGGCCTCAGTTTTCTCAGTTTTCTCACCTGTAAAATGGGTTTGTATACATATTTTTAAATTGATTTCAGAGAGGAAGGGAGAGGGAGAGAGAGAGAAACATCAGTGACGAGAGAGAATCATTGATTGGCGACCTCCTGCACTCCCCCTACTGAGGATTGAGCCCACAACCTGGGCATGTGCCCTGCCTGGGAATCAAACAGTGATCTTCTGGCTCATAGGTTGATATTCAACTACTGAGGCACACCAGCCTTTTTTTTCTTTTTAAGTTGAACAAATCAGTATCCAAAGATTAAATAGAGAGCATGGCCTGTGCAGGTATTGTAAGGATGAATGAAAATCTTTGTATAAATTCTATCATAAATGAAAAGCAATAGAATACCTGCTGATGATAACATTCTCCCTGCAGTTTTGCCATTAAGTTCATGCTCTTCAAGACATTGTACTATATCACAGTTGCTATAAAAATAATTACTAAACATAGATCTTGAAAATAATTTGTAGAAGATTAACCATAGTGGTCAGAAAAATTATTTTGGAAAGGTTTTCCAAGAGTACTTAACTATTTTTGATCTTGAAAAACTTACTTGAAAAGCTTTTAAGTCAGTAGTTTTTCCAATATAGATTTTCATAAGAGAATTATTTTGTTTGAGAAAGTGGTGGATAAGGGCAGTTTAAATTCTTATATAATGAAATTCAATGTGAAAAACAAAACAAAACAAAAAACCAAGAGCCTAGCTGATCTCTCAAAATTTTTGTGTTGTTTTAATAAAAACTTTAGACAGGTATGTCAGACAACAAAGATCACTTATTAGGCTTACTTCAAAATTGTAAAAATGGCCCAAACTGGTTTGGCTCAGTGGATAGAGTGTCGGCCTGGGGACTGAAAGGTCCCAGGTTCGATTCCGGTCAAGGGCATGTATCTTGGTTGCAGGCACATCCCCAGTAGGGGGCATGTAGGAGGTGGCTTATCAATGTCTCTCTCTCTCTCATCCATGTTTCTGGCTTTCTATCCCTCCCCTTTCCTCTCTGTAAAAAATCAATAAAATATATTTTTAAAAAATTGTAAAAATGGAGAAGCCAAAGGCAAAGAAGATTATTTCAATAAAGGTGCCAAAATGCTAATCATTACTTAGAGATTTTTGTCTTTTTTTTTTTTTTTTAAGTAAAGTGTTTTTTGGTTTCAGTTTGTAGAGATAACTAGAGTAGATGCAGTTGTTGATATTTCAACTATAAGAAATCCATGGTTTCTGTAGAGGTGTTCTGCTTCTTTCAAGTTTCAGATTTTCAAAGCTGAAACTCAGGAAGATAACACCGAGCAGGATTAATGTGGAAACAAGTAATGCAAAAACATCATCAAAGAAAAACTCAGTACTGAAATAGTTCAGTATTATCAGTGAGTTACTTTAAACCTAGAAAATGCTTTCCATTAGGGGGTATTCAATATTTATTTAGGTGTTAGCAGACGTTGGATTCTTTTCTAATTAATATCAGAATGATTTTCGGGCTGTTAGAGGTAATAGCTTCTTCCAGGGACCTTGGCAAATTTGAGCAAAGACTTGCTAACTCAATTAGTAAACTAGTTAATTATAATGTAAAAGTAGCTAAATGTTTTAATTAATGAGTTCTCTCTAAAAGAATTAAAAAAAAGTATTCCCTCTTCCCAAATCAGATTTTCTTTCATTGTCAGATTCAATGTTCTTGGGATGGTCTGGACTATCAGATGCTACCACTTTGAGGAAGATCTGTTCTGAGTTATTAGTTTTCTAAGCTAAAGTTACACTCTGGGGAAAGAGTTCAAGACAATTGCATTTCCTCTCTGGACATAATTGACATAAAAGAAGAATAAATTTCAAGAAACTGAAACAGAAATCTAAAGCATGTGAAACTAATGCTAAAAAAGACTTTCCAGAGAGTGGTCACCACATAAAAAACGCTTCTTCACCATAAACAGAAAGGGAATTCCAAGATGAGAGAGGTCATAGTAAATAAAGAAAATAAGAGATTCTTGCCGAAACCGGTTTGGCTCAGTGGATAGAACATCGGCCTGCAAACTGAGGGGTTCCAGGTTTGATTCCGGTCAAGGGCACATACCTTGGTTGTGGGCACATCTCCAGTGGGGGCATGCAGGAGGCAGCTGATCAATGTTTCTCTCTTATCGATGTTTCTAACTCTCTTATCCTTCTCCCTTCCTCTCTGTAAAAAATCAATAAAATATTTTAAAAAAAGAAAATAAGAAATTCTTTTATATAAGCAAGTCTTTGATATAAAGTGCAATCCTGTTTACAAGGCTGAGCTGTAATCCATGAAATATATATTAGAAAGGATTCATGGTTTTTCATTTTATAAATAAGGACACAAGTTGTTTTACTGGGATCAGAAAGACAGCAATGGCAGAACTGGGGCTCAAACATGAATCTCTATGACTCGAGTGCTAGTCACTCCACTAAAATATTGTCTTAGGCCTTCAACATTCAAGCAAGAATCCAAAAATCTTTAGAGATTCTGCTTAGTTGGGTCTTTCTAGTATAGTTTCTGTTTTATCTGGAGTGTTGTGAATTCATTCAAATATAAATGAGTGATTTGGAAATTTACCATTGTTCTTGATTGATCATCGCTTCACTAGGGTCACTGTTTGCCATAACTGAACAAATAGACAATTTCTGTGTAATGTGTGTGATATCTTAAATTCAGTTGTAATTCAGTTCATTGGTTAAATCATGATTATGAGCTGCGAGAATCTATTGTATACTGACTAGGTTACTGTGAATAGAAACACAGTACATACTCAAGATGTTAACCTAACTTCTTTGTAATGTAAGTATTTTACTTTTATTGTCAGGCTTATATTATGTACTACAAGTCCTTTTGACTTGTTCAAAAATTAAATATATGTAGGCTAAAACAAAATATAGTTATAATGAAATTATGGCACATCTTAAAGTTGTGATGAAGAAGAGGAAAAAAGGTAAAAGTATTCCCCAAAAACAAGAATAAAAATATAATAGCAAATAATAGTGTCATCTCTTGTTGGCCACAGGGCAGAAGCACCATGTATTTCAGTCAAAGATGTTGTGGCTAATGATGCTGTTATCACCAAGGGTGTGGGTATGTCTGGTGAGTAAATGGCAAGTCTTTTTTTTTTTTTAATTTTTCAATAACAATTTGACATTCAGTATTAGTTTCAGGTGTACAACATAATGGTTAGATAACCCAAATAAGTTCTGTACTCACCTGACACCATGCATAGTGATTACAATATATTGACTACATTCCCTATGCTGTACTTTACATCCCAGGAGTACTTAGGACTGCCAATTTCTACTTCTTAATCTCTATCTTTTCACTCATTCCCCCAGTCCACCTTCCATCTGATAACCATCATTTTATTCTCTGTATCTATGAGTTTGTTTCTTTTTTTAAAAATTTAATAAATCTTTATTGTTCAGATTATTACAATTGTTCCTCTTTTTTCCCCTCATAGTTACCCTCCACCTGGTTCTCATCCCACCCTCTGCCCTTACCTCCCCCCCATTGTCCTCATCCATAGGTGTACGATTTTTGTCTAGTCTCTTCCCTCAACCCCCTCACCCTTTTCCCCCTGAGAATTGTCAGTCCACTCCCTTTCTATGCCCCTGATTCTATTATATTCACCAGTTTATTCTGTTCGTCATCTTTATCTTTTTCTTCTTCCTCTCCTTTTTTTTTTTTTAATATATTTTATTGATTTTTCACAGAGAGGAGGGAAAGGGACAGAAAACCAGAAACATCAATGAGAGAGAGACATCGATCAGCCGCCTCCTGCACACCCCGCACTGGGGATGTGCCCGCAACCAATGTACATGCCCTTGACCAGAATCGAACCTGGGACCCTTCAGTCTGCAGGCTGATGCTCTATCCACTGAGCCAAACCGGTTTTGGCATTCTTCCTCTTCTTAAAGAATACCTTTCAGCCGAAACCGGTTTCGCTCAGTGGATGGAGCGTCGGCATTTTAATTATGATGTATCTTGGTGTGGTCCTCTTTGGATTCCTTTTGTGTGGGGTTCTGTGTGCTTCCTGGACTTGTAAGTCTATTTCTTTCACCAGGTGGGGGAAGTTTTCAGTCATTTCTTCAAATAGGTTTCCAGTATCTTGCTCTCTCTCTTCTTCTGGCACCCCCACAATTCTGATGTTGGTACGCTTGAAGTTGTCCCAGAGGCTCCTTACAGTATCTTCAAATTTTTTTATTCTTTTTTCTTTTCCAGTTGAGTGTTTCTGCTTCTTTGTATTTCAAATCTTTGACTTGATTCGTTCAATTCTCTAGTCTGCTATTAGGTCTCTGTATGATATTTTTTATTTCAGTCAGTGTATGTTTAATTTCTAGTTGGTCCTTTTTCATATCTTTGAGGGTCTTGTTAAATTTATCGACCTTTTATACGAAATTCTTGAAAAATCTTATAACTGTGATTTTGAACTCATATCCAGTCATTTGTTTTCCTCCATTTCTTTCATTTGTGATCTCTTTCTCTGTCTCCATATTTTTGCTGCTTCCCTGAGTTGGTAGAGTAGCTTGTGTACTAGTTTTATATGGACCAGTAGCTCTGCCTTCCCAGTTACCTGAGGTGGACACTCTTGGTGCACCCCTTTGTGGACTGTGTGTACAGCCTTGTTGTAGTTAAGTCTTGATTGTTGTTGGTATCACTGGGGGGAATTGACCTCCAGGCCAATTGGCTGTGAGGATCAGCTGTGTCTACGCCGGGAGAACTTCTGTGCTGGAGTCAGCCTTATGAAATAAGACTTGCAAAACTGCAATAGCCTCTGTGTTCAGCTTGGATGGGGTGGAGTCTCAGGGCAGAGCAGAGAGCCTTGGCTTCCCACCAGCCCTGCCCTATGAGGCCCCTGTGTCTCAGTGTCCCTCAGTAATCGCTGCAGCCCTCTGTGCGCGCACTTGTGCGCACCTCCAGACCTCTGCCTTTCGTGGCTCCCCTGAGTTTCTGTGCACTCCGGAGTCTGAGTCCCCAAGGTCTCGCCTGAAACTGAGCTTCAGTGCACTCGGAACTGGAATTCAGCACAATTGGAAGGTTCTGTCTTCCTCCCTCTAGACCAGTCGTTCTCAACCTTCCTAATGCCGTGACCCTTTAATATAGCTCCTCATGTGGTGGTGACCCCCAACCATGAAATTATTTCCGTTGCTACTTCATAACTGTAATTTTGCTACTGTTATGAACTGTAATGTAAATATCTGATATGCAGGATGTATTTTCATTGTTAGAAATTGAACATAATTAAAGCATAGTGATTAATCACAAAAACAATATGTAATTATATATTGTGAAATATTTATTTCTAATTACAAATAAATGGAATTTTGTCTTGAATCATGGCATAGAATGGGTAACAGTCTTAATATAACAACAGTAAACTACATTGCTACATTTTGCTACACCGAGGAGCAGTGTGTTGGTTCCGAAGACCGTGGGAAATAGGTGTTTTCCAATAGTCTTAGGTGACCCCTGTGAAAGGGTTGTTCGACCCCCAAAGGGGTCGAGACCCACAGGTTGAGAACCGCTGCTCTAGACTCTAGGCTCTAGAGTCTAGAGCAGCGGTTCTCAACCTTCCTAATGCCACGACCCTTTAAGACAGCTCCTCATGTAGTAGTGACCCCCAACCATAAAATTATTTCCGTTGCTACTTCAATTTTGCTACTGTTATGAACTGTAATGTAAATATCTGATATGCAGGATGTATTTTCATTGTTACAAATTGAACATAATTAAAGCATAGTGATTAATCACAAAAAACAATATGTAATTATATATTGTGAAATATTTATTTCTAATTACAAATAAATGAAACTTTGTCTTGAATCATGGTGTAGCATGGGTAACAGTCTTAATATGACGACAGTAAACTACATTGCTACATTTTGCTATACCGAAAAGCAGTGTGTTGGTTCCTAAGACCATGGGAAATAGGTGTTTTCCAATAGTCTTAGGCGACCCCTGTGAAAGGGTCATTCGACCCCCGAAAGGGTCGCGACTCACAGGTTGAGAACCGCTGGTCTAGAGAAAGCCAACGGCACAATCAGCAGTCAGTCCTCTCTGTGTGCACTCGCACACTCGCGCCTCCCAACCTCTGCCTTTCATGGCTCCCCTAAGTTTCCATGTACTCCTCCCTTTTCACGACAGTCCAAACTCCCCCCATATGAGGTTTGCCCAGAATTGGGGTTCAGTGCAGTCGGAACTGGCATTCAATGCAGTCAGGAGTTTCTGTCTCCCTCCCGCAAGAGAAAGCCAGCCACACCCTCCGCTGCCTGTCCTCTCCATGAGCTTTTTGCAGCTTATCTGAGTCTCTGTGAGCCCCTCTCTTTCCTCCTAGTTGTAAAATTTCCATTCAGCCAGCTTTCCTGTGGTTCCAGCTGATGTCTGTTCTCTCTTTTAGCTGTAGTTTTGAAATTGTTGTGCGAGGCAGCAGTTCAGGTGTTCACTTATGCTGCCATCTTGGTTTCTCCCTAAGTTTGTTTCTTTAACTGCAAATCTTAACACAGGGTGATTGAGCAGTTGTAGGTCTTTCCCCTTGGGTCACATTTTCCATGGAAGAATGTCTTAGCCCCCTGTTTGAACAGCTTGTGTTCTGAAAGCTGATTTGAGGAAGAGAGGTGGGGTCCACTGTTCAGCATGTAAATCTTTAATCACAATGTGGTATGATATGACAGATAACCCCTGTGTGTACCTGGTTTCTACATTCTATCTGGTTTAGTGTCTGAAGAAAGTAAACCACTTATCTCTTGCTAGGGTTCAGGAGAGGGAGTTCCTTGGGTAAGTGATAAGGCTTCTGGGTGAAACTATTCTTTACAAACATTCAACCAATATTCCTATTTTCAGCCCAACCTTGACCGCTACCTTCAGATTCTTCAGCCTTTCTGTTGTGCTTGCTTCTTACTGGTTTTCATACCCTCATCTGCCCTCACATGCAAGGGATTGGCGTGTTCTTTTTTCAAAGCCAACATAGTGGTATAGTATTTATACTAGAGGCCTAGTGCACGAAAATGCATGCACTCATTGTTGGGGGGGTCCCTCAGCCTGGCCTGTGCCCTCTTGCAGTCCAAGAACCCCAGGGGATGTCCGACTGATGGCTTAAGTCTGCTCCCAGTCTGGTCTCCCTCTGTGGGAGGCGACCGGGCAGACCAATCAGAGGATGCTGTCGGCCGGTGAGCGGCCAGCCGCACCCCCCCTCTATCACTCCTTTGCAGCCTTCTGGTTGCCGCCCCCCAATCACCTTGCCCATGCCTTGGCTGGCCTGGCTCTGCCTGCCGACCAGTAGTTCCGTGGTTCGACTGATTTGCATATTACACTTTTATTATATAAGATCTCTAATCAGCTATTGTCTCCTTTCATGTTATATATGTTTTTTTATGAGTTTATCCTTTTTTAGCATCATTTTAGGTAGTTTTAGGAGAATGGCTATTTAACAAAGATAATCTTACATTTTAATTATGTCATATTCACTTAAAAATAGTATTGTTATAAATATTATTATAAATTCACGATTTCTATCTTCCCTTTCCACTAACATTTATTTCAGTGTTATACCACGAGTGAAGAATAGAAGGATAGGTAAATATAGGAAGGAATGGAGAAGGGCAACAAGATACACAAAGAGGAAAAACAGGTTCCTTACTGACAAAATATGAAAGGCTTAGCTATTGGTACCTGTGAGGCTGTAATGAAGTAATATCGCCATCTTCTGGCTTTTTAAAAACTGTTT
Organism: Lasiurus cinereus; assembly: GCA_011751065.1. Lineage (NCBI taxonomy): Eukaryota > Metazoa > Chordata > Mammalia > Chiroptera > Vespertilionidae > Lasiurus > Lasiurus cinereus. The sequence goes on from JAAGEH010000125.1 coordinate 8,290,524, forward strand.
CTGGAATTTTATCTGGGAATGTGAGTTACAAATACTTTTTTCCAGTAGATTTTTCTTATGACTTACATTGTGTTATTTTCTTCTATATTTATATATATATTATACTCATGTCAGTTTTTTCTTTGATGACTTCTGGGTTTGGACTTATATTTAGAAAAGTTTTCCATACCCAAAGATTAAAAAAATCTGACTCCCATGTTTTTTTCTAGTAACCTAAAAAATGGCATTGAATTCTTTGATCCATGTGGAATTTACTTTGAATGAGGGGTAAATTATGGCCCCAGTTAATTTTTTTTCAGATGGTTACTAGTTCTCAGTGCTACTTAATAATTCACCTACTAAACCAATTATAACCCACTGATTTGAACTTTGATACATATTATGGATTTGGGTCTCTTGAACTTGTTTTTCTATTCATCAAGTTATATGCCTTTTCATTTAACAAGTGTAATATTTTAATTATTATAACTTTATAACTTACTTTAATAATTGGAAGGGGGCCCTAACTGGTTTGGTTCAGTGGATAGAGCATTGGTCTGCGGACTAAAGGGTTCCAGGTTCGATTCCAGTCAAGGACATGTACCTTGGTTGTGGGCACATCACCAGTAGAGGGTGTGCAGGAGGCAGCTGATTGATGTTTCTCTCTCATCATTGTTTCTAACTTTCTCCTTTCCTGTCTGTAAAAATCAATAAAATGTATTAAAAAAATAAAAAAAATAATTGAAAGGAGCTAATCCATACTCTGTCTCTAGAATTTGTATAGCTATTCTTGCTTATTTTTTCACATGAACTTTTTTTCTTGCTCATTCCCTACTTTATTTTCTGTCCATTAAAGAAAAATTTTTATTATGTAAAGTACACATAACAAAGGTCAAAGCTCAAACACTGAGCCATGCCAGTTGGGCCAGGAATCTTTTTAAGATAAATTTAAAGTATACATAAAATAATTTATATTCTTCAACATTTATAAATAATATAAATTTCCACTAATAAATAAATTCCACAGCAATATTAGAACTGATCTTTTTATGATATGGAACATGTATATAATACCATCTCATTTATTTAAACTTGATTGTAAATTTTGGTTACATATGACCTTGGACAACTTATTTAAACTCTGACTCAATTCCCCCTCCTGTATAATGGAGATAACATCTATAGGATTATTTGAGGAATTACCATAGTAAATAGTTCTTATGATGATGCCGACTATAAAATTATTTCATTTTCATTTGAATACATATTATATACTTACATAAGTATGGTGGTATTCTAAATGAGAATTAGGAATTATGCTGTTTTCATCACAGTTACTTCTTTTTTATTGTCTTCATTTTTCTCTTCTTGGACTTTTGGATAAATTGAATATTTTATGCTTGCATAGTTTGTTGTATAGTACTTTGTCTGCAAATTTATATTAACATCCAAGTGATATTTTAAAAACTCATATATCCTATTGTGATAGATTAAATAAGGATAAATCTTAACATTTGTATTTCTAATCTAAAGCTTTCGTTGATCTGGAAATGAGATTTTGCTAAAGAGCATATGTGCAGCAAATGATGTAATCTATGTAGTCATTGTGCATAAGTGAATGAATGGTTTAAAATCTGGCTTGCACTGTTTGATCAAATAACCTTTTGTTAGGTTTTTGGCAGGATCTTGAAGTGTGATTTTGTTCTAAATTTGAACGATCTCTTAGAGTCTAATGTTGTTTGTTTGGACAAGGGCAGAAATAAAGTTTTTTTTGTTAGACTTTTATTTTCAATAAGTAAGAACAAATAATGTTATAATCTATGACAGTGTTTGAAACAAAAGTATCTTTAGGTTTTATTGTGGAAGCATGTATGGGAATATGTCATTAATCCAGTTTTGCCTGGGAACAAGGGAAGAATTCTACTTCTGTGGATATACTTGGTGAAATATAATTCTGTGTCTAATTTTCTTTAGTATTAAGCTAACAGTTGTCAATGTACTCATCTGTGCCTGGACCATTTACTCCCTTTCTACTGAGTTTAATTCGCTTCATTCCTGAAAGTCAAGTAAATTTAATAAGAATTTATCTTCCATATATATAAAAGGTTAAGTGACCTATTGTACATTTGTATGTCTGACTGACCAGCCGGTACATAAGACTTGACGCTCACTGACAATTTAAAAATAAACATTGGCCGAGGCCGGTTTGGCTCAGTGGATAGAGCGTCGGCTTGTGGACTGGAAGGTCCCGGGTTCGATTCTGGTCAGGGGCATGTACCTTGGTTGCAGGCACATCCCCATTGGGGGTTGTGCAGGGGGTGGCTGATCAATGTCTCTTTCTCATCGATGTTTCTGACTCTCTATCTCTTTCCTTTCTTCTCTGTGAAAAATAAATAAAATATATTTAAAAAATTTTTAAAATAAACATTGACTCGCGCATGCACGATACATATAAAGCTCTCACTGTTATCTTCAAACATAACAAATTTCAGAATCCATTAAAAATTATTTTATTCAAGTTATGTTTTCCAAAAGGGAGGATCTATGATAGTCATCTTTGAAAGTTCTCATAACATTTCAGAATGAACGTTTGCTAGAATGAACGTTCCCAGTGGACTTGGTGTCATATGGGTCTGAGAGATAGCAAATGATGACGCAAAATTGTAGCCGTTGTCCAGTATCTTTTGTGTGAATTGTGTGAATGAGTCAATTGAAGATACAGCAGCATTACCTACAGGACTGGCCAGTGATTCTACTGAAATTCCAATCTGAGCAACAGATGAAGTTCAGACAATGTTCATGGCTCCAAAGTGCTAGCTTCCTTTTCCAGCTTTAAGACCTGACGTTTTGAAGATGGCACTTAGTTTTCCATTCGTGACAAATCCTAGGAGCTGCTATACTGGCATTCCATTTGAATTAGGATAGGCGAAGTAGACAGATCCTCCCATTCCCTCAGGAAATGGGATTGTTCCCAGCATAAAAACTACAACATGGTTAATATTTTCATAATCAGGCAAATCAAAAATTAATTTATCGTCTGCCACTTGCTGTGCAGCTGTTTGCACCAGCTTCTCTTCACTAAGCAGCCAAATTTGGTGGTGGAGGCCTAATGCCTGCCTGCCTTAGTGAGTATACAGACCCCATGGAGGCAGGGACTGTTATTGTTTCTCGCTGTGTCTTTAATGCTCAGCCTAGTGTTTCATATGCGGTAGGTAGTAATACTGAATAATAAACAAATGAGCAGTGCTCAGAAAACATGATTCATTATTTCACTGCACTTATGTAGAAGACTCTGTTAAAAGTTGTTATTGCTTGTGATATTAACCAGTTTTTATCATTGTAGAGTCTGGAAAAATTCTTTTTCAATTATAAAAATGAGCAGTGAAGATGAAAGCAATTATCCTTTTTTTTAAGTGTGAAATGTCTATGGTTTCAGCTTTTAGTTCGTAAAAGTGTTTTTAAAATTTTACTCTGGTCTACTATTCATTTTACCTTAAAATTAGCGAAATTAAATTTTTCCTATTAAGATTTTCCCCCATAAAATATAAAAATATAGTTGTATTGATTTTTAGAAAGAGAGAAAGGGAGAGGGAAAGAAAGAAACATCAATCGACTGCCTCCTACACATCTCCCATCAGGAATTGAGCCCACAACCTGGACATGTGCCCTGACCAGGAATTGAACCAGCAACCTTTTGGTGTACAGATTGATACCCAGCCAACTGAGCCACACTGGACAGGGCAGTTCTGAAACACTTTTTGTTCATGATAGGAAAGTGATGCTCAAAATTCAACTATATAGCTTAGTGATATTTCAGATGTGTGAATATGTTAAATGTTTACGTTTCTTTTCATTTTCTGCTGCTAAGTCATAGTGAGTGGAAGTATCATACGTTATTAAAGGGCAAAAATAAATATAACATTGAGTATATAATTAATTTACTAAATAGTTCTTTAAAAACAAACAAAAATATTACTTGAGTTCTAACCACGTGCCAGACACTAGATATAATAGGTAGGTTCCCTACCCCAAGGAACTTATAGTTTAGTTGGCAGAAATACTCAACATTTTTTTAAATTAAATCTTTATTATTTAGATTATTACATTTGTTTCTCTTTTTTCCCCTCCATAACACCCCTCCACCCAGCTCCTACCCTTCCCTCTGCCCTTACCTCCCTCCCATTGACCTCATCCATAGGTGTATGATTTTTGTTCAGTCTCTCCCTGTACATCCCTCACCCCTTTTCCCCTGAGAATGATCAGTCCACTCCCTTTCTGTGCTCCTGATTCTATTATATTCACCAGTTTATTCT
>JAAGEH010000125.1:8294825-8324746 GCA_011751065.1 Lasiurus cinereus
CAGTTGAATGTTTTCTGCTTCTTTATATTTCAAATTTTTGACTTGATCCTTGCCTTTCTCTAGTCTGCTGTTAGTACTCTGCATAATAGTTTTCATTTCAGTCAGTGTATTTATCATCTTCTCTTGGGTCTCACTAAATTTATCCCTTTTCTAGCATATTCTTGCAAAACCTTATAAGCGTGGTTTTGAACTCTATATCCAGTCGTTTTTTTTCCTCCATTTCTTTTGCTTGTAATCCCTTCCCTTGTCTCGGCATTTTCACTGTGCCGGGGAAACTTCTGTGCTGGATTCAACCAATGAAGCCTCTGCTGAGCTTGGGAGGGTGGAGTTTCAGGGCTTAAGGGACCGCCTTGCCTTCCAGTCGGCCCTGCCCTCCACGGCCCCCGAGTCTCACGTGACTGGGTAATGGCTGGAGCGGTCCTTGTGCGCTCGCGCACCCGCAGCTCCTCTAACCGCTGCCTTTCCAGCTCCCCTGCGAACCAGGACCACACGAGTCTAGGTCCCCAGGGTTTCGCCCAAAACAGGGGCCCAGTGGACTCAGAAGCAGCGCAGTTGGGAGGGTCTTTCTCCCACCCACTCGCGAAAGCCAGCGGCACAATCAGCAATCCGTCCTCCACGTGGTGCCGTGCGCGACCAGACCTCCGATCCTTTGCAACTCCCCTAAATTTCCGTGCACTTCTCCCTTTTCACAGTCCAAACTCCCCCCGTATGAGTTTCGGCTGGATCTGGGGTTTAGTGTCGTAAGATAAGGGGTTCAATGCCGTTGGGAGTCTCCGTTTCCCTCCCGCCAGAGAAAGCCAGCCAGGTACTCCGGCACCCGCTCTCTCAGCGCGCGTCTCCGTACCTCAGCTTTTTGCAGCTCCTCTGGGTTTCTGTGAGCCCCTCTCTTTCCCTCTAGTTGTAGAACTTCCACTCAGCCAGCTTTCCTGTGGTTCTGGATGATGTCCGTTCTGTCTTTTAGTTGTAGTTTTGAAATTGTTGTGCGAGGCAGCAGTATAGGTGTTTACCTATGCCGCCATCTTGGATTCCTTCGGATTTGATGATTTTCACTTTGACTGTATCTAATTTACTCCTAACATAACCCTAAAAAACTCAGTATATCGATTTTTCAGTTGAGGATATTGAAGCTCAAAGAGGTTAAATCACTTAGTCAGGATCACACAGCTAATAAGTTTCAGAGCTGAGACTGAGCCTAGATTAAAAAAGAAATCCATGCATTTACCCTCCACTAACTGCTACTTTACTTATTAGATCCATACTTCAAGTAAGGCACTTAAAACCAGTTGTTATTTTGATTTTTTTTCCTATTTCATTAGTTCCTGCCTTTTTCCTTCTTCCTTTGAATTCCCAATTTTTAATTTGGGACTTCTTTTGTTTCTAGAGACACCAATATTTTATAAGAATTCAGTCCATTCTTTTACAGAATGTTTCTCCATTTAAATTTTTCTGTTTCCTTAAAATTAGATTTAGATTATGCATTTTGGGTGGAAAACCTCAAAAATTATATCCATCTCAGTCCATTTGAGGAAATGCAAATGTTGGTTTGTCTCATTGTTAGTAGTCATTTTGTAGCTTTGATCACTTTGGCTAAAATGGTGTGTATCAGGGTTTTTTACTGTAATATTTGAATTAATGTGTATTTTGTGGGGAGGTATTTCAAAAGTATGTAAATATAATCCTCACCAATTCTCAGTGGCTAGTTCCAGTATTTATCAATGATTCTTGCCCAATCCTTTATAGAAAACCACAAATGGGAGTTTTTCTAACTCCATCATTCCTTTATACAGGGTGTGACAAAAATAAGTTTACAATTTTGAGTACATGAAACACAGTTTATTCTTGTATTGTTATCTGTTAATGAACTTGTATTTTCCATATGAACAACTGTAAACCTACTTTTGTCACACTCTGTATTTATCACTTGGCATTGTATTACAAAGAGCTTCCCCTTCTTCCTCGTTATTTGTTCATATCACTGTGGACTCCTGGGGTTTATAGTCTGTTATAACCTGTTGCTAACAATATGTACTTTGGTGTTCATTATCTGGTTGTAAGCTCAATTTTTGAGCCCTTCCTTACTTTAGATACAATAAAATGTTCTAGGTTTATCTTGCACATATTCTGCCCCAGCCCTGGAATTGGCTATTTCTCCAAGAAACCCTGTTTCTTTCAATGGGTTGCCTGAAGCAGCATAGTATAATATTTCAAAACTCAGGCCCTATTACTTGTTAGCTGAGTTGATTTGATCAAAATATTTAAACTCTTTAAACCCCAATTTTTGTTTGGAAAATGGGAATTAAAATGGTACATATCTTATAGTTTAGTTGTGAGGATTAATTTAAATAATTTACTTAAAGAACAATGTGTGTGTATATATATATATGTATATATTACATAGTAAATATGACATAAATGTTGCCTATTATTATTATTATTACATTACTATTCTCTCTTCCTTCTTTAACAGGATGCTTTTTTAAGGAATTATTGAAGACAAAGTTTTTTAAATTTTCTTAATGGCTTTACAGAATTTTAAACCGAATACATTTTGACATGACGGCAAAAAATGTAAGTATTTGTAAATGTTTTAATGTAAGTATTTTTAAAGTGAGTTGTACTTTTTTCCTACTGGTATTTTTTTTTCTTCACCACTCAGGTTCCTCAAATTTAATTTACTGTCATTAATTTATAATTATTTTTGTTCATGTAAAGAATGAGATAGTAAACTTGAATGCTACTGAATACAATATGCTAATAGGCATGGTAGCATTCTTATAAATTGCTCCTCCTGAAAAGGTACCAAATTGCTGTCTCCAGAAAGTTTCCCACCCTGCTCCTTAGTTGAGTACTGTAATAAAATTGCTTGGGTATTGCTGGAGACTTTCTTGTCCTATTTTCTTTGGTTCAATGTTTTTCTTTGGATTTACTTAGGGAAATGTGTATACTCATATATAGTTCAGAAAAGTCTGCTATCCTCCATGACATGATTCCTGAGGTGATGTTAGGACTTAGATGTTTTGGAGAAATTATTCAATTTTTGTTTGTTTGTTTATTTGAAATTATCATTTCTGAATCTACTTTCTTTGAAGTTACATTTTATTGTCAACCTCTATCAATGGATTTGTTTCAGTTATGGTGAAGGATTATGCCAGAAAATAAATACTAAAGTATCCAGGAAATAACTTACTATAATAGCTTTGCTATTCCTAAATTATTATGTTGGAATCTTTGATTGCAGGTTACAGAATCAGCTTAGACTTAAACAAAAAGGGAATCTATTATAAAGATACAGGGATGTCTCAAGGAATTCAAGACCAGGAATTTAGTGGGCCCTCAGAAAGACCTGGGTTCAGGAACTTTGAAGTCTACCAGGAATTGAGGCAATACTTGGTTTCCATTTGTCATCTCTGCTTGTCTCTGTGCATCTGCTTCATTACCCTGCATATCATCTTTCTCAGTTCTCCAGTTAGCATCTTAGTCGACATGTTACAGGGCCAGCCTGTTCAGAGAGAGATGTAAAAGGGAGAGACGGAGGCAGTCTGGCAGGTTCTGCCTGCCTAGGTCAGCTCCAGATTCCTTAGGAAGGACCTCTGGCAGTGCCTCAGCTTGATACCCACTAGAGGTTTGGTTAATTATGACCAGGAGAAGCAAGCATTATATTGAGTAAAAAGGTCTTGTGAGCCAGACAAATAAGTAAATACTACCATTATCCATCTAAAGAATGGCACTAAAAAAATAAACCCTTATTACTTATCTCTGGTTTGCTGTTGTTAACCTTGCTTTAGCATGCCTTAGTAGCTCTAAGCTGATACAGATTTTTCTTTATTAACATTTAGTTAATTTTGTTGGAATAAATGATCAGGAGTAGTTTGCTTTTCTCTAAGACTCTTATATATATTTGTTAAAGTGCTGTTTGGGGAAAAGAAGAAGCAAAATTTTAGTCTGTGATTTGGGAATTTTCTTATAGGATATTATTTTTATTTTCTCTTCTTTAGAAAAAAAGAAAAGGATGTGAAAATTATCCTAAGCAACAAGATGGTTAACATTTAAGTAGCAAAAGTATATATTGGCTTACAATGTACTTTGAATCAAATATAATCTTCATAGCCATATGTGCAGTTTGCTGTATTAATAAATCGTTTCCTGAAAGTAACATAAAACATTTGATCTAGTGATAATTGCACTCTCATTATTTTGTCTATATATTTGGAGAAATCAAGGAGCATCATGTTTCTCCTTCTGCTATAGCCACCTGGGGACAGGGGAAGGGGTAAGTGATGAGTTGAACCTCTTTCTGAAACCTTGCAGTTAAGGACATGGAGAGACCGAGCCTCAGCCTAGGCTGAAGCCTGTGTGAAAGGATTAAAATAGGCTGCCTGAAAATATCCAGTCAGGTTTACTAGCCATTCTGCAGTAGATAAGAACATTTTTATAGCCTTTAGCAGGTTTTATCAAGATACTTACTAAAAAGATTATACTAATTTATGATACTATGAACAATTCCTTCTCCTCTCTCTACTGTTCTCCAACGAATACTAGGTATACTGGTTAATAATGTGGATTTTTTTCAATAGTAGGGAGTTACACCTATGTTGATATAAATGCAATTTGATATGTATGCTATTTTGTTGTATTGACAACAAGCTTCAAAACTTCATATGTCAAATTTTCTGTAAGTGTTAACATCATAGATATTTTTACACTTAAAAATGTCGAATTTCATGCCCCCCCCCAAAAAAAAAGCATTTGTGAGAAGTTGTTTTTTTTTTTTTAATATATTTTATTGATTTTTCACAGAGAGGAAGGGAAAGGGATAGAAAGCCAGAAACATCAATGAGAGAGAGACATCGATCAGCCGCCTCCTGCATGCCCCTTACTGGGGATGTGCCTGCAACCAATGTACATGCCCTTGATCGGAATCGAACCTGGGACCCTTCAGTTTCCAGGCTCTATCCACTGAGCCAAACCGGTTTTGGCTGTGAGAAGTTTTGTTTGTTTTTTTAAATACATTTTATTGATTTTCTACAGAGAGGAAGGGAGAGGGATAGAGAGTCAGAACATCGATGAGAGAGAAACACATCGATCAGCTGCCCTCTGCACGCCCCCCTCTGGGGATGTGTCCTCAACCAAGGTACATGCCCCTGACCGGAATCGAACCCGGGACCCCTCAGTCCACAGGCCGACGCTCTATCCACTGAGCCAAACTGGTTTTGACTGTGAGAAGTTTTAATTCATTCCTTTATTTTGAAGAAAAATGCTGCTGAATACTTTGGAAAGCTTATGGTGAACATTCTCCAACTCCAGGTACTTGTGAATGCTTGTTTAAGTGCTTTAAAAGTGATGATTTTGATGTGAAAGACAAAGAACGCCCAGGTAAACCAAAAAGGTTTGAAGACCAACAACTACAAGCATTTTTGGATGAAGATGCATGTCAAACTCAAAAACAACTTGCAGAAAGATTAAACATTGCTCAGCAAACAATTTCCAATTATTTACAAGCAATGGGAAAGATTTTAAAGGAAGGAAAATGGGTGACACATCAACTGAACGAAAGACAAATGGAAAACCGAAAAGTCATTGGTAAAATGTTGCTTCAATGGTACTAAAGAAAGTTTTTTTTTTGCAACGAATTGTGACTGGCGATGAAAAGTGGATTTATTTTGAGAATCCCAAATGCACAAAATCATGGGTTGATCCAGGTCAGCCAACAATATTAACTGCAAGGCCAGATCGTTTTGGAAAGAAGAAAATGCTATGCATTTGGTGGGATCAGGAAGGTGTGGTGTATTATGAGCTTCTAAAACCAGGTGAAACCATTAATATTGATTACTACTAACAACAAATAATAAATTTGAACCACGATTTAATCGTGAAACAACCAGAATGTGCCAGAAGACACGGCAAAGTAATTTTACTTCATGATGACATACCATCACACACTTCAAAAACAGTTTAAGACACCTTAAAAGATCTTGCCTGAGGAGTATTAACTCACCCATTGTACTCACCAGACCTTGCTCCTTCAGATTACCACTTGTTCTGATTGATGGCACAAACTTTCTGAGCAGCACTTCAAAATATATGAAGAAGTGAAAAATTGGGTCTCTGAATGATTTGCCTCAAAATAAGAAAAGTTCTATTAGGACAGCATCCACAAATTACCTGAAAGATGGAGGAAATGTGTAGCTAGTGATGGGCATTAATTTGAAGAAAGCACTTTATATGTTTCACTTGAAATTATCATGTTTTCTTTGATTATAAAATCTGCATTATTAACTGATACACCTAGTATATATGCACATCACTGTTCTAGGCTCCTGCCTTCTTCGTTCTTACAGTGTAGTGAGAAAAGACCGTGTTAGGTAATGATAATTGTTGTGAAGAAAAACAGGGTAAAAGGAGAGATTGATAGGAATTAGGGAGTGCTCTTTCAACTAGATGATCAGAAAAGTCCTCTTTAAGAGGAAATGACATTTAGACAGCAGTGCTCTTAAATCTCAATTCAAGGAGCCAGCCGTGTGCATATCTGGGGAAAGAGCATTCTAGGTAGAGGTAGGTGAAAGTGTGGTTGTTCAAGGAACAGGAAGGTGGCCAGTTTAGAGATGGAACAGAGTAAGCAAAGGGGAGTGGCAGGAGCCTGATCACGTGGAGCATTGGAGATTGGGGTGGAGGTATGTATTTTAAGTGTCAATGAGGAGCTGTTGGAGGTTTTGAGGATAGTTGCATGGCCTGACTTAACATTTTTAAAAGTTTGTGTTGGCTACTGAGGGAATAGACTGAAGATGGGGATAGGAGGAAGCAGGGATTTTTTTGGTACTTACCCTCGTGGTTCAGACAACAGAGTGGTGATTTGGGCTAGATAATGATATATTGGAGATGGGGAAAAGTGGCTGGATCTAGGATGTATTTCAAGGGACAGTCATCAGGGCCTACTAATTAGGACACAGGTTCAGGATAGGTTAAAAAAGACTTCATATTTGTCTTGTGCAAGTTGGTAAAGAGGAACTCTTGGGGTAGTGCAGGATTTTGGGGTATACTGAACAATTATTTTGAATATATTAAAGTTGAGGTACTACTAATAACATTACAGTAGAGATATTGGCTAGGCAGTTTGGTAAGTGAATCTGGAGCTCAGGTAAGGGTTGGGACTGGATATAGAAATTTTGGAGTCATTTCATATTAAATTATTTTAAAGCAGAGGGACTATATGAGATTATATAGTACATGCATGGTTAGAGAATACATCAGGACCAAGGAGACTCAAGGAATGGCCTGAAAAGAAGGAGGCAGTATTATCCTGATGATCTGGAGACCCAGTGAAGGAAGTGTTTCAAGAAGAAGAAGAGGGATCAATTATGTCACACATCACTGAAAAGTAACTTTGATATAGAAGATATAGCCTGGTCTTTTGGCAGCATCCTTAGACCTATATTCAGTTATTTATATCTTAATTTTTGTTTCCCATTTTGCATCTTTTTTTATGAGAACAGTTTTTTTGTGTGAGGAGTTACTTGCACGTTTTCCATGCCATACTTGGCCTCTTATGGTTGCAAACAATAGAAAGCCTGTTCAAAATAGCTTATGGTGAAAGTGGAATATTTTGGTTCACATAACTGGAAGTCTGGAGTACTCTAGCCTCAGACACTGCTGTGTGCAGGGGGTCAAATGATGGTGTCAGGGCTCTGTTTTACTTTTCCATCTATTACCTGTATACAGTGGCATAAAGGCCTGCATTGGCCTTAGAATGTTTGTCTCATAGGAAGAGAGGGAAGGTTTCTTTTTTAGCATTTATATTTTTAATTCCATGCAGAAGCTTTGGTTGCTTTCATTGACCCTGCTTGGCCTACTTCTTATAAAAGTGAGTGTGAAGAAGAAAATTAGTACCATAAATGGCCAGCTCTGGTCCCAAGGACACAATTGTGGCGCTAAGATGAAGAGTCCTACCAGAACTACATGGATTGTGGCATGGGTTACTCTACAAAAAGAAGCTCTGCTGAGATGGCAATATATTCATTGTGTCTGGGATTAAATTGTTACCCAGTAGTAACTAGTATCCAGTGATAATCTTCTAGACCCAAAATGCACATGAGTCTAACTTAAGCTCATTCATTATACAATAAAGAATTGGAAACTTTATATGAAGTGTGTTTTGGTTCTTTTGCCTTGTCAAGGATTTTTTTATAAGTATGAATGCCATATGCTCATTACAAAAAAAAATTAGAAAATACAGATAAAGAAAAGAAACTAGCCTAGAGATTATGAGCAAAAATTTGGCTGGTATATATAATGTGTGTGTGTGTGTGTGTGTGTGTATATAAAATGTATGTATGTTACATATTTTCTTAATTTTAATACATTTTATTTAATGTAGTTTCTCCAAAATATTATCATGTTGACATGTAATTCGTACAAAAATTTTCCCCCTTTTATTGAATTTATTGGAGTGACATTAGTTAATAAAATTATATAGGTTTCAGGTGTACAATTCTACATCATCTGTATGTTATACATTTTTTAGTAAAAATGAGGTCATACTGGTTTGTAATCTATTTAGCTTAATGTCTATGATGAATGTTTTTTCTTGTCTTGATAACTTTGCAACATCATTTTAAATCGATGTTTTGTGTTATATGGACGTTATTACCAGTTTTCTAATATTAACCATTAAATTATTTCTATTTTTCTTTAATTAAAAAAATTTTTTTGCTTACTTGTTGGATTATTTCCATGAGGCAGAGTCTTAGGAAATTATTGGCTCTAAGGGTGTGTGCTTTCTGGGGACTTTTTAAAAAACAAACACATATTTTTATTGATTTCAGAGAGGAAGAGAGAGAGAGATAGAAACATCAGTGATGAGAGAGAATCATTGATTGGCTGCCTCCTGTACATCCTCTACTGGGGATCAAGCCTACACATGTGCTCTTGACTGGAATCAAACCTGGGACCTTTTAGTCCAAATGCTGATGTATCTGTCCACCGAACCAAACCACCTAAGGCTTCCAGGGTAGGCTTTTGACTCATATTGCTAAATTGCATTTCAAAAAGATTGCACCAATTTATGTTTACACCAGTAGAGTATTAAAGTGACATTTCCATTTATTTTCTTTTTAATCCTTGCCAATCTAGTCAGTAAAAATGGTATGTTACTTATTATAGTTCTCTGATTGCACTGCTAATTAGATCACACTGGTATGATGTTTATACATCATTGGCATTTCTCTTTTATAAATTGTCTAGTTAGTGTTGAAGTGTTAAAAGCCACTGTCATTTGAATAACTATCCATACTTGAACATTGCTTTGCTGTCAACAAACATGTTCACATAATTTTTTATTTCATTAGGAGCTTTCTGAGTTTTTCATACATGTATGAATTACCCTCATTTTGCAGCTACTGTTCAAGATCATTCTACTTGTGAATGGTAAAGCTCTGATTTTTTTCCTTTCAGTTATTTTGATCTGAAATGCTTAGTGCAGTTTAATGCTGTTATTGGGGAATATGGTTTGATTCTTAAAAATCTGACTTGGAGCCCTAGCATCGGCCTATGGACTGAAGGGCCCCAGTTTCAGTTCCCATCAGGGGTATGTACCTTGGTTGTGGGCACATCCCCAGTATGTGCAAGAGGCAGCTGATCGATGTTTTTCTCTCATTGATGTTTCTAACTCTCTCTCCCTCTCCCTTCCTTTATAAAAAATCAATAAACTATATATATATTTTTAAAAATCTGGCTTGGATATTTTTAATTGAACAGACCAGACAGTTTATGACTAATTATTATATGCAACACAGTGTTTGAATATCCACATGAAAAACTTTCTCAAGATCTTATTAGATGAAAAATTTTACATAAAATGAGTTCACTTTTTTCTCTTGCTCTGTGAAACATTATAGAAAGATCTTTTTAAATAAGGATAGAATAGCTAACATTTTTTCCTTTTTTCTTTTTAAAAATTTTATTGTTTAAGGTATTACAAATAGTAATAAATATGTGTCCTTTTTCTTCCCCATTGACCTCCCCCCAGCCTCTCCTACCCCCTGACATGTGCCTTCAACCCTTATCCCCCACATCTATTGGTTGTGCTTATATGCATGCATACAAGTCCTAACATTTTAAAATGCCTTTTCTAGCAACCCTTTCTACTCTCAAACAAACTACTTTTTTTTGAGTCTTTAAACTATAAAGTGTTTATGAAAGCAGAAATTAATACACTTTTGAAGTTTTAGTAAATTTTGGTAGTATTTATATAAGCTCTGAATACAAACACCTTCCCTCCATCTATGACAGCAAAATTAGTAGACAATATTGACTCACAATTGACCTTTTAGAGGATAATTTAATTATTAAGGTGCAGGTGTACAGCTCCTTAAAAAGGTTCTAAATTCGTTTGCTGCTTCTCTGCAGAAGTTGGACATTAAGAGCAGGTGTTTAAACCTAACAGTAACTCAATAACTGAACTCTCGACTGTGAATATGTGGTTTTACTTGAGGTTTTTACCGTTAACTTTGTATAATAACAAAAAGGGATAAATTTATGCTTTTGAAATACATGTACTTAACAGTCACATTGTATTAAGCATGGAATATGTTGAAGGCTGCCTTGGCCTTCTTTCTTTTTACAGTAGAACACCAACATAAGTTTGACTTTCTTTTCTCTTTATAGCAGAAGAGTTTGAAAGTGGAAGCATGTTAGTGATGCCACAGTAAACTCTTGGCATTTACAAATTGAACACTTAATATTAGGATTTGTGAGCCACTCTGGAGATGTATGTGGTAGTAATTTCCAAATTTAGTTGCAAAGGTGTTTCTTTACTTCTAACAGAATACTTGTAAGAAGCTAGACAGAAGTCTCTATATCATTTATCTACATAGAATTAAAAAGCTATGTTTTAGATATCTTCGCTCAGCTGGCATCATAAAAATTTAATATTAGATGCCAGAGATAGGTTTGCATCAGAATTACTTTTCCATGATATGATATTTAGAAATATTCCTGATAACATCTCTTAATAAACATAGAAACAGTTTTTAGTAGAGCATTTGAATTACCAAATAAGGAAATAACTAGCCCTTACATCATGAAATTGTAAAGTATCAAATGAGTGCTTATGTAGAATATATAATGTAAAGCAGTGGGTAGTTTAACAATGTAAGACAGATGTGCAGATATAAAGGTATAAAGCTTTGTGTGCTTTGAAATCCTTTCAGTGTGATAGTACTTTGAAAGAATATTTGAAGTACCAAATTAGCACTTACGTTTCATGATTACAAATCTAAAAGGATTAAAACAATAATATAAGAGTAATAGTAGAATCATTTATTGGATGCTTCCTTTGTCAAATTTTCCAAAATGGAGTGTCCCCCCCAACTCTATAATAAATTGAATATGATGGTATCATTGTATTTGATGATACTACCATATTCAGTTCTGATCCAAGTGGTCCAGTAGACAACTCATTAAATGAAATAGATTGTTTGAAGGTGAATTTATAAAACACTTGCTATAGGTAGTCCCTCAAATATCATACTAATAATGAATGTTAACCTAAGCATTGGACTTGAGCCAATGAACTTCACCTCTGGGTTGTGTTGTTATATATATTTTTTAATATATTTTATTGATTTTAGAGAAGAAGGAAGAGGGAGAGAGTGATAAAAACATCAATGATGAGAGAGAATCATTGATTGGCTGCCTCCAGGGGATCAAGCCCTCAACCCAGGCATGTGCCCTTGGTCGGATTTGAACCTGGACCCTTCAGTCCACAGGCCAACACTCTATCCACTGAGCCAAACCAGCTAGGGCGTGTTGTTATATTTTTTGGTAACTTTTTAAAAAAATAAATTTTTATTGATTTTAAAGGGGAAGGGAGAGGGAGAGAGAGATAGAAACATCATCAATGAGAGGGAATCCTTCATTGGCTGCCTCCTGCACACCCCACATTAGGGATCAAGCCCACAACCTGGG
Organism: Lasiurus cinereus; assembly: GCA_011751065.1. Classification (NCBI taxonomy): domain Eukaryota; kingdom Metazoa; phylum Chordata; class Mammalia; order Chiroptera; family Vespertilionidae; genus Lasiurus; species Lasiurus cinereus. The sequence continues at coordinate 8,306,787 of JAAGEH010000125.1, forward strand.
CATGTGCCCTAACCCAGAATCAAACCATGATCTCCTGGTTCATAGATTGATGCTCAACCCCTAAGCTGTCCGGGCATGGTAACTTCTTTTTAATGTAATAATGCCCCACTTATGCCCTTAGCCCCCTGGTGTCTGTGTCCATTGGTTATGCTTATATGCATGCATACAAGTCCTTTGGTTGATCTCTCCCCCTTACCCTCACCCTCTCCTACCTTCCCTCTGAGGTTTGAGGTTCTAATCAATGCTTTTCTGTCTCTGGATCTGTTTTTGTTCATCAGTTTATATTCATTATATTCCACAAGTGAGTGAGATCATGTGATATTTATCTTTCATTGACTGGCTTATTTCACTTAGCATAATGCTCTCCAGTTCCATCCATGCTGTTGCAAATGGTAGGAGTTCCTTCCTTTTTACAGAAGCATAGTATTCCATTGTGTAGACGTACCACAGTTTTTTAATCCACTCATCTGCTGATGGGCGCTTAGGCTATTTCCAAATCTTAGCTATGGTGAATTGTGCTGCTATGAACATAGGAGTGCATATATCCTTTCTCATTGGTATTTCTGGCGTATTGGGATCTATTCCTAGAAGTGGGATCACTGGGTTAAATGGGAGTTTGGGCATGGTAACTTTTTTAAACAGAGAAAAAAACATACTCCTTGGGGAAAGGTGAGGGATTGAGAAGATAGGTCCTGGGTAAAAATTATTACGATAGCAACCTGAGTTGCTAGGCCTGCCTAGGAGAGAAACACAGGCACTAACTACCACTGGGGACAGCTACCGTCTTAGGCTTAGCAGTTGCAAAGTTCATGCGCCACATGAAGCTGTAGAGATGCAAGCCATAAAAATCTTCCAGCTCATCCTAATACAAGTCCCACTCGTCTTCAGAGTTGCATTATGTTATTAATGGTCTTTATTTGGTCCATTACATGTTATAATGTTGAAAAGCATCATAGGCAGTGATTCTGAATAGTAAAAAGAGAAGTAGCAAGGGTGAGAAATTTTGGTATATCTATTGGCAACTTCTTGGCTGCCACATTGTTTACAAAAACTGTCAGTAAAATCTATAGACCTTAGTTCTCCTCATAAGTAACATTTAAAATTTTTTTCTTTTATCTGGACAATTCATATTTTCCTCATATCAAGCAATATGGCAACATTTTCTTTTTAATCCTCCTGTAGTTGTAATTAATTCATTTTATGTGGCTATATTAATATTTAATATGGACCTCTAGTGGAAGATATAAAATGGCTTATTAAGTGATCATCTAATACTTAGATCTTTTTAACTTTTAAAAAACTATTTTATTCAGGTTGGTTTGAGTTCCACAAGTGCAGAATTAAGAGGATTTACAGATCAGAATCTCAGTCCAACAAAAGGTAAGGACAGTTGAATAAAATGTTCTGCATTGAACTAGTTTTATTGCATTTGCTTTATAAAACATAAAGGCACATGCATTACTTTATGTGTAATAATATTTATATACTATTACAGTGTTGTTATCATTCACCATATAACTTGTATAACATGAAAATCAGTTACTTCTGACAGGTGTAGAGAGTATATACCTTTCTCCAACTCTTTCCTAAGAGGCCTCTAAGACCATATTTGATCAGTGATCCTATTACAATTGAAACTTTCTAAGTAATTTTCTTCTTGGTTATCTTGTTTGAGAGCCCTTCTTAGTGGTAAGGAACTACAATAGAATGATTGGATGTATTATTATTCTGTGTCTAAAATATGGCTTCCAGGACACTGGTCATTTTTCAATATGTATTTTTCAGCAGTATCTTTTAGTATGTAGAGATAACATCCTGAAATATTTATGCTTGAAATGATATGTGATTAGCTTCAAAATAATCCACTGGGAGAAGAATAATAAAGTGGGTGGAATTATAGATAAAACAAAATTGCCTATGAGTTAATTGTTTAAACTGTGTGATAGCGCCGAAACCGGTTTGGCTCATGGATAGAGCGTAGGCCTGCAGACTAAAAGGTCCCAGGTTTGATTCAGGTCAAGGGCATGTACCTTGGTTGCGGGCACATCTCCAGTAGGGGGCGTGCAGGAGGAAGCTGATCAATGTTTCTAACTCTATCCCTCTCCCTCTCTCTAAAAAAAAAAAAAAAATCAATAAAATATACTTTTAAAAAAATAAACTGTATGATAGTTATATGAGGTTTCATTATTTATTTCTCTCTTCCTTTATATATATTTGAAATTTCCCATTATAAAAGGTAGGAGCAAAATGCATGCCATTACAATACAAATAACTGGAAACATCAGCTTCTTCAAAGGGTTAATATCTAAGGTGAGCTATATACCCTGAAGAGAAGGCTAGAGAAATCTGTATTTCAGTATAAATATGTTTGGCTTAATAATAATGATCTGTTGAATTACTCTGAGAGTTTATATATATACTAGAGGCCTGATGCACGAAATTTATGCAAGAGTAGGCCTTCCTTCCCCTGGCTACCAGCCCTGGTCTCCCTTTGGCACCCAGGATCCAGGCTTCCCTCTAGCCTCAGCTTCATCTGCAAGGACATCTGGTCTAATTAGCATATTATGCTTTTATTATTATAGATTTTAAAGCAATAAAAGAGATACTTCAACCCTTGATACTTCTCAGTCTCCCTCCCCCCATCAAATTTTTACTATGGTAAAATGCACATATAAAATTTACCTCTTTAGCCATGATTACATATATAGTTAAGTAGTATTGAGTACATTCATATTGTGCAACCATCACCACCTTCCATCTCCATAACTCTTCATCTTGCAGAATTAAAACTCTATACCCATTAAACAACTAAATCCATATTTCCTTCTCCCCAGCCTTTGGCAACCACCATCCTATTTTCTGTCTTTATGCTTCTGAATACTCTAGATACCTCATGTAAGTAGAATTACACAGTATTTGTTTTTTTGTGACTGCCTTATTTAAGTTAGCATAATGACCTCAAAGTTTATCCATGTTGTAGCATGTGTCAGCATTTCCTTCCTTTTGGAGGCTTAATACTATTCCATTGTATGTATATACAGAGGTGGGAAAATGTAGGTTTACAGTTGTTTGGGAAATAATAATACAAGAAAAAACTCTTTCATGGACTACTTTTGCCCACCCTGCATAGTAGGCCCCACCTTATCCACAATATGGTTTCAGTTACCCACAGTCTGAAAATATTAAATGGGAAATTCCGAAATAAACAATTCATAAGTTTTGAATTGTGTGCTGAAATTAAACTTTATACTGTTCCACTTGGGGCATGAATCATCCCTTTGACCCACCCTCTTTCTATATTTCCATTGCTACTATCTTAGTTTAGACCACTATAAACCATTTTCTGGGTCACTGCAGCTGTTTTATTTACTTCCAGATTTATTTCTTTGTATTTTATTCACTGTACTGTAGCTACATACTTTTTTCTCAAACACAAATCTTAAGTCTTTTCATGTTAAAAAAAAAAGCAAAAAACATTTAGTAGTTTCTTCCTCAAGGTAAAGTCCAGTCTCCAATTTAAAAGATATGGTTCTTGCTTTCACTTTAGCCTTCTCTTAGACACCTATGCTTTTGGCATACTGAGCTACATTCTCTGTCTCACTGTATGCTCTTCTCTGTGCCTGGAATGTCATGCCTCCCTATACCATGTTCCACTCCACTCCAGATACACCCCCCCCCCCCCCCACCCACCCCCCCACCCCCCCCAGAGGGCCCAGGGCAAAAAATTGTGCACTGGAGGGGATCCTTTAGCCCAGCCTGTATGCTCTTACAGTCCAGGAGCACTTGGGGGACTCATCAGCCATGAGCATCTGCCCCCTGGTGGTCAGTGCGAATCATAGTGACCGGTCATTCCTCCATTTGGTTGATTTGCATATTAGCCTTTATTATATAAGATTTCATCTGAGTAATTTCTGTTCATGCTTTGCATCTCAGTTTAGGTCTTATTTCAGCTTGGCCCATAAATCTCTAATATATTTATTTCCATTGTAGCATTTATCACACTGTACTTTACTGGTTTACTTATTGGTCCCCACCTGATTCCATGAAGTCAGAGACTTTGTCTTATTCACAATTGTATCTCTAGGACAGTATTTCAGAGTATCTGTTCCATAGGATATGTCCCAAATTAAAAACTTTGTCAAAGTTCTTATTAAATTCCTTGAACATCCTTATAACCATTGTTTTGATCTCTGTATCTGGTAGTTTACTTGCTTCCATTTCATTTATTTCTTTTTCTACAGATTTCTTCTGTTCTGTACCTCCTTGTTACTGTGCTTCCTTTGTGTTAACCTTTGGACTCTGTACGTATTTTATTGTCCTGACTGCATTATATTGTATTTCTTTATACTATTGTCCTTTTATTTACTAGACTATGAGCTTCTTGAAGGCAGGGGTTTTTTTCATGTTTTTTGTCCTCAGATTCTAGCTAATGAACTGCAAAAGCTTGTTTGATCATAATATTCCCATTTTGAGTTAATTTTATGAGTTAAGGTCTGTGTCTAGATTTATTATTTATTTGCTTGTGGATGTCTGTCTCCAGTCTCATTTGTTGGAAAGACTTTTCTTTCTCGATTGAATTGCCTTTGCACCTTTGTCAAAGTTGAATTAAATATATGTGTGTAGGTCTGTTTCTGGGCTCTTTGTTCTTTTGCTGATACCACACTATAGATTTATAGAAAGTCTTAAAATTGAATAGTGTCAGTCTTCCAACTTTTCATCAATATTGTGTTGGTAGCCTGGCCAATGTGATTCAGTGGTTGAGCATTAACCTGTGAACCAGGAGGTCACAGTTCAATTCCTGGTCAGGGCACATGTCCAGGTTGCAGGTTCCATTCCCAATACAGGTGTACAGCCAATTGGTGATTCTCTCTCATTATTGATGTTTCTATCTCTTCCTCTCCATTCTTCTTTGAAATCAATAAAAATACATTATATATATACACATATATATATATATATACACACATACACACACACACACACACACACACACACTCACACACATATATAGTGTTGGCTATTCTGAATTTTTGCCTTTCTGTAAAAATTTTAGAATCAGTTTGTTGATATCCACAAGATAACTGATTGGGGTCTTGATTGAGATTGCATTGAATCTGTACATCAAGTTGGGAATAAATAACATCTTGACAGTATTGATTCTTCCTATCCATGAACGTGGAATATTTCCATTAATTAGGAAGCATTTTGTGGACAAGGTGGTAGGAACAGAGGGAATTTAGAGTTCTACAAAAGTGTTGTTGGAATGGCTCTTTGTAGGACTTTTCTGCATTATTATGTGAGAACTTCATTATTTTATGAGAAAATGTTTTAAGAGAAGCTGAAAAGGTGAAAGGGTAGAGATTATTTGAGTGTTCAAAATCTTAATATACAGCAACTTATATATTTTAGAGTAATGCATTTAATTAAAAAGGCTGGCCCAACTTGGCCAGTGTGGTTTAGTTGGTTGAGCATTGGTTGTTCCATGCACTGAGAGATCGCTTGTTTGATTTCCGGTCAGGGCACATGTCCAGATTGCAGGTTTGATCCCCAGTAGGGGGTGTGCTAGAGGCAGCCAATCAGTGTTTCTCCCTCTTCCTTCCTCTCTCTGAAATCAATAAAGACAATAAATTAGGCTGGCCATGGCCACGTAGCTCAGTTGATTACAGTGTCCTCCACTCCAACGTTGCAGATTGGATCTCCAGACAGGGGACATACAAGAAGTAACGAATGCAAAAATAAGTGGAACAACAAATCAGTCTCTCTCCCTTTCTCTCTCTCTCCCTTTCTCTCTCTCTCTGAAATCAATCAATAAAAAAAATTTTTTTAAAGGCTGATAACATTTGATCACATTCTTTTTTCTCCTGGATTTTACTATAAACATTTAAGTCCTAAAATATCTAGTAAACTTTTATTTTATATTACTTTGAATAATAGGTATAAGCAACATTTGTTAGCTATTCTATAACGTTTCTTTGCCACCCTTCTAAATCTCAGGTCATATTCCGTTGAATGTGGTCTCTGTTACTGTGCTAGGTTTAGTAAGAGATTGTATTTTAATAAACATAGTGAATGGTTCTGGCTTTGTCTTTTGAATCTGGATTTGGTTTCAAGCTATTTAAAAATAGCTTAATGATATGAGTATAGACAACTATCCCATTCTACAAATAGTTTCATTGACCTGTTCATTCCAGTTGCTTGCTTTTCCTGAAGGACCTGTGTCATCTGAGTCATTTCTCTCTTGTATTTTTTCCTGTGTTTATCTACAAGATGTTTTACTTAAATAAAGTGTTTGGTTTACCATATTAAACAACTAAATACTATAATTAAATAAGAATTACTTTTTAGAACTAAAATTTAAGGAATTCATGATTTTAAACAGAAAATAAAGGAAAAAATTAGAATGTTTTAAAATAGGCTATAGTTACCACATTTCTTATCTTCCTGTAATTGCTTTCATAATGAGTATTGTGGTTAGTAGAATTACATAACTTTGCCGAGTGTTTGCATTACATGTTGTAGACTTACAAAGTTTTAACTGTGCAATATGTTTTACCTGAGCCACAATGAAATGGCTCACCCCTAATTTTTTGATATACATTTTTATTCTCTGTTCTCGTTCATCTAAGTCAGTGGTTCTCAACCTGTGGGTCGCGACCCCTTTAGGGGTCGAACAACACTTTCACGGGGGTCGCCTAAGACCATTGGAAAACACAGATACGATTCATAACAGTTGCAAAATTACAGTTATGAAGTAGCAACAAAAATAATTTTATGGTTGGGGGTATTAAAGGGTCGTGGCATTAGAAAGGTTGAGAACCACTGATCTAAGTTGCTTTATTATAAAGAGTATGACATGATGATACCTATTTTTTTACAGAGAGGAAGGGAGAGAGAGATTTAGGAACTTTGGTGAGAGAGAAACATCGATCAGCTGCCTCCTGCACATACTGGGGATGTGTCCACAACCAAGGCACATGCCCCCGACCGGAACCGAACCTGGGACCCCCCAGTCCATAAGCCGACGTTCTATCCATTAAGCCAAACCATCCAGGGCTGATGATACCTATTTTTTATAGTTCTTAAAATATCCAGTTACTATTTCCTGAGGAAGGTTAATAAACTAATCATCTTCTTTTTGGAGGAAAGGATGTCTGCACTCTTGTTTCTCTAAATTCATTTTCAGTGACTTAGCTTGTAACTCAGTTGGCAGAGTAGAATACTGCTGAGATTACAAGGTCTGTTTTTATGTGATTTCTTTAAAAATATATATATTTTGTTGATTTTTTACAGAGAGGAAGGGAGAAGGATAGAGATTTAGAAACATCGATGAGAGAGAAACAACGATCAGCTGCCTCCTGCACACCCCCTACTGGGGATGTGCCTGCAACCAAGGTACATGCCCTTGACCGGAATCGAACCTGGGACCCTTCAGTCTGCAGGTCGACACTCTATCCACTGAGCCAAACCAGTTAGGGCTGTGATTTCTTATTTGTTTAGTATTTTGAAATGAAAACCATCTAGTTGTCTGTTTTTATTTCCTATACTCATATGGTCCATGTCTTCTCAGGAAGAAAACCTTCTCACACCTTTAACTTTAGCTAGTCTCTTGCTTAGTATTGGTAACAACTATTTTTGCTGGTTAATTTCAAACTAAGGAAGAAGGTAATTTTGATCGCCAATTGGAATTTTAAAATCAACCTCTTAAATGTTATTTTTTTTTAATTTCTTTATTTAAATTTGTCTTGTCATGACCATAAAATTTGCATAAGCTGCCAAATCCAAAAGCAAAATACCTAAAAACCTACCATAAAGTTTTATATCTTTATTGCCAAAACAGTGTTTTAATAATTAAATGAAGCAACTTATTTACTTAGTTATTTTGTTTATTTTTTGTGAATTCTCACCAGAGGCTATTTTTCCATTGATTTTTAGAGAGAGAGTGGAAGAGAAAGGGAAAGACAGAGAGAAATATCATGTGAGAGAAACACATCAATTGGTTGCTTCCTGCACATGCCCCAGCCAGGGCCCAGACCCGGAAGGAGCCTGCAACCAAGGTACGTGTCCTTGACCAGAATTGAACCAGGGACCTATCCACTGAGTGAAACCAGCTAGGGCTAAATGAAGCAATTTAAATCACAAATGTTTATTATTCAAGAGAGATTAATTTGTTTATCCTGACATTTAATCTGGTTTCTCCTCTTCTTTATAAAATGCATCATAAGTAAAAATTAAAATACTGGCTAAAATATTTTTTAAAAGCTGTATGTGTCTACTACTAATACCCTAGCTGGTTTGGCTCAGTGGATAGAGCATTGGCCTGTGGACTGAAGGGTCCTGGGTTTGATTCTGGTCAAGGGCACATGCCAGGTTATGGGCTCGATCCCCAATAGGGAGCATGCAGGAGGCAGCCAATCAATGATTCTCTCTCATCATGGATGTTTTTCCCTCTCTCTCTTTCTCTCTGCCCTCCCTTTTCTCTCCCTCTCCTCTCTCTCTCCCTCCCTCTCTCCCTCTCCCTCTCCCTTCTTCTCTGAAATCAATAAAAATATGTTTTTTTAAAAAAGAAGAAAATGGTGGCTAACCATAGATAAGTCCAAGAACAGAAGAGAGGGGTTTACATTTACAGAAAAAGAAGAGGTTGGGAGTGGTTATATGGAAGATCAGGGTGTTAATAGCTTTTCATTGACTGAATGTAGCAGTTACTCATTGGCTGGGCTGTAACCAGGAAACCAAACCTAAAGACAACCAACTAAAGAGGTTCTGATAACGATTGACAAAGGAGGTCTTTTGATTAACAAGGAGAAATTCTTTCTGGTGTGGTATGTCCTCTATTTGGGGTCTGGGTGACCATATGTGAGATCTCCCCCTTCATGGCTTCCCAACTCCATTTTAAATAAAGTCGTCTTTATTTTTAACAATGTAATAGGTGCTAAATAAAATACTAATCTCTTCCTCTTTACTTTCTTAATGGTTTCTTTGATAGCAGAGCCTTTATCATTGGGAGGAGGAGAAGGAAGGATGGGGAAGGGGAAGCCTTTATCATTGTATTATTAGTGATTTTAAAGTCATGTGATAGCTAATTCTGTACTCAAATTTTGCTTATGAAGAGAAACATTTTGTTTTTTAAAATATATTCTTTATTGATTTCAGAGAGGAAGGGAGAGGAAAAAGAGATGAAAACATCAATGATGAGAGAGTACTGATTGGTTGCCCTCCTGCATGCCCCACACTGGGGACAGAACCCACAACCCAGGCATAAGCCCCGATCTAGAATCAAATTGTGACCTCCTGATACATAGAATGACACTCAACCACTGAGCCAAGCCAGCAGGGCCGAAGAGGAACATTTTAAAGATAGAAAATGCTTAATACACAATAATTATTTTTTTTAGGGATGATATTAACATGTATCAGTGAGAAAAATTCTGCAATATATGTAGGTTACTTTATGAACAAAGAGAACCATTAAAAACATGGTGCTTAGCCCTGGCTGGCTGTTTCGGTTGGTTGGAGTGTGTCCCATGCATCAACCATTTCACAATATATACATAGGCCAAATCATGTTGTACACCTGAAAAAAATAAAGGTTGCAGGTTTGATTCCCCATTAGGGTACATAACTAGGTTGTGGTTTGATCCCCATTTGGGGCACACAGGGAAGGCAATGGGTCAATGTTTCTCTCTCTCTCAATAAAACAAATAAAAAACGACAGTGCTCTAAGAGGAGGAAAATAAAAGAAGTTCCAAATATAAGGAAAGAAAGCTGGAGGCAGAAAGACTTGGAGCAGTGAACCAGTCTGAGTAGCATGTGTTTATCCTGGATAATATTAAAGAGTTTTGTATTGAAAATTTTTTTCTCAACTCTCGTCTATTCTGGATCACAAAATTTTAGTTAGAAAAGAAAGCTAATGTTCTAGAAATTGTTGATTATTTTTTTGGCCAATTTTTAAATCTTTGTTTGGTTTTTGGTTCCAGATTCTTATACTATGAACCAATCCGATTGTTAAGAAACATTAAATACAGTCAATGGAAAGTTGTAATGATATGTGTTGTAGTGGCTATAGAGAAAATGCATAGAGGATAGTTGTGAAGTTCAGGATTTAATATGTATTTCAATTCTATATAATTGATCAAAGCAAATATATAAAACTGCTACCTAATTCTGGAGAAAAATAGCTGAATATCTATTACTTTATTTCGTAATATTAGGTATTCTAATTCAGAGATATTCTAGATTTTTTTAAAAAATATACACTGGTACCTCGAGATATGAGTGCCCTAACATACGAGATTTTTGAGATACGAGCGGTCGAGCGAGCGATTTTTGCTGTGAAATACGAGCAACATTTGAGATAGGAGTAATCACTCGGATTGGTTAGCTGCACACGACCCACCAGTTTACCGTGACTCGAGCGTCTCATAGTTTCCCACACCTCAAGGTTACAGAACGAATTAAACTCATATCTCGAGGTACCACTGTATTTTATTGATTTTTTACAGAGAGGAAGGAAGAGGGATAGAAAGTCAGAAACATCGATGAGAGAGAGACATCAATCAGCTGCCTCCTGCACGGCCCCCACCGGGGATGTGCCCACAACCAAGGTACATGCCCTTGACCTGGGACCCTTCAGTCTGCAGGCCGACGCTCTATCCACTGAGCCAAACTGGTTTCGGCTAGATTTTGTTTTGATCACTGTGTTCCATATTTTAATATCTAGGTTCAATATATCAAAGTAATTTTTTAAAAAATCTTTCTTGTTGAAAATATTACATAGGTTCCCTTTTTTCTCCCATTAACCTCTTCCAGCCCACTCCTGCCTCATTCCCTCAAAGTAATTTTTAAAAAATATTTTTTTATTAATTTCAGAGAGGAAGGGAGGGGAGCGAGCGATAGAAACATCAGTGATGAGAGAGAATCACTGATTGGCTACTTCCTTCATGCCCCACACTGAGGATTAAACTTATAACCAGGTCATGTGCCCTGACCAGGAATCAACTGTGATTTCCTGGTTCATAGGTCAATACTCAACTGCTGAGGCATGTCAGCTTCAATATATCAAGATAATTTTTAAATAAATAGCTTAGTTTAAGAACAGAATTCTTTAAAATATTAATTTACATAAAAATTTCTAGAAAACATGGGTTAGATCAGACTACTTACATCAATTAATTATACTGTCCTGGAGATGTAAGCTCTTTAAGTTCAATGTCTTTGTCTCAGTTTCTGTGAAATTTGGATTGGGGATATTGTAAGATAATTGTGATTTTTTTTTAATAGGCCATAGGAGAAAAATGACCTCTGACATATCTGAACCCAAATCTTAAGGGATTCCAACATAAACAAATACTAAGCTCATGTGGTATTGAACTGGCTTGGGGGGAAATATACCATAAGAGCATGAACTCTGAGGTGGTTTGAATAGATAACTATTATATAGTCAAGGGGCTGTTGTCAAATAAAACTTCTAGCATCTTCCTTACTCCATATTTACTTTACAGTAATTACCCACTCCCTCCCAACTCATCCTGTATTTTGGAAAAGGAAGGAAATGTCTTTCTCTGAAATTTCTCTGATCATATTAGGTAATTCAAATACAGTCACTTTAACTTAATCTACTGGAAGAAAATAACATGGAATTCACAATAATCAAATTGTTCCCCTAAAGTACTCTTAAAAAATCTGGATTAGTTGATTAACCACAGTTCATAGCACATTATCCTTAAGTTTCAGAAATTCCTTTCTGAATGGGAGAGTTAAAACAACCCCGGAACAAGTTTATTTCTTGGTTGGCAGAGCAGTATCAATTCTTAGCACACAGGAACTCAAGCTGAGAACCACAGCTAATCCAAGATTTGGAGTTTTCTTAGTGATTAAGCTGAACTCAGAGAAATATTTTTTATTTTCTTCTGAAAAGATCTTTTTTAAGTTTCGTTTCAGAAAGGATATGCTATTAATAACTTTTGTTATCCTATGTGACCATGGGAATACACCATTTAGATCTCCTGCTGGTGAGAGGCATAATGACTGACAGTTGCAGCTGTGGCTTCTCTGGATCTACCACTCATTCTTGCTGAGGCCACCCACCCTAGCCATGGCTGCTGTCAGCAATCAATGAGCATGATGGGATAATGATATAGGCCAATGATTCTCAACCTTCCTAATGCTGCGGCTCTTTAATACAGTTCCTCATGTTGTGGTAACCCCCAATCATAAAATTATTTTCGTTGCTACTGCATAACTGTAATTTTGCTACTGTTATAAATCGTAATGTAAATATCTGATATGCAGGATGTCTTAGGCGACCCCTGTGAAAGGGTCGTTCAAACCCCCAAAGGAGTCTCGACCCACAGCGGTTGAGAACCGCTGATATAGACCATTTCTACAGACAGGATGCAGAACTCCTCTAATAGGCAGAGAATTGCTTATCTGTTGATGCATTAAAAATTCCCTAAGACCTAACCACTTAAAACAACAACCATTTATTACCTCATAGTTTCTGTGGATCAGGAGTGGCTTCTCTAAGTGATTCAGCCTTGGGGTCTCTCATCTATTGCTATGGAACTTTTGGCCAATACTGTAATCACCTGAGGGCTAGAAGATCTACTTCCAAGATGGCTCACTTACACGGCTCCTCCCTGTCAAGAGATTTCAGATTCAGATCCTTGCCATAGGGCTATCTCCATAGGCCAGCAACACATTTGTTGGGGACAAGTGCTTATTAAATTTTCATATTAAGTATCATTTTCTCTGAAACACTTCTAAACATTATCCCTACTTAAGGTGGCAGGTGTAGCAAGTAAAAATACAACACGATATTTGGGACATACTTACAGTTTAAAAAGAATTGATTGTTGGAGAAACCAAAATGGCGGCATAGGTGAACACCTAAGCTGCTGCCTTGCACAACATTTTCAAAACTACAACTAAAAGACAGAACGGACACCATCCAGAACCACAGGAAAGCTGGCTGAGTGAAAATTCTACAACTAGAAGGAAGGAGAGGAGCACACAGAGACTCAGAGGAGCTGTAAAAAGCTGAGGTACGGACACACTTGTGGAGAGGATGGGCGGAGGAGGGTCTGGCTGGCTTTCTCTAGTGAAAGGAAGACGGAAAATCCCAACTACACTGAACCCCAGCTCCAGGCAAGACTCATAGGGGGAGTCTGGACTGTTGTAAAAAGGAAGGAGTGCACGGAAACTTAGGGGAGCCGCGAAAGTGCATGCGAAAGTGTGCGTGAAAGTGCACACACAGAGCGCTGACTGCTGATTGTGCCTGGCTTTCTCTAGCGGGAGGAAAACAACCTCACAACAGCACTGAAATCCAGGTCCAACTGCACTGAACCCCAGTTTCAGGCGAGACCCTAGGGACCCAGACTCATACGGGTCCCTAAAGCACATGGAAACTCAGGAGAACCGAAAAGCAGAGTTACGGAAGCTCACGTGGGCACGTGCATGCGAAAGGCAGAGGTCTAGAGAGAGGTAAGCCCACATGCACAGACACAGCTGATCCTCACAACCAATTGGCTTGGAGGTCAGTCCCACCCCAGTGATACCAACAACAATCAAGAATTACAACGAGGCTGTACACACAGTCCACAAAGGGGTGCACCAAGAGTGTCCACCTAAAGGTAACTAGGGAGGCAGAGCTGCTGGGCCACATAGGACAGTGAGCACACAAAGCTACTCTACCAACTCAGGGAAGCAGCGAAATATGTGGGGACTGAAAAACAGATCACAAACAAAAAAAAATGGAGGAAAACAAATGACTGGATATAGATTTCAAAACTCTGGTTATAAGGTTTTTTAAGAATTTCCTAGAAAAGATGGATAAATTTAGTGAGACCCAAGAGAAGTTGAAAAAGGAACAACTAGAAATTAAACATACACTGACTGAAATAAGTATTACACAGAAACCTAACAGCAGACTAGAGGATCACAAGAATCAAGTCAAAGATTTGAAATACAAAGAAGCAGAAAACAATCCACTGGAAAAGAAAAAAGAATAAAAAAAATGTGAAGATAGTGTAAGGAGCCTCTGGGACAGCTTCAAACGTACCAACATCAGAATTATGGGAGTGCCAGAAGAAGAGAGAGAGCAAGATACTGAAAACCTATTTGAAGAAATAATGACTGAAAACTTCCCCCACCTGATGAAAGAAATAGATTTACAAGTCCAGAAAGCACATAGAACCTCAAATAAAAGGAATCCAAAGAGGATCACACCAAGACACATCATGATTAAAATACCAAGAGCAAAAGACAAAGAGAGAATATTGAAAGCAGCAAGAGAAAAACAGTTAATTACAGGGGAGCACCCATATGACTGTCAGCTGATTCTCAACAGAAACTATGCAGGCCAGGCAGGAGTGGCAAGAAATATTCAAAGTGATGAATAGGAAGAACCTATAAGCAATATTACTCTATCCAGCAAAGCTATCATTCAGAATTGAAGGGCAGATAAAGAGCTTCACAGATAAGAAAAAACTCAAGTTCATCAACACCAAACCAGTATTATATGAAATGCTGAAAGGTATTCTTTAAGAAGAGGAAGAAGAAAATGGTAAAACTAAAAATTATGAACAACAAATACATATCTCTCAACAAGTGAATTGAAAATCTGATGAACAGAATAAACTGGTGAATATAATAGAATTAGGGGCATAGAAAATGAATGGACTGATAATTCTCAGGGGGAAAGAGGTGAGGGGGATGCAGGGAGAGACTGGATAAAAATCATATACCTATGGATGAGAACAATGCGGGGGAGGTAAAGGCAGAGGGTGAAGTGGAAACCAGTTAGAGGGGAGATATGGGGGGAGAAAAAGAGGAACAATTTTAATAATCTGAACAATAAAGATTTATTAAAATTAAAAAAATAATTCATTGTTTATTTGAAATTTAAATTTTATTTATTTATTTTAAATCCTCACCTGAGAATGTTTTCATGGATTTTTATAAAAATATATTTTTTATTGATTTCAGAGAGGAATGGAGGAGATAGAAACATCAATGATGAGAAAGAATCATTGATCAGCTATCTCCTGAAAGTCCCCTATTGGGGATTGAACCAGAGTGGAAATTGAACTATGACCTGGGACTCATTTTTTCCTTTTTATTATTATTATTTTTTAATTAATGTATTACATGAGTACATATCTTCCCATTGCCCCCCCACTTCATCCCACTCCCATGCATGCCCTAACCCCCCAGTACATTAGTTATGCTTATATGCATGCATACAAGTCCTTCGGTTCATCTCCTATCTACCCCACCTATCCCTAACCTTCTCACTGTAATTTGAAAGTCTGTTTGATGCTTTACTGCCTCTGTATCTATCTTTTTGTTCATCAATTTATAATGTTCTTTATTTTCCATAAATGAGTGAGTTCATGTGGTATTTTTCTTTCATTGATTGGCTTATTTCACTTAACATAATGCTCTCCAGTTCCAACCAGGTTGCTGCAAATGGTAAGAATCCCTTCTTTTTTATGGGAGCATAGTATTCCATTGTGTAGATGTACCATAGCTTTCTGATCCAGTCATCTGATGACAGACACCTAGGCTATTTCCAAATCTTAACTATTGTAAATTGTGCTGCTATGAACATAAGGGTGCATATATCCTTTATGATTGGTGTTTCTAGTTTCTTAGGATATATTCTGCTTCTTTGTATTTCAAATCTTTGACTTGATTCTTGCGTTCTAGGAAATTCTTGAAAACCTTATATATTCCTGGGTCAAATGGGAGTTCTATTTTTAGTATTCTGAGCAAACTCCATACTGTTCTCCACAGTGGCTGCACCAGTCTCCATTCCCATAAGCAGTGCACGAGGGTTCCTTATTCTCCACATCCACGATAACACTTGTCATTTGTTGATTTTTTTAATTTAATAAATCTTTATTCTTCAGATTATTACAATTATTCCTCTTTTTCCCCCCATAGCTACCCTCCACCTGGTTCCCACCACCCCCCTGCCCTTACCTCCCCCTGCACTGTCCTCATCCATTGGTGTACAATTTTTGTCCAATCTCTTTCTGCACCCCCCTCACTCATTTCCCCCTGAGAATTGTCAGTCCACTCCCTTTCTATGGCCTTGATTCTATTATATTCACCAGTTTATTCTGTTCATCAGATTTTTTATTCACTTGATTTTTTAGATTCACTTGTTGATATGTATTTGTTGTTCCTAATTTTTATCTTTACCTTTTTCTTCTTCCTCTTCTTAAAGAGTACCTTTCAGCATTTCATATAATACTGGTTTGGTGTTGATGAACTCTTTTAGTTTTTTCTTATCTGTAAAGTTCTTTATCTGCCCTTCAATTCTGAATGATACCTTTGCTGGGTAGAGTAATCTTGTTTGTAGGTTCTTGCTTTCATCACGTTGAATATTTCTTGCCACTCCTGCCTGGCCTGCATAGTTTCTGTTGAGAATCAGCTGACAGTCATATGGGTGCTCCCTGTAGGTAATTAACTGTTTTTCTCTTGCTGCTTTTAATATTCTCTCTTTGTCTTTTGCTCTTGGTATTTTAAATATGAAGTGTCTTGGTGGGATCCTCTTTGGATTTCTTTTGTTTGTGGTTCTGTGCTCTTCCTGGACCTGTACGTCTATTTCTTCACCAGGTGGGGGAAGTTTTCAGTCATTATTTCTTCAAATAGGTTTTCAGTATCTTGCTCTCTCTCTTCTTCTGGCACTCCCATAATTCTGATGTTGGTACGTTTGAAGCTGTCCCAGAGGCTCCTTACACTATCTTCACATTTTTTTATTCTTTTTTCTTTTCTAGTGGATTGTTTTCTGCTTCTTTGTATTTCAAATCTTTGACTTGTTTCTTGTGATCCTCTAGTCTGCTGTTAGGTTTCTGTATAATACTTTTTATTTCAGTCAGTGTATGTTTAATTTCTAGTTGGTCCTTTTTCATCTTCTCTTGGGACTCGCTAAATTTATCCATCTTTTCTAGGAAATTCTTAAAAAAAAACCTTATAACCATGGTTTTGAAGTCTATATCCAGTCATTTGTTTTCCTCCATTTTTTTTTGTTTGTGATCCGTTTTTTAATCCCTGCATATTTCGCTGCCTCCCTGAGTTGGTAGAGTAGCTTTGTGTTCTAGGTGTCCTATATGGCCCAGGAGCTCCACCTCCCCAGTTACCTGAGGTGCACTCTCTTGGTGCATCTCTTTGTGGACTGTGTGTACAACCTTGTTGTAGGTAAGTCTTGATTGTTGTTGGTATCACTGGGGGGAATTGACCTCCTAATTGGCTGTGAGGATCAGCTGTATCTACGCCAGGAGAACTTCTGTGCTGGAGTCAGCCTTATAAAACAAGACTTGCAAAATTGCAAAAGCCTCTGTGCTCAGCTTGCATGTGGCTTAGTCTCAGGGCTAAGCAGAGCCCTGCCCTATGTGGCTCCTGGGTCTCAGTGTCCCTCGGTAATCACTGCAGCCTTTTCTGCATGCACTGGTGTGGGCACCTCCAAACCTCTGCCTTTTGCAGCTCCCCTGAGTTTCCATGCGCTCCGGGGACCCGTATGAATCTGGGTCCCCAGGGTTTTGCCCCAAACTGGGGTTCAGTTCAGTCAGAAGTGGAATTCAGCACAGTCGGGAGGTTCCATCTTCTTTCCACTAGAGAAAGCCAGCAGCACAATCAGCAGTCAGTCCTCTCTGCACACACTGGCATGTGCTCCTCCAGACCTCTGCCTTTCATGGCTCCCCTGAGTTTCCATGCACTCCTCGCTTTTTCTGACAGTCCACGCTCCCTCTGTATGAATCTCACCCAGGACTGGGGTTCAGTGCAATCAGAACTGGGGTTCAGTGCAGTCGGGAGTTTTCCTCTCCCTCCTACAAGAGGAAGCCAGCCAGGCTCTCCATCGCCCGTCCTCTCCACATGTGTGTCTCCATACCTCAGCTTTTTGCAGCTCCTCTGAGTCTCTGTGAGCCCCTCTCTTTCCTCCTAGTTGTAGAATTTCC